>JAUPFT010000015.1:6556465-7756465 GCA_036936625.1 Parnassius smintheus behrii | reverse complement strand
CTTTACCGCGGCACCACAGTTTTCGCTGATTTTGACATTTGCTGTCATATTCCATATCAAAAATGTTTTTCGCATATTTTCTACGGGACTTCTTTATAGAACAGATTCTACTTTAAACGCGAGACATTAATCTGCGTTTTGTAATGAAGAACTTAGTGCTTAAGTCCCTAATGTACTAGTTAGTATTTATGGAAATAATTATCTTAAAAGCGTTGATATTTAAAAAAAAACATTTTCGTTAATGACAGTGCTTTGGGGAAGAAAAGAGTCCCTGAAGTTTTTGGAGCAAGGAAGCCTGCACGCTTTCTCGCTGAAATTTCTTTTACCGCTAATAAAATGGTGATTTGTAATTGAAAATTGCATTGGTGCCGGAGGGGATAGAATATATTTTGCTCGCGCGCTCTATGTGCTATATAAATTTTAAAGTGAACGCTTATGACCGACACTGGCTTTAGCGTATTTTATTAGAACCTGATATCATTAATCTCATACTCTATAATCTATGGATCTCCGAAGATGCTCAATTAATATGCCTTAATCACACCTCCTCATCAGATATATAATTATTATAATAAACGATTCGTTGGTTCGATAACACAAGGAAGTGCCTTGTTCATTAATATATTTTAGTGAATGGGTTGTCTTATTCTGACCGGTTTGGTGCATCCATTGTATTTGATTTTTTTTTGTGACGATACATATACCGCCAACGCATGAAAAACTGCACTAACTTATATAAATAATTTTTGGCTTCCATCTAGTGTTAAATATTTTTTTAAATAACATGCTTATGTTCCATCATCTAATCTTCTAATATATAAAAAATTATTTTTGTTTGTTTGTACTTTATGCGCTTTCATACCGATAATCAGATTGCGGTAAAACTTTGTCAATATATTGCTTGCACTTCCGCGAAGGCATAGTTGGACCCGATAAATGGCGCTGATGTAGAATCCAAATATCACCCGTGCCAAGACGGGGTAGATCGCTAGTTTAAATTATTGTTTTGATTGAAGTGAATCAGATTTTCTATAGGCTTGTTAGGCGATTTTCGGATGGGTAAAATCTTACGAGTTCGCGTCACTTACATGCTATATGTTAACAGTATATCTGTACATAGCTATAAGTATGACAAAGTGCGCGTTTAATATGCGTTGGTTACTTTTTGGGTGGGTAAAATCTTATCTTTCGTCTTGAACATACTGCAATAGCAGTATATATCTGTATTAAGTACATGTTTCGCTTTTAAAAAAAACACTGTAATTTAATAGTTTTAAGTTTTTATTTCTATCTTTAGTTCTAAATGACTTTCCATTTATTTGTAGTAACTAATTCAAAGCAATCATGAGTGCATATATTTAAAAACTAAAACCTTGCAGTACGTACCTGCTACTACACAATATTAATTTTGTCAACTCGCAGACTGACAAACGGACAACACAACCTTTAGCCGAGACGCATTCATAATACGTACGCTGATGTTAGTTCGACTGTGTCGTATAATTTGATTTTGGGGTACTATCATGCACTTGTTAGATATAAAGTTCACTAATTTATGAAATATCTCAACATTCAGAGTTTTTTAATCACATTAAAATATCTGCCATATTTGTGACGGTTAGCAACTATGGCAACTAAGAGTAGCTGTAACCGCTGTTTTTTTATAAATACTATTAAGTTGATATAAGAAAGTTGCTGATTCCCACCCACTGGTTCAATTTCCCCCTATCGACTCCTACGACGCCCTTGGGATGACACGGGGTAGTGAATTATCTCACGCCGCCACAATACTATTTAGCTTGCATAAGCTTGCAAGGAGTCTTTGAGTGAAGGCTCAGCCTATAAACTCTCTACTGCAGTTAATCAGCCACGCGAGCTTTTGACAGAATCGTGGAGAGTAGCAGACTCCTGCGCACTCCTTTCTGCCAAGGAGGTCCGCGTCCGTCTACGGCTTAAAGATCTCTCGTCAGATCGGTAGGCCAACCCCAAAGGGTAGAGTTTAGTGGGTAAAAGTCTCCACATAACCACGCAGCCGGCTGCGTGGTATGCTATGAGCATTCTCCACCTCCCTCCCCCGTTACCGGAGGGTTGCCCTTAATTGCTTCGGGCGCAAAAAAAAGTGGCAGAAATTACGTTATTTCAGGATGCGTTCACGCATTTTGTATCTTTTCGGTATTTATCTTATTTGCAAACATCAGTTAAGTTCGCCAGTTTTTGCTGTAAGTCTACTTATTCTAAGCCCTTCTGCTAAACATAATTATATTATTATTATTTCATCTTCTTTCTCAAGCTTGACAACGCATCTGTGTCTATTTCGTTAAAAATTGTGTCCATGTGTTGCAGTAGCCACTTACCATCATGTTGATTGTAGCTTGCTTGTCAATAATATATCATAAGAATACAAGCTGCCCTAGCATACGTGTATATAGCCTTTCCGGTAGATGTCGCGCTAAGTGTCGCTCCAAATTCTTTTGAGACTTTGTACTCGTACAGTGTAAATATAAAACACGTCACTTATCATGTTCAGATTTCGTAATTTATTGGCACTAAAGCAACATATATTGTGAGTCATTTCGATCCATAAATATATAATTTGTTAATAACTAAACTACAGCGCCACTTGTCGGCTTCTACAGTGTGTTAATATGACCTCAATCGGTCAAGTCGTTCAGAAGTTATATGATCACAGATATAGAACACAGACGCAACAAGGATGATATAAGGATATCTAAGAGCAAGCTTTGAAACTAGAAAAAAAGACGTAATTACAACTCGTTAAACGGGCAAAAAAATAGGATGTCCGGAAACGATTATTTAGAGGTTTTCAAAAATAATTGTCCAGTAAATATTGTAGCTCTACGCACACATTTTATACCATAGCACTTTGATATATCTCTATCACTCGATAAAATGTCGTAACGGTTTTGAGAATAGGCCGCTTTCATATACGAATAAAGAGACAGGAACGGTCCAGCATCTTAGGAAAAAGCATCGGACATGTCGTGGCGTGTCACAACCGTGTTCGAAATATTTTACCTTTTTTAAGTATTGCAGAACAACGTTCTACGTGTTCGCACAACATTTTGGTATTTCCAAAACTCAGATCATCAAACAAACGACCATTGTAATTTGAGGCGCGTGTTGCGTTATTTGTTAAGGAGAAAGAGTGCAACTGTGGGTGGTTTTATAACAAGAACGAAATATTTATACATATTTGCGTGTCTTCACGTCAACGAAGACGATTTCTTAGACCTTTAGTGGCGCGTATTACACGAGAGAAAAATATATTCTCGAAATGCATTCTTCTTTCGTCGAGTTACTTTAGACTTAATTTGTCTTGTATTTGTCAATGCCTTACGTGAGCTTTTGCGGTAGTTAAAATGCCTACATGAAGACAATGTTAATTTCGTGTTGTTATTTTAACTTTGTTGTTACAAATTTAGAGGCGATCAAATTATAAACAAAACAGCAGGGCGGTTTTCGATCCTATGCTTTATTTAGATGAAATGAAAACTCTTAAATCGACGTAAGATTTATTTTTTTGGCGAACGTCAACATGTTTTCTTTTAATTTTCTACTATTTCAAAATGGTCCTTCTCTTCTCTCAGGTATCTATAGTATAATCTATACAGCATATAAATAAAATTAGTCTCTCTGTTACATTGAAGGAACTGGCGTCTATTAAGCGCAGAGGGTGCAATGTATAACCATATTTAAAATGTTTGTCTGTCTGTCGGGCTGTCTGTTTGTTTAGCCTAATCTTCAAAACCGTTGAACTATTCCGAAGACTGGCCTGGCCAGGCAGCAACACGTTATCCAACTGTGATGAAACTTTAGGAAAGAATAGAGACCAATGCTAGGAGGGATCCAGGCTATATTTTATCCGAAAAAAAAAATGACGTTAACAGATCCTATCCGGGACGGATTGCTAGTATATAATAATAATCTAGGGAGGTTCCTCTGTCCAGCAAATAAATTCCACAGGCATTCTCTTTTTCTCATTTTTAAAGGCATGGTTTATAATAAAATTACACAAGAAATATACGAAAATAAAGTAACACTTGAACATTCTTGTATGACGCAGGTAGTAGCCATCACCCCCCTTGACTATTTTCAAGGTTCAAGAGAAATTATACCCGTTTGATTGATTACATTGATTGTTTGTGTTTATTAAGTTTGTACGACGATGCATTTAGGGCCAATTTTGGTCACGGTGGCCACTATTAGATAGTGTCAGAAGCTGTCGATTGCGCAGGAGATATTATAAGCTGCAGTGAACATTTACCATCAATTTATTCGTGATAGAGTCCCGCTGCAGATATATTATGGTTGTAGCACGAATGGGTCGGCTCGACCGGGTAAGGTCCATACTCTCACAGAATACCAGCGTAAAATCAGCTCTATGCTGCTGTATTTCGTATGATTAGTGAAGAGAACCTTTGACCCTTTTTACTAGAAATGGGGCATTCCATCTTAGTAGTCATCAAAGGTGGTGATGCATCTGCATTATGATTCTTAATCGGGGATATATTTAGATGTCTATGGGTCACGCCATCCACTTTCCATCAGGTAGATTTTGTGATCATTTTTCACCCCTATGCTATAAAAGAAAAATAAAGAAACAATTAGTTTGTTTGTCCTTTTATTACACTAATATGAATAATGACTCCGTAGCGCCGTAACTTGGCAAGGAGTTGCAGAGCTAATGGGCCGCGGGTTCGGGTCACACACGGAACAGGTATTTGTATGGCCTACAAATAAATCTTCCGGATCTGGATGTTTGACTGACCTCACGATATCACAATACAGGCTATATATATTATATATATATAAGTATAGTTGAAGGAAATATCCACGAGGTGAAGTCAGTTATTTCTGCGAGCTAAGCATGCCGATTGAAAATTGAAACGGCGTGCAATACTCGGAATTTTTCGCACTGGTCCGCTATCCAGGAGTTGTTTTTTTTTCTTTCTCCGACATTGTGCTGAGGCATCTGAAGCTCGTGTTGGACGCGAGACGTTGCTCAGCCCAACTTATGGTTATTGCTGTACGTGGGTAGGTTTCTGATGCTGAATAATTAGTATATTACGTCATCGTGCGACTTAGCTAATAAGCTACTTAACCAGGACTCTCAACTTATTAGTTGCGAGTCCTGGTTTCGTATTGCCACAGAATCTTTTTTCCTTGTAAAAAGCTAAAGTTACAGCCTGTATACTAGTTCCACTGCTGGGCTTTGGAAAGTCAAAAGCCACTTCCCATTTCTGAGCCGTGGTAGCTCACAAGCTGAGCCCCTCCGTGAATATCAGTACGCGGATAATCCGGATTCAATCGCGCCGGCGCCAGTGAAATTGTTTATTTAAATCTGAAAAAAAATGTTTGAGGAATAAAAATATTCCAAGTTATGTAAAGTCCGTCAACACGCAATGGCTCGATATCTTATGCGATCTATATATCTTCGAAGTATTCTTTGACTATGTATAAAAAGCTTTATTAAGAAACTACTCCTATCTTTTTGTCTTTTTATTTTGTTCTTTTATATTTGAAGGCAGTTGGTATAGAAGAGGTAAAATGTAGTTACCGTTATCGATACAGCCTATCTACATTCCACTGCTGAAAACTGGCCAATAGATAGCCTCATAAGGGGTATATTTGGCACATTTGCCGCACTTGGCAGATGTATTGGCACTCGTAGTTTTTTATATTTTCTCATTGTTTTAGGGAGGTAAACCTGGAGATGGCCAGCAGCATGGCCATCTCCAGGTTTACCTCTGTCGTCTCTTACGATACCTAAGCGACGGTAATGGCTGGTACATATTCTTACACCGCCATCCACCATCTCAGTAAAAAAATTTCGGTGGACTAAGATAGGATAGTGGACATAGAATACTATACATTGTGGACAATGTAACGGGGGAGTGGGCGGTGTCCTTGTAGTAGTGGCTACTCACACATGTCAATTCACAGTTTTAAAAGTCAAGACATCTCTTCTGATGGCACAGTCACAGTCGTTGCCCAATTTTTATGTCAAGCGTTGCTGGTGCAATTCATTTCCAAAATGCCGTTTTGTACGACAATTACCTACGTGTAGGAAAAGCAGTCGATTTTGGAATTAGAATAAAAGTAGTGTATACTTTCATATTTTATGAATATTAGAATCAAAAGTAAAAAAATATTGATATGTAAAAACAACAGTATGTATACAGTACAGTACAGGGATGTAATAAAAATTTACTGATATCGGTAAACCGGAAAATATTGTCGCTTTTAAAATTGCACTTGTTATATATACATTTATATACACTTATTATATATGACGAGCTAAGTATATACCATCAAATATATACCATCAAATACGGTGGAAAATAGTAATTTAATGGCCTACGAATAAATTTTTATATTTTTTTTAATTAAATTGTGATTTTGTCCCCTCTATCGGTACCATTGAAAGTTTTTAATAAAGAATTTAGATTCAATCTTCTGGTGACGTACTACTACATACTTTATGTCTGCTTCACGCTCAATCACCCATAAAGGGTTGGATAGACCCATTTTGTGTTAAAAGTAAAAAATATGTATTTTCATACTTTTTCTTTCGATTTTGCTCTTACATAGTGGTCCGCCAATACTGTACTATTATTTCTATTGGTAGTTTTTAGATATGATCTATTTTTATTTACATAAACAAATTTTGCGTTTTTACTGGAGATCCAAACATAAAAAATATGGATAGAAGCCACGGAAGAATTAACTGGATGCATACAAAAAATAGTTACATTTACGCAATTTTTTTTTCTTCTTACATTGCAATTCCACGTATAGAAATTGTATACATAACATCAGCACTGGTAAGTGTGATCCTATGAAAATGATTAACTCAACATCTGAGAATGAGATGGCTCAAAAAAACGAGACTGCAGATGACAGCACTGAAGAAGAAGAAGATATAAGCTTGAAACGTGGTAATCACTCATAGGCTGTAATAACTATTTTCTGAGATTAACATAAATAATTTAATAAAATTATCTATGTTTTTATTAAATGTATTTTATTAACATAAATAATTTAATAAAATTATTTATGTTAATCTCAAATAGATAAAAAATTAAAAAAATTAGAATAATTTATTTTTAACCAAATTGTAAGTAGTATAGTATTGTAGTAAGCAAATTGTTGCTTCCCCACCCGCAACTAAAACACGACTAAGAATTTTATTTTATAATTTAAACATACTATTTGCTTTATATATTTAACAAACGTCCATAATTTCGTAAAATTATTAAATAAAAACTAGCGTAGACTTACTACATTCATTAAGTAATTTCTGCTGCTAACCAAATGGAACATTCTGTAAGAAATCATTTGTTGAATATATATTTGAAAAATACGTATATCAATATTCGATACCATTTCTCGTTAAAAATCGGAGTTGCTGAAAATACCAAATGGCAATTGTTAAACAAATGTAATTATATTTTCCAAAGTTAATAAAAAAAAACTTTTTAACACTAACAAACGCTATGGGACATACGACGCTCAGGCAAAGATAAATTTTAAATGCATCTACTCAAACACTGTTGAAGACTACGATATTAGATTAGATTTCCCATTAAAGTTATTACCAAAATTATTTATTTAATGGTTGGATATTCTTTTTTATCTAGAAAACGGTTGTTAAGCTCAATTTTCTTATTTATTTTGGCAATAAAACAGCAATTATTATTATATATTTTTAAAAGAAGTAAGGGTGGCAATCGAGCACATTCCGCGTCAGCAGGACTGTGTGCCACAGCGTTTACTTACCGTCGCAAGTAAATGCTATTGCCCCTAGATATCTACATCTAACGTTGATCAAGAATCAAAATTCAAATGTGTTATCAACCCTGAGTACTTAGATGAAATGCCTCGCTCCTAGTAAAAAAGGTCTCCCGTTCACTCACCATACGAAAGACAGCATCATCAAGCGTTTATTTTAGAAGAATAAGAACATTTTAACATAGATTGACGTACATAACAACATTATAAATTTAAATACATGGATTAAATAAATTTGACTTTGTACGTCAAAGGCCTACCAAAGAGGGACAGGCATGTGTTGTGGTGAAACCACAAAACTGATTTTCAGTGATGACCGAAAACGTGTTTAGCATTGTGTAAGAGCGTGGTTTACCTCGGCCGAGCTGACCTATTCGCGCTGAAGCCATAATACGACTCTACCACGTTTCGTATTTAACCAATTTAACCTTTTGAAGCGTAAAGAGAGCCAGCATAGTTATAGTTTTACTGCAAATAAAGACTTTATTTACAGGATAGGGTGAAAAACGAGCACACAGTTTTTTTTTTCTTTGGTTTGATTGCAAAAGTCTCTGGGTTGCAGTTAACAGTAAGCAAATTTTTGTAATTAAAAATTGCTTAAAGGGTGGTAAATTAGAAATACAAAAAATACTTTTGAATCATTTATCTACATAATATTTAATTTTTTTTTAAATATTGATATCTATTACAATTAAAAAAATCAACATATACAGTCCTCCTCCCCGTGTCATAGTGCCAAGAACGCTAGCTGCGTTTCGTCTTCTTTGAATGAGAAAACATCCAGCCTGCTAATCGCCAGCGATACAGATAAAGTGCTAAATGTAGTTCTTATGGATATATTTTTGATAATCATATGAGTAAAAAATATTAATCCGTCTTCATTATTATTTCTCTATACCATTGACCATGGGATTCTTCAAAAGCAGGACGAATTCGCTGTAATATTTTAATTATCAAAATTAAGTAAATTAAGTATTCTAACTTTCTAAGGTAATTGTACCCATTTTACCCTAGCCTTCGATACTTCTTCGTAATGGTGTTTACAATTACAGGCCCTTTATATTTCTATATAGCTGTTAAACTTTTTGCTACTATTTTTATTCTGTGATAGTTTTTTCTGAGGCCAATGTAATAATAATTTGTGTTACCCTTTTTTAGTGGACATTCGAGTGTCTTTTGGTCCACAATTCAGCCAAATTTTCTTTTATAAGGTTTTCTCTTAAGAAAAAGTAGTTCAGAAATAAAAGAAATCATGAAATATAAGATTTTAAATATTAGCGCTGCAGTAGCTGCGCCATATCTAAGTTATATAGCACACGAAACCTTATTCCCTAAACGTCGTACAAGATTGTTACGTGTTTCTCTATGCGAATGCCTCTGGGACTATGATGATTGTTAAATCTGAAATTTTATTATTCCGATTTAGAATTTACTAAGGAAATCTGCAATTGATACAGTGTAAGTTAAGTTTGTTGATTTCATTCACAACTGACTTTAAATACATAAAAAGAATCAAAATCAAAATCCCTCTACCTCTTCCATCATCAGATCTTGACCAAATTTACATGAAAAAAAAATTATTGAATGTGGACAACGTGGTAAAGAATCGCTGATATCTACATCAAAAAAATCTGACGAATCAAGAACTTCTTTTTTTGAAGTCGGCCCTCAGGCATCTTTTCACATAATTTTTGTGTCGTAGTTTTTACGACAACTGCTGTTCAAGTCGTAATATAACATATAGAGTCGTCCACTCCAGTTCGTATTATCACCGAACAGAGCTACGAATTTTACGGGTTGTATAAAGTAAACCTTTTTTACTGAAGAGAACCTCTTCAGTAGAAAAGGTTTAACGAAACCCTATTATACTCTTTGACAAATCAACATAGTGTGTATCTTGTGTTTTCGTACAAAAAGCAAGTTAGCGCCCCCGGCACTACAGACTGGATGGGATGTGACCCGCACTCTGATGAGATACGGTCAGCTACATATCAGGCGTTGCAAACATTGACAGGATAAGGATATTCGATTGACATTGTCTTTCTCAATTCTGTTGCACAGTCAAATTAATAACAAAATAAAAGTTAAAGAAAAACTTAAACAACACGCATTGATCATGAGCTGTGGTGATACTGATGATTATTTTATTTTATCTGGACTCTGGTCTGGTGAACCTGATCAGGATATTAGGATAAAGTTATAAAATTATTGTTTTATCGTCGATCTTTGATACGAGTGCAGATTCCAAATCAATCGGCCGTCTACAAATTGGTGACAATTACATAAGATTTAGATAGCTGTACACGAGAAGTTAATAAAATCGTGTTGAAAATTAATCTTATCTTTAGTAAGTAAGAGGGTTGTGAAGTTTAATATTTAAGAGTGTTGTGACGTGCCGATACGTGGAGCGAGTAAGTAGGTATTTTCAAAAATGCTATAAGTTTTTTACCGCTCGCTACGTATCGCAGTATCGTCATCGTGCGATAGAGTTGCAAGTCTAGGAGGCAAATGCTTACATTTCGTTTTTGAAATATTGTTTCGGTCGATAACGTTTTCACCCCCTAAACCTATAAACCTTTACGAAATAAGACAATTTTGTTGGTCTCATTAGATTCAGTACTACACCTTAAACTAAGTCTGTACGTTCTTCTTTTTTTAGTAATTTGGTTAAGTTTAATTTTAAAAAAAAAGTTGTTTTTAAGTGAAAAATATAGATATTAAGATGCTAATAACTTACATCGTACCTACGCAATATTTCTTTAAAATAAAAACGTACAAAGTTAGTTTTCCATTATATCTACAACATTTCCAAAAATTATAAAAATTTACAGGAGGGAAATTGTAATCGCTTTTTGTATGAAAATTTACAGCTTCGCAATCCATTTACCATAAGGATGTACGTACACTATTAAATTTTATTCTACGTTTATTATTGCGAATAGAATTTTCGGCAACAATTTATTGGTGAATATCGTCAATGTCACGCATTTATTCTCTGCGGGTCAAAGTACGACTTCTTCTTCTTGGAGTTATCAAATACAAAGCATAAATATTTTATTCAATTACTAACATAGGAAAAGACCCAACAAAAAAAAACAAACACAAATTACCAACGTGTATATATACATAGCATAGTCGTTCAAATTCAAATTCTTTATTTACTAGAAGAAATTCTTCTCTTTAGTCGTAGGTAGTAGGCGTTTACCATCAGGTGGACTATGTACTCGTTTGTTAGCCTTATTCCATGGAAAATATACTGGTTGACCTCTTTTACCGTCTAGAAAAAATAGGGTGTAATATGTGAACGAAGTAGAAGCTAATGGCAATGATATTTTACAAAAAATAAACACAAATATTTTAAATTAAGTAAATAAATAAATAAATTAAAATCTATCGAAATTCAAATCAAATCTACCCTAGCCCGTGACCCTGCGAAGTGACAAGGTCTAAGATGTCTACAAAATTTATTGTTATATTGCCGTTCGTAAAGTATTATTATTTTTGTTTTATTTTTTGTGTATTGTTATTGCCATAGGCTTCTATCCTAAAGTTAATCCAGTAAAATTAATGCATTGTTTGTATCATATACTTTTCCTATACCATCCATCCCGTTACGATAAAATTTGGTGAGATGTGGTGTGCGCGCCCGCAAAGAATTCTTACTAAAAAAACAATTTGGTTGTTTGTTCTCCATTCATTACTATGACATTCATTTGCCTACTTTAAAAGATTAATATACGTAATATGTTTTGATGAATTTTGCTATCATTTACGGAGAAGTTTAATTAGTGTATGAATAGTTAGGTGAATGTGCGCATCACTTGCAATATGTCATTAAGGTCATATGTTAATGTCGTTATGGTCGAAATCTGTTTGGAAGATATTTTGAATCTATTAACGTTGAACAATATTTAATAGAATCATGCGTTATTTTACGATTGACTTAGATGTTTAAGATGAGAAAATTAACTTACAGAGATCCACAAGCGTAGAATAAAATGGTGTGTTAAGTGAATTAGTAAGCTCGAGGAGCACGCCCCCTCGTTCTCAATCGCGTGCCGCTACTATAAAAGCGGTGGTGTGCATTTAATAGAGATTGGAGTGGTGTTGGATATCAAATTAAATGTAATGAAATATTCTTATTTTATATGCAAATATAGATATATATCGTTTTTATTTATCTGAGGTGACTAAAAAACTTATAGTCCACCTGATGGAAAGTGGTTACTGTTGTCCACGGAAACCTGCTGGCGACTTTAAACAAAGAAGGCTACGGTTCCGTTCTCACTTCTGAGGACTAAGATGAAATACCACTCAACCTGTATTTATATTGGCTCTTTACACCATATAGATCAGTGCAGAAATAGGTAAGAGCGTGTGATCCCCCAGGTGGACTCCTAAGCATATTAATGTTTCTTACCAGACGTCAGTTTTTAAGTTTTTTACCTTTCACAACCTAACACAAGCATCTCCTTGCTTATAAGGTGATCTCCAAATCATATATTAAAACATTGTGTAATTGAAATAAACATTTTAATTTTTTTTAAAACATTTACCAAAATAAGTAACTCCGACGGTAGGAAAAAATGTGAAGGAATCTTCACAAATATACTCTTTACTGTTATTTTTAACGGCCAAAATACGGTTCTAGTTTTTTAAACAAAATGGAAACTAAAAGAGAATTTTAAGATTCTGCCTTCACTAGAAAACACAAACTATTATGTTATTTTTAATCATTATGATGGACTGAATCATGTGACATAAAACTATGAAAGTCGTTTAATGTTTTTTGTAATTTACCACACAGTTTCCAATATCAGAAATCAAGTCTGTACCGAATTAATGTTCCGGTTTGCATCGGATGCCCGTTCGTCTGCGATTCGATTGCTGCGGAAATTTGAAATGGAAGGAGATATCACCTTCTTAAGCGACTTAGGGACAAATTAAGTTGTGATAATGAAAAAGAATTGTGCAATTATGTTTTCTAACGTAAAAATACATTATTTTAGACTAGTAACGACTTATGCCCGATTTATAGAACTTGCATTGGTGGGTAGAATTGCATTGGTTACGCTACAGCCAGCGGGCTGTGCTCATCATCAGTCTGTAAGATTTGGTGGTAGATTGCTTAGATTGGGGGTAGTTTTGAATAACTTGGTATACCTATCTCGTTTACTCCATGCGTGAAATATCCAGGCGACGGGCAATGTCAAGGTGAGAGTACTGGTACTGCGATCAGTTTTTTTTAGAAGAGTGGATAAACGAGCATGCGGCTCACCTTGTGGTAAGTGACTACCGTTGCCCAACGTCGCGACAACCGCAACACCAGGGGAATTGCAGGTGCTTTGCCGGCATTTTAAAAGGAGTAAGTTATTTTCTTGAACTAATTCGCCTGCTAACGTAAAAATAATGGGAGAGCATGTCCAGCAAAGAACTTTTATGGACTGATGAAGATGTAGAAGGTTCTGTCAACTATTTGCTTCGTTTATTAATTAACAGATGACTGACTAGGGTAGTCAGTCATTAATATCCTGACCGTATAATGTCTGTGTAAGAATGATCACTACCAAAAATCGACCCGTAGGTTTCGTAAGAGGCGACAGAATGAAATTATAACAGAAGACGGGCAGCAGAATTTTCCTGATAACAGCTAAGGTTGTCAATTCCTGCCAAGCGTGCCAACGATGCCAAACATTCTCTATATTACGCAGTGATGCCTATGTAAATCCTTTGATAGGCGATTATTGATTAATTAATGATAAATTAATCATATCTGGCAATTTATCTGACTATGCTCCGCAGTGGACTTATATAGTGGTAATACCGTAGATTTTGCCACTTTGTAACATAATATGTGTAGTAAAATAGATACTTCTAAATTACGGTGAGGTAGAAGAAGTAATGCACAAGTAACGAATAATTATTGTAAGGCTGATTTCATAATATACATGCCACGCTGCAGCTATATTATAGTTGTAGCACTAATGGGTCGGCTCGACCGGGGCAGGACCATGCTCTCACAGAATACCAGCGTAAAATAGCAGCTTAATGCTGCTGTGTTTCGTATGGTGAGTGTAGAGATCCGGAGACCCTTTTTTACTGGAAACGAGGCATTACATCTTAGTCATCAGGGGAGACAACGCATCTGCGTTTTGATTCTTAATCGAGGTTAAATGTAGATGTATGTGGGCCACAGCATCCACTTACCATCAGGTGGACTGTGTGCCATTTGTCACCCTTATTCTATAAAAAATTGTATTTTGGTGGGCAAGGTGTTTTTGTGTACCAAATTTTTACGTACGACCTATATATGAGTGAAAAAGTAACAAAAATATTCAAATTCCTTCACAAACTTTCACATACACAATATTCGTATCGATTACCATATTATATATAGGTACAACATATTTGTCGTAGAACTTAAATTACATATGAAGTGACCAATAAGCCAATATATAGTTAAACAAAAGATTAAATTTTTATTAACTACTTTTACATATTTCGTTTTGTTTGTTTCTGTGGGTACATTGACGAGTTAAATGAAAGGCCCGTTTCCCATAATTCCTTTCGTCGGAATTGACTTAATAATCGAATGATTTCGTCTCCATCTGCCATCGGGACGTCACCCCCACTGAGTTCGACTGGGGCGGTCCTTTTTAGATAGAACCGATCACCAGAGATTTATTTTTACGAATTAGGGACGGGCTACGATCCGGATAATATCCACTAACGTATCCGATACTCAGTCGATACATCCCTATTATACTATAAGGTTTCAGGGTATATTTTTTGGCTATAACTAACAAATGGTCCATTAATTTGGACAACTACGATACCGATCATTGTATTGGTACTAGTATAAAGCCCTATTTTGTCTTTTGATTTGATTGATATAGAAAGTATGAAGTGGGAAAATTATATCTCAAAACTTTGAATACCGGAGTTACCAACCGGTTTATATGCTGTAATGTATGGAATCGACAATTTGATAATTTTGATAAGTCATGAAAAAATGATTTTCTACTAAATGTAGAAAAGTAAACATATTATTAGGCTCGTATGGATTCGTTCCCCAGAGTAGGAGTTAATAAAGTTGTCGTGTAAATGAATCTATTACCCTGTATCATCCCGTGGGCATCGTTAGTGTGGCAACAACTAGAAATGAAACAGGCGATGGGCAACGACATCTATCTAACAACAATTCGAAATAAGAAAAAGCTGCGGTCGTCAACCTGTCTTCAAAACGTGGCAACTAAGAAGATTCTCTCCTGTAAGGCAATTTGTGGAGATGGCTTATGATCAGCGGTGGACTTCCTGCAGGCTGTAATGCATGAATGAATGAATTAATTAATTATAGCACGTTATGGCAAATTACTTCTGCAATTAGAAAAGCTTCTGACCTTTTTGCAAAATGTTGTGAAGGAATAGTAAAGAAGAAGATATATACAAATCTGATAACCGTTTAAAATTTCTGTGTAGATAATATCCGACAAAATAAATTTGACAATGCGCCAGCACTATCGTGTAATTTTTGTTTTTTAGATCAATTAATTTAAGATATCAGTCGCGACGAAATCATTCCGCCTTGACAGGTCCTCAGACAATTATTTGATTTTTTTCGCAAATTTAATTTGCGTCTATACAATCGATAAGACCGACATTTTTTGTGCAGATTAAGGTTGAAAGCGAGCCAAATTTCAATTTCCCGGCTGTAGTTTTATGTTTGCTGCTGTATAAAAAGCGATACAGCTTTTTGTAGTGATCAAGTGGGACCACACAAGTTGGCAGTTAGCACAAAGTTTGGCGAGTCCATTGTCTTGTAGCTTCTGGTAACGTATGTATAACGACTGTTTCTATGAAGTCATTGTGTTTTTTTAGGATTCCTACGGGTTGATCTTCGTAACGTTATAATCAAAATGTACGAGTAGATAGAACTGAATTATAAAATATTTTAATGATCAATTAGGAATGAAGGGTCTTCAAATTCTAGCATATAGAAAGTGTGATTAAGGCAAAGTAGTGAGACCTGTTCACGGCGAGCTCTCGTGTGTGATTTAGGCAGATTATTTTTGTAATGTATCATGATCGTACACTACTTTGAAACCCACAATTCAGAAACGATTTCTTTCGCTAATCAGGTCGTATCCATTATAACGACACATTTTTGTTTCATATAAGCCCTTTTCCATAAATAAAAAAACACTTCACCTGCAGCAAGTTTCAAACTAAGAAACCTACAGGTGCGTTGTCATTGTATGTTTCTTAATTTGAAACTGTTTGTCTTTTATGACTAATTTGGAATACGATGAAATTGAAATTATAAATAGTACAATCATAGTTTGACATTTGTAAAAGGATATTATAATAACACAACAACGAAATATTTTTAGTTAATAACCTTATTATAGTCAACCAAATATAAGAAATACATTTTGACAGCTGTCAGACTTATTGCACCAAGCATGCCAACCAAAAAATGGGAACGTACAATATTCGATTCTTAAAAATATCGATACCGATTATTTAGAGTTGTAACACAAACTAATAAGAGTACTAACGTAGTTTGTAGTTATTTGGTTAGTTAGTTAGTTTGGTTTAAATAATACCAGAATAAATTAAAAATGGATAATTTAAAACACAAGATTTATCAGTTTCTTAGTATTTGTTGTTACTGCCTATTTCTAGAGGCAGTTATAAAAATTTAAGACTGAAACAAGATTAAAAATAAATTTATTCAATTACTTTCAGTACAACTAAATGAGAGGTCGTTGTTTAGATTAATTATTATTTGAATTTGAATAATGCAATCAAAATTAATGTCCCTTATAAAGTCATTCATAATCAATTTTTTTTTGTTTTTGCTACCACTTTTGCCTAATTATCCTTTATGACATGGGCACATGCTTCAACTAATGTAGAAGAAACAGTCAAAAAAGTTGAAGCCCAGTCAAAAATTAAAAAGATAAAACTCCCGAAGCTCCCGACATGGCGGGAGTTTGAAATTACGTAGTGGTTTTTTCCACGCGCCCTTGTATTCGAACTTTTTGCCTACAAAAATTTACGTTGACAAAGCTCAGACGAAATAAAAACTCGCTATGGTTAAAATTGACTAATCTTCTTCGGCGGCTTGTTGTATATTTTAATGGAAGCTCGCTTCAAGATGTAGCCTCTTGAAGTGTCTCTCTTGGAGTCTCTCTCTGGGTAAATCTTTGTTTCAGAGAGTACGAGGGATCTGTGACAGAAAACATCTGGCCTCCGAGCTGCAGCATGTCAAGCAAGTGTTGCAAGACAACAAGCTTCGGATCCCGCGCCTAGGTCACAGTGACCGAGTGAAGCCGGCCACAGTCGAGCGTGTGCCTGCTGTACTACTATATGTCAGAGGAGTCACAGACAAGGTTGGCTACATCTTGAAGCGAGCTTCCATTAAAACATACTACAAGCCGCCGAAGAAGATTAGTCAATTTTTACCATCCGTCAAGTGTAATATCCCTCTACAAGATGCAGGAGTGTACAAGTTAGATTGTGAATGTGGTCTCTCTTACATAGGTCAAACAAAAAGATCCATAAAAACCCGCGTGTAAAGAACATATAGCTGACGTGAAGCACCGACGCTCCGGGAAGTCTGCAGTCTGTGAACATGTTCAAGATCGTCCCCACCATTACATCAGATTTGATAAACCACAAATCCTCGCAAAAGAACACCGATTCCTACCAAGGATGATACGTGAGGCTATTGAAATTAAAAAACATCCTAATTTCAATAGAGAAGATGGTTGGGTGCTGCCACCTGCTTGGGATCCTATAATTAACAAAATTAAACCCAAACTATATAGATACTGTAAGTTCGTTTTGCGTAAATCGGACCAAAAATTAATATTCAAAAACTGAAGGTAGCCGGGCTAACAATGACATTGGGACGTCAAACATCTCAGTCCCCCCCCCGTGACTATGGTTGCTGTAAAGCACCCGAAACGTCGGAAATTAAAAAATAAGTAAAATCAGTTAAATAAACGCGATATAATCCGTAAATTTACTTTTATTCAATTGTTCGTAATTATTTTGTTTAAGATTTTTTGTTGTAACTACCAGGGCGTCATAATTGCATCAGCCCTTCTTCTATGAATAAAAATAATAATAATAATAATAATAATAGCCAACTTTGAGTAAATCTAAATGAGACTTAACTGTGACTAGGTACAGTTGCAAACCGTTTGAATAGCCAAAATGCACGTTCGTTCTCCCGTAATAGCATTCGCGAGCAATCAATCATTTGTCGGGACAGCACGATAATCATGATTTGTGCGTCCGTTTGTGTGTAAAAACATTGTCATCGCTTTTACGAACTGGATGAATCGTGGTCGGAAGCAGAGACAATGTTTCAATGTTACGAGCAAGTTTGAACGAAATTAAATTACTTGAGGACTGGTGCAATAAATTCTGTCAAAGTATAAAAAATAATAAGGAAGTAGTATTGGGGAAGTCTATTTTTAATAGGTCTTTTTTATAGAATAAGGGGGGAAACAAACGAGAATACAGCCCACCTGATGGTAAGTAGATGATGTTGGCCATAGACATCTACATTTATTTTCGATTAAGGATCCAAATGCAGATGCGTTGTCAGGAGGACTAAGATGAAATGCCTCATTTCCAGTAAAAATAATTTCCGGTCTTCTACACTCACTATACGAAACACAGCATTAAGCTGCTGTTTTACGCTGGTATCCTATGAAAGCGTAGTCCTACCCCGGTCGAACCGTGTGTGGGTCTATCACGTATAAAATCTCTCTCTCTCTCTCGTAATTAATAGAGTCAGGCGTTACTTTGCGCAAATGCATTATATTAAAAATGTTAAAAATCAATTGGCCAAGATCGGTTTAATAATATTAATACTGTGTCTTAACCAGTTTGAATATACAAACCTCAAATTTATTGAAAACCAAATACCCAACACTTTACCACAACTAGTACAGTTAAATGTTTCAATAACAATAACATTTTCAAAGGTCTTATTTAAACCTTAATGCACTATTTTAATTTAGATCTTCCTGTAACAGTAAAGAGGTACTCTTTACTGTTACAGGAAGATCTAAATTATGTTTTCATCATTACTATCTTTAAACAAGAACTATCAGTAATACATTCAATTAGGGCTCTTTAAAGCGCTGAAAAAAAAACGAATGATCGTGCAGTCTGTACGTCATAATTTACAAATGGCGTTATAATAATGTGTTGTATTTATTGGGGTTTAATGTCCGTATACAATGCTCAGAAGCACACGTTT
This sequence comes from Parnassius smintheus behrii, assembly GCA_036936625.1. Lineage (NCBI taxonomy): Eukaryota > Metazoa > Arthropoda > Insecta > Lepidoptera > Papilionidae > Parnassius > Parnassius smintheus. Next base: position 7,737,372 of record JAUPFT010000015.1, on the reverse strand, counting down.
AAACGTTTTTATTACCGCCAATAATGTCTTAATGAGACAAGATGATGTATCCCCTTAGCCGAGGAGTTATTCTGTTGGGCGTTTAGTAAGTAAAAGTGAGAAAAAACTAAGCACTTACCCGTCATAAATCAATAATTCGGTGACATCGGTTATGATTCATTTACTGTCACAGCCGATTTAATAGAGAACGATACGGCGTTTGCTGTTGGCGAAAGTCAAATCGAAAAAATGTTCCCGACTTTAAGGCCAGGTTGGACAATTATATCGTATTTTATTGATTTTAAACACGATTTTGAAGCTCGAGTATTGATACTTTTTATATCGTATATATGTAATACTCAATTAAACTCTTAACTAAATGGGTGTCTAAAGTACTTTATAATAATTGAGGTAAAACATGCGGTAAAATTAAAAATGTTGCGCAACCTACTTCAAAATAATTAAAATAAGAACAACAGCCCATTAAATACGCATCATTAAGGATAATTCAAAAACTACTATCTTGATTAAACTTATATGGGACCACACGAGAAGTACCATCTTTCAAAAAAAAAATGAATCGTCAAAATCGGTTCACCCAGAGAAAAGTACCTAAGGTAACACACATTAAACACACACAAAAGAAAACATACAGTCGAACTGAATACCTCCTCCTTTTTGAAGTCGGTAAAAATACTTAATCTATATAATTAGTCGCTGACTTTTAAGCAATAACCCACCATACTAATATTTTTGATAATATGTAGGGCACGTTATTGAATTAGATTCATATTTGATTAAATTTTTATTGAGATTCTTTATTTCCTGATAGTAAGCTGAAACGTTTTAAGTAAAGTTGTTTTTTATCCACCTAATTTCGCACTCTCTGACTGTCACTGTCTGTCTCTGACTTCGTGCTGGTCAAAACATGCAGCGAAGAATTATTTTTAAAAACAGTTAAACGTCGGAAATCCTCGCCTTAACCTGGAATCGTTGAATCGTATTCAACATTGTCGTAGCATTGCTGTTGTTTTTTTACTGTTAACTATAAGCGGTTCTTTGTTTTGTACATTTGTGAAATAAACCTTATATATTATTCGTCTTTTATCGTCACCGATACGTAATTTCCTTCCAATTTCAATTACAATTCTGTATGAGGGGTCTACTTTGTATACTGGACTTATAGTTAATAGAATTAAACCACGACTTCCCGAGTAAATTGAAAGCATTTGACACTACGATCTACGACTGTGTGTGCTCAACCACCCGAGGAAGGGATAAGCCCCGATATATATATATATATATATATATATATATATATATATATATATATATATATATATATCATCAGACCACACATTTGGCATAAGAGCACAAATAGCTACATATAAATAAATATTTTACAGTGCGTCGCTTACACTTTCTGCCTCCTTATTGCTAATACTAGTACCTAAGCACTACGATCCCGTGTTGATAACAGAGTTACCACGCGATCTCCACAGCACAGCCCATATGGGTGTGCGAACATCTAGTATTCGAACGCGTCCATCACTGGCTGCATGGGTTGCACTAACTACCATGTGTCGTCATCAATTGCGATCAGTATCAGGTTCGACTAGTAGGCTTCGACTCTTGTGTCTCTCCTTCTTCGCTTCGACTCACCGACACAGTGTTGGCAAGTATTACTTTAGCCAGCGATAACAATACATGTCTGCTAGCCTTTGTACCACGCGCCAGCGTTTTATTAAGCAAATATCAAAATCATCAAAGTTACCAAATTGTGGGCTTGTTGATGATGCACCAATAAGAAAGTCATGGGGCGTGAGTGTCTATGGGTCATTTGGGTTCAACTTTCGCCTTCACTTCAGTAACAACGTTACCAGTGTACCAGGATGAGGGGCACGTTATTTTAAAATTACCTTTAGTAAGGACTTCACTGTTTTGTACTCTTCCAAGATCTCCCAACTCAGGGGCACCCAGTGAAATGAATCTCCATTCCACGACACGTGTAGCTGCAGCCTCGTGTCTAGCCTCCGTGTCTAGCTTGAATATACATTTCTTCAGCTCTACGCATGAACCCTTCAGATTCATGCCGTTATCGAAAATAATTGCCAGACTTCGAGCAAGCTATATGGCCGGCCCATTGCCACTTCAGCTTACTAATTCGTTGGGCTATGTCGGGAACTCTGGTTCTACTGCGTATATCCTCATTTCTAAGTTTATCACGCAGAGAAACTCCGAGCATAGCCCCCTCCACAGCTCGCTGAGCGACTTTGAGCGTCCTCATACAGCCAGCAGCGAAGGACCACGTCTCGGGTTCGTAGGTCATCACTGGTAACACGCACTGGTTGTACAACTTAGTTTTCAGGTTTTGAGGTATACCTGACGAGAATATGCGTCGTAATTTCCCGAACGCTGTCCAGCCGAGTTGAATCCGTCGATTGACCTCTCGGTCGAAGTTGGACTTACCTAGTCGGACTATTTGTCTCTGGTAAACGTACTCGTCTACAACTTCGAGCTTAGTGCTCCCAACAACTACTGGCATAGGTGTGACATGGACATTGAACATGATCTTTGTTTTGTCCATGTTCATCTTAAGACCTATCCGTTGAGAGGCACTATTGAGGTCATTGAGCATAGTGCTTAAGTCCTCTAGCGATTCTGCCATAACGACTATATCGTCGGCAAATCGAAGGTGAGTGATGTACTCGCCATTGATGTTAATACCGTATCCTTTCCAGTACAGTAGCTTGAAAACGTCTTCCAATGCAGCGGTGAAGAGTTTCGGGGAAATAACGTCACCCTGTCTCACCTCACGTCACCTCTCTGCAGTTGGATAGGTTTCGTTAAACACCCACTACCTTGTCAATAAGACACCCGCAGAATGTCTGCGTTGTCAACATATGGTGACACCTGCAGTGAACGCCTGTTTGACCGCAGCTGCTTATTTTGTTTTAAGCATGACAGTTCTGTGTTAAAACTGTCGAATTGACATTTTTTTATTAATGAGTTCTCTGCCTCCTTCATTAGATAAATGTTAAGTCTAAAAGCTTTAAGCTGACATCTTATAATGAATAGCAAGATTGTTGTCGTGGCGTGCACGAGAATAACGAATAAAATAAAAAACAAATAAAATTTGTAAGGGTTGTCCACAATGGGCAAGCGGCTCAGTGAGCGCAGCAGTGATCACTCTCGCACTGGTGATTCTTTTCCAAGTGTATTTTTTATTTGAATTTGGTACATTGGACTGGATTTAATAATTTGACGGCCGCCAGAGCAGAGTTCGGTTGGTGAGTAAAGAAAAGCTGATCATTGGGGTCATTAATACTACTACTACAGCCCATGACAAGTCCACTGCTGGACATAGGCCTCCTGTTATTGCTACGGTCTACGGTCCTTAGCCAGCTTTACAGTTTCTTTATAATTAAAACTAAAATAAAAAACTGCGGTGCTAAATCACACATATATATATATATATATATATATATATATATATATATATATATATATATATATATATATATATATATATATATATATATATATATATATTACACAATGGCACTCTAATCTGTAAACCTATATGTAGGTGTTATTCGTAAGCTCGTAGCGTAACTGTTATCAAGAGGATGCTGCTCTCCATCCCTTGTTTCGGTTTCCCTCTGTCGCCTCTTACGACACTCACGGGACGATTTGGGGGTAATGGATATCCATACACCGCCACTACACGGTTAAAAAAAATAGAAAAATTAAAGGAAATCAGTTTATTTATAGCATAAACGTGATAAGCGAGCACACAGCCCACCTGATGGTAAGTGGATACTGTGGCCCATAGACATCTATATGTATCGCCGGTTAAGAACAAAAATGCAGATGCCTAGACACCCCTGAGAACTAAGTGAAATGTCTCGTATCCTGTAAAAATGGTCTCCGGTTCTCTGTACTCACCAACGAACTACAACTATAATATAAATGAAGCATGGCTGTATCAAGTATAAAGAAATAAAGAATAAAGAATGAAGAATTTTATTCGGAAAATATAATGTAATACCTATTTTGAAAAGCTTTTTTCAAACTTTATTTGATATAACAAGACTTATAGTTAATGGTATAGGGAAATAAAACTTGCACCTTGTATTCAAAACATTGTATAGAAACCAGAGGTTTTATAAAAATATTCTAAATTCCAGTGACAAGTGCTCCTTTCAACTCCATTCGAACGTGCGAGAAATACGACCGGATGGTGTCCTCACTACGTTATCCCTCGTCCAAAGCTCTCCCCTTTAGTTATTCGATCTTCTTGCTTTGAATAGCCGTCGTTGGATGAGATACATCTGGCTAAGGTGATGGAAACGTGATCCTTTTTTATTTACATATTCTGAGACTTCACTGCAGGACGCAAAAGCTTGCAACGTATAACATGAGTTGAAGTTGGGGTGACCATGCTTTTGATGAAAAAATGAAACTAGTTCTTATATATAACGTAGTTTGTATTTTTTTCCTTATTCTAGTTTTAAAAGTTACTATATGAATATTTTTTTATAATATTGAAGTGCAGTCTACCTGATAGTGAGTACGTTGTCACCTCTGAGGACGAATATGGAATGCGTCACCGCCTGTTATTATACTGACTCTCAATACCTTTCTGACCAAAACACAGCAATGACAGCACTGCTGCTTGGCGCCAGAAATACGTAAGAGGATGGCACTTCACCATGGCTCAGGTAGAAAAGAAGTCCTACCACCTATTATCCCCTAAATCATAAAAATGTTTTACATAAATTGTACATAAATGCACTCCCAGACCCGAAACAGGCATTTGTAAATCATACCAATATTTATTCCGTATGGGAATCAAATCCCGCTGCCCTCAGTTTTAGTCATAGTCATTTATTCCATAGAACAATATTACATTGTATTGGAAAATTAATTACACAGAATGAAGAATTACGTTTAAATGCAATTGACTTAAATAAGACTAAAATCGAATAAAATTTAAATATCATTTGACAATCATTCTACATTTAATACTTTTCATGTCATAATTAAATAATTTTTCATATCATAATATATTACATTGTATTATATTAAGCAGTACATAAAAAAATTAACATTCATTAAGTTTATTTTTGTCATTTAGGTAATCATCAACTGAGTAGTAGCTTTTATTAATTAATAATAATTTGAGTTTATTTTGGAATGTTGGTGGCAAAAAATAACTTTAAATGAGATAGGCAAAGAAGGAACCGTAAGTATGCCAAGTTTTCGAAAATGTTCTTTACACGACTCAATTTGTGGAATACGTAACATGGTGCGGATCGCTCTTCTTTGTAATACAAACGCAGTCTTAATATTATATTTATAACTGTTGCCCCAGAATTGTATGCTGTAACGAACTTTTGATTCTACTAGAGCAAAATAAACCAACATAAGCTGCTTTACCGTTACTTCGTCTCGTAAACTTCTTAAGTCATAGCATGCTGAACTGATAGCAGATTCTAGTGCTTTCATTTCCTTTTTCCAGTTCAAATACATGTAAATGTGGATTCCTAGAAATTTTACTGATTGAACAGAGTCAATATTTTTACCGTCAATGTTAATGTTTATTGAGTCGCTTTGTCTCGCTGTAGATTTGAAAAGAATTGCGTATGTTTTATTTGTATTTAGTAGAAAATCGTTAGTAGGAAACCAATTTTTAAAGTCATACAGTGTGCTTTTCATTTTGTATTTTGTTCGTCTGTCGAGTTAGCAGATACGATCGCGTTTGTACCATCCGTATGCAGTTAAACAATGTAAGCAGTTAAATCATTAATGAATATTATAAATAATATGGGTCCCAAAATGGAGCCTTGTGGAACGCCCTTCTTGAAAGTTACCAATTTAGATTTGTATATCGTTTCGACGCCGTCTATTATTGTTTTAATCTCAACAAATTTTTTCCTATTTGACAAGAAGGATTCTAATAACCTTAAGATTGAGCCTCTAACTCCGTAATGTTCCAATTTCAGTAGTAGTATATCATGATTTATCATATCAAAAGCCGAACTTAAGCCTAAAAATAGACCTCCTACCTTATATTTATCATTGAGTCTACATACTACATCATCAACTAGCGTATTTATAGCATCTATAGTACCTACACGCGTTTGATACCCAAATTGCCTCTCACTTAATATGTTATTTTGTCGCAAATGTGCAAATTTTAGATAAAATTGGTAGCAAGGAAATCGGTCTATAGTTTTTGGGGTCTATTTTACTCCCCTTTTTATGTTTCGGAAGTACTCGTGCAACCTTAAGCTGATCAGGAAACAGAGATTGTTCCACGTACTTATTGAAAAGATAAGCTAAAGGTTCAGCCAATATATCAATATTATTTTTAATAATTTTGATGGGTATTTCATCATTGCTTTTTCCATTTGCTTACGTGTTTTTAAAATTTGATGGCTAGTAATAATCTTAAAAGGCATGTCTGTTACAATTTTCTGCACACTTTGTTTGAGTATTAATTGTGCGGAGATTGAGTCACTAGCGTTGTTGTTTAATGAATCAGTGTCACAGCCACAGCACTACCTAGCCGCCCATTTTTGTGTTTTTATGTCGCCTGGGTGTTATAAAAGTCGACAGAGGAAAATGAAACGGTGGATGGGCAGCAGCACTTTAATTAATTAAAACAGCGGTTGCCAACTCACCTGCCAAGCGTGCCAACTACGTCAAACACCTCCTTCAAACGGTTATCTATCCCCCCTCAATAAAAGGTCCATGTTTAGATGTGGACTTTTGATAGTCTGTACTGATAACGCCTTGTTGCGGTTATACTTTTATGTCCACCATGCCATTATGTGGTAAAATATAATTATGTGTATGCAATATATACACACATAGTTGTTTATAGCCGTGAACCGTCTATAAAAGATCTAAGATCCGTCGTAAGCCAAGTGTGGTAAATTACCCCACTGTGAGGCAATTTATGATGGACGCCTGAGTTCAACAATGGACTCTAATAGATTGTAATAATGATTTAAAGAAAAATGCTCTAAACGTCGGGAATATAAAATAAGTTAATGTACGAGATAAAATCCGTAAAAACCAGTTTAATTTAAATGTAAGATTCATTATGTAATGATACTGATTAACTTCTCATACGTAATGATTTCTTATATTTACGCGAACACTACACATTGATTAAAACGACTTTTACGGATTCTATCGCGTTTAATTTTACTTTTAATTATTTTTATTTATAATTCCCCGTAACCATGGGTGCTGTAAAACGCCCGAAACGTCGAGAATTATAAATAAAAATAATTAAAAGTAAAATTAAAAGCGATAAAATCCGTAAAAGTAGTTTTAATCAATTCTCGTACGTACTCAGTTTCAGCATAAGAACTGTACAGAATTAAGCATATCCTGTTATATTCCAGAATCATAGTAACCCTTCAGGTCACGAGGTCGGATCGGTAGCAGAGATATAACGATAAGGTACCATGTCGTGGTAAAGGTCGACGCTTCTGTATTGAGGTCCATTGTCAGGCGGCTACTTACCTGCATCGGAATCCTACTGTTCGTCGCATTTCTTTTACCTTCGAAAAATCACCACTGAAATATTTGAAGTTAGATTTTGTATTGATATTATGTGAACCTCGATAAGGTTTTCAAGATTATGTGAAATAAATAACGTTTTAATATTTTCAGTACAGCTCAGATAAATCAGTTAGGTTCATATGTAATGTGCAAGATATTATATAACACAACTAAATATACGGCTTAGGGACCTTCAAGAAAAGACTACTCTTTTATAAAAGATCGCCAACGCACCTGAAATTCCTCTTGTATTATAGTTATTCATTAGCGGCGGTAATCACCATTAGGTGAGTCACATGCTCGCTATATATAAAACACTATTATAAAAAATAAAAAACAATAATTTTAAATCGGATCATGTTTATACTAGCTGTGTCAGTCATGCATTGCTTTGCCTTTTTATCAGAAAAATTCGCAGGTACGTGCATAATAACTTTATACAGTTCCATCGTAATCGGATGAATGGTATAGGAACGGTTACGGTACAAACACAGAACCATTCATTTTTGTATATATGTATTAGATTATTCACACTAAATAAAAATAATATAGAAAGAAAAAATAATATTGCTCTTTGAAAATATTCCTATTTTATATCTAATCGATCGAAATATCGGGGAAAAACGAAGCCCTTATTGTATGATAAATCAATTGTTACGACTGTATTGGAAAATAATTTAATAAAAATCGATGCGATATCGATGGAATGATATCGCCGCGAAAAAACTTTGGTCAATATTCCCTTTTGTCTAGAACCGAAAAATCCGCAACAAAAATCGCCAACAAAAATTTTGTCCGAAAATAAATTATTCTTTTCGATCAAATCGATTCACGTTTTAATTCGAATTGGGAATATCGATCATCAATCATAAACTTCATGCTCCGGCGACAGTATCACAAAAGTGCATCGCCAAAGCATCGAACCCGATACCTTCGTGTTTCTTGCCCGCTCTGGACAACAATTAACTATTGTTTATTGTATTGCCATGCGAAACTCGGTGAATTAGTTGCGAATAAATTCGCAAAAAGGGGATTTAGTGCGGTTCGAGAGTCGATTTATACTTGAACGAGTTAATAAATACGTGGTTACATGTAGTAAATTGATGGTTTCCTTTGTAAAGCGTACGAGGCTGATTATTTTCTTGCTTTAGGTTTTAGCATTGAAATTTTTCGTTTCATATCATTTGTCGTCCTCAATGAAAGTAGCTGTCTTTGTGTACTTTCCAGCGTACGTGGTTTAGCCACGTTGCAGCTATTGGTGGTTTAGCCTCATTGCCGTAGGTCTTGTGTGGACTAAGGACCACGCTCTAACAATACCAGCCTAAAATTATGCTGCTACGTTTCGTATGCCTTTTGACGAGATACAGGAACCTTTTATCTGATAATGAAGCATTCTGAGTCCTTAGGGTTGACATCGCGCATCTGTATTACGAATCACCGAAAAATATTTTTTGCTAGTTTGGTTCTATTATCAACATGCATCAGCTTATTGATTCCATTGAACTATGATAGTTTGCCATACTTTTTTCTACGGATAGTCATCATTTTAGATATGGCAGACCATTTTTAAGCATTATAATCTATACAAATAAATAAAATTGAAGTGTCTGTAATGTCAACATAATAGCTTTTTACTAAATGCATACGAAAGTATTTCATCATCATCATCATCATCATTGCAGCCCTTCACAAGTCCACTGCTGAACATAGGCCTCCCCCAAGGCATGCCACAAAGTAGTAGTAATGCGTACCACAAAGTAGTAGTAATACGTACCACAAAGTAGTAGTAATAAGTAGTATACATGAAAGTATTTACTGCACTTATAACAGAAGAATTTTTTTCTGTTTGTTACGGCTAATCTCCGAAACGACTGAAGCAATTTTGACCGGACTTTCACTGGCAGATAGCTTATAGTATAAAAAATAACTTCGATTCATGTTATTTAAAAAAAGAATTAGGGTTCAGCTCAAAAAAATTAATACTTAGTAACCCAATCGTACCTAATAAATTACTCGCGGGCGAAGTTGCGGGGAACAAATAGTTCCAAAAAATAAACGTTAAATGGGTCTCCGGTTACATCAATTACCATACAAAACACAACATTAATATGTTGCTATTTCACACTGGTGTTACGTGGGAGCATTATCCCTTCCCAGTCGAGACATTAGATACATATCTGTTAGTTTGAATCTACCACAAGTATGAAAAAAATACTAAATGTAATACAGAAGTACGGTCATACATAATTCTTACGTTATTTATCAATACAGTAACACTTCAAACAATTTCTTCTCCGACTTTCGTCGCTGGCTTCGAACACATTGTCTGCCTACAAATCAGGCACTAAGTCCACATCAGCATCGGTACCAACATAACAATAACATTTTTGCTTCATAAGCCATATTTAATACGCGAAAAACATCTAGAACATAAATAAACTATACATTCAGTCTGTCACATTAAGGGGTATAATACACAGAGAAATATTCCATTAGAGGCGGCCCCAACAACACAGCATCTTTATAGTTTTTATTGCAGATAAATTCCAGCATAGGTCATATAGAGCATTATTCGGAGTCGGCTATGTCTCCCAAATCATATTTTTGTTTTTTACACATCCACCAAACGATACTTGTTAGTCGTTTTCTCACTCCGAGCTGTAGCACAGTGTAACTGAAAATTTTAGATAAAACAAATAATAATTTCTGTTGTTAACGTAGCTTAGAATTTTTATTGTATTTTTTATTGTTTTTTTATTGTATAATATTTAGTTGTTGGTTTTTAATTAGTTTTTGTTTGCATGAAACTTTTTCTTAAACATGTATCATATTTAAGAAAAAGAAAAATTATTAAAACTGAGGAATTGAATGGAAAACAAACTTAAAAATAAATTGATTTACAATTATTAACTTACACTATTTATACTAATTATATATACATAGTATATTACTTTAAATATCAGCATTATTCTGATAACTGAGGAAACGTGATACCTCTTTTAACTGGTGACGAGGTATTCCTAATTAATCCATTAATTCTTAATCTACGATAGATGTAGGTGTTCATGAGCCATACTCGTAGTATCCATTTACTACACTTTATACACTATTCTATTACTATTACGTTAGTGTAAATAAATAAGTGTAAATAGTGTCGTAAGTGTAAGTTATAGCCCATGAATACCTAATAATCGTAGGTTAAAAATTACGAGTAAAGGATTAATTTTTTATTCTATTATATATATTCCAAGACGCTATTAAGCAGCTAAGAGAACTTTATATTCATTAAGGATCATTCTTACGTAAAAATATAATAAAGTGGTGTTTGCTCTGAAAATTTTGATTGTACTACTCAAAAATTCTCATCGTCAGCATATTTGAACTGCATTTATGATATTATTTTTTACAAGTGTACAAGGAATGAGGCGCCGCGGACCGCTATGACGACGTGTCCGCTAACTATATCAATTTATTAATATGAAACTTTTTGCGCCATTCGGAAGGGCCACAAATATTCCATTATTGGCACAGATCAATTAAATGGCCAAGTAAAATTTTGCAAATGGCTTATTGATATAAAAACGATTTTTTTCTTTATTTTAATAAGTAATTATGGATTCTGCGATCAATAGAGGCTTTATTGTGTCAGTAATTGATGATAAACTTATGATGTTATATAACATTGAATTTTGAAAGTGTTGTGTGTCATTACCATATTTAGCGTAATCAAACTAGTATTCTTTTGTAAACAATTAGGTGAAAATAGGTGCACAATCGAATTAACGGTAGCGTAAGTAAATATTTACCGTGGCCTATAAACACCTATACCTATGGAATGAAATGAAATATAAATTATTATATGTTTCTTTTTAAATTTATTGCCATTTAAAAATAAGGCTCCTCGAACTGAAGAAGAAACAACAAAAATTTTTGCAGGTATTAGGCAGGATCCATTGCTAACCAAAGCATGTTCTGTGACTAACAAAAAAACGTTGAGTCTCTGAATCCAACGCCGCCACTACACTTCACTCTATGGTCGAAAAAAATTGTCCTAATTTTAGGCAATACTTTTTTTAAGGAACCGCATCCATTTAATGAAGACCAGCAGGTCTAAGAAATGTTTTAATACTGAGAAATACAGATCCCTCAAGATGTTTTCGTTTGTCGTCGAGAAAGTGGTGATGCAGTACATAAAATTATAATAAACAATTTTAAAGCAAGTGCTCAGACTCTGAACTGCCACGGCTCAAGTGGGGTAATATAATTTTATTAGCAGAGTTTATAAATTAAAACCTTTATTTATGAACTAAAACGTTTATTTATAAATTTAAACTTTTATTTATAAGTCAAAGGCTTTATTTATAAATTAAAATGCAGTTAAATTCTCTTAAGCCGTCACCTTCATACAAAATATTAAGCGTATTGTTTATTTTTAAATAATAGGATAATAAAATATGTTTTTGTTTGTTTGTTTCAGGTAATGCTCGTATAAGATATCACTTGTGTAATATACATCGTAAGTGATTAATCTATTTTATAATAGTGATTTAGCGTTAACTCGTTAACTACGGAGTGAGTTAGATTTTGTGGAGTTTCGTAGATAGTAAGTTTGACGCCAGTCAAAACTTATATAATGCACTCTCATAATCACTGCAATTTTCTAAAATTGTTGAAAGTTAAACTTAAATGATCAAAGATGAGTACCTACTAGGTAAACTTTGATTAATTAATCAAAAATTGTTTTTGAAACTATTCTATAAAATATAAAAGTTGTAAAAAACGTCAGAGGGAAACGTAACTGATGGTAAAAAGATGGTAGCAGCGTCTTTTTCAGCTCGAAATAAAGAAAAATGATGGTTGGTGGGAAATAAATAAATGACCATGGAAAATGTTGGCAACCTTTATTACACAAACCCTTTGTACTGATTACTCCACTATTGAGCATTGCACCTTAGTCCTCAGGAGTGACAACTCATCTACATTTTGATTCTTATTCGAGGATAGATTACGGTGTCTGCGTGCAACAGCTTACACTTATTTCATCAGGCGAACTGTGTGTTCGTTTGTCACCGGTCTATAAAAAAACAATTATAAACAGAAACGTTTACTTTGTAACCGACTCCAAAAAAGGAGAAGGTTCTGTATCTTCTTTTTTTTTGTTTATTTGTTGCACGATATCCTCTTCAATTGTGAGATTCTAAATTGCAATAATTCTTTTTCATTAAATGAGTTATACGTCAACTGTGGTCCCTTATAAATTTGGAGAAAAAATTCCACAACTAATCGAGGGAAAATAAAGTTTTAATGTAACTATGTAGACAACGTAACAACTATAATATGTCACACATAAGCCCACTCGACTTACACCCGGTTCAAGAAAACTTTACTTTTAATAAATAGTAACAGCCGACTTCAAGGAACTAAAATAATGAAATAAATTCCACATAACGGATTCTCAGCTTCAAGTCGGGACCTTCATTTTTCTATACTTTTTAGAATCGACTTCTGAAGCTGTTGTATGTAAATTATTTTGTGATGTCGGCTTTTAATGAAAATTTAAAATTTTCATACGTGGTAGAGCTCCGCTGCAGCTAATATTATGGTTGTAGCACGAAACGGTCGGCTCGACCGGGGAAGGACCACTCTTTCACAGAATACCAGCGTAAAATAGCAGCTTCATACTGCTGTGTTTCGTATGGTGAGTGTGAGAAATCCGAAGACCCTTTTTTAGTGGAAACGTGGCATTCCATCTTAGTCGTCAGGGGTGACAACGCATCTGCGTTTTGATTCTTAATCTAGGATAAATGTAGATGTCTATGGGCCATAGCATCCACTTACTATCAGGAGTACTGTGTACTCGTTTGTCACCCTTATACTATAAAAAAAGTAAATTTTTTTACATTTTCAGCAAATTACAACTTACAATAACTCATAAAACCTACGTGAGCAATCGCTTCCATCCACCATAAGAATATAACACGTCAACTGCTCAATTCATCATAAAAGTTTACATTCGAGATCGATCAAGTTTAATTTCAAAGGAAGTGGCGTCGAGACTGTCGGACATCAGACACGTTCATCCGAGTGCAGTATTACTGGAATTATCAACCGCGATAACACAGCCCCCTGCGTCTCCTTAATAGCCAAAATTCAAACAGCCAATTTGTAAGCGGCTTGCCACACCATAACTCATTCGGAGGCGTTATTTTTTTCCCCTTTATCTGAACATCTTCGAGTTTAACAAGTGTGATTAATGCGGCAACACGGTCGCGGACCTTTGGGCGCTTCGACCATTTAAATTTACCGTTCACTTTTGACGCTCGTTTGCGCGTAAAATGGATTATTTAAAGCGTGCGAATACGGAATCTGTCGGATATGTTTAGAAACAGTGACCGCCGTCTTTTGGCTGGCGGTGGCAAAAGAGAATACATCACCCCATTTAGTTTCGTAAGGAGATTATCGAAAAAGACAGCAACATCTCTCAGTTTCTGATCACATCACATGTCCGCAGCAGTCTCTTACTGACCCCCCCCCCCCCACTGGGGTAGACAAATCCTCCCTCTATTCCTTTCTAGACAAAGAAGCTCTGCCTCCGACCACCTCCCTGCTGCGTATGCAATATACAGCAAAGGAAAACAGTATCAAAGATGTGTAAGGGTATCCACTACACCAAATCGTCCCAGTGGGTGTCGTATGAGGCGACATAAGAAAACAAATCCCCTGATGATGTGTAACAGCATCTTTTTTGTAAGAACTAGAAAATAACAAACTGCAGTTGCCAATTCATTTGCCAAGTGTGGCAACTATGACAAATGAGGCAATCTTTGTGGAGCCTATCAAAGTCTACTACTGAACATAGGCTATGTTCAGTAGTAGACTTTGATAGGCTTTTATTTGGTAGACTGTAATAAATGGATGGATATACACGGCACAGGCTATGATACCATCTTAGTCCTCAGATGTAACAACGCTTACTTAGTACGCAACGTAGCCTTTTGTGTTTAAAGTTGCTTTCTGTCTTAGCCACTTACCATCAGTAGACTGTAGGTTCGTTTGACACTTCAATGCTATATAAAAATAAAATGTTCAACCCTATTACACCCCCTTAGGGGTTGAATTTTCCAAAATCCTATCTGAGTGGATATCTAAGTCGAGAAAGGATATATGCCAAATTTCAAATCAATTGGACGTATACTTTTAGGGATTTCAAGATGAGTGAGTCTACGGTAGTTTTCTTATATGTACTCGTATGTATATAGATTTATACCCAGTTAATGTCTTTCTTTATTTTAAAATGCAAATTTAATTATCATAAAATAATAATTACGACAGTTATTCGACCATGTTGTGCGAGTTTTCTTGCAAGCTTCATTAATTGCGATTAATTTTACGATGACGATAGATTTCTAATTGCTTTTCACATCGTTCGATTAACATAAAAGAAGGATAAGCCTTCACTTCACGATTCACGTATTACGAGCCACGTCGCAGGTGAAGTATGGCCGTATTACGAACTGCTCGATCGAGAAATACCACGTTCTCATAAGATACCATCTTAAAATAATGTAGCAACATAATACTGCTGTTTTATTTAATATATTTCTTTTTTATATGTTTGCAAAGCAACGTTACCAGCACACTAGTATTATCTGTTGTACCGTGGAGCTTGCATACACAAATTGCACAAGGACAAACATTCCGATTCGGAACAATTACCTGTAGCCCGTACAAATCATCATCAGCGCCGTAACTCATTGCTAAGTCACTGCTACGGAGATATCACGTAATTAGTGATGACAGCGGGGATCTCCAGTATATTTTTAGGAGCATTACATCATGAAGGCCCTACGGCTGTATTACACGTTGCGGGAAGATGCGTTTGCGATGTGTTCACGTCAATGATTTAATTGGAAACTGGAACACACTTATAATTTCCAATGAGATCACCCATGGAAGTCACAAATATACGGAATACTCTACATTAAGTGGGTGGTCTCAATAGATAAATATGGATATATCTCTCAACATTTCGAATGACATCTAAGTGTATTAACGGATCCTCTACTCTTCTTTATTGAGGTAAAGAAGGCCTATGACTGTCACGTGGGCTATACTTAAAACAGGTCCTGCATGTATATAGCCTGTTTGGATTTAGATGCTACACGCTGATGAGCTGATGATGATGAAGTCTTGTTTTTACATTATAGAACATGTTTTAGTTACCAATTAGTGTAATATTTTGAAACGCTAAATATAAATGAAACAGTATTTCTTCCGAAGATTCTTTGACCGATTCTTCGGTTGTATAGACCTTATTATAAAGAAGGAGATTTAAAATATCACGTTCGACAAATAATTTTTTTAAGTTTCGCCAAAAATTATGATTACACTCAGAAACATAGAGGAGTTGGTCACTAACTGCCCACTAACTGGTTATCTTCCTTGAGTTCATATTAAAATACAAAACTACATCGAATCAATCGCGATTGTACAACAAATCTAAAATTCTCTAAATCAATGTCAAACATAATTAAGCCGCTAACTCGGATACGTAATCGATTGCGCGCAAAACAATCGATTATAATCGAAGGATCGATCATCGATTCGAGCGAGCAATCCACTCGTCCGATGGCACCTTCATTACTATACAGGAGCGGGCAGCAAATCAACGGAGAGACAGACGGACAGACGAGCGGGGCACAATAAGATATTAACAAGTGCAGGGGACGCGGGGTCCAGATATAATGTGTACGCGCGCATTGTGATGTTGAGCGACTTGTACGTGGAATTGTAGGGAATTTTTTGTATGAGGCAAATTTCGGACCGTCTTTGGCAGAATTTATTCAAGTGGATCGCATATAGCAATGAAAAGTCTTAAGTAACACGATATAAAACAGAATATGTATTATATGTACTTTATATTATATGATTTACAGAATAACCAGCGTAAAATTGCAGCATAATTTTGCTGTGTTTCGTATGGACAAAAACTGGACGCCCTTTTTCTAGCTGCAAGCATTCTAAATCTTTGTGATTGAAAATGCGCCTACACGTTAATTCTTAGCTGATTGCGGAAGAATTTAAGTACGCACAGCATCTGATCACTTAATCAGTTTATTGATGTTGGTCGGGAGATTGATCTCTTAAAATATGCATTGATTAAAATAATCCCCTGTATTACTTCTTCCCGACCTGGTCCGAATCAGACCTGAATCACATCTGAATTCTATCAAAGATTATTAACTATGCTATAGATAATATTGGTTAAAAAGGTATAAGTGCTGGGACTAATTTTCTGCCCGGGAGTCCAACTGGGAAGGTGAAACTCTCTGACTTATTGCAGCCGCCTAGTAGCAGTGCGTGGACTGCTGTGTTTCGAGCTGAAGACTATAGAAAGCCAATATAAATATAACACGCTAAAAGGCAATCCATCTTAATTCTGAATGGTGGCATATGTAGACTTCTATTTGCATTTGGTTGCAGAAGTCCATGGAGTGCAATAGCCACTTACCTTCAGGATACTGTTAGTTCGTTCGTCATTTAAGTTTAATAAAAAAACAGGAATGCTTGGACATAATAGCTAGTTTTTTAGATTGTCTTGATTTGTGATTTTATATTTCATAAGGTTAAATTACTCTTTGGTATAATGGCTTAGCTAATGGCTTTGAAAAACTGCTTTGTTATGGTAAATTTTAAATAAAATTATTAATTGCAGAATATTTGCCGACCTTTATTCGTTTTAACGCTTATACGATTAGATTGGAAGGAGATCAGGATCATCAGACACATTGGAAAAAATCACCATACAACCAGACTCGAAAGATTATTTTGCCAAGCATGCTCAATAGCGCATTGGTTAAGCATATGATTAGGACGCTGCAGACTGCGGATTCGAATCCTACACCAAACAACTATTTCTATGGGCTAATAAAAATGTCTAGATGTTTGTCTATGTGCAATTTATGTATCCTAGTATCCTTCCACAATATTAGATAATTTCTCCATTGAGGTAAATAAGGTGGTTTCAAATGGTATATTAGTTTAATCTTTGTATTAATGATATGATACATTTAACAGATTTAAAAAACGAGAAGGTTCTATTTTAGACTACTATGTTTTATGTATGTTCACCCTTACCCAATTTAAATAATTTTTTAAATAAAATAGGCCACTACAGAGGTAGTCTTATTTTCTTTTTAGAATGGCGGTGACAAACGAGCATATAGTTCACCTGATGGTAAGTAGATGCTGTGGCCCATGGACATCTACATTTATCTTCGATTAAGAGTCAAAATGCAAATGCGTTGTCACTCCTAAGGACTACGATGAAATGCCTCGTTTCCAGTAAAAAGGGTCTTCGGTTCTCTACACTCACCATACGAAACACAGCAGCATGGAGCTGCTGTTTTACGAGAGCAGTTTTGTTACAATTTCATTACTAATAAAGCAATAGCGTGGCTCTACCACCAATACTCAACATATCGGTCTTTCATATGTGTAGATTTTTTTTTAAAATTTTTGTTATGACACTATTGCAACCTACATAATTTTTTTTAATTTTTTTATTATAAGGAATATTAACAATGCTATAAACATTACTAATATTCCCCTTAACCACTCGTGGTAAGCTTAAATTGCTTGTGTTAAGAGTGGTTCACGCCAGTAGTCGAATGGCGGATTCAAACCCACGACCTTTTTGAGTTCGCGATCCGCGCCCTGCCATTAGGCTACTGTCGCTTTTTTTACAATATTACAAATTAATGTACAATGCCATTTGCTTACTCCCTTGCGAACCCATATACTGTTTTTTTTACTTATTTATATAAGGCTGTGCTTGACTACAATCCACCTGGTGGTAATTGTGGTAATTTATGCCGTAAGTAAGACCACAATTCTACCTTGTGGTATTTATGGTAATTTAGGTGGTAATTTGTAAAGAACCTCTACATGGTAAATCATCTATATTAGCGTAACAAAAGCCAACTAATAGCTTATTTTATACAATCTCTTACAAGCCTTTATTTACTGAGATTTTTTAATGAGATTTTTGTTTATGACTCCATGGCTACAGACTTAAGAGTGATTTTCAATAAGTATTATTTATGAGATACTAGCTTGCCAGGCAGACGTTGTTCTGCCCTTTTCTACGACCCTTTGTCATGTCCTATTTAAACTCCTTAAATGCGCAAAAAAAATTGTGGGTCACTCATGAACAAAAATACTATCCTATCTCTCAAGTTGGACCAAATTGCATACGGTGTGCAAATTTGATTAAAATCGGTTAAGTAGTTTAGTAGTCCATCGCGGACAAACAACGTAACACGTATTTAAATAATACTAGTTGTTACGGATTTTATCGAATATATTTAACTTTTTAAATACCCGACGTTTCGAGCGCTTTACAGCACCCATGGTCACGGGGGGGGGGGGGGGGACTGAGATGTTCAACGTCCACCTAATGTTTAGTGTCGTTTGTTTATCACTACAAATTTATTAAAAAATATGGGAAAAATATAGGGTTATATGATGAACGAAGTTTGCCCGCTTTCACTTGAAATTACCAACATTTCTGACGTATCTGTTTATCAAAACATAGTCTCAAAAAATACTATACTATACTTATGGATCCACAACATGTGCTCACAATAATCGACATTGAAATAAAGCAATAATCCTTTAACACTGTAAATAAACTAAAAATATTGATATTATATCACTATTTACTTACATGACGTTATATTAATTTTAAAATCAGTTTAACCAAGTCTCCAATATAAGCGAACGAAGCGTGTTTTACATTTTTATCGAAATATATACACTTGCCGCGTATGATAAGATTCAATATTTCGGTTTATTTTTCAAAATGTCACCCAGGAATTTAATTGAGCGATGTCAAGAGGGCACACATGATCAATACTGATTCGTGACATACCGTCACGATGGGCCGCCATTAGATAACGTCCCACTGTATCCTATTTAACAAACTGACCACTGGCAGTATCGCCAACACCATTACCACTCATTATACCCAATTCATCTATGAATATGAGCCACGACTTGATTCCTTAATTTTTTTTCCCACAGTCACGACACCAGTTCAACTATCTTAATGATGCTCTATATTCAACTAAATCGTGTCCGAGAATCGTATGGAATTCGTCGTGTGCCGGCCTTCTGTCTTCTTCGCCTCTTTTGAAATCAAAATGACTGTTAATGGTAGCGCCTTCAAACGAATCTGAATCAATTTCAACATTGTTAAAGCTCACTCTTCCTCGATAGTTTGTTAATAAATTGACAGTGCAATTCTTTGCATCTACAAGAGAATTGTCGCCATCAGCAGTTTCGATTCAATCTGATTCTGGTTTTAATTCTTTGGCATAACGTATTGAATCAAATTTTGTGTTTGTATTGTTAAGTCATTTTGGAATTTCGACATTGTAAAGTTCATGACGAAGTGATCTGAGAAGTGCTGTCGCCATGTAGGGAAGTCGCGCGCCCAACGCGTGGCAGCGAAGCTTCTTCTTTACAAAAGGTTAATTGCGAATGAAAAACTCACTGAACGGTTTCAAGAATTCCGCCTGGTAAGGCCACCTCTTAAGTTTCGGGTTACGCATGAATATGAATGGAGACCAAAATTGTTTAGATTAATTCGTTTTTTTAACTTCGAAATTCACGACCGTGGGTGTTCAGTCGTTCTGGAAAACAGTGATGTTAATTAAAGACAGGAATTTTTTACGACTTTATTAGGGAAGGTTACGGATACCTTGCGTTGGTCAAATAGAGACGTCTATACTTTGAGTCTCATTAGAATTTGAAATGCTGAACGTCTCTACAGGTGGGATTGTACGATGTGGCAATCGATCTAATAAAATAAAATGTTTTCAATGTGAACATTATAATTTATCTTCTTACATGAATGTACTTTTTTATTTTATCAAAAAAGGGAACTAATTATCATATTCAGTACAAAAAAAAGAAAACAAATTAATGCAACAAATTACTAATTTGATGAAAGAAATTTCCATATCTATATACAACTTTTGATAACAGCTAAATAAACAAAACTGCGGTTACTAATCCACTTCCAAGCGTACTAAAACTACGCCAAATATCCCCCTTATGAAGTATTAAATGGGGGAGGCAATGTTCAAACTTTTAATTGGCTGTAACGGTAAGCTCCAAGGTCCTCTTCAGTTATTGGGAATATTCGCCACGCTTAGCAGGCGCATTGGTGATCGAAGTATCAGGTGCACCTGTGATGCTACTGCCCGTTGATATCTGAGTATGTTACGCCTGGCGTAACATACTCAGATATCAACGAGATAGTTCTACTGTCATCCATTTGCAGCATTAAGATCTTTCCAATACAGCCTATTAAAGTCCACTGCTGAACATGAGCCTCCCCACAGATTGTCTCATAGAGGGGATATTCGCTATAGTTGCCAAGCTTGGCAAGCGGGTTGGCATCCGCAGGTTTTTTCAGTCGTTATTAGGTGGTCTCTGCTGCTCATCTTTGGATTAGTTTTCATTTAGTTACTAGTTTCCTTAAAGCCATAGATTGTATGATGAATATGAAGTTTCGTCTGGTGAAAAGTAATATATCAAAAACGAAAGGTTCTCAAGGTATAAATGCATTATCTAATAGAAATGACAGAGCATTCTACCTGAAGGTTGGTACGAGTATGCATTAAAAAACTAAGAAATCTATCAATACGCCTATAAATAGGCGGGAATACATGAGTGTTTGGTGTCTGCCTACCACATTGAAATATTTTAACGGCCCGCGTCGCTATTTTAGGCCGTTTCACACGTTATTAGAATTGAAAATTGCGTGTACACTATTGACAGGTTGTAATACTTGCATGACAGCTGGGGACCGCATACGTACGATGCCTGATCAACGTTTCTGTGTTGCTACACGACAGCCTTATTCTCGAAACATTGTATTTTAAGATACGATATGAACATTGTCATGAGAAATCAATGATTGAATCTGTTTAAAACTAAATAGGTTGTATAATAATTGGAATCGTTAAAGAAAAAATTATACTCCACTGCAACACTTTGAGAAGTTATTTAAAGTAAGCTGTTAATGATATTTTATGTAAGACGGCAAGCATTTTATTCCTTATACACACCAACGGTATACATATTGAACTAAACTATACAAATTGAGAAACGTTCCATCTTAGCCCTCAAAAGTGGCTGCATTTATATCCTTATTTGCACGAAGTTGGTTCTCAGGTGGGCTGTAAGTTCCTTTGTGACTTCGAATTTTTTTTTAAACGAAGCAATAACTAAATGATAATAATACGTATTATGCATTTACATTTACAATTTTATACAAAATTTATCAAATTGTAAACATAAATTGAGTGAATTTAAATTTGAGTTGAATTGGTTTCTACAGCGACTACCCTCATTCTCTACTCATATTAGACCATCCGTTAATCATTCTCGTTCGTAATTAGTCTTACTAGTCGGAGTTACCAGTAGGTAATATTTCATTTTTTATTAATTACTGATTACAAACGATTCACACCAGTATTATATTAGTTTTTATTGTTCAAATTGTTCACTGATTATAAAAATTCCCAAGTACAAAGTTTCGTTATTATTACGCGAGGCATTGGATTGTAAAAGATACGTGGTGGAAAATACGTGGTAGACCCACGCTGCAACTATATTTACGAGTATGGTTGTAGCACGAATGGTTTGGCTCGACCGGGGAAAGATCACGCTCTCACAGAATACCAGCTTAATATTGCTGTTTTTCGTATAGTGAGTGTAGAGATCCGGTGACCCCTTTTACTGGAAACGAGGCATTTCATCTTAGTCCTCAGGGGTGACAACGCATCTGCGTTTTGATACTTAATCGAGGATAAATGTAGATGTCTTTGGGTCACAGCATCCACTTACCATCAGGTAGACTTTGTGTTCGTTTGTCACGCTTATTGTATAAAAAAAGATTAACAGCTTCGTGACAGCCATTATTTTTGCATCATTAGCATAAAGTGCGTAGCAAAAATGTACAATAATTTTTTGAAATGATTTGCAATAACCTTTTTTAAGGCCGTGATAGCTTAGGGGCTAAGCGCCAGCCGTATATGTCATAGTTCACCTCGAAGTTAATACCCGCCGTAAATAATTGTTCATTGAAATAATGATTTCTTATATGTACACGAATACTTATTATTTAACTTAATTAATTAATTAATTTAACTTTTTAATTTCCGACGTTTCTGGTACTTTACAGCACCCACGGTCGCGGAGGGGACTGTTTGACGTCCCAACGTTATAGTTAACCCGGCCGCCTTCAGCTTTTGAATAATAATTTTTGGTCCAAAAATTAATATTCAAAAGATTCCGATATGTGGGAATTAAAGTTACAGCCCACGTCCCACTGTTGGGCACAAGCCTCGTCTCATTTTTGAGAGGGTTTAAGGCCAAGAAAGTGTCCGCCGCGCTGCACCAATGCGTGTTGGTGAACTTCACATGTCTTCGAAATATTTTTTTCTTATTTTTCAGAGATACAGGTTTCTTCAGGATGGGAATTAAAAAGTTATGATTAAAAGCGATAAAATCCCTAAAATTATGTTTGTTTAATTTTACCGATTTTATGGCGTTCAATTTTAAATTGGCATTTAAAAGCTGAAAGTAACCTGGGTATAACTATAACATTAAGACGACAAACACCTCAATCCCCCCTCCTCTCCCTAGACCAGGAATCGGGTTAAAATCGAGAGGTAAAAAAGTAAAATAAGTCAAATACATATTATTCGTAAAAATATATGTATGTATCTCATTGTCATATGGTATATTTTGCATTTATTAATTTTAAACTGATTCACCATGTTCTCGGTGGTGAAGAACAACACTGTGACACTTGCACTTGGACAGCTGCACGTCTACCCATTATCCATTACAGTCTATATAATTCCACTGCTGAAAAAGGGCCTATTCCATAGATTGCTTCGAAGGAGAGATTTTGCCATAGTTGCCACGCTTGGCAGGCGGGTTGGCACCGCAGTTGTTATTATTTAAGATATTCCCACGCCGCCACTACACGGCTGCATGTCCAAGAAATAAAAAATTTCAAGATCATGTGAAGTTCGCCGCCACGCTAGAGCAGTGTAGCAGAGTAATGGCTCTATAACTATATTTATTTATAAACACGTGTGTACAGTGTACCTTCATCTTACTTCGTAATCAAACTGCACGTAATAAGGACGCGGAGGCTGCAAGTCGAATATTTTAGCGGCGACTTATTCGAGTCATGATCGGAACAATTTGTCCTTGTTTTTCTTTGCGCACGGCGAACTGTTTTGAGAATCGATTTTAGTGGCCGACGTGATTTTTAGTGCATGTTTTGATGTTTCGGGCATGTTGCCACGCGAGCTTCTTCTGACAGAACGCAAGTGTTAATACATTCGAGATCAGATAGAAGTTTAACGCGTTAGTAATTTTTCTGCAGGATTTATTTTGTAGTTTAATATTTTTTTTAAGAATTTAAACTATGTTCTATCATATTACTTGATACTAATTTAAGAAAGTTCAACTTAATTATAAACAATTTTTTATAGACGAAAAATAGATTAATATTTCTTACATATACGAGTAGTATAGAATAGAACAATTCTTATCTGACACAGATTACAAGAATGTATACTTCTGGAAAGCGATTTATGCTTTTATCCTGGTTCAAAAAAGCATCCATCCTAGGAATAACCAGCAAGAAACACAGCCGGACATTTTTAATAAATAATAATTTAGACTATAGTAGTGTCGCGATTCTAATTCTACAGTGAACCGAACAAATATTATTCAAAACATTTGTATTAAAGAACAAAATGGTTCAATGTGAGTGAATTAATTTGACTAATTTTACAAATTTTATTGTGTTTAATTTTAACTGTTTTGATTTAACCTTAAACACCTCATTCGTGACGTCGGGAATTAAAATAGTTAAAATTAAAAGCGATAAAATCCGTGACATTATTTTTTTTTCTATATGTATTGTTCGCGTAAATATAAGAAAGCATTATGATTATTGTAAAAGTTTCAGCCTATTACTTACTTCTATCTATAAAAGACGTGATATAATACCGAAGCAACAGAGGTTCCACTAAGATGCCTTGACCCCAAGTTATTTTAAGTCTCGCCAGCTAGAAGCGAGATCGATAAGTGTTGAACTCGACTAATTTAACTAATTTAAAACCATCGAAGAAACAAAATTCCGAACGCTTCCGCGGGCTAGTGGTAAAAAACGGGAGCACGCATCTTGCCTCACAACGAGCAAATTAATTATCGAGGCTGGCAACCCTGCGCGAACGCAGTTGCAACTCGTTAGTCCCGGAATCTCCGTACGTTGGAGTACGGTAGCGTAGTTTTTTGCGGCGGGCGCGCGACAAGACGAGAATACAAAGGGAACTGTGCGCTTCCCTACCCTTTTAAGGATCGGCCCTTAGGCGGGATTCCACCCCGGAACGTGTCCGCACAATAAAACGATTTATATTTATTTATCGGATAAATGAAAGGCAATCGACCGATGCGTGCGTTCCGCGCTCTCGAATTTCACATCGGCACGCGTGTGCGCTGTAATTTTTCGATAATTAAACTCGATAGAATCAAGCGTACTTTATGAAGATATAAATACTTATTAGTGCGTAAGTTTTTTTTTACAGAATATGGGTGACAAACGAGCACACAGTCCACCTTTGGTAAGTAGATGCTGTGGCCCATAGACATTTACATCTATGCTCGATTAAGAATCAAAATGCAGATGCGTTGCCACCCCTGAGTGCTTAGATGGAATGACTCGTTTCAGTAAAAAGATATCCGTTTCTTTACACTTACTATACGAAACATAGCAGTATTGAGCTGCTATTTTACGCTGGTATTCTGTGAGAACGAGGTCCTTCCCCGGTCGAGCCGTCCCATTCGTACCTACTACAACCATAATATAGCTGCAGCGTGGCTTTACCACGTATAAAGATATGCCTTGAAGACTAACGTCCAGATTCACACACGTCCAGATTGTATTCGAATGGAATGACATAAGCCGGAAAATTATTCCTTTCCTTTGCTGTGCGCATTACGTTCATGATGTTCCCTATTGAAGAAAATATAAAATCACACCTATGAGCTATCTGCTCTACTGGCATATCGTCCCTGTAACGCTCAAGTCCATATGAGAACGTTTAATGACTGAAGAAAAAAAGATCTGAATCTTGATCGGTTTTGCTCTAAAATATGTAACAGAATAAATAACATCAACATTGGAGTGTTCATTTTGTTAAGGGTCTGTTCTAATCTCAGAAACGCTTATAATATTATTTATTTCTATATTCCTAAAAGCAATACATACTAGACTACCATACCGTAGATGGTATCCATTCAAATATATGAATGAATTCTTCAAGACAATAGTTAATACAATTTAGCAATTAAGTATAGTTTTCTATATAAGATTCTATTAAATAGCTAAGTCACGTTATGTATCCATATGAAATATAAAAGACAGTTTTTTATAGGATAGGGTGACAAACGAGCACACAGTCCACCTGATGGTAAGTGGTTTCTGCAGCCCATAGACATCTACATCTATCCTCGATTACAAATCAAAATGCAGATGCGTTATCACCCGTGAGGACTAAGATGGAATGCCTCGTTTCAGTAAAAAGAGTCTCCGGTTCTCTACACTCACCATACGAAACACAGCAGCATTAAGCTACTATTTTACGCTGGTGTTCTGTGAGAGCGTGGTCCTTCCCCGGTCGAGCCAACCTATTCGTGCTACAACTATACTACTAATATAACTGCAGCAGGGCTCTACCACGTATAAAAAAAGTTTAAGGCTACCTTTAGAATATTAAATTGCCTACTATTCATAAATATAATCGCTGCAATACCTTCATAAACCGTTGCTTATTATGAAAACTACTTAAAATATTGTTTATGATATAAACAACGAATGATTTGTATTTGATTAAAACTTTAATAAACGTAGTTATTATAAAAGCATGATAAGAACTCTACAGACGAATCAATTTATAACAGCAATCGATACAGATTCTCTGGGTACCACGGGGAGCCGTTGTGGCGACATACCTCTTCATTTTATACGGTAAGCGACGCGGACTATGATCGATAGTGATGTACGAACGATCTATCTCGAAGATTGTCTACAGTTTGTTCTTTAGGTTCATATATCACTGATTTTACTCTTCTGCTATTTACTTGTTCCTATTCACGATTAACAAAGGCAATCATTTACGAGTCGTAAATAGCTTATGTAGCGATTATTCAAATTTTCTGTACGAAAATATGAGAAACCGGATCGTTTGGTAAGTGGTTGCAAGCAGATAAAAAGCTTTCGAAAACCTTAAATTGATTATATAGAATCTGCACTTTGTCCTTTTTAGGGTTCCGTAGTCAACTAGGAACCCTTATAGTTTCGCCATGTCTGTCTGTCCGTCTGTCCGTCCTCGCTTAATCTCTGTGACCGTTAGCACTAGAAAGCTGAAATTTGGTACCAATATGTGTATCAATCACGCCGACAAAGTGGTAAAATAAAAATTGGAAAAAAATGTTTTATTAGGGTAGCCCTCCTATATGTAAAGTGGGAAGTGATTTTTTTTTAATTTCAACCCTTACGTGTGATATATTGTTGGAAAGGTATTTAAAAATGAATAGGGGTTTACTAAAATCATTTTTTGATAATGTCAATAATTTCAGAAATAATCACTCCAAAAGTAAAAAACAATGTGTCCCCCCCCCCCCTCTAACTTTTGAACCATAGGTTTAGAAAATATGAAAAAAATCTGAAAGGTAGAACTTTATAAGGACTTTCTAGGAAAATTATTTTGAACCTGGATGGAAACAGTTTTTGTACAAAAAAGACAAAAAGTTGTACAAAATAATTTCTGGACTAAGTTTGTAGTATAATCGTTTAAGCAGGCATTTTTTTTAACTTCGTTTACATATTTTATTATCCTGAACGTATCTTTTTTCAAACAAAAAAAGAATTATTAAAATCGGTTCTCGCAATCCAAAATTACCATCGAAAACTTCTGGCACGTCTATGTATTAATTAGTAACCCAATTCCCCGAGAGATGGCGCTGTAGGTACTTATTACATTGGGTCGGGTATTATCGAATTGTTCGGTTGGTCTCTCCTTGGCATCGCATGTCGCGGAGCGTGCAATGTTGCTCGCTCCATGTTCGCGCACGTACCCACTACCGGGAGCAGTTGCAGGAGCGCGGAGCGCTGCTGGAGCGCGGAGCGCTGCTGGAGCGCGAACATAATGGGTACCCACCTTTAAACTCATAAGTGGGAACACTTATTGTGACGGACGGGAAACTACGGAACCCTACACTGAGCGTGGCCCGACACGCTCTTGGCCGGTTTTTTTGTAAGTATCTATTGCGTGTACAAATAATTCGCTGATGAAATTGTCACACAAATTTTATCCATTCTTATAAAAGTTATCCATTAAACGAATTGTATCTAAATTACCTATCGTTACACATATGTGGTAGAGCAATGCTGCAGCTATATTATGCTTGTAGCACGAATGGGTCGGCTCGACCAGGGAAGATCCACGCTCTCACAGAATACCACCGTAAAGTAGCAGCTTAGTACTGCTGTGTTTCGTAGGGTGAGCTTAGAGATCCGGAGACCCTTTTTTACTGGAAATGTGGCATTCCCTCTTAGTCCTCAGGTTTTTTAAAAAGAATAAAGGTGACATATGAGCACACAGTCCACATGATGGTAAGTGGATGCTGTGGCCCATAGACATCTACATTTAACCTCGATTAAGAATCAAAAATCAGATACGTTGTCATCCCTGAGGTCTAAGATGGAATGTCTCGTTTCCAGTAAAAAGGTCTCTGGATCTCTACACTCACCATCCGAAACACAGCAGTATTAAGCTGCTATTTTACGCTGATATTCTGTGAAAGCGTGGTCCAGCCTCGGTCGAACCGACCCATTCGTACCTACTACAACCACAATATGGCTGCAGCGTGGCTCTACCACGTATAAAGGTATGACCACGCATCTGCGTTTTGATTCTTAATCGAGGATAAATTTAGATGTCCATGGGCCACAGCGTTCACTTACCATTAGGTGGACTGTGCGCTCGTTTGTCATCCTTAATCTATAAAAAAAACTGATTACGAAAGTTAAAGAGTGAACAATTGAAACACCGGCCCGTAATGGTATAGATTTCATTACATATTACGAAGATAAAACCGGCCAAGAGCGTGTCGGGCCATGCTCAGTGTAGGGTTCCGTAGTTTCCCGTCCGTCACAATAAGTGTTCCCACTTATGAGTTTAAAGGTGGGTATCCATTATGTTCGCGCTCCAGCAGCGCTCCGCGCGCTTGCAACTGCTCCCGGTAGTGGGTACTGTTGTTTCCATCCAATTTCAAAATGATTTTCCTAGAAAGTCCTTATAAAGTTCTACTTTTCAGATTTTTTTCATATTTTCTAAACTTATGGTTCAAAAGTTAGAGGGGGGGGGACACATTGTTTTTTACTTTTGGAGCGATTATTTCCAAAATTATTGACATTATCAAAAATGATGTTAGTAAACCCCTATTCATTTTTAAATACCTTTCCAACAATATATCACACGTTAGGGTTGAAATTAAAAAAAATCACTTCCCACTTTACATATAGGGGGGCTACCCTAATAAAACATTTTTTCCAGATACACATATTGGTACCAAATTTCAGCTTTCTAGTGCTAACGGTCACAGAGATTAAGCGAGGATGGACAGACGGACAGACATACATGGCGAAACTATAAGGGTTCCTAGTTGACTACGGAACCCTAAAAACAGGCGTATGAAAAATTGAGAAATAGTATTATATTTTACTAATGCTCGTACTGTATAGCGATTATTTTCTATTAGACGTTCCGTCAGCGAGTCTGTTGCGACTGCAAAAAACTCATCGCTCCTAAGCAAGACGTCTCAGTTGAAAAACGGAATTAAAACTGTAATCAGCGCAGCAAGGTAACAAACTCTTCGTTACAAGAATTGTTTTTTGCCAGTATAATTATTTACAATTATTATTATCGCTAGCCAATTATTGGTCGTCACTAGGAGTACTAGAAAATACCCGGCACGTTCCTCGCGTTGCGTATCGTTCCCAGGAACGAGGGGTTCCGGGTTTGCTTCCCCGTAGCACGTGGGAAAATCGCGTGCTATAAATCAGAGCCGAGTGGTTGTTTTTGTAATGGACGCTCGGGCGCGCGGGCTAGCGTATAAGTTGTAATTTTTTCGCGTTCGGTAGTAGCTGTACTCGTAGCAATGCGATGCTTGCGTTGCATTGATTAGACTCTGTTTGCTTGCTCTCGTCCAGTTCTTGTTTACAATTTATAATCGCTTCTCAGTTGCACATGGTCGTCATTTGTCTTGTCCGAGATCAGTTTAGATTTACAATGCATATCTTCAGTTCTATTAAAGTATTTGTATTTTATATTTGTTATGATAACTGAATTAAGTAACACTTTAATTTCCTTTTTGTGACTTAGATAAACACTTGTACTAGTTTACGATATTTATTTTAAATTAATAATATACTAATTATAACAACCGACCGGTTTTACCCATCATCCGGGTTAATTACTTTAATTTCGTTTTCATAGAAACTTTACTATTTTTGATACTCGAATACTGATTAACATTATAATACGTAGCTATTTTATACAGCATGGTATTTTATTTGTCTCAGGCTTAAAGTATGATTGAAATATTGAGAATAGTCTTCTCACAAAAGAAGTTCCTTAGCCGGGGTGCCACAGTCTTCGCGAAATTTGACTCAAATTCCACACCTCACTATTTAGTTTACGTAATATGTCCCTAAAACTTCTTTTGTGAAACTTAAAACTATTAGCTACTTTTTGTAATAAGACGGTTTGTATTCTTTTTAAAGTTTTAAAGGAATTTTATTAATCTCATCTCAGTTTTTACCAGTTTTCGCTAAACTTAAACATAAACATTACTTTACCTTTTTGATTCAAACAGCTCGGAGACAAGTTTATATCATCAGAAAATAAACGCAGCAATCACTTTTTCTATATTTAAATTTGCTATTCAATAGAAGATGCCTTTCAAAGACGTCTTGCACCTGCATTAAGTACCTATATCTTATGACGACTTCCTAACACGTTCATCGGTGGCCATATTTGTTCCAGCCCCTATAACATTGTAATGGGAATGACATGTGTCAAAAGTGACATTGACAGGTATTAATAAAACCTCGACACTGTCACACCGTTCGTCACAAGTCGGAGGCCTGTTTTCTTTTTATATCTTAACCTTTATTAGCTAAGGTCCTGTGAACGAGGCGAGGAATTTCTATTTGCCTATATTAATGTTAACGTATATCTTCAGCCAGCACTAAATTTGGATTTGGTTTTTGAAGTCACACCTAATATAAAATTGTACGTATCCTACGTACGCTGAGCTGCAGATATATTATGTGCATAGCACGAAAACACAACGGGAAAGGTTCACGCTCTCTCGGTATGACAGTGTTAAATAGCAGCTTAATACTACAACATGATTAATAAATTGTAAAAATGTGTTTTTTGGAAAAAGATTTCTTTATCTATACATTAGGATTTGGTCAAACCGATTGCGTTAGTTTGGCATTGTTAGCATAATAATTTTTTTTGCAATCCACCCGTTACCGACTCCTTTCGTTGTATAAATCAACGAGCCGCATTTAAACCGACATGCGTTGTGCATTTGCATTTAGATGAACGCGCGCTTCTAACTACGCCTCCGTGTAAATAATGAATGTGATGATATGTGCGTAGGTTGACGATTTCAGTTTATACTATTTCAACTTTTACTTCAGTTAAAATTGACGAAGTTTTTAAACAAGTGACATAAGAACTTACAGTCCTTCTGATAATAAGTGACTGCAGGCCACGGACAAACAACAAAAAACAATGATTTCAAAAGGAAGGATAGGCCCATCTAAATATTTTATTCATAAGTTTTTCATACAAGAAAAAGTAGCGCATCTGTCATAATACAAACGTCATATCATAGCACGATGTAACCAGGGTCGGATTTCGTAGTATAATTATCCTAATTGTATCTTTATTACATAAGTAGTTTGCAGTATATGGTATCGTTATAATACTAAGCGAAAATACTATAATTTTACCTAAAGGTCGACTTGTATTATTATTGGGTCCTTTTACTTTTTAATATTAACCATACGATATCGAATTCGAATTCGAATTCGAATTTCTGTATTGTACATGAGTACCGCGTTTTTTTTAAATAAAATTAAAATTAGCTCCCTTTCTGGTCAATCGGGCTCGATCGACGCATTTATATTGCATCCTTGATACAGCGCTACCACGATAAACGGTGGAGAAAATGTATGAGGATATATCCAGAGCCGTGCATTCCTCCAAAACCCACTACACGGTGTTGATGGGAAACTTCAACGCAAAACTAGGCACAAGAGAAAGCGGTGAGCTGAAGGTCGGGAAATTTGGAGTAGGGCAACGGAACCGAAGGGGCCAGCAGCTGGCCGACTTTATGGAGAAAGAGGGACTCTTTATGATGAACTCTTTCTTCCAGAAGCGGCCCCACAGGAATTGGACCCGGTCGAGCCCCGACGGTTCGACAAAAAATGAGATTGTCGAACCGTCGGGGTGATGTTTCAGTGATCGAAAGGGTGAAAACTGGCAGCGATCACCGAATGGTTAGAGGCACACTAAACCGTACACCGAACGTTAAGTTGGAGAGGTCTCGTCTAATGAAGTCAACGCTCCGTCCCCCTCGTGCTCTAATCCAGAATCCCGAAACCTTTCAGCTCGAGTTACGTAACCGCTTTCAGTGCCTAGAAGATTGCAATGCAGTGGACGATATGAATGACAAGCTCGTGGAAACTGTCCATGCGGTCGGAGCTAAGTTCTGCAAGACCCGACGCAGAAGAACACAAAAACTCTCCAATCACACTCTTAGTTTCATGGCTGTTAGACGGGAGATGAGGCTGCAATCGTCAACAGATTTGACAGCATACAGGCAACTGAACAGACAGATCTCCAAATGCATGCGGCGAGACTTACGCAACTTTAATACTGCTCGTATTAAAGAAGCGATCGAGCGGAACCAGGGCTCCAAAGTCTTTGCCAGAGATCTGTCTGCCAGAAAGAGCCAACTGTCAAAGCTGAAGACTGAGTGTGGCAACATCGTTTCCGGGACACCTGAGATTCTGAGTGATATTGAGACGTTCTATGGGCAACTATACACATCATCGTTGGAGCCACACGCAAGTGTGAGTAACGATCCAAGAGCAAGTCTTATCTGACACTATTCCGATGATATCCCGGACGTCAGTCTGAGCGAGATTAGAATGGCTCTCCACCATCTTAAAAACGGCAAGGCCCCGGGCGAGGATGGAATTACAGCGGAGCTTCTGAAAGCGGGTGAAACACCGGTACTTGAAGTCTTTCAGAAGCTCATCCATGGTGGCACTACTCCGGAGGCGTGGAGCAGAAGCGCGGTGGTCTTGTTCTTTAAGAAAGGCGACAACGCTCCCTTGAAGAACTACAGACCGATTTCCCTTCTGAGCCGCGTCTACGTGCTGTTTTCGAGAGTCATTACGAATCGTCTCGCACGCAGACTCGACGACTCCCAGCCTCCCGAACAAGCCGGTTTCCGAAAAGGATTCAGTACCATAGACCACATACATACCCTGCGGCAGATTGTACAGAAGACTGAAGAGTACAATCTGCCACTTTGCCTGGCATATGTGGTCTATGAGAAAGCCTTTGATTTCGTCGAAATTTGGGCGGTGCTACAGTCCCTTCAGCGATGCCAAGTTGATTTTAGGTATATCGAAGTACTGAAGTGTTTGTACAGTAGAGCTACGATGGCTATCTGAGTACAGAACCGGATTTCGAAACCTATCCAACTGCAGAGAGGTGTAAGACAGGGTGATGTTATATCCCCGAAAGTCTTCACCGCTGCGTTGGAAGACGTTTTCAATCTTCTGGACTGGAAAGGATACGGTATTAACATCAATGGCGAGTACATCACTCACCTTCGATTTCCCGACGATATAGTCCTTATGGCAGAATCGCTGTAGGACTTTAGCACTATGCTCAATGACAGGTCATCAACGGATAGCTGTCATTTGGCATAGTAGATAACGGATCAACGGATAGGTCTTAAGATGAACATATGTAGACAAAACAAAGATCATGTTTAATGTCCATGTCACACCTATGCCGGTAGTTGTTGAGAGCACTATGCTCGAAGTTGTTGACGAGTATGTTTACCTGGGACAAATAGTCCGACTTTCAGTTCAATCGACGGATTCAACTCGGCTGGGCAGGGTTCGGGAAATTACGACACATCTTTTTGTCAGGTATGCCTCAATCTCTGAAAACTAAAGGGTGCAACCAGTGCGTGTTGCCAGTGATGACTTACGGATCTGAGACGTGGTCTTTCACTGCTGGCCGTATGAGGACGCTCAAGGTCGCTCAGCGAGCTATAGAGGGCTATGCTCGGAGTTTCTCTGCGTGATAGACTCAGAAATGAGGATATCCGCAGTAAAACCAGAGTGACCGACATAGCCCAACGGATTAGTAAGCTGAAGTGGCAATGGGCCGGCCATATATTTTTTTTTATAGAATAGGGTGACAAACGAGCACACAGTCCACCTGATGGTAAGTGTTAAGTGTAAAGTTACTTGGGGGAGGCCTATGTTCAGCAGTGGACTTGTGAAGGGCTGTAATGATGAATGATGATGATGAATGACCACGATAAAAACTCTTTGCTCCAGAAGCAATCGGTTTGAAAACAGAATTTCAAAATATTTTATGAATCAGAGTTTCGGATTCAATTATGCAGATATGGTTTCTTTTGTACTCTTTTTATTTTACCCTTATTGAATATAAAATATTTATTTTAATGGTTTCCGCCGGTGGGTACACCCCCACCAACAGGAGTATATTAGCAGTTTTCACAGTTTTGTACACTTTTTAAACATTTTTTTTTATTACTATGACACGTGGAGAAGGCTACGCGTTTCTGCTATTTGATACATATTGCGTATGCCTTCTCTTTATATTAATATAATTTGTTTAAGATTTTGAAATTTTTGTACATAGTTATTATTCTAATAAAATTATCATTAGGTAATCATAAATACTCTTGTGTTTTCGTAGTCACATCAGAAAAGAAAAATAAGAGTGATGAAAATACAAAAAGAAAATTCTTTCTTTTTGTATTTTCATCACTCTTATTTTTCTTTAAAATGAATTAAATACTAGAACAAAGAGTAATCTTGACTCTAAGCAAAAAGTATAGTATAATGACAATTAAGTAATATTAATCCTAAACACAGACAACGTTGTATAAAGACAGCAAAAAGGGAGGAAACAAACTCATAGAGTAATCTTAATTCTAAACGTATTATAGTAACAGTGGTATAATAAAATAATATAATGACAATGAAATTAATTGAAATAAACAATCTTGTCTAACACGTAAGATATAGCTCGAGGAACCGATAACCGATGGGGAAGAAAGGTTCTCGAGTGGCAGCCTCGTACCGGTAGGCGTAGTGTAGGGCGACCCCACACTAGATGGAGTGACGACCTGGTAAGACATGCAGGAAGTCGATGGATGCAGGTGGCTCAAGACCATGCTTTGTGGCATTACTTGGGGGAGGCCTATGTTCAGCAGTGGACTTGTGAAGGGCTGTAATGATGAATGATGATGATGAATGACCACGATAAAAACTCTTTGCTCCAGAAGCAATCGGTTTGAAAACAGAATTTCAAAATATTTTATGAATCAGAGTTTCGGATTCAATTAAGCAGATATGGTTTCTTTTGTACTCTTTTTATTTTACCCTTATTGAATATAAAATATTTTTTTTAATCGTTTCCGCCGGTGGGTACACCCCCACCAACAGGAGTATATTAGCAGTTTTCACAGTTTTGTACACATCTTAGTTCTATGCACATGAATAAAAATTGTGAGTACAATAGGGTTGATAACAGTGAAAATTAAAATATTAAAAGCTCAAAGGATCTTAATTCTAATGATAATCAAACGTTTAACAATTACAACATATAATAATTATTAATTATATCTAATAGAATAAATAAAGAAAACAAATTAAAGAGAAGTGGTTGCTTAGTTACTAACTATTACTATTGCTATTTACAGATGCACAGTTCTTATTGAAGTTCTTAAGTCTTTTAAAAATGTTACTAACAAATTGAATGAAAGAGTCCAAAAGGGATCCCTTCTTCATTAATGCGGTTAAGTTAAATGGAGGAGTTCTTAAATTTTCACAAAGTATTACATGATTTAATCGTTGCACTGAAAATGCTGGGCAATGCTCAATGAGATGTTCCAGAGTTTGTGGTGTGACGTTATCACAAGGACAATAATTATTGTCAATTATTTTGCAGCAATAAAGATAAGCTTTGTGAAAACCATGGTTGGTGAGCACCTGGGTGAGGTAAAAACTGGGTTTGGTGATAGTGCGTAACTTCTCGATATCCTCCAGTGTTGGAAGCAGTCGTTTGGTATGTTGGCCCTGCTCTGCACTATAATACCTAGCTTGCCAGGTCGCGCGATTTTGAGTTCTGATTGTGTGTTTGAGGTATGAAATGGGAAAGGCCAAGTAGTCAGGTTGTTTGCGCAACTTGGAGCCAGCATTCGCAGCCTTATCAGCTGCCTCATTGCCAGCTATGCCAGAATGACTCCTGACCCATCCAAATTCTATGATGCCTGTTTCTCGGTACTCGTGTATAGTTTTGTGTATTTGTGAAATGATGGGGTGTGTGTTGCTTCTGTTTTGTACAGCGTGTATAGATGAGAGTGAATCTGTATAGATGACTGTGTGTGTGTGTATATTTGTGTTCTTTGATCCACCTGCATGCCTGTAGAATGGCAAATAGCTCCGCTTGAAATACTGTACACGTGTTGTGCAATTTAAACTTCTTTATGTAAGCCACTTTATTGAGATTAGTAGGGAGATAGCCCACGAAAGCGGCTCCCACTGCACCGTCTTCCTGCTTACTGCCGTCAGTGAATATAAAATGTGTCGTCTGTTCGGATGCAGATCCCGTAGATGTGATGTTTGTAAATATTTTAGGAATAAAGGAAATACGTTGGGCAGGATGCAGGAGTTCAGAGACGGGAGTTGGTTTTTCTAGAGGGATGTCGCTGGGGATGTAGTCAGAGGTACCCAGAAGCCGAGCTCTTTCCACAGCGCAAACTTCCCGCACTTTCAGGTCCAGAGGCGTAAACTGGGCTAACGCGAGGGCCGCGGATGAAGCTACCGTGCGGAATCCCCTAATAGCCTTAATGGCAAATCCGCGCTGCATGCTCCCGAGTGCCCTCCTGATGCACCTTTTCTGGGCAACGTGTCCCCAAATTCCAGCAGCGTAGGTGATAGTTGGCACGATCACTTGGTGGTAAATGGTACTAATGTTCTCAGGGTGGGCTCCCCATGTGGGTCTCGAGTACATACAAAGCGTGTTGAAGATTCGCACGGCCTTGTTGATAACCTGTTTCACGTGTTTCCCAAAGTTTAGTTTTTCGTCTAAGATGACTCCCAACAGTTTAACCTCTGGCACAAAGGAAAGACGGTGTCCGTCCATGTTAATGCTGGCTACCTTAGCCTTGGGAGTGAAGGCAATGAGCTTAGTTTTAGTGGGACCGAAGGCCAGCTTGACGCTCCTTCCCCACTCGATTATATGGTGGAGAGCTAAGTTGGCAGCACTCTCCAGCTCGCCGACACTCGCGGCCGTGACAACCAGCAAGACATCATCCGCAAAAGCCTGTATGTGACAGCCCGCTGGAAGCCTCGCATCGAGCAGCTCGTCTAGTATGATATTCCAGAGAACAGGCCCACACGTGGAACCTTCTATGCAGCCCTTAGACATCGTCTTGGTGACTCGCCTCCCCGCATGGTCAAGGATGACCTCCCGATCGCGGACGTAATCCTGGATCAGTCCAAAGATGTTATTAGGGCATTGAATATGCCGCAACCGGTGGAAGAGTGCAGGCCACCAAGCGTTGTCGAAGGCTGCTTTAATATCTAGAGATATCGCGATGCAGAGGTGTTTTTCTGATTTGGCTAATTTAATTATTTTAAGAGCTGTGTTAATGGCTTCGCACGTGTTTGTCTGTTCCCGGAAACCGAACAGAAATTTGTTTAGTCGATTGTTTCGCTGCGCGTGGTATACGACCCTTTTGATAAAAAGCTTTTCCAACAGTTTGCCAAACACAGGTAGAAGTCCTATTGGGCGAAAGGACTCTAATGCGCTGTAGTCGGACTTGCCCGGTTTCGGGATAATTTTTACGTATGCTGTTTTCCACTGGTCAGGGAAGTGTTGGAGTGTAAGACAACGGTTCAGTATATCTGTCAGGAGTCTAGGGTAATCTGTTGCAAATTGCTGACATATGTCGGATGTGAAGTTGTCAAGTCCGGGAGCCTTCTTGGGGCTCATTTGTTTTAAGCACTCTAACACCTCCTCTTGGGTGAAGGGAGGGTCATCGTGGGACTGAGGAAGGTCGGTCATTTCTGATCTGAACTCGTGATGTCGCGTTAAGGTGTCTGGTGAGTCATCAGGGTAGAAGTGGTCAAGAAGTGCTTTGGCAGTCTCCTGGCTGTCTGTGGTGTAGGTGGAGCCCCTATTGAGGGTGACTGGTGGGCGCCTGGGGGTGGCATGTTTGAGAAGTCTGTTCGTGAGTGACCAGACATTTTCCTTAGTTTGCAATTCGCAAAACTCACGAAAATGCCTAGTCGACTCCTCACGCATGTTGTTGGCGTATAGTTCCTTTTTTTGTTTCCTCGCTTCTAAAATATGTTCCAGAGGCATACCCTGGCGCTTGGCAGCGTGGAGCTGATGGTGTAAATCCACCACCTCCCGCTTGAGGGTCTCCAACTCCTCCGTCCACCAAGGAGCCTTGGGCTTTGTTCCCCGACTTTTAACATGCATGCTGGCTCGACATGCAGAGTGGATCACATTGGTTAGTTCGTTGATGATATGTTCCAGATCATCAACGTTCAGGGTAGAAATGTCATGGTCGAGTATGTTTGTGAGTGTCATGTGTGTGTGTGCAGTTTGTCCTTAAAGATAGGCCAACAAGCTTTATTAGATTTGTACAGGAAAGTGGAGTTTTGATATGTGTGTGTGGTGTTAGATGTGTCAAAGTCGATGCAATAGTCTATTGCATTATGCTGGGAAATTGGTGAAATGTTCAAGTTGACACGCCACTCCAAGATGTTATCGATGATGGAGCCGGAAGCAAATGTGAGATCGATTATTGAAGAGCGATCTCGCCCGTGGGTGACCGTTTCAAACGTAGGGATGTTACCAACGTTGCATACATACATGTCATTGCTGTGTATTATATCTATAACTTCGTTGCCCCTTGGGTTTGATTTTACGCTTCCCCAAATCGGGTGCCACCCATTGAGATCGCCCCCCACTATCTTATGAGAATCGCCTGTGTTTTTAAGAAAGACGTCAAGCTTATCGAGCGTATTTGATTCGTCAATATTGGGTTCCACATATATGGACGCAATATAAATATTGCGATTACCAAACGTGATTTTTATTGCGCAGAAGTTGGATGTAGAGTATTGCGATAGTCCCAAGATGGACCCGCATCCTGGTTTTGCCAGGATGCAGGCCTTAATCTTGTTGCCCGTGAAAAATTGATATGTGTCAATTCCAAATGTTGATTTTACCTGTTCTCCAGAACCAATATATGGCTCGGATATGAGGGCGATGTCATAATCACCGGCCATAAAGGAGAGAAGAATCTCATGTTGTGCATTCTTACATCTGTCGAGGTTGCACTGTAAGATTTTTAATTTATTATGTGTATCCATAGTCGACACGATTATTTATCTTCTCCCTCATGGCTCGCAAACGTGGGCAGGTGTTGGAGTTAGGCGTGTGTTTAGTGTTCAGTTTAGTGTTGAAACGCGTATTGTGTGTGTGGCGGTTTATGCATTTTGCGCTGTCGGTCTTATCCTTGTTAGGACAATTGCTCACATCGTGCTCTGTGCTCGCACAATGTGAGCAGAAGCTTTGGTCCGCAGTGCACCTTAGTTTAGTATGGCCTAACAGCAGGCACCTGTGGCACTGGAGGAACGGCGAGAAGCTAGCAACATGGACGCGCTGGTAATCGATGCTGATACGACTCATTGTTAACATTTTGCTGTATACCTTAGGATCAACTAGAAGAACCACGTTATACAGGTTATTGTTCTTATTGTCCCGTTTAAATCTTAGTCTGAGGCCCTCACCATCATCACTGATAATTTCGTTAATTTCCTCATTTTGCTGTCTAATAATTTTTGTAAGATCGTCTGCTGGAACATCCTTTGATATGCCCTTTAATATGACCATGGGTCTAAGTTTCCGTACGGGTTCGGCCTTAATTCCCGTTTTTCCCTCGAGCCTCGTTAGAGTGTCATTGCGTTGAGTCTCCGTGTCGAACTCGACACGCAGCTTGTTGTTGGACACAGGCTGAATACGAGCCGGTGCGTAATTGGCATTGCGGTAATTAATGTTTTTTTTTAAATAATTCCACAGCTTCCTGGCGTGTCTTAACCTCAACGGTCGGGCTAACTATGATCGCCGGTTTAGTCGCTGGTGGGGAGCTGCGGAGGGCGGTCAGCCCAACAGGTGCAGGAGCCCCGTGAGTCGCTGCTGCTGCTTGTGCGTAAGAGGGCTTGTTGGCTGAGACAAGTTTTTTAACACTGGCAATCTCCTCCCTCACACATGCGAGGATCTCATCCTTTAACTCGCTGTTTGATGTTGGTGTGCCAGAGGAGGCGACAGACTTGATGGAAAGGAGAGATCGTGTGGCAGTTCTAATTTCTTCAGCAGCCTGGCTAATGAGCCGCGTATTAGCAGCGGTCACCCTCTTCCCTTCGTTTACCGCGGTACTGATGCAGGAGGCAAGTTTGCTTATCACCATATAAAAACTGTCTATGTCTTTAAACTCCTCGGCCGAAGCTGGGAGGGGGAGGGGTTCGCCCTGTGACGGCTCCATTTTCACTCAACACACATAATACAATGTAAAAAGTTGGTAACACGAAAATAATAAATTATTTAAAAAAAATGATAATGTCTATTATTGATATATGCTTTGGTTTAAAAAGTGCATTTTTAATGTACAGAGATAATATACACTCAAAAATTAAGGGAATAATAAGAATATAAATAATTTAAAAGAAATAGAAGTTATGTAAAAGAAAAGTTCAAAAAAAATATCTAAAATTTTGCACTGTTATTCAATAAGAGTTGATGCACTTGATTGTCACCAAAAATAGGTTATCATTCATAATTTTATTGCAATAATTGCTTCAATTTACAGTACATACTTGGGAAAGAACTGCAAATAGGCTGGTAAAGTCCAAAATAATGATTTCCGGCTAAAACCGGATACGGTGTTTTGTAGCACAGGTCTTCCCCTTTGCAGCGGCGTCTTCAAAATTTTCTGGAGACGCCTGGATCCGAAGATGGCCCACCACGTGGTTTTAGTAAAAACAATCAAAACTTGGAGATGCGTACTCCAGAAATTCCAATATTTGGTGGGAAGTTGGAGGATCACAAGACGCACAAAACGACACCAAAAAAACTATGTGTACCAGCGAAAAATCGTGCGCCACACGCGATTTACTGTTTTTTAGGTTAAGTCATATAAGGAAAAATGGTTTTTCACCTGAAAAAGTTCGAAAAAACAATCGTGCGGCTATTTTTAAAAACACCAAAAGAGAGGTCTCGTTTAGATGCAACTTTTAAGACCAAAAACACTGTTATTCGATCACTTTTTCCCCACTTTCCCGAATTTTTAGTGCGGAGCGTCGCAGTTTCGTGGCGTTCCTCGTCGTTACGCGCGCAGTACTCCCATATAAAATATATTAGGTACCAATATTCAAAATTTAACTTACACTAAGTTTACGTAAGTATAGGTAAACTAGACGCTTGACGCAAAAATCCCGGCACATGGGTAAAAAGAAACATGAAACGTCAAACGTGATACAATTTTCTAAAAATTGTAGTATTTTATTTTCCATGTACAATATTTTTGAGGGTCTTAATCCAACCCTGGCCTTATCTTGGTAACGTAACTAAACTAACTGTAAAATAAAACTTTAAAATGCGTTTATATAATAATTTTATTGTAACAAAATTAACATAAGGTTATTTAACGATGATATGATATCTCATGTTCCTTTTTAATCTTTGTGTCGTAATTTTTGCATCCTTTTACCATGCTACCAGACATATTTATGACAGGCAAATCTGTCCTGCGCGCGCACCACTGTCGACCGATTCGCGTTGGCCCTAAACTGTTATTTTAGGGCCAGTGCACTGGTCCGTTTTAGTTGTTCGGTCGGCCCGGTCCTTACGCTAGTATTATATATGTCAATGAAAAAAAAAAGACAGAGATACGTTGTCACCTCTGAAGAGTAAGATTGAAAACTTCACCACAAAAGCAGAAAAGAACAAAGCAGAAGCAGTGCAAGTCCTACTATATGGCGCAGAAATAGGCAAGAGCATTGGTACCTATCCAAGTGGACTTCTAGGCAGAAAAAGAGTCCTATCGCTTAGAGATAAATTTTTAAAGGATACGTGATAAAAGATGCGAAGCAAGCACTGTGAAGTCGAGTTGAATGCATCTATTGACCTTTGTCTTTCCCCTTGGTCGAAGCTGTATGTACGTAGTCTGACAAGGCATCTGTAACCTTCATTGTTTAAAGTTGGGTGCCGGTGTCTTTCGACTGCTGTAGACTCTTTCCTGTGAGTTATTAGGTCACTTTCGTTTTAAAACAAAAACAACTTCAGCAAATGTATTCCAAATTCGAACAAACTCTTTGCAGTACTCTTTATTGCACACCAGGGAAAGATAAAAATAATTAAAATAAACAAATATTGAAAGGAAAACAAAAGACGGTCTTATTAGTACATAGCCATCTCTTCCAGACACC
This sequence comes from Parnassius smintheus behrii, assembly GCA_036936625.1. Lineage (NCBI taxonomy): Eukaryota > Metazoa > Arthropoda > Insecta > Lepidoptera > Papilionidae > Parnassius > Parnassius smintheus. The sequence goes on along the minus strand of JAUPFT010000015.1, from coordinate 7,694,789 downwards.
CCGGAAAATAATTAAATGAAAATAAGAAATAGATTGACGGCTAGGCTGCACTAAAATAAGATATCAAATACCATACACGTTTTATACGTGGTAGATCCCCACTGCAGCTATATTATGGTTGTAATAAGAATAGGTCGGCTCGACCGGGGAAGGACCACGCTCTCAATACCAGCGTGAGTGTGAGATCCGGAGACCCTTCTTTACTGGAAACGAGGCATTCCATCTTAGTTCTCAGGGGTGACAACGAATCTGTGTTTTTATTCTGAATCGAGGGTAAATGTAGAAGTCTACGGGCTACAGCATCCACTTACCATCAAGTGAACTGTGTGCTCGTTTTTCACCCTTGTTGTATAAAAATGCGACAAATAAAGGATACCAGCTTATGCACTAAAATACAAAATTATGTAGATCATTTATTGATGACTTGGTATATTAAATTATTATATGATTATTTTCCATCAGCCATTCCTTATTTGTTCGTAATAAATGTAAATGCATAATAATTTTGGGTTGAATGGTCTAAGGCATAATACGATATAGTATTTATTTATTATAAAGGGAAGAGAATTCTGACTTTGATTCCCGGCGCTCGATGACACCGGCGAAATTGTTAATCGCAATTTAAGGTTATTGTATGCGTTTACCTTGTCGTTATTAAAGTATAAATGCAGCGTATTTTTATTTTAGCGATTAATTTTAACATAAATTAACGGCCACGCCCTGTACTGAATCTATAATCACAATAACTGCAGCGACAGAGTGATCGATGTATGATAATGCGGTCCATTAAACCAACAAGTCGCAGCTGACCGACTAGCAAACTGCGGAAACGCTATCACAGTTTATGAGCTATGTTTGATACTTCATATGAATTTATAGACTTGGAAACACCCGTTTATGTTAGTATCTATTACTATTCACGTAAGGGTGACAATAGAGCATATAGTCCACCATGATAAGCGGAAATCAATCATAATGCAGAAAATGCGTTGTCATCCCAGATGACTAGGATGTAAAATTTTACATGGATTTTATTATGGATTTTAAGTTCGCCTAACACGACAGCATACCTAATGCTGCTATTGTAGGACGGTAATCTGTGACAGCGTGATATTTCCTTGACGAGCTGACTACTTCGTGGCTCAGCCACAACTATGTCCTCCAGACCGAATTTTTTTCACGGAAGTCGGTCTCAGCGAAGGCTAGTCCTCCGCGATCAGAATGTAGTGTGTGCGCAAGCAGGATGCACTTTCTGTTCCTGATAGTCCGATGGAACAGTAATCCGACACTGCCTGCGAGAACTAGGCCAGGACCAACAACTTTACGTGCTTTCCGAAGCACGGGGGTGAAACACCGACGCCAAGCCATTGAGCTATTATGTACTGCGTACTAGAGGCGACACTGTATTCAGCTACTCTGTTCCACTCAACTGCGGTGCATATACCGCACTTTAACCAGTCACTCGCTAGGCGCTTGTAGAGTTGTCACGTGTTGTGTTGATTTTAAAAAAAATCTCTTGATAAAAATATGCCGTCATGTAAACTTAGATATTGCACAAATAATTCAAGAAATGTCAGTAAAAACCAAGGAATTACTTTTCATCGGTAATAAGATACTTAATCAATAAAAAAGTATTATAGTTTAATAATAAAACAAATTATTCATAAGACGCCATTTCGTGTCATGGAATATAGAGTATGAAATTAATTTGTTCAGATGCGACATTTCTGTGGCTACTTAAGTATAGGACGAATATATTATTATACACATTTTTTGTAGAAACATATATAATTTATTGTAATTAGGCAAAATTTTTATATTTAAATCTGCTAATTGTTCTTTTATTTTATTTTTAGGTTTCCACATCAAAGTCTAAGTGGAATAAATTCGTCCATTTTTAAATCTCGCGTGCCCAGCATTTATGAACGACTCTTATTCTAATTTAAATACATATATTTGTAATTTCAAAAGTAGTGTTAATAAGTTTTGTTAAACATACCTTTAGTATGTTTTTTTTAATATTTGACATAGACCTTTCAAAATATTGAGATAAAAATATCATTAAAATGTAATTGTTATATAATATTGTGTAATATTATATTAAATATGCAAATATAATATACAAAATAAATTATAAAATTTAAAAATTGTTCTCGATTTTACCCTGAATTTACCTATTTAACAACACAATCTACTATTACCTACTGATCATTCTATCTATGTTTATTCTATAGCTGTTCTAGTACGTAAGTACATATTACTTCAATGCTCCAAGCTGATTTTTTACTGGCGACTTGAGAATCGAACCGGGGACCGCGTGACCAACTGTAGTGCTTACGAACAGTCAGTTTGCATAACACAGTGCAACTTTTATTTCATGGAAATAATCACATTCTAGTGTTCATAAACATGAAACTATAGTTTTAGTAAACTTCAAAACAGAAGATGGTTTTGTTTAACATCACCAACTGCATTTTTTAATGGAATAAACATGAAGAACGAGCACTCAGTCCACCTAATGGTAAGTGAACGCTGCACCCCTTACACATCCACATTTATCATCGATTAAGAATCAAGATTGATTGCCTCGTTTCCAGTTAAAAGGGTCTCCAGTTCTTTACACCCACCATACAAAACACAGTAGCATCCAGCTGCTATTTTACGCTGGCATTCTGTGAGAGCGTTGTTATTCCCCGGTCGAGCCGACACGTTCGTGCTACAAGTAAAATTTTATTTGTATGTTGCGCCATATCTACGTCAATATTAAACCGATTTTGATGATTCTTTTGTTATTAAATAGGTTGTACTTCACAGTGGTACCATTTATTTTACCTAAACAAACGGACTTCTAGACAGAAAAGAGGTCATACCATCATGCGAAATCTGCATTTGATTCTTAATCTGTAATGAGTGTAGAATAAAATTCAATAACATATTTATTCATATTATTTGTAAATAATTTAGAACCATTTATATAAAGATTTCTTACTGACTTATTTCGATTTGACTAGGTACTGCCCATAGAATACTATAATACATACATAATAGAACGGGGAATGGGCGGAGCCCGCGTAGCAACTAAAATGTCACTAACACGTCAATTCACACGTATAAATGTCAACACGAGATGTGTTTTGACGTTACAATCGTTTCCAAATTTCGCATGCAAATTATTAAGAAAATGCCAAATTGCACCCTATTTACAAATAAATATGTATTAAAGCTTAAACGATTTTTTAATGATGATCTTGAACATTTTTTTATAGGATAAGGTGACAAACGAGCACACAGTCCACTTGATAGTAAGTGGTTATTACGGCTCACAGACATCTACATCTATCCTCGATTACAAATCAAAATGCAGATGCGTTATCACCCGTGAGGACTAAGATGGAATGCCTCGTTTCCAGTAAAAAGGGTCTCTGGTTCCGTACACTCACCACACGAAACATAGCTTTATTAAGCTACTATTTGACGCTGGTATTCTGTGAGAGCGTGGTTCTTCCGGTCGAGCCAACCCATTCGTGCTATAACTATGCTACTAATATAACTGCAGCATGGCTCTACCACTCTGTGTGTCATTTATCAAAAATCTAAAATATGTAGATTTATTCAGTCTGTCAACACAGCAAATCGGGTTTGGCGACGTCCTACCTCGTACAAAATAACGATGACGGTCATTACATTGTGTATTATAGTATTTTTTAGTACTGCCCTGCTACTCAATTGATTATTCTACTATCATGTATTTATTTATCTCAGTAGCGGCGTTAGAGCAGGACGCGGTTGGGCGACCGCCCAAGAGCGCCATCATGAAAGGGCGCCGAAGTCGAAGAAGTAAAAGTGAAAGGGAAAACGTAAAGCCCGAAATTATATCGCGCACTATGTGACTAGAGATGGGATAGAAAGTTCGGTAAAACTTTTAGTTTCATTCCACATCCATAGTAATTTCTTCGTAACAGGTGCACTATTAGCACATTTTTCACCCTTACTTGTGTAAAAAATATCTGAATATATGCTAAAATATTGACAATACAGCTTCATAGAGACTTAGGATTATAACCTTTGAAACTCCAATGCGGTTTGAATAATATTATCATCATTTTTATACAATGACAAATGGTACAAATATCGAAGAAGCCAGATCGAAGCCACAATGAATGTCTACGAGTGCTGTCAGATAGGGCGGCTCGTGATAGGACGTACAGCCGGCGGCGCTTCTCCCGTTGCGTTTGCCGGTGCCCTTAAATCAACTGAGAGTTCGTGGATTTGCTGGTGCTGTCACGACTTTGATCCCGTTCTGTTAAGAAAAATATTATAAATGGTCTTATTTGGGTCGTATATTACCCATTTTTAAAGAATAAGTATGACACGAGCACACAATCTAACTGATAGTAAGTGAATACTGTAGCCTATAGATGTATACATCTATCGTCGATTAAGAGTCAGAATGCAGGAGTGACAACCTAATAATTAAGGTAGATAGTTAGATAGTTTTCAGTGAAAAGGGTTTCCAGTTCTTTACACTTGCTATACTAACGCAGTAGCATTAAGCTATTTCACACTGGAATTCTGTGAGAGCGTGACCCTACCCCTACAACCATGACATAGCTGCAGCGTAGCTCTACCACGTACAAAAAAGATTCGGTAACATGTTCAGAACATTGAGATACTTACACCTATCATCTTCTTCTAGACGGGTCCGCTGTGATAACTTTAGGGACTTGTAAGCAGTGTTGTAAACAGTATCAAAGTCGCAGGTTTAAAAAAAAATAGAATAAAGGTGTTAAACGAGCACGCAGACCACCTGATGGTAAGTTGATGCTGTGGCCCATAGACATCTACATTGATCCTCGATTAAGAATTAAAACGCAGATGCGTTGTCACACTTGAGGACTAAGCTGCAATGCCTCGTTTCCAGTAAAAACGTGTCTCCGGATCTCCACACTCACCATTTTAAATACAGTAGTATTAAGCTGCTATTTTACGCTGGCGTTCTGTAAGAGCGTGGCCCTTTGTCTCCCCTAAGGACCAGTGCTCTAAGGACCTCTAAGGACAAGGATGAAACGCCTTGTTTCCACTAAAAGATGCCTCCGGTTCTCTACACCCACCATACGAAACACAGCAGCAATAAGCTGCTACTGCTAGTATTCTATAAGAGCGTGGTCCTTCCCCGGTCGAGGCGACCCATTTGTGCTACAACCATAATATAGCTGCAGCGTGGCTCTACCAGGTATGACTAATTAAAAAAAAATAATCACTAGGATCAAATTTTTTTTTGTTTATGCACATTTTGCTTTGACTTTAATTGAGCCAATGCTGTGTCATGATGTGAAGTGGTAGTCTACAGCGTGTATTTTTTTTAATTTACAGATTTGTCAGCAGATTAGCCTAGTTACTGCCTAAACTCCCATCTTCTACTAGGTTAAAGAACTCCCTTTCTGTCCAGGAGTCCGTCCGTCTTAGTTATTACTCTTTTACCTATTTCTGGCGCCACATAGCAGGGCTTGCACTGTTGTGTTTCTGTCTGAAGATAGACAGTTTAATTACAGGCTGTGTGACATTCTATCTTGAAGATCCTCAGAGGTCATAAGGCATCTGTAGCCTGCTTGTCTGTTGTTTGCAGATGTCCATGGACTGGGGTAGCTACTTTACAATCTGGTGAAATATCAGTTCGATTGTGATTTTAATTTTATAAAAAAGTTATTGCCGGCCAGACTGCCAATGATGCTAAGTTTTTTGTTACACAATGTCGTTTAATTGGGAAGTTAGTTTTAAATAAAAATTAATCAGTTTTTAGGGTATATATATATATATATATATATATATATATATATATATATATATATATATATATATATATATATATATATATATATATATATATATATATATATATATAGATATATATATATATATATATATATATATCTTATGTTTTAAATCTAATTAAATGCTCATACGATTTGAATGTTGCCATTTGATAGTTACATTATGGAGGACATCTTAGACGAATGTAGGTAACTATCATATTGAAAGCCCAACATCCATTTTGTCCAGTATGGACAACTATGGGTTTTAAAAAACAGAACAGTGAGTACTATTATACTACTAATATGCCGATTAACCACTTAATTTAAGCTTAAAATGCTTGTGTTAGGGGTGGTCCACTGTACCTTAACGGCAAAATCGAACCAGTAATCTTTTAGTTCCGTAGTCCTACTAGCGCCAGTAGCCTAAGCATTAGGCTACTGGTGCTTCCAGGAAGATCTTGTTATCTTATTGCCACCATGAAGCTGTGACAAAGGTGTGAAACGTCTAGCATTGCGTTCTAGCTCCACCTCATCATACTACATATACATACATCACTAACATCATTCTCTAACTCCACCTGCCAAGAATGGCGTACGGGTTGACTGGTAGAGAATGCCTTTAGGCATTAAGTCCGCCCTTTGTATCCTCTTTTTTCTAAGGGGACGCAATAAAGTTTTTAAAATAAAATAAATAAAATTATAGACAGTCTCACAACCATGTAGTGGCGATATACGAATGTTTACTCCTCCATAACGTACCGTGGGTGCCGTAAGAGGCGACAGAGTCAAATTAAAACGGATGATGTCCAGGAGCACGTTCACGATAACAACTTATTATAATTAAAAGAAAAACTGCGGTTGCCAATCCGTCCGCCAAGCGAGACAGCTATGGCAAAATCCTCCCTATGGGACAACTAATAGGGGCGGCCTATGTTCAGCTGTGCTCTATTATAGGCTGTAATGGATGGATGGAGACTTATGTCATCATGTTAAACAGTTGACCGTAACCGGCTGATAAAAAATGGTGAAGGCAAAGTGGTGAAAGGTGAATCGTTATGCGAAAAACATTTTATTAGAATGTCACTCCTTTCCTTTCTGGAATTTTTATTCCGCGAAGTTTTATATTGTGCTCTCCTCGATAACGTGAAGACAGTTAGGATCATAAAAGCGCTATAAGACGGCCGTCGGAAAACGGGCGATAAACGTCCGAGGATCAAAAGCCTCCGGCGGTTTTCTGGTGCACTCTCCCACGTGCCGGGACGCGTGGGGGTATGTAGTAGAATTTAAACTAAGTTTTTTTCTATTTCAGAGAGATTAGTGACGTGATTGGGAAGATTTCCGATTCTTATGGTCTTACAAAACTCTTGTCATTGATAAATTACACTTTATTGCATTTTGTTATCCAAGCTGACATTTTTACTGGTTTTGAATTACAGCAGAACACACGGCGTTGACTTTCTTATTCATCAACCTTTTTTCTTTTAATTTTTTTTCTGTAATTTTTTTCTAAGTAAATATAAAAAGAGATTTAATTTTTTAAAGAGGTTTTGCTTGAATTAACTTTTTAGGGACTAAGTTAATGAGTAGCTTAATACAAATCGTTAATCTACCCACTTACAACGTGAAACTTATAGTTATCGGTGATAACGATAAATGCTAAAATTGTAAATTAAACCGTTGTAGTTTTAACATTAATGAAATTTGGAATGCGTCTCGTTCTTATAACGTAGTAATATTAATTCAGTAGCTCTTAATTAAGAACATCCAGCTATCCATTTCCTACAGTCTTTGAAAGTTCAGTGCTGAACATAGGCCTCGTCCATAGGTTGCCTCATGGTTTTTACGATAGTAACCACGCTTGTCAGGCAGTTCGGCAACTGCTGCTTTTTTTACAATTTCAGTTGTTATCAGGAAGATACTGCTATCCATCTCCTGTTTCAGTTTCCCCCTGTCGGCTTTTAAAGTACCCACGGTACGATATGAGGTAGGGCATATTCTTATACCGCCACTACGTGGGTTAACAGTTATCACGGATTACAGTTAAGAACGTACAAATATTTGATAGGATAAATTTATTGTAAATACATAAACAGATTTCGTTTTAGGTATAAACTGTCACGTATTCATAATACTGCCAGCTACTTACCACAACGCTATCGAGTGTGAACTATTTATCTAGGGCGTGAGCGTGTTCGATTACCTTAACCTTTTGTTCGTGTAATCTAAAATTTACCGATATCGGTCCGTATACATCGCTTCTGTACGATGATTTATCAAAAAGCTGGCCTGTTTTTACACAAAACATTATCTTAGTATTAAAATTAAAGTTAGCGAGAAATTTAAAGTAGAATAGTATGAAACTAATAGAAATGTATTGATCTAGAGGCTAAATAGTTTTTTTTTACAATATTCCGAATTTTTGATGTGGCATTTCATCTTATCACGTGTGTAACTGGCAGCGGTAACAATCTCCATCATCCATCGTTTGTTTAAACGGTAGGAACTCTGTTTCTGCCCAAGAATCTATTAAAGAACGAATGAATTTATTTGTATATGCTAGTTTAATTAGTCTCTTCGTATACTTTAATATGTCTGTTTGTTGATTTTGCCTGTATACAGCTATCAAAGACTATTTTGTTCGTTTTCCGTCTAGCTGCTATGAGATTAAATAATATAATTGAAAAATTTGCTGATTCTCATGAGACGGATCTTACAAGCGTGGCAACTATGACAGATATCAGCAGGCAGCACATGGGGGAGGTCTATGTTCAGCAGTGGTAACTGTCTTAGGAAACATTTATCATTGCCATATATTGGATTTTATAGTTTGAGCTGAACGTTTTAGGGACTTTCAATTAGAGCAGGACGGTGCAGTGAACTATCTCTATCTAGACTATCTCTCTTTTTTATTTCCAACTTTTTTTTAGCTAACCTTTTGATGTGAAACATTTATTGACACGTCTTGGCTGTAAAACCGACTCGTATGCCGTGACGGCAGATGGTATGACACTATCTTATGCCGTCATTCCCAACTTCCTTGTGTGCGCGTATACTGTACGCTTCGCTGTTTCATTGCGTGAGTTGTGTACTGCGTGTGCCTTTACATTCGACTATAGTATACTTGACGTGTCCACCGCTTGTATACACACTTTGTATTTCTTTTTAATGTTATTCATATATTTGACGCCATATTTCCTTATTAGTTTTCAATAGTTATAAATTCTACCATAAATGATTATGTTTCACATCTGCCAGGCGTTTCGTGACGGAAAATTTTTTGTTTCTCTTAAGTTTTTCAAAATTATATTTAGTTCTTCGAAGATCATTGTATAGTGTTCAACACGAATCTCCGGCAGCCCGCGGGCGGCACGGCGGGTCGATCTGTGTCGGTTGTGATTTGCGCGTGAGCCGATGTTTGCCCGGATTCTGACCATCACGCTCGCCAGCGCTGTGCTTATTCGATGTTTGAACAAATGGTGTGAACTGATTGGCAACTCTCAACCCCACAATTTAAACTTTCTGAGGTTTCATTTTGCTACAATTGTTTCTATGTTTTTTTTTGTTGAATCTGCTTTTTCTTTCTCATCTGAAAATTAGCTAGTAGCGGTAAATACGATTACAATATAACTATTATATTATTACGTGGTAAAGCCATGCTGCAGCTATATTATAGTTGTTGCACGAATGAGTCGGCCTGACCGGGGAAAGACTAAACTCTCATAGATCACATGTGAGAAATAGGAGCTTAGTGCTGATTTAATACATGTGCAGAGAATCGAAGACCCTCTTATTTGAAATGAGGTTAAGTGCCTTTTGGAACTGCAAAAGTAAGTTAGAGACTGCTGAAGCAGAAAATTTCGCAGCACAAGAGCAAACTGGATTCGATCACCACCGGCAGCAATGAAATCGTTAATTGCAATTTTAAGTGCTGATGTATCACGTGCTCGGCGGTGAAGGAAAACATCGTGAGGAAACCTTCAAATCTGAGAAATAAGAAAAATAAATAATCCAACACGCATTAGGGCAGCGCGGCGGACACTTCCTTGCCCTAAAAATAAAACCCTCTCAGAAATGAGGGGCGACCTGTGCCCAACAGTGGGACGTATATAGGCTGTAACTGAAGTTTTTTTAACTTAGATTTACTCCTAGGCTTAAAAGTAGTCTTGCCGACCTAGAACCTAAAACAATATTAGTACATCGAACGTACACTATCAATTAACAGTCACGGTTAAACGTTTAATTATTCTAATCAATATAGTTCTAGACCAAATAGGTTTTCTATCTTTGCTATGCAACGCAGCTGTCATGAAATTATTTAAAAGCGACACTAAAACTTGGAAGATAAACGACAACATTATCCACCTACACCTATATACACCTACATCTATTATTAATAATGTATTTAAGAATCTAAATGCAGATGTGTTGTCATACTTGAGGACTAAGGTGATGTATGTTATTATCACAAATGTCTGCGGTTGAATTCGAAACACAGCAACAATATGATACTATTGCGAGTTCCGTGCGAGTGTGATTCTTCTACGGTCGAGCTAACCTATTCGTTATTTGACAGCGGATATAAGGCAAAAAGTAAGAGATTATTTTACGTTATAGAACTGAAAGTTTTCCGTGTTAACATAAAGTTAAAAGTTACAGCTTATATACGTACCACTGCTGGGAACAGGCCTCCACTATTTCTGAGAGGGATTTAGAGCATGGAAGTGCTACCCCAATGCCTGATGGCGAACTTCACATGACTTCGAATTATTTTTTCCTATTTCTCGGACATGCAGGTTTCCTCACGATGTTTTCCTTCATCGCCGAGCTCATGGTAAATCAGCATGTTAACGTAAATATCCTAAATGCAGCCTAAAATCTTGCGCTAATAGGAATGACTGTTATACAGCCTTGTATAAGAATTTTATAAAAACAGTATAGTTATTACAGAAGAGAAAAAGGGAAGGGTAAGAAAACACGCAAGACCAACCACTTAAAGGCAACCCGAGATATTTTTCGCTCTATAAATAAAGAGTCGCAACGAACTCGCCGCAAAGACCTATCTTAGTTAAATAAAGCCTCTCAAATCGCCTTTAATATTACCCTTTGAAAGAATCTTTCAGGAGATGTAACTTTAAGCCTCAGTCTATCTATTATAATGAAAATATTGAATAAAACCAACTTCTTGCGGATTTTATCGCGTTGAATTAATTTAATTTTTTATTCCCGACGTTTCAAGTATTTTGCAGCACCCATAGTCAAGGGGGTACTGAGATGTTCGACGTCCTAATGTCATAGTTAACCACGGCCTACCTTCAGTTTATGAAAATATTGTTGTATTTTAATCATTATTATCATGACAGTCCTTTACAAGTCCGTTGGCCATAGTCCTCTACCAAGAAATGCAGCAAAAACACGGTCCTGAGCCACCCGAAATTCATCGACTTCTTGAATTTTTACTTTCTCGCTACTCCATCTATTCGTGTTGGTTACTTCGCATAATGGTATGAGGTTGCGACTCAAAAACCTTTATTCACCATCGGTTGTAGTCTCTTCGAGCTATATGGCCTGATATAATTGCCAATTCAACTTACTGACGCTGTATAATTGTAATTTATCTGAATTTGTAATATCCTCCAGGCTGAATTTCGGTCACAGTGGCCAGTTTTAACGGAGACTAGAAATATGCTCCAGACAGGATTACACTGCGCAAGTGAATGCACAAATACAGTTGCACTCTCTTACCCCACCCACAAGAACCCACAAGCCATTAATAGTTCAAGATTGCCTCCCACAAATAGATTCCCCATCGAACGAAAATATTTCCTCATAGTTACGCTATTTAAATTTTAATTGTCCAGTTATAAAAAGAATACCAAGGGGTGCAAAAATACTGTAGCCCTCTCATCTTCGTCGTGCATCAATGACATAATAAATAAAAGTCATTCAGAACGTTGGAAACAATTACTTACTTTTTCATACACTGAATGTTACTAAGGATGGCGTAGGCAATGGCATCTATCACACGAGGAATAAAGGATAACTGCTTTAGCTCAGTAAACTCTGTCGGCAATACTAATACACTAAAATTAATTTATAAATAAAATTATTTACAATATAATTAAACAAAATGAATCAAAATTGAACGATGGTGATTTAAGAGTTGGATCTTCTTCAAACTCAGGGCTACTTAAGAAATTCTTACCAAAAAAAAACAAATAATTGATTTAATCCCGACCTAAGATTCGAACCCGGGACCTCAGGATCACCAGTCGCGCTCGCGACCACTAACGAGGCGGTCTTAATGCAATAAGATTAAGACGCTACAAAAACAAAAATATTTTCGTACGATCGCGGACATGGATCAATAGAACACGTACCATTTCTTTTTCAATAACTTGTAAAAGCCCACTTGTGGAAATTGGCTTCTCAAGTTTAAGAGGGGATTTGCCATTATCGTTGTTATGAAAACACCATACGAAAAACGTGGTGGATGATGCCCTTGAATACTTTTTCGTATAGTTTTACATACATTTATTGTCGATGGGCGAACATCTGACCCCAGAACTATTATTTGCAGTCCATACTAACATTTGTTTTGTACGGAGTTCAAACTCACGGTCCTAAGCGTCACAACCAAACGCTTAGCTACCGAGCCGTCATTACCATCTGAAATTATCCCAAAAATTCTAATTAAATTTTCTGTGCTATACGTCCGAAATTGGACCATAAGACATCTTGTTTCGCTATCAAAAGTTTGTTTTATCGAATTAATCGCAAACTGCAGACTAAAGTGTTTGTCCACAATAAGGCAAAAGACTGGGGAGAGAGGGGTCTCGGTAAATAAAGCCCATGACAATGCTCTCAGGCGAGCTCGGCCCACCATTAGTGGGGATTACGCGAGGCATATTAAACGTTACCTTCATGCTTTCATCTCGCCGGCCATTGTGCTGCACAGTCCGCAGACTTCCGTGTGCTTTTCGGGCGTATAGTAAAAGGGCATAAGTCGCGAACAGGAAAAACTATTTTTGTCATGTTCTCACTTATCTTTAAATACGATTTTTTTGATAAGTGATTTTGATAAATGAGAGTGTTTTGAAACATTAAGTAAATATGTTATTAAGTGTAGCAGCTTAATGCTGCTGTGCTTCGTATAATCAGTGTAGAGAAATGGAGACCCTTTTTACTGGAAACGAGGCATTCCATCTTAGTTCTCAGAGATGACAACGAATCTGCATTTCGATTCTTAATCGCATAGATGTATATGGGCCACATCATCCACTTACCATCCGGTGTACTTTGTGCTCGTTTATCACCCTTATTCTATAAAAAATAGTAACAAATGTATACTTAATCGTTTTAATTTAGATTCCGTGGAACTAGGCAATTGAGAAAATCATAATAAAGTGCGTTATCGGCCACTCTCTAAGAAAAAATTAAAAATTTTAAGACATTTAAAAATACCTATCTTTTATTGTGAGGTCAACAACGAACAAAAATGTAGGACAGGCTAGGTACAGAAAAATGTCTTTGTAGTTTTTCACAGCACAAAGAGATTTTTAGCCGTCGAGGCCGAAGCTCGAAAAATAAACGCATCTTAGCCCTTTGTCCTAATAAAAATAAATAGGATCGCCTCGTGCAACCACACCCTTTAGAATGAATTTTCACTCTGCATTCGTTTAATAGATAAAAGCTTTGTGCTTTCTTAGATAACACGCTTTCTAAAGCTTCTCTTCAAGCAAGCTTTCTCTTCTATTTCTGTACTGCCAACACTATTTTTGAAAAAAAATTTGAAAAAAATATTCTAGATCAAATGTTAAATTTTTTAAATGTAAATAATTTACTTCATAAAAATCAATTTGGTTTTACAAGGGGTCGCTCGACAACTGATGCTGGTGTTGAGCTGATTAAATATATATTTAATGCATGGGAGAATTCACAGGATGCTTTGGGTGTGTTCTGTGACCTATCCAAAGCCTTCGATTGTGTTCACCGTGAAACATTAATCAGGAAACTTCAACACTACTATGTTGAAACAGCTAGAATAGTTTACTTTAGTTATTTCCATAGCATTATGTCGTATGGTATTTTGCTATGAGGACACGCGACTGACACTGAAATTATATTTATTTTACAGAAGAGGGCCATTAGAGCAATATATAATTTAAAACCAAAAGAGTCACTGAGACAAAAATTTAAGGAAATTAATATTTTAACTCTGGCCTCTCAATACATTTATGAAAATGTAATGTACGTACACAAAAATAAAAGTAGTTTTGAAAAAATAGGTGATATTCATTCTGTAAATACTAGGAACAGACACAAGCTAGTGGTACCAGTTACTCGACTCCACCGAGTCAGTAATTCTTGGGGCGATGTATACGCTTTTATAACAAAATCCCAGAAAATATACAAAATTTATCATACACAAAGTTCAAAAATGTTATTAAACTAAGTTTGTATAAAAAGGGTTATTATAATATTAAGGAATTTATGGATGATAATAACCCCTGGGAAGGGTGATCGCTACCAAGCTATTTCTAATTTGTCTTGTGTTGCTAATTGTAAACATGATTGTAAGCTATTATTAAAAAAAAATCCCGCTGGGTTTCTTGCTGGTTCTTCCCAGGACGGAGGTTTTTTTTGCGAACCAGTGGTAAATTAAAAAAGTGACTTTCAATAAGTATTTTTATAATCTACATTGAATAATAAAGTTTCTATTTCTATTTCTAAAGCTATTTTATTATTTTCTGTTGTCGTTGAAGGCTTTGTTCTCTTATATCGTTATTTACATCGTTTTTAATTCTCTTTTTTTAAAGTTGAACGTATGACGTGGTGCTAGCTTATATAAATCTATCGCTACATTTCGCTCTGTGCCTGTCGTAAAACTTACTTCTTGTAAATATAATTATTGAGGTGAAATTGATTTTTAAATACGATAAAATTTTAAATGTACGACTTTTTTTCGTTTTTTTTTACATTGTTATCCGATTCTGAGATATGTTCAAAATTTCAAGTTTTAACAGTTTAACTCATTAGATAATTAGTTTAAAGTCAATTACTAAACTCGATCCGAATAGACTTACACGAAAGCGAGTTAATAACTACGTTATAAATGGCGATAATTTTTAAGGCACTGTAATAGACGGCTTGACTCTCGAAAGCGGTTATTGCGGTAAGAGATCAGTTTTGATGGTTCTTGTTTACACATTGGACGGTTTAAGTATGCTGCCCATCTATTTTTGTAATTTAAGTGACAAACGAACTTTCAGTTCACCTGGTAGTAGGTGACCATTACAGCCCATGGCCATGTGAAACCAACTTCATACAAAGATGGTACATGCATTGTCATCTCTGAGGAATAAGATAAAATGCCTCACAAACTGTACCTATAGTTACCTTGTAGTTCACGCACTGTTGTTTGGCGACAATCCCTGATGGACTCATAGACTGAAAAGAAGTTATCGTAACGCTATAAATTGTTACTAACTTATAACTTATTTAGTATAAACGCGCCACTAACATATATTGATATTCCCTCATCTGTGATGGTTAATCATCTGTTCATCATCTGTTGTTTCACTTTAAACTGTGTTTTTGAAAAATGAAAAATATTTTCTACTTATTTACAAATACATTAAATCCACAATAGAAAATTAATAAAACGAAGATTCCGATGAAATGAAGACATGGCTTTAAGGACAAGCATCCAAGCCAAAAATCTTAACAAATAATCTTAAAAAACACACATTGCTGAGTTTACATATTTAGCGTGAAGTACGTTTTTGTCGCTTCAACTATTCTGACCTCTTATAATGCCAGAGCTTAAATATAATTCCACCAGGACGTAGGTAGTGAAGTAACTCTTGAATGTAAATCGCAATGTATTAGCGTAACAAAAGATTATTCACTCTTGTTTTGAAGACGCCCAGGTTGTAATCGGGCGGCAAGACAAATGCCGGTAGATTATTCCATCCCTCTTCTGTACGCATTGCGAATTTCCTTCAAATGCGTGGAATATTGTCAACAAAGTGGTGAAGACTCACCAACTAGGCGGTCGTCTAAAGGTGGAAAGGCGAGAGTGGAACTTGTTACCCATACAAAGTTTTACAAATACTTCTTATTATGACCACAAATCTTCATTATTATTTTATTTTGAACTCTAACCACGGGGTATAACTAAAGTATATCGCGATTTATTTGATAGGTTTTTAACTCTTAATTTATATTTATTTACTGTTTAGTTTTAGGAAAGCACTTAAGTATAATATTGGCGGACTTAATGCCTTGAGAAACTCTAGTATATGAAATATTTGGCTATCTGTTTATAGCGCGATTAATTGCTACATTGATTTTAACTGTAACACTGTACAAACTAGTAAAAATTATCGATGATTAATAGTTCAAATATTCTGACTTATACGCTTTTGCGCTACTTCTGCTCCCATTTCTCTCAAGCCCGTACCAAAACGGAGCGTGTCCTGTTATAATGTTATTAACATCAGAAATTACGACACCTTATTGTCCTCTAATCGGTATCAGTACAGATCCCCGGTGGTAATGTCACGCTGCTTGCACAATCTGATATATGACAAAGTTTATTAAGTACTCTCGTACCTATTCCTTGGAGCATTTCATTGTTCGTTACGTTTCACGAGTCGAAATTGCATTCGAATGTTTGTTTTTGTATATTAGTACTCTGTGTTTTTAATATAGTATGTTTGACTGCTTCGTTGGTCTAGTGGTTGTATTAGTGGGATGGCTGATAATGAGGTCCTGTGTTCGAATCCCGGGTCGGACCAAAATTAATTATTAGTTTTATCTGTCAAGAAACTTTCAGTAGTAGCCTGGAGTCATGAATTCGGCGGTGTTTCATTCACCCTCTTTTTCCCACCCTCAAACCGCTTTTTGTAATGTTTGATAAGTGACTTATAATTTAACTAAAGCTGCACAAATAAAAAAATTTATGTATAAAAATGAAGTAAAGTTCATAAATATTATCCCTGACTCCCCGATCAACTCATATAACCCACGATATATTAACTTCAAACGAAGTGGACCGTAAAATTTTAAATTAGATTCTCCTTACCTTGTTACAAACCCTTCGTAAATTAATCCCGAAATTTCTGATATATTTTCGTTATCTGCTTTATATTGAAATAATTGTTTCCGTTTCTAATTAATTTTAATTGGCCACATTGTGAAAATGTCCCGAAAGCTTATAAGCTCTTCACTCATCGTTCTACATGAATAAATTTGGTTTTTTAATACTTTATGTTTTCAATGCTGAATTTCGGCCCTTCCTATATAGCATATAGCAAGAAAGATTAGTTGTAGTCCCCACACTTGACAGGTCGATAAAATTTTTAAAATCAAGTGTCTCTTTTAATTTCATAATTGCCTTGCCTGATTGCCATTGATTGAAGTGCCTACATGTAATATCAAAATTACTGGCTTCTGTTATGCGTAAGGACTATTTGCATGTATTTTTTCTTATAGAATAAGGGTGACAGTCGACTGCACAGTCCACCTGATCGTAAGTGGTTGCTGTGGCCCGTAGACATCTGTGTCAATCCTCGGTTACGAATCAAATGGAGATGCGTTGTCACCCGTGAGGACTAAGATGGAACACCTCGTTTCCATTAAGACGGGTCTCCGGTTCTCTACACTCACCAAACGTAATACAGCAGCGTTAAGCTGTTATTTTACGCTGGTATTCTGTGAAAGCGTGGTCCCTCTCCGGTCGAGTCGAACCATTTGTGTTACGACTATACTATTAATATAATTGCAGCATGGCTCTACCACGCGAAAAAAATTCTATGCTATTAAGACATAAATAGGTAAACATTTTAAAAATATTTGCCTGGCTTTCTGTCTGTGTGTTTGTCTATGCGGACTAATCTTTAGAAGAGCTGAACTGACAGTGGTGACACTTGACGAACAGTGCGAGCAATGCAAGGATTGATCTAAGTTACACTTTATCCGAGAAACTTAAACTTTTTTTTAAAAAAATACGAAAAAAATTACTTAAATCTAAATGACACCAAATTAATAGATCTTATCAAAGTGAAGCCGGGCCATGTCGCTAGTATCTAATAAAAAAAGTTATTTCGAGTTATTTTCTTCTTCACCAGCTCGTCAAAGGCTACTGCTGAACTTGGACTGGACTTGGACTGGAGGTCATGCTTCTTGCCACTTTTCCCGTCCCGCTTTGGCAGATTGACGATTGCAGTGCAAGATGTCTCGCATATTTGAAGCTACTTCCAGTCACCGGTTACAACATTTTATATCTTATTTAATCGAGATGAACCGTTTAGTGGCGGTGTAAGAATATCTACTACCCCATATTGTCCCGTGGGTTTCGTATGAGACGACAGAGGGAAATTGGAACAAATGAGGGGCAGCAGCCTCGTCCTGATAATGACACAAAATTAAAAAAACTGAGGTTGCCTATCCGCTTGCCAAGCGTGACAACTATCGCAAAATGAACCACCCAATGAGGCCTATCTGTTATAAAGGCCTATGTTCTGCAGTGGACCTCCATAAAGTGTAACAAGAGAGGCCACAATGACTTTCCCATAGTTACTTTCACTTGAGAAAAGACAGGGTTGTTGAATTATCTTGTACTGTCGCCACACAGTGATTTTACGTGATGAATATTACAAAATTAATATATTACCAATTAAATACATGGTAAAGCCACGAATCAACAATATTTAACCCACAGTATAATAAAAATATAGACTGTGATTTAACCATTACCGTTACCGTTATTTTACCTCTCAGTGGGTCATGTGCTCCTGGTAGATTATTTTTTATACATACATCCATTACAGCCTATTAAAGTCCACTGATGAACGTGGGCCTCCCCCATAGATTGCCTCAAAGGGAAGAATATTTGCCGTAGTTGCCACGCTTGGCAAACGGGTTGGCAACTTCAGTTTTTCATTTAAAGGTCGTTATTAGACGCTGCTGTCCATCTCCTGATTTGTTCTCTGTCGCCTCTTACGACACCCACGGGATGATATGAGCTAGTGGATATTCTTCCACCGCCACTATACGTTCAACTTGTGTGATCATGATATAATAATTATATTCCGTTTCGTCTCGTGAGTGTCATTAGCGTCTAAGAGACGCTCTCTTGACCTTCGATAAATGACGGTACCTCTAATAAACCACTAACAATGTACGTGTACCGTATCATCTGATATTGCGATCATAATAATGACAAATGATCACACATATTACAGTCACACAGTCGTCACAACATGCTCGGGGAGAGATGCTCTTATGTCGGAACTTCATGGCTATGATTTCAATATATCTCAAAAGAATGAAAAGCCTAAAAATGCAAAATGTAAATTGTTTATTCCTTCCAACAAATTCCCTCACATAATTCATCCAAGATGGCCGGCACCGTGGTGGAGCTGGTACAGCAAGATTAAAAAAGGCTAGCGTGTAATTGGCACTCTTGCCACCCACTTTCACGCGTTTAAAATTCAAGTGTCACGTCAACGCTATCTGCGCCGTCGCCCGGACTCGAACTGTGGCCCTTCAATGGACACACGTCAGCCGCGAACTTGATAGTCACCAGATATCAATGAGCGGTTTATGTTCCGTGTAGCGCTTGTATTTATGGGAAATGTTGGAAAATTCAGTACCTAACGGTAGGTTTTATTTTGAAAGTTTAAGTGCGACATATAGTATACATTAATCGAATGAAAACTGATTAAAAAAAACTTTTAATAAAACTATAAGCTAAAATAATTTTTCGGTGTGCGTGTAATCGTAATTCGTTTCCCCCTTTGAAGAAATTTTTAATGGGCACCTAGATGGTTCTTAACTATAATTGGAACCGATAGGTGGCACCGTCATCGAGATCCAGAAATCACTCGAGAGATGCTGGAGCAGATCGCTGGTTGTAGTATGAAATAGAACAACAAAAAAGTTAAATTTTAAGCTTGTATTAAATACACCACGTAAAGGTAATTTATTGACTACCTTATTTAAAAAATGAATAGTCAAGAGTACCGGAATAACTTAGACTAATAAACATCAGCCACCCACGCAGCTATATTTACATATAGACGCGCAGTGTATGAAAATCGCCCAACATGTTCAAACATACGCAATTGTGCAGCGGGGGACATTAGCACGATTGACAGGAACAAGGGGCTTGTTACCGCCGCCTCGAGATGCGTATCGTGTGCCTTTGGGCTACTGTTTTCGTATCTTTTGATCGGAGTTAAAGCATTACTGGAAAGAGTATATTTAGAGTGTAGTATGTAGCATATGTAGAGCGTACTTGAATGAGTGTCGTAAGTAAATAAACACAAAGTAAATTACAACGTGAAAGAAAAGCGGTTGCAGCTCAGGGGCTAAATGCTTCATGTAAATTTCAGAGTACGCGAGCAACGTGAGTTTGATCCCCGCCGGCATTAATGTAAATTACAATTTTAAATGCTGATTTAGGTGCTTGTTGAGTCGGCAAACATCGTGAGGATACCTGCATTTCTGAATAATTAAAAAAATATGTTTCGAAAATATTTAAAGTTCACCAACGAGCATTGAGTAAGCGTACCGAATACACTACCTTGCTTGTAACTTTACTAAAATACGTCATGTAGTATCGGTGTAAAAGAATCTACTAGAAAAGAAAAGAGGCGCCAGAGAGCAACTATACAGGAAATGGGCTGCAAAATATTTCCAAGAACTTAAGACTTTTGCTAGACTATAAAGAAACAATGAATATTTTTTGATTTTAAATATTAACAATTATATTTGGGTGTGGTGGGGTCTGCTAGGGAATCCATCACCGCATATCGTCCCGCCGATGTCATGACTATGTTAGAACTAAAGCCTAGCTGTGAACTGTAACGGACTGATAAATACAAAGAAATATTTTGCACTTGTGCAAAATGTCTTTTAAATAGAACTTACATATATTTTCAATTCCTCTATAATAAATATTTAAATAAATCTGCGAATTTAACTATCTTTGCCTCCCACAATTTATTTTGACAACATAATTTTTCACACATTGTTGCTTCTAGTAGTAGTCAATTAAGTGATGCATTAGTTTTATTTTTATTGTCTTTTCTCCTAACATAAACTGTACCTTGGCAGGTAAGAGATTGAGCGCTCTGCCCAACTTCACAGTATTCGATCAATGTGATTTCGATTCCCGCCAGCATCAAAGACATTACCAATTTCGAGAGCTAATAAATATGTCATCGACTGCCTCGTTAGTCTAGTGGTCGTAAACGCCACTGCTGATCATGTGGTCTCGGATTCGAATTCCCGGTCTAGTCAAAAAGTACAAAAAAAAACAGGAAAAGGAAAACGTAATGAAATTGCATATCTATTACATAAGTATTAATATTTCGATAGCTAATTGTGCCAACACGGACTGGTATAGCGTGTGGTAAAGGAAGGCTCTTCTAGAGCCACGTAGATCATTGGTCACTGTTCCGTGGTGTAAATGGGTGCATAATAAGCGACCATTCAAAATCAACCAGATGCATTCCGGCCGATATAATAGGAATTCTCGACTATACACATGTTTTGTGGGTCCTCGAGTATGTCCGGACATTTGTATAGGGCGTAGAATAATGATTTACAATGTGTTGGGTTCGAATCCGCCTGCAAGAGAGATTTTTTCGGATAACACTAGAGTTTGTGTGATTGTACGAATGGAGGCGATAAATCAGTCGTTCGCTAGTCTGTTTATTGTATTAGAATCTGATATAAAATAGCTGTTTTAACAACTACTTGAATTAGTTCTCTACGTGGTGAAGCCATGCTGTAGCTATATAACTATTTTTTCTTATATTTACGCGAACACTACACATTGAAATAATACTAGTTTTTACGGAATTTATCTCGTATATTTAACTTTTTAAATACCCGACGTTTCGAACGCTTTACAGCACTCATGGTCACGGGCGGGACTGAGATGTTCAACGTCCATATGTCATAGTTAACCGCGGTTACCATAGATTAAATTATTAAGTATTATTAAGTATTATTAAGAACAAAAGTTAAATTTTAATCTAGAACTAAAACTAGTATTACTTCAAAGCTATATAACTGTTATAGTTGTAGCACGAATAGACTGACTTGACCGGGGAAATACTACGCTCTCACAGAATACCAGCGTCAAATAGCAGCTTAACGCTGCTGTGTTTAGTTTAGTGAGTGTAGAGAACCGAATACCTTTTTATATATTGGAAACGAGACATTCCATCTTAGTCCTCACGGGTGATAACGCATCTGCATTTTGGTTCGTTATCGAGGATAGATGTAGATCTCTAAAGGCCACAGTTACCACTTACCATCAGGTGGACTGTGTGCGCTTTTGCCACCTTATATTATAAAAAAAATTATGTCTTATATTTACGCGAATTCTACACCTTTAATGAATTAGAAGTTTCGCGTGCTTTACAGCGTCCATGGTCACGAGGACTGAAGTGTTTGACACCCCGATGAAAAAGAAACTGAAACAGGAGGCATGCTACTGCCTATCTCCTGTTTCAGTCTCATAGTGTCTCATAGTCCGACAGGACACAATCCAGTGAGAGCTCTGACGCAGGTCCATTAGCTTTACAAGCTTGCCGAGGCACGAGGACGAAACACAGTCAACTTACTCACTCCAGGCTGCTACTGAACATTTCTTGGCGGAAAAACTTAATAACTGACTTTGGCAGAACGTGGTATTCAAACCTCGTGATCGACGATCGCGCTTTCTACCACTAAGCCAACAAAGCAGTAAATACTATATTATATGTAATATATTTATTTTACATACTATATTACTTACTAAAGGTCCGCTGATATTAAGAAAGAAGAAAGAAAGAAAGAAACACATATGGCAACACGCCATAAATATCAAGGCGGATTGATGTTTATAGTAACGGATTGTACTTCGTATTTTATCCTGTGTGTGTCGTAAGGAACGACTATGAGCAATGCCAGAAGAATCTCATGGTTTTCTATGAATAAAAAGAGAAGTTGATTTTTTTTGTGATCGTTTAAAGGAGAGATTGGTCTTGATTAAAACCTCTTTGTAAGCTACAATTTTTTTTAAATATGCTATTTGTAATGATTTCTACTGGCACTCTAGTAAAAAAACGAAACTAGGAAACGAGGCATTCCACTTCATTCCCTAGGCAACGCCTATGCACCCTAACTTTTATCACTAAAGATGTTTACAATTAAACTCAAGTGAATCCATAAAATTAGTTCTATTCAATTTTTCATAATTTCCTTATACATTTTCCGAACATTTTTAGGGAATAATGCTTAAAAGTGTTCGCTTTACAAGCTATGCAGAAGGCTAAGCTCGGAGTTTCTCTACGTGATAAACTTAGAAATGGGGATATCCGCAGTGAAACCAGAGTGACTGACATAGCCCAACGGATCAGTAAACTGAAGTAGCAATGGGTTGGCCACATAGCTCGAAGAACCGACAACCGATGGGGAAAAAGTTTCTCGAGTGGCATCCTCGTACCGGTAGGTGAAATGTAGGGCGATATACTATATGCGGTGACGACCTGGTAAGACATGCAGGAAGTCGATCGATACAGGTGGCTCAGGACCGTGCTTTGTGGCACTCGTTGGGGAGGCCTATGTTCAGCGGTGGACTTGTGAAGGGCTGTAATGATGATAATGATAATGATGAATTATTCCTGGGTGTTGCTGTAAAAATGTTACATAAATTGGGTTGCTTTTATGGTAACAATGAAAAATATGTAGATGACCAATGCTGTTATTTATAATTTTGAATTGATGGTATTATATATTATAATTAACAATAAAACTGGAATATACCCGGAGGTTAAACTGCTGTAGAGTTGTATGTTTACTAATTAGCGACAAACGTGAGGCCGCGGGCGAATCTAGTTTGAAAATTGTTAAATCTACTTTGTACACAAATCATTTACATGAACGCCCGTACTAGTCGAAAGGGAATGAATGAAGATTACCAGCATAATTTATTACGACATTTTGTCTTAAAACAATGATTAATTATTAACAGTACGCAACTTTGCAATCGATTAGTTATTTTAACTAACCCGAGATTATTAGAGTAACTATGAAGCTTATATTCCACCTGATGACGTTATTTTTTACCTGTAAGTGGTTGCTATTTTTCAAGGACTACTATTGTCCTTGGTAGGAAGTAATTAACTACGACTGCCTCTGAACCTTAAACCATTTTAAGTAAACTACTTCACTTTAAAAAAACTCCTAGAGCGAAAAGTAGTAGTACATCATCATCATCATCATCATTACAACCCTTCACGAGTCCACTGCTGAACATAGGCCTCCCCAAGGAATACCACATAATAAGATGCTAATCCATCTGAATCTATTGACTTCATGCACTCCTCTGGCCGGTACGAGACAGTAATTCGAGAACCTTGCTTTCCCATCGGTTATTGGTTCTTCCAGACATATGGCTAGTTATTACCGCTTTAGTTTAATGATCTTGTCCTAAATTTTCTCCGAATCCACTAATTTAATTAATTAAAAGAAACGAATTATCGTGATAATTAAACAAAACTAAAAGTTAAAATTAAAGGCGATAAAATCCGTAAAATTAGTTTCATTTAATGTAAATGTAAATATTAGAAATCATTGTGCAAATCTACTTTTCTTTATTGTAATAACTTTTCTTGGTCTGGATATTTCTTTACATGCGTCCATGTAAAACACTTCAACAATGTAGAAAGGCTAGTACGGTTTTTTTTTATTTAAATAATTAGTTCTTAATTCACACAAATAATTAACTCGGCTACCTTCACTGACAGGATCAATATGTAATCACAAGGTGTGACTCGATCGAGATTAATCTCACAGCGTCAGTTACTCGATAACATCGCATCTGATTGTATTGTGAGATGATCTTGTCGGGTGTAATCTTTGTTGTTTATAACAATAATGCGACAAACGAGTTAATAGTCCAGATGATATGTTGCTAGTGCAATCATGGACTCCTGCAACCATAACTAACCAATCATTTTTATACAAGTAATAACCTAAACCAATACCTAAAATCAATACCTGATTTGTGATGGGCTGTAGAAAACAAACACACGCACTGATGATGAATTTATGTTGTGTGTGACACTCTTTTTCCTCACTCTCGTAGCCACATGAGACGGCACTTCGACTCGCCCGGAAGGAGATCAAGCGCAGGACCTACGCTTTTATATGCTTTCCGAGGGATGGGAGTGAAACACCGCCAAATTCCTGACTTCGAGCCATTAAGAATATCTTGACATAAAAACCCAATAGATAGATATATGATGAGATAGATAGATGGTGCGGGCGCGCGGCAATGCTACTCGTACTGCGTTGGGACGTTTAATATACACTCACCAAGAAATAAGGGTTGCCTACCTTTTTATCATCATCATCACTAATTCTTCACAGGTCCACTGCTGAACATAGGCCTCCCTCAAGGAATACCATAAAGCACTGACCTGTATCCCTTGACTTCCTACACGCCTTAACAGATCGTCACTCCGTCTAGTGTGGGCTGCCTTACTGCCATTTCCACGATCCACGAGGCTGAAACTCGAGAACCTTTTCCCCAATTGTTGGTCGACTTTTAAAGCTATACGGCCGGTCGCTTGCCACTTCAGCTTACTAATCCGTTAGGCTATGTTAGTCACTGTTCTACTGCGGATATCCTAATTTTTAATTTTATCACGCAGAGAAACCCCGAGCATAGTCCACATAGCTCGCTCGCCTTCCTCTTACTACTTGTTAATTATATGACACCAGTGTGATGATGAATGATGGCAAAAACATTAAAGTTTCAACTACCTTCAGTTAACTGAATTTTTGGTTTCTATTATTCTAGGGTTTTAATATTTAGGGCGTATAAACAAAATATGTTACCTGCGTACGTACTGGAAAAAAAAATTATATGAGATATTATGTCAAATCTCAAATAACCCAACAAAGGCAAAGACCGACAGTCGTGTTTACTAAAAACAAATGAATTTCGAAATCATTAGCAACAAAGCGATATCTGACTCATTACAAATGAGGCTGA
This sequence comes from Parnassius smintheus behrii, assembly GCA_036936625.1. Lineage (NCBI taxonomy): Eukaryota > Metazoa > Arthropoda > Insecta > Lepidoptera > Papilionidae > Parnassius > Parnassius smintheus. Next base: position 7,668,914 of record JAUPFT010000015.1, on the reverse strand, counting down.
CGTTGCATCATCTGAGACGGCTAGAAAGTGGACAATAAGACTCGCAGCATCCGCAAAAGGAATAGATAACCAATTTAGCGTTATAATGTCTATGGTTTTGTAAACAGCGATACTGAATGTCTTTAGTAGTTTCAATGTGCTACAAACTTCCTTTGTTTATGTATTTCATGTCTAACTTTGTTTGGTTTTATATTTTATTGATACGTTTCCTATGCATCTAATATAAGATTTATACGGTCTTATTACGAAACTGATAGTTCCGGGTTCAAACTATTAATAATCCTTTAAAAGATCTTAAACCATAGCTTTTTTAAAGAATAAGAGTGGCAAATGAGCACTTACACATGTATGCTGTAGACCATAGACAGATGTCTATGGTCTACAGCATACTTTCGGTTACAGTTACAGTATGTAAATACATTCATCCCCAATTAAGAATCATAATTTATATTTGCTGTCACTCCCAATGTCAAAGACGGAGATTGCCTTGTTTCGAGTAAAAAGGGTCTCCGGTTCTCTACACTCACCATACGAAACACAGCAGCATTAAGTTGCTATTTTACGCTGGTATTCTGTGAGGTCCTTCCTCGGTGGATTCATTCGTGATACAAACATAATATAGCTGCACGATATGTAGCTGCAATATCTACCACGTGTCAAATATTTATACATAGTTAAACACTAGAGACACACTAGAGAGACTATCAATAAGCCACATTTTCGAATTAGACCGAGGGTGATTTTGATCATTAAAAACTACGGTGCGATTGTGTAATTCTGATTGGAATTGTGATTGGATTCGTATTAACTTTCGACGTTTGGTTTCATTGTATTATGTAAATACATCAGTTTTGAACGATTTTATAGAATTGGGTAACAAACGAGCACACAGTCCACCTGATGGTAAGTGGATGCTGTGGCCCATGGACCTCCACATTTATCCTCAATTAAGAATCAAAACGCAAATGCAGTTTCACCAGTGAGGACTAAGATAGAATGCCTAAGGGTCTCCGGTTCTCTACACTCACCATACGAAACACTCCTCCTATTTCAAGCTGGTATTCTATATTAATATTTGTGTAGCTGCAGCGTGTGTCTTTACCGCGTAAAAATTGTAATTTACCACGTAAAAATGTTTTTTATATTAATATTATATATCAGACTACGACCCGTTCGGATTAAGATAGTCAAAACCCAATTTATAATTTATTTATTTTTTGTAAATTTTCAAGTTTCGGATAAAATAATACCTAGATCACATCTGACATTGCTCTCCTTTTTAGGGTTCCGTAGTCAACTAGGAACCCTTATAGTTTGTCTGTCCGTCTGTCCGTCCTCGCTTAATCTCTGTGACCGTTAGCACTAGAAAGCTGAAATTTGGTACCAATATGTGTATCAATCACGCCGACAAAGTGGTAAAATAAAAATTGGAAAAAAAGTCTTATTAGGGTAGCCCCCCTATATGTAAAGTGGGAAGTGATTTTTTTTTATTTCAACCCTAACGTGTGATATATTGTTGGAAAGATATTTAAAAATGAATAGCGGTTTACTAAAATCATTTTTTGATTATGTCAATAATTTCGGAAATAATCGCTCCAAAAGTAAAAAACAATGTACGCACAATGTATGTATGTAACACGCTCTTTGCCGTTTTTTTGGTTAGTTTTCCTCTGTCGTCTCTTGTGACACCTACGGGACTATATGGAGTAGTAAGTATTCTTAAACTACCACTACATGGCGTATCATAACACATTAAGTAGCAGAAATTATAATGCGCATTAAGTAACCAATATTATATTGTTAATGAGAGGTGATCTACCGATAACAGTCAGCAGCACAAATCCGTACTGCGCTCGTTACGGTTTCACTGGAGTTTTGTTGCGAACCGTACAATTAGCAACTTATCAGATGTATTGAGGAGAGCCGAATGCGTTAAACGGTAGTTAGTTAACCGTGATTATTATTATTTAGTGCGGCGGCGAATAAAGGTAACGCCCACGCGGTATTGACTGACTCTCGTTTTCAATAGTGTGGACATAACTGTTTTAATTTTACATTATTTATGTATTAAACGCTATATGTTATGCTGTACACATATAAATAAAATGGAATTGCCTCTCTATAATATCGAGATAAACCGTCTTTTATTGAGTTCAGGGGGTTGTTTGCATGCCAGTAGGACACGATCAATCTTTTTTTATGCATTTTTTAAATCTGTCTGTCCATGCTTATCTTCGAAATGGTTAGTCCGATTGTAGTAAAATTTTACGATCAGATAGAGATCTATCAGAAATGATCTAAGCTATAATCAAACTAATCGAAAAATTGATAGAGTAAAGGGTCTTTGCTGATTATGTTAAATCGAAATAACGCCACATTAACATGCAGACCCTAGGCAGGCGGATCCGGGGCGGGTCGCTTGTCCAAAATATTATAGTATATTGAGAAACAATATTGAGTTTTTTGTTCAATTTAAGTTTCAGTATGTAAATAAAAATTATTTTTTATTTAATTCATAATCATATTTTACAGAATTCACCATTACCATTATAGCGTGTCAACATTCCACTACTGAACCCTTCAATATCGCATTTCCAAGAGGAAATTACGAAAAGTTGATGTTTCATTTAAATAATCCTTCAGTATTCTTCCTAATAATTTTTTTTTATAGAAGAGGGGGCAAACGAGCATGCGGCTCACCTGATGTTAAGTGATTACCGCCGACCATGATCAAGCGCAACACCAGGGGAATTGCAGGTGCGTTGCCGGCCCTTTAGAAAGGAGTAAGCTCTTTTCTTGAAGGTCCCCAGGTCGTATCGGTCCGGAAAAATCGCCGGTGGTAAACTATTCCACAGAGAGGTTGTACGCGGAAGAAAACTCCTTTTGAAACGTACAGTGGTGGACCGCCAAGCATCCAGATGGTGTGGATGGTATCGGGACGTTTGCCGCGTAGTGCGTTCACGAAATTTGGCGGCTGGGATTAATCCGAACAATTCCTCAGAGCACTGTCCATGGTATATGCGAAAGAAAATGCAAAGGGATGCAACATCTCTTCGCAATGCCAGTGAATCGAGCCGATCGGAAAGCACTCGGTCGTCGACGATTCGAGCCGCTCTGCGCTGGATGCGGTCAAGTGGAAGGAGCTGGTACTGGGGACCCTCAGCCCAGAGATGGGAACAGTATTCCATGTGCGGCCGAACCTGCGCCTTGTAAAGTTGCAGGCGGTGTGCCGGCATGAAATACTGTCCCGCTCTGCTGAGCACGCCAAGCTTTTTAGAGGCCAATTTGGCCTTCCCTTCCAAGTGACCATGAAACTGCATAGGGAAGTAAGGGAAAATATAGTCCATTAGGTACATGACTGACATCAAGACCGGGACCATTGTTTAAGGACCCGTCTTACTTAGGGATCACGCCCACCGCCTTTTTCCCGAACCTAACGTGGTGTGATACATAATAGGAGGTCAATGATTGGTTGATCACTGCTTCAGGGCGTGAGATGAAGAACACACCTCGCTTTTCAATCGGGTTTCACAAGGGCTTCGCCATAGATTACCGCCAGATATTAGGATATTTTTGCTATACACTCAAAAACTACAATCCCCTTACCGAGGCTTTCAGGAGAAACTAACAATGACTGTCTCATCCACATTAATCTATCGTTAGGAGTAACCGTCCGATTGTATCAGCCAGCGCACCGAGACGTTGGGAATCATCCTTTGTGGGCATTTATTAACAATTGTGCCGCTGCGATCCAGCGATATCGGCTAATTATCGTGATGATGCGCCGCGGGTATACAAGTACTGTGTCGTGTTGTGGTCGAGAAAACCTCGGCATAACCTCGGTATAACCTCGGTAACGAATATTACCGTGATACTTATTTCACGTGGCTTTGCAAACAGCAGAGGCTGGCCAACATAATGTGCAAAACATTAATGTGACATGAAACCATAGGAATTGTTACTCCATATGATTTTAATGTGCTACTTTTCGTAGGATATGAATACACTATTGTATATGTTATTATCATCAATCATGTCTTTTGTATGAGTGTAGAGACCCAAAGACCCTTTTTACTGACTTGAGTGGGAAAGAAGTACGCTCTCACGGAATATCAGCGTGAAATACTAGCTTCATGCTGCTGTGTTTCGGGACTGTGAGTGTAAAGGAGACCCTATTGGAAACGAGGCACTACATCTTAATCTCCAGGAGTGACAATGCATCCGCATTTTAATTCTTCATCGAGGATAGTAGATATCTATGGGCCACAGCATCCACTTACCATCAGGTGGACTGTGTGCTCATTTCTCGCCCTTATTCTATTTTTATAGGATATGTGACAAATGAGCACACAGTCGATCTGATGGTAAGTGGTTACTGCGGCTCATAGACATCTACATCTATCCTCGATTACGAATTAAAATGCAGATGCGATGTTACCCGTGAGGACTAAGATGGATTGCCTCGTTTCCTTCCTGCCTGTAAAAAGGGTCTCCGGCTCTTTACATACACCATACGAAACACAGCAGCGTTTAGTTGCTGTTTTGTTTTGCTGGTATTCATAAAAATTCTATAAAAAATTCAACTTAACAACCTTTCACAAGTCCACTGCTGAACATGAATATCCATTTTTTTGTACCCCTGTCTGTCTGTCCAGGCTAATCTTCAGAATGATTGCACTATTGCAATAAAACTTCACGATTTATCAAATAAATCTCAATAGTAGAGAGAACTCACGTCTATCTCAGACAGTATATGGACCACAGCATCCACTTACCATCGGTTCGACCATGTGCTCTTTTTTCTATTTACAAAAATCATTATCACAACCGTTCATATGTCCATTTCAAACATAGACCTCAGAGAGAAACGAGAAAAATCACAAAACACGGTCCTTAGCCACTTGCATTCATCGATTTAATGCACGACTTGTCGTCACACTAGCAGAGGGCCGCACCAAACTTCGCTTACCGGTACCAGACCAAAAACCTTTCTTCCCAATTAGTTTTCAAGTTTTCGAACTAAATACCCAACCCATTACTACTTTAACTGGATAATCCGTTGGGCAACTCAGGGTACTCTGATTCTACTGTGGATATCCTCATTACTAATTATATCACGCAGAGATATTCCGAGCATAAAGGTTGCTGAATCACCTTAAGCTTCTTCATACGTCCAGCAAAAAAGGACGGCGTCCACTAACAATACGCAATGGCTGTTCACTCTTGTTTTGAAGTTTCATGGGATGCGAGACGAGATGTGTTGCAATCTCCTTAAAGCCGAACCAAGCTGTGTTGTTAAATCAATTTCAAGGCTATAAATTACATTTTATTATAATATATATCATACTGTATGATAGGCTAGAACGAGAGGGTGTTAGCAATGGTATAAATAAAAAATAACTTTTTTAAGAACTCTTTGCAATTTATATTGAATAAAAACTATTATAAGTATTTCATTTCAATCCGTACAGATCCATTTCATTCCGTTTCGTTCTGTTCCATTGTATTCTAGTCTATTTTATTCTACTGAGTACTCACACATATATTTTGTAAACAAATAAGCACTTCTTTAATGTTTAGTTGTGTTGTGCTTAAAATAGTCGATTCTCCTTACGCCTTTTGTGGTAGCGGCGTTAGGAGAGTCGATGAATAATTTATCACCCAATTTTGCTCTATCATTATCTTAAGAGGCGATTATGGAAAGTGTCAAAAATTATACAGCTTCCGATAAGATGGTATAACCTTCCGACACAGAATAAATAATAGTACTACGTACTTCCGATATGATGGTCTATTACGTAATCAAGTTGTGCCTTTGTCTCTTAAATTTAACTGAAGCGGTATTGTTCAACCCTTTGTATACTACCTTTTAACAAAATAACAATTTATTAACAAAATAACAGATTCTATTTACAATGTAATAAATTATGTACTTTAAATAAGCTCCGATTCGTATTATTTGGTACAGAAGCTCAATTGTTCTCGACTACGCAATAATAGCTTTTTAATGTATCTCTGCGGGTCATAAGTATCAGTCCAAGTTCATTGTTTTGCTGATATTTATTAGTAAAATCTGGTAATAAACCATTTTTTTAGTTGTGCGATCAGCTATGCAAGTCTAAACAAACCAGTATCAATGCGACTTGTAATGTTTATTGTGATCGCTGTTATGGCTCACTGCTAATCTTCAGTAAATTAAAGAAGTTGCTTAGCTGTGAGCAATTTCACTTCTTCTGTTACATAGTTTCCTAGATGAGATCAACTATAAGTTAGTATGTGCAGAGTTCTTTCTTCCATTATGGAACAAAACCGACACATCCATGAATTGCTTATAGTCCCAAGATGTACATGTGCTTTTTAAATAACAATGTACAGTCGGGGATCTTTGCCAAAATGAGCAGTTTATTCTTTATTAATACATTTATTTTAAAAGGACATCCTACAGTACTTACAATATTGAACTACAAATTACAGGTTGTCACAACATGATTAAGTTTAATGGAAATAGAAGAAAAAGTAAAAATTAAAGAAAAGGGCAAACATACTGGGTGATTTTTTTACCGTCTGGAAATAAATAGGGTGCAACAGCTCAACGGAAGAGAAGCATATGGCACTGATATTTTACAATTTCTTTTATTTTATATTCTTACTTAGTCTCAAGGCTTCTGAAGGGAATTTACGATCATAAGCCCGGATTAAGGTTTAAGAATGATTAATAAACCAAATTACTTTTAAAACAGTTTTTTTTTAATTTACAATCATTAGGACAGAATAGAATGATTTAATTCAATATAGATTACAAGTAATTCTTATTGAAAGTTCTTTTTTACTTTTACGAGTACCACTGGTTCGGAAAAAATTCTGTCCTGAGGAGAACGGGAAAAAACCAAACCGACCTTTTTTAATATTAAAACACAGATTGTATAAAAGTTCTTACAAAACTTATTTAAGAAGTAGTTTGGAAACAATCACCTAATTTCAAGGGGTTATTGTATAGTGTATGTACTCATTTATATTAACTCTTTTTATACAGTGTTTTCATAAAATATTTAAACTTGGTAATAAGGAAACCTTGTATATTTTTTGGGGTTTTTGTTATAAAATCATATACTTGTACATTATCATTATTACAGTCCATCATAAGTATACTGCTGAAGAAATGTCTCCTGTCACCTGATACCTGACACCACCAGCATCCGTCGATATCCTGTATACTAGGTCATTACATCTAATGGCGGGCCATTCACTTACCGGCACGAGGCTTACACTTGAGAACCTTACTTTACTATCCGTTGTCTGTTCTACGACATAATGAATTCTTGTATCAACGCGAATACAGCGAAGACAATGAAACGGATACGGATAATGATACGGATTTATTCATTGTTTTATTTATTTATTTATAGGAGAGGGGCAACGAGCACATGGCTCACCTGATGGTAAGTGATTACCGCCGCTCATGAACAACTGCAACTCCAAGGGAATTGCATATGCGTTCCCGGCCTTTTAAAAAGGAGTAGGCTCTATTCTTGAAAGTCCAAAAGTCGTATCGGTCCGGAAAAATCTCTGGTGGATTTTATAATTAGAACTATTAACAAAATGTAAAAACCGACTTCAAATTGCTAAAAAAGAAGTTTTTTTTAATTGCTACCTTTATGGGTGGACATTTTCATTACAATTTTATTAAAATTTACTTAATAAAATCATCTAGATTGGGTCACAATCTCCGAAGATATCGCGTAACATCCATACAAAAAAAAAAAACATACACTTGAATTGGAAACCTCCTCCTGTGTGAAGTTGGTTAAAAGGAAAGTTTCAAGATGCCAATCTATAAGGGGAGTCAATATGGGTGCTGTAAAGTATAGGTTTATAATTATATTCCATTTTCGATAACTCTTATAAACTATTATAACGTGGGATAATGCGATGTAACTATGTAATGGTTGAAGCACAAATGGGGATACCAACGTGAACAACCAGCTTAATGCTGCTGTGTTTCGTATGGTGAGTGTAGAGAACTGGATACCCTTTTCACCGGTAACAAGGCATTCCGTATTATTTCTGAAGGGTGATAACGCACCTTATATGTGGTAGAGCAACGCTGCAGCTATATTATGTTTGCAGCACGAACGGGTCCACGTATCACGGACACATACACAAGGACCACACTCTCTAAGAATATCAGCGTAAAATAGCAGCTTAATACTGCTGTGTTTCGTATGGTGAGTGTTCTCTACACTCACCATAGTCCGGAGACCCGTTTTTATTGGAAACGACGCATTCTATCTTAGTCCTCAGAGGTAACGTCCCATCTGAATTTAGGCCACAACATCCATTTGCCATCAAGTGGACTGTGTGCTCGTTTGTCACCCATATTTTATTTAAAAAAATCTACATTTTTATTTTTAATCGAGGGCAGATTTAGTTTTCTAAGGGGTCAAAAGTAAATTCCATATCGGGAATATGTCACATAGTACATATTGAAAAAGGTGGATCAAAGTTCGGTTTTCTTGGGTATCGTGGAGGCGTCTACACACATAAACTGCACATGGACAAGCATCCTGAGCTGAAACAATTATTTGTGAGCCCTGCAAATACTTGCTCCGTGCGGCATTTGAACCCGACGCTTAACTGCGCAACCGACTACTGGGTTATCAATTTAGTGAGCTATATTTAATACTCAATTGGACAAGTAATTAGACTTATATTGTGACTTATTAATAATCTACAATCATTGGTATAAGTAAAAAATTGACTTACGTCCAATAAAAATAAGCCTGGGCACGATCCAATCGTGATTAGTCCACTCGATTCATCATGTAAGATAACCTTTTTTTATGCGTGTCCTCCTCAGTTATGATTTCCTGGTAGAATATTGTTTCCTTCATTGCGTTTTAGCTATAAAAAACGTACCCTTTGTACGTTTATACGGTTTTATAGGTATAGTTTTTATGTTTCTTACGTAAGTGATTTAAAAATTAAAATTAAATTAATACATTCCTTAAGTTACTTATACATAGGTAAAAGGTAGGTTTTTTTAAAAAAAAAAGTAAAGTAAAAAGTAAAAGGTACTAAGGTTTCAGAGTTCGATCCCTATCGACAATAAATGTTTGGCTATTGAAGAAAATTACGTGAAATTTGCAAGTCAGAGAAGTGAAAGAAACTTTGAACACTTATACATAGTACTGAACACATCGAAATTGAAATAATCTATAACACTTGTTTTTTTCCTAATTTGGCAACTTCCTATGGATTCTGCCAGCGTCAAGTTTCATAAAAATCACACGGAGTACTAGACACAGTGACTAGTTTCTGTTTCCGTAGAAATCCTTAGTTAGCTTTATGTCACGAAGTTACATAGGTAGTATTTTTGAATGAATTAACATGTAATAGTTTTAGAAAATTATTGATAATATAATTAATAATAAAATGGATATAGGTAAGTGGTAAAAGTACTATAATTTAATTTTATTAATGTATATGATGTCCAATAAAGTTTGTACAAAAGGAGTGTAAACTAAAAAACGAACCTTGCTTGTTTAGAAAAATTGGCAGAAATGACATTTACATATTTCGATCAATAATAATTTACATACACATATTTTTCTCTTGCCAATGAAACATCTTATTTGTGTATTAAATTAATTAAATATCTACATTACTTTTTTTTAAACTGACGAAGCATTGAAACACTATTTGCCTCAGCTACCGCTTTTACATTTTGGTGTCGTAAGAAGCGATAGGAAGAAATAAAATAGGATTGCCAGCAGAATATTCCTGATAACAACAAAAGAACAGCAACAAAAACTGCGTGAGCTTGGCAACTACGGCCAGTGTCCCCTATGAAGCGATCTATGCTGGTGGTTGATGTTCGGCAGTACAAGTCGGCGGAATTAGTTTCATTAAAATACCCAGACCGACACGGGGAGCACAGTTAAGGTGTCAGATGCCTTTTTATATAGGCTAAGGGTGACAAACGGGCACACAGCCCACCTGATGGTAAGTGGTTGCTGTGGCCCATAGACATCTACATCTTCTCTCAATTAGGAATCAAATTGCAGAGGCATTGTCTCCCGTGAGGTCTAAGGTGGAATGGCTCGTTTCCAGTAAAAAGGGTCTCCGGTTCTCTACACTCGCCATACAAAACACAGCAAAGTTAAGCCGCTATTTTACGCTGGCATTATGTGAGAGCCTACTAGAAATAGAAGGAGGCCTGTGCCTAGCAGTGGGACGTGTACAGGCTGTAACTGTTATTCTGTGAGAGCTTGGTCCTCCCCCGGTCAAACCCACTCGTGCTACGACTATATTACTTAATATAGCTGCAGCATCTCTAATTTTTCTAACAAGCGTGGCTTTTAAGGCAAAATCCACTCTAAAGCGGGAGAGGTGTATGCTTACGGTAATATTTTATGAGGCACTAGAGAAGAATAAAGAAGAAGAAAGCTTTAGGGACGTGGAAGCGAACTGATTACATAATGACATGAACCAATCGTTTGTGATGTTTGTATTGTCTTCGGCCGGACTCGTCTTTGAACCTAGGACTCAGGTATGATAGCAATGTACTTCTTCCACTGATTAATGCGTTCTGTTCATAGGAATTTTCATTTTAATAACAATTAGTATTAAGTAACACCTTTTTTTTTCTTAGGACGAACCGGCATCATCGGGCGACAGTGGGGACGAGAGCGGCAGTGAACCCGAGTCGCCAAGCGAGAAGAAGAGCCATAATCAGGAGTGGGTATGCAGCGACAACGTCGACCGCAGCAATACTAGGTAATTTTCCAGGATATTCTGCTAGTATCGAAGAAGGATGTAGAACCAGAGTAACGGGCGCAGATTTAAACGCGAGCCTTAAAGAAATATATCACTACGTTATTTCTCGTGGGTGTTGCAAAAGATCCATCATCCATCCATTACAGACCATAAAAGTCCAGTGCTGAAATAGGCTTTCTTCCTTGGGTAGAGTTGGCAACCGCAGTTTTTTATTATTTTGTGTTGTTATCAGAAAGTTACTGCTGCCCCATCACCTATTTCAGTTTCATTCCGTCGTCTCTTACGACACCCACGGGAGGATATGGGGTAGTAAATATCCTTATACTTCCATTACACGGTGAAAATAGTATAGTAAAAGGTCTCCTTTTACTATGGAAAATGCCAGAAACAATCTGATATCTGAGCCGTGGTAGCTCAGACGGTTAACGCTCGCTGTAAATATTGATTTTGAAATTGTTAATTGCAATTTAAAGTGCTGATTTACCACGTACTCGACTGTGAAGGAAAACGTCGTGAGGAAACCTGCATGTCTGAGGAATAAGAAAAAAAATATTTCGAAGACATGTGAAGTCCGCCAACACGCATTGGGGCAGCGTGGCGGAAACTTCCTTGCCCTAAAACCCTCTCAGTAATGAGGGGAGGCCTGTGCCCAGCAGTGGGACGTATATAGACTGTAACTTTACGTTTACTTTAATCTGATATCTTCCAATTAGTGGTAGTATAATCATCTCATTTACGCGAGACGTAAAATATCTAGGCTGCCGACGGACATCAGCGACAAATGTGCATAACGACTGCTACTGAGATTGCGTATCCGCCTGCCGTGACTATTGAGAATCAGTACAATGTGAGAAACTAATGTCCAGTTGTGGCCTTTTACTGATAAATAAAGAAGAAGATATAAGTAGACAAAGTCCAACGGGTCAGTAAGAAGTAGCAATGGGCAGAACAAATTATTTTAAAAACCAAAAATGATAATCAACAATCTCTCCAGTGGAAATCTACCTAAACTAGTGTAGGGCAACTAGGTGGAGGAAAGACCTGATGTGGCGTGCAAGAAGTCGATAAAGAGGACGAGGAGTTAAATTAAAACTATAAAACTAATTTGTATATTAAATAAGACTAAAAGTGTGTGCTAGGTACCTTGGCGTAGTGTTAAAGTTGTCAAAAGTACCAACGAACAACATCATGTTAAGTTGTGGTTGGGGTGACTTGAGCCGTAGACAACTACATATTACGTTGTTAGCCCTGAGGCCTAAGACGGAATACCTCGTTTCCAGTAACAATAGCAGATTAATGTTGATGTGTATCGTATGGTAAGTGTAGAGAATCGGAGGCCCTTTTTACTGGCAAGGCATCCCTCAGGGGTGAAAATGCATTTGCATTTTGATTCTTGATTGAGAATAAATGTAGATGTCTCACTCACTTGGGAATTATAATCCTGTCCTGCCCTGATGAGTAGTCTCGTTGAGGCAGGTCGCCGTGACCGAAATTCTGTTTGGAGGATTGATTATGCCTTGGATCTATCGGAACCCATGAGATCTTTTTTGTATTTCCCATAGCCACCTCGTACGATCCCCAAAGGAGGTGTTGGTTTTGTTTACGCCGCTACGTGACTTATTCTTTCTTACACTTTCACAGAGAACCTCAAAACGACAACGTACCGTCCACGTCCTCAACTAGCCAAGAACCAGAAAGCAGCAAGTCAAGTCAACCCTCCCTGCCAAAAATTCTGCCAAAGATCAATCTGCCCGGTGGAGCGATGCTGTATCACTCGGGCGTCTTGGCCGGAGTCGGCTTAGATGGCCTGGGCACTAATCTTGGACTAGGCAATTTGGCGATGGGTTACCCTCATAGTTTCATTTTAGGGCTTGCTAATCAAGGACAAGAAGGCGGTGAGTTTTTTTTTGTTTATGAATTACAATAGTAAGATTTAAAAAAATTGTTTGATATAACGTTACTTACAAACCAATTTTAAGTGCTGATTTACCACAAGCTAGTCGGTGAAGGAAAACATGTAAGAATCTTCATGTCTGGGTAATATTACGAGAACTTATGAAGTCTGAAAACTCGCACTTAAGCAGTGCGGTGGAATTGCTTTATCATGAAAGATGTTAATTAAATATAAAAACAAAAACTCGAAACAATTGAAAAGAGTTGATGATCTTGAAACGGCTGAAGTGATTTTCTTGAATCATAGCACTTTGAATAATAATAATAACACTTTCGATCAAGTCACCTCTCAAGCTAAGTCGTCTCTTACGACACACACGGGACGGTGGATATCCTTAAACCGCCACTATGCCATTAAATTAAAATAACGATTGGTTTATATTTTTATTCGTATTCAATTATCTACGGCTAGCAATCGATACGCGTTCAAGATGAAGGTTCGGGAACACTTACTTAATAAATTGGCAGAATCATCATAGTAACAGTTGTTATTATGTATATTATATATTTTATATACATATATGTGTATGAATATTAATATATTTTTGTAAATTTATTTGATAACATGTATATTTGTATATTTTTATGAGTTAGTATACATCTGACATTATAATATGTACTTATTTATGTATTATACATTTTTATTATCTTAGTTATCATATATTTCATTTTATTATAATTAATTTTATCTATTTTTGCGATGTACCATTTATATCTTATGTATTTTATTTCCATGTATTACAATGTTTTTTTCTTTGTTACTTTATTTTAGTATTCGCATATTAACTTTTATTACACCTACTACATTCTATCTCTGCATCATCCCAAGGTAGACTGGGAGAGAATGCCTTAGGCATTAAGTCCGCCTATATACCACTTGTGTATGTGAAGTTTTAAATAAATAAATAAAAAATAATTATCTGTCCTTTCGTAGCTTCATCTTCAACGCAGCCGCAGTTCATCACCATCCCACTGTCGATGGCAATGGCGGCGGCCGGCAACTCTACCACGAACGGCTGTCCGGTCTCGGCCTCCAGTGACGACAGCAGTGAACTACAAGACCTTAGCACTGGGGATAGGAAGTGACCATATCTGGAGTACTATAGGTTTGCCATATTACTTCTCATTGATATTTTTTTGTTTTACATTCTTTGTAGATTAGGCTGTTGTAATATTTACTAAAAAATTAACAAAAGAAAACCTTCGGAGTTTCTCTCGATGTTTCTTCACCAGTCAGAAGTATAACAGTAGTAGATATTATGAGAAAATCACTTACTGTTCTATATTATTCCTGTTTTATGTAACTTCTCATTTCTAAAATTGTATTAAAAAAAACTTGTACATAATCCGAGTACGTTCGAACCTAAAATTATGGCTTTATATTTGTCAATAAATATGACCAAAATTCTCCTTTTTTTAAGGATAACTTTCAGTATTTGTATACTCGCGATAGTGTTACTGGTTCACAAATTAGTTTTAAAATTCGTATTTTACCACATAAAAGTGGTTTCTTTAATTTCAATTTTTCTCTGCGTCCATATTGCTCCTGAATGCCCTACCTATTGATACCAAGAAAACTAATAACAGTAATTCTGAGAAACGAGTTTGATAATATTTCCACCATGATTCCACCTGATTTAGCCAACTTTTGTTTTCCTCTATCTTTCGCTTTATATGTGATAATTTTTATTTGTGTCGTGTTATTTTATTTTGGTATTATATTATTTTATTTATATAAAGATTTTGTACATATATAGTACCTGTTCATATATTTATTATTCATTTTTTATCATATAGTCGCAATTAATTATGTATATTTTTACTAAATATATTCTAATTAATTGCATTTTGTCGTACCTTATATCTTTATTACTTATTTATTAAAATCAAGTCATTGTTAACACTTGCCACGTTTCTCAAATCATCCACGGTTGTACTGAGAAATAATGTTATAGGCTGCACTAAAAGTATCGGGAATGGAATATTTCCACTGTTCCTGTCATATTAAAATCTTTTTAATTGAAAACTCCTTGGTTTTAAAAATCGAATACCATTTATTTATTTAAAAAAGGATTCTCGGTCTTGTCACAAGGTTTTGTCAAACTTGTTTAGTCGTTGAGAAAATGGAACTGACTCGAGCAAATCCAAGAGCGATGATTTATTATGACTTTCGAAGTAGTTTAACTACCATAACTACCACCGCCTACAAAACGGCCATTTTGGAGACCCCAATTTTCGAATGGAATGGTTGCTTCAATGATTGGTTCCATCGTATGGAAAAATGTGTCAAGTTTCGCGGAGAATACTTCGAAAAGCAATAAATACATTTTTAAATAGTAATGTTGTGTCACTTCCTTGATTCCCGAAACTTTCAGCACCGCCCTCGTAAGGTATTTAGTCCTCAGACCGTCACTAAGATAAAATAAAAAATAAAAAAATAGACTAGTAAACAGAATGCCTTGTTGGCCTAGTGGTCGAAAATGCGACAGCTTATCATGTGGTCTCGAGTTCGAGTCCCTGGCCAATAAAGTTATATAAGTTATTGGGATTAGTCAAGTCATTATTTTCAATAGTATCCCGGATTCATGATGTTGGTGGCGTTTAAATACCTCAGACAGAATGTTAAGCCGTCGATACTGCATTTGATTTCCCTCCTATACTATGAGAGTAATGGAATGAAGAGTGCATCTGTGTTTTTGTACACACTCATGCACTACAATCCTCTCCTGAGCAGATAGCTATCCGTTGAAACTCGAGGACATTATCACTACCTACACAGTGAACAGTTACCACGGCTAGACCAGGGCTTCTTCCATGATAAAGAGTATTTGCATCAATAATCCTGTCGATTTTTCGATTATGGCAGGTGAACATATATATTTGGTACGTGGTAAAGCCACGCTGCAGCTATATTATGGTTGTAGCACGAATGGGTCGGCTCGACCAGGGAAGGACCACGCTCTCACAGAATATCAGCGTAAAATAGCAGCTTAATACATATGTTTTTTTTGTTACAGATGCATGTTGGTGATGAAGTATTACTTAATTTTTGAAAATTTGATGATTTTCTTGTTCTTAATTTTATCTACCAAAGTACTTCGATGTATGGCAATATTAGAAATATCGTAAACACCATTTTAATAATAATCTCCTTTGTAATATTGTATTTAATCAAACTAAATTTACATATGTTACCAAAACGAAACTTTGCATATTGTAATTAAATCGTTTGTGTATTCCAAAACGCTTGCCAATGGTAAATTGTAAGAATCGAGTCATGAAAAACGTTGAAAAGTTATTTATTATATTTAAGTATTCGTCTTAAGCATGTTCTGTATTGGTATATATAATATAGGAGTATTTTTGTACGAAAACAACTTACCTACATTTTAGAATCTTGTTACATCAAAGTCTTTTACTTTGCCGTAACCTGTTTGCTGTGCACATTGTAAGGTCTGTGGGACAAATTGTTATTTATAAGGTATCTATTATATGCGAATATTTGTAAATGCGCGGTGGTTATATTATACATGTATAAACACCCATTTCCTTTACCTCAACGATACATCATATGATAACATTGTAATTTTATGCTGACTTTACATTGGCGTTGTTACAAATTAGTAATGAAAGTTTGTGTTGTAGAATTTGTATTTATCAACTTGTAACCACTTTTGTAACGTATCAGTTATGTTAAAATAAGCATACATACTTCATATTTATATGAGGTAACAATTATTCAGTGGACCTACGAGTATATAATATAAAGTAAAAAGTTACATCTAAAAGACCTACGAGTATATAATGTAAAGTAAAAAGTTAGATCTAATTTATAGGCCTCTCCTTATCAGGAAGGCTTTTCAGTAGTCCCCCATAAACAAAAATATTTAAACTGCTAGTTACAATTTTTATTAAATATATCATTTTTTAAATCTATTTAAAATGTATCATTTTTGTAATTTTAGCTTTGCTACGCAGACCCTACTTTTTAAGTTCTTCTTATAGTTCCTTCTATTCTTATGTCACATGCAGAATCAAGATCTGCTTTAGAATTTATGAACAATGTCTTAATGTCTTAATCCCTAAAACTGACAAATTTTATAAGTATCCTATAAAGCACAATTACAGGCCCTCCTCCATGTAAAGGGAAAACTTCCGTTATCCAAGCTTATTAGAAGTATGATTGGGGTCTATTGCGCATGTGAAATATTTTAAACGAACACGTTTTTGAAACTTTCTTATTTATTTATAGATGGCAATAGTTATTACAAACAAAGCTAGCATATTTAATAATTTTGTATTATATTCATACTGGCAAAATAATTCCTCTTATTCTGAATATGCCTTTTAGGTTTAAACTTGTGAAATAAAACGCATTTCACTTGCCATTGCAATATAAACGTTGTCTCTAATACTTGTTGTCTCTAATACTTGTTTTCTATATTAAATATACGTCCCGTACTCCGTACGGTCCATTTTATTACGAGTATATACTAAGTGCCTACTTGAGAAACCGTTCGTTCGGTAAATTAAGCGGCTTCAAATGAAAACAACCAGGGACGTATTTAAGTTTAAACCCGCCGTGGGCTCTTGAAGTTGGCTTTCCTTTTAGCCTTGGCTACCGTTATATATTTTCGGTATGGTAAAACAAATCTTTTGCCACTCTCGAAATTCTACTGCTCTGGGCTATAACCCAGTTAGCCCTTAACTTCTTCAAACAACTGTGAGCTGTTCGTAAAGCACTAGTTTTTGTTTTATAAGTTGTATATTCATGCAATCCTTCTTTCTGAAAAACTTGTCGTAAATAAAAACGCTTATAAAACATAGGAACCAGGCAAATTTAATAAGGAAAAATTAAGGAAAAATTAAGTCCCAAAATTTTTCATAAGATTGTCAACCTGCGTGTTGCAATAAGGTAGATGCCTGTACATTTCTCTACGTTACTCAAAGTTTAGTAATTTTGTTATAAAATGTTCTATTTAAGCATTTATTTTAATTATGTTTTGTTAGTACAGTCCGCACAATAACTACGTTGAGAGAGTTTTAGTCCTAATTATAACTTACTTACTTTATTGTTTATGAATAACAATTTAATTTAAGTTGACTTTGCCGACTGTACGTAATTATTATACTGGTGTATTGATTTGTTTTTCCTATTGTAATAATAATAAATGTTTCTTTTTCTTTTTTATAATAAAATATTAAACGAATTTTGTTTTGTTTTATCTGTGCTACTGTTTTGTTATCTTTATCATATTTTGACGTCCATTTTTATACGCGGTAGTGCCACGCCGCCGCTAATTCTTCCCCGGTCGACCTGACCGGGGAAGAATTAGCGGCACTTGATGGTAAGTGGTTACGGCAGCCCTTGGACCTATAACCAAATTCAAACAAAAAAGATAGATCGCTACGTGTCGCTTGTATTTTTTTATTCTTTTAAAAGTAAAAACGTTACCCCCACACTAGGATTTTGTGGGGATAGTTTACATACATAAATTGCACAAGGACAAACATCCAGACCCGGAACAATTACTTATAGGCCATACAAATACTTGTTCCGTGCGGGATTTGAACCCGCGGCCCTCAGCGCTATAACTCATTGCTAAGTTACTACGCCACAGAGCCGTCATATATGTTATAACAACCAAGATGGAATGTCTCATTATATGTCATTATATTGACTCCTTACACCCTTCAGACTGGAACACTGTTCAGCGGTAAAAATAGGTATGAAACCATATTAGACCATATAGACATATTCCTATGCAGGAAACGAGCATTCCTCTTAGTAAACTACCTAAAAATACTACTGCTACACTGGACGAGGAACATTTAAATTCCTATTCTAGTATAAGAAGTATGTACTTTGATCAGATGCCAGGTGAATTGACTATCGCAGAAACAAGT
Source organism: Parnassius smintheus behrii (assembly GCA_036936625.1). Taxonomy (NCBI): domain Eukaryota; kingdom Metazoa; phylum Arthropoda; class Insecta; order Lepidoptera; family Papilionidae; genus Parnassius; species Parnassius smintheus. The sequence goes on along the minus strand of JAUPFT010000015.1, from coordinate 7,650,278 downwards.
GTAATTATCGCACCTTTAAAGCTACGTCTCACCACCAATCTATTTTTTTACTTATGGCGTATACGAGACCCTTTTACACGTGGCAACGCATCTGAACTTTGGTTCTAAATCGAGTATAAATGAAGATGTCTATGAGATACGCTTTCCATCAAGTGTAATGTAAACTTGACTTGTCACCCTTATTCTATATAGCCGCGTTCGAATCCGACCGCTTAGGGATTGAGGCGTAAAAGAAAATTGGACTTACGAAGGCCGTGTAGTGGCTGCGTAAAATAATCTACTATGCCATTAGTCATGTTACTGTGTAAGTTACTGAATAAAGATTTTATATTTTCATTTTCATTTTCATATCATCCCGTAGATGTCGTAATAGGCGACAGAGGGACACGAAAAAGGAGATGGAGAAGGAGAGTGACCAACCGGCCTGCCAAGTGCGGCAACTATGGAAAATAACCCCCCTGTGAGGAAATTTACAATAGAGAATGAATGAATAATATACACTATGGTATACCATCATCTATCCGAGGCCATAAAGTTTTTTAACATTTTTCTCGTCTATCCGAGACCATAAAGTCTTTCTAATCCTTTTCATAGTCGCCTCTTACGACAATAAAGAAATGAAATAAGATGATGAACTTTTTATGACGTCACCACACTCCATTTTTTCTCACTTTTCCTTCTATGTTTACCTATTCATTAATGGTCCATCTAAGTTGACTGCAAAACAAAGGCCCCTTATCATCTGTCTTCTATGTTATTTCATATCAATAATAAAAAGCGACAGTAGCCTCGTAGCAGATTGCGTACTGCGAAATCAAAAGGTCGTGGGTCCGAATTCGCCATTCGACTACTGTCGTGGACCACTCCTAGTATTTTAAGCTTATCAGTAGTGGCTAAAGAGAATATTAGTCATGTTAATAGCATTGCAGTTTTAAAAAAATTCAAACGCGCTCAATAGTTCACAAAAAAATTACAATGACTTGTTATAACTACCCTTATCCCCGGTGGTCCAACTTTTAACGTGTTAGAGGAAATTTTTCTCGACTCCTGAGCGGTCCATACAAACGAAATTTTATCCTATTTTTAATACGAAAAGTTATATAAAACTTTCATTGATTGATATATTATGATCTAAAATTTTATTACGTGTTAGAACCGTCTTGCAGCTATATTAATAGTTGTAGCATAAATGGGTCGGATCGACCGGGGAAGGACCACGCTCACAGAAAGCAGCTTAATGCTGCTGTGTTTTGTACGATGAGTATAGAGAACCAGATACCCTTTTTACTGGAAATTCCATCTTTGTCCTTAGGTGTGCCAACACACTAGCATTTTGATTCGTAATAGAGATAGTTGTAGGTTTCTCAGGATTTTACTAAAAATAAAAAAATAAAAAGAAAAATGTATTTTATTGTCTCCCATTTTATCCATACTATGTAAAAATGTCTACTGTGTTATTCAGACTTTTTACAAAAAAACGCATAATTTAGTCAAAAATCCAAACCCGGAACCTTTATATAGAGCTATTAAAATACTCAGCCCCCAGCGCAGCTGAACATTGCATAGCCACTGTCATCACCTTCATCATCATAAACCTGCGGCAGTTCAACGTTAATCACAGACCTATCCCAACTTGCGCCACTCAGCCTGATATTACTGTTCGCCATTGTTGCCGAGTACTCATTAGAGGGTTGGTAGAGGTAAATGCTTAGCACATAATAAAAAATCCTACGATAAAACACTGACTGTAAACACGTCACAATTACAATTAACTTGAAATGATATTAATTCTAAAGAAAACGTAACAGTCATATAGATAACATCGACCAAATTGACAAGAATCATAGCTCCTCCTTTTCTCTTTGTGAAGTCGACGAAAAAGTAATTTGTTTGTTCAACCAAGTATCACTGTTGTCTGGATACGACTTGCGAATATTTAAAAGTACCAAAATAAACAATGCCCCTCCTTCAACTTTGAATGCGAAGCGGAAAAACGCATACACACAGACGGACGGTCTTGAAGCTATGCTAAGAACGATATTTGGCATATCAGCATCATCGATATGCTGGCTATTTAATGCTCTCAAGCCCGCTATTGGTTGGCTTTCGACCAATGCGCTGAGTTGATTGATAATGGTACATTTTGGTAACATCGAAACTGTCGAGTTACTTCCGATTAAAAAATTTTTAAAAGTTTAGAAAAAAATATTACAATCTCTTGTTTTAGTAACTATTAAAATATACGTTTAACGGTTTGAGATTGTTCAATGTTTTGCGTTAAATATTTAAAAATGTTTTGAGATAACAGCCGACTAGAAATACTAAGACATGGAACAGGGTTATTGGGATAAACTAAATTAATACAGTGTTAAGTCCAATGGTGTAGTATAAATTGTATTATTTAATATTCAGTCTTGCTAATCAAATTAACATTAAATTTTTCCGATGTTACAAGATATTTGAAACAAAAACTATCGGAAATATAATAATACTAAAAATGTTTGCGTAGTAGAAAAGGTCAATTTTATATTAATAAGATTACCTTTACGAAACTACTCTCTATTCCCTAGAACAGTACCGTATCTGAAATTCCTTCGATGCTGCAGAAGTTATAGGTTACTGTGGTTACTTTCAATCAGGTGTATGCCATTGAGAATAATTTTTATAAAATGTACACTAATTATGAAAAGGTTCAATGAGCTTCAAATGAGAATACAAAAGTATACTCGTATATTTAACTTATAAATACAAAATATTAAAAGTTAAAATTTTGTTACAAGGGACATCTTTAGATTTGTGTCATTCATCATTCATTGCAGTGCATCAAAATCCACTGTTAAAAATAGGCGTCCTCCCATAGAATACGTAGGGGGGGGGGGGATATTTGCCATAGTTTCCTATTTTAGCAAGTGGGATAGCAAAGCAGTTTTTTATTATTTTGATATGTTTCAGTAGACTAAAGTAGTTTAAAAATACCAAAGGAAAGATAGTAGATTCTCTTACGCCTCCACAACACGGTAAGGATATGAGATAAATGCGATTTATTAATAACAATAATAAATTAAATTAATTATTATTTTAAATCAAATAATTTTATATTGACTCCACTCCTGCTTCTGTTCGTCGCAGAACTGTTCAAAGGTGGCCGATGCATAGGAATAGCGATCCATCAACGCGCACGCACGCAAATACATTAATGAAAACACAAAACACACAACAAGAGCGTTCGACATTTAATCGAATTCCATGTAGCCAATGATCCATGAACCATTTACATGATGCAGAAAAAATATACCTGATAGACTAGTTAGAGACAAAGTGGATTCGCAAAAAGGAAACACGGTCTAATTACTTATGAGATATATATTTTTTTTGTTTTTCCGAAAGTACAGAATTTTAATAGTGATGGTAAAGACAGAAATGTTGTCTTTGGTCTTCAAAACTAACATAAGTCTTTCTTAAATTTTAAGTATTTTCGCTGTACAAGTCTAGGGTCTAAACTGTTTGTGAAGTTCCTTTCGAACTTTTATTTACAGCTAAAAAAACTTCATTATTAAGCTGACCATCACTGTTACAGCCTATCAAATTCCACTGCTGAATACAGTGAGACCTACGTCTCCCCCATAGATTGACTTATAGGGAGGGCGGGATATTTGCTATAGTTGCCACGCTTGTTGGGTTGGCAATTGATTTATTTTTTGTTTTTTCAGTTGTTACTAGGAAGATACTGATGATAGTCATCAGCGTCTTTCTCCGTCGTTTTCGTCTTCTCTCCTGATTTGTTCCCTATGTTGACGACTCTGTGGCGCAGTGGCTTAGCAATGAGTGGCTGCGCTGGGGCTCGCGGGTTCGAATCCCGTACGGAACAAGTATTTGTATGGCCTACAAATAGTTGTTCCGGGTCTGGATGTTTTTCCTTGTGCAATTTATGTATGTAAACTGCCCCCACGATACAGGAGAAAAATCTTAGTGTAGGGGTAACGTTTTTTAAAAAAGAAAAAATATAAAAATATACAAATATGTTGCCTCTTGTCACACCCTCGGGTTGATATGGTGTAGTCGCTATATTTTTTTATAGAATAAGGGTGACAAACGAGCACACAGTCCACCTGATAGTAAGAGGATGTTTTACCCCACAGACATCTCCATTTCTACATTCACCATACAAATTATAGCAGTATTAAGCCGTTATTTTACGCCGGTATTCTGTATATTGTTACACCGCTACATGGTGAATCATCAAGCATTTAACTTATAAAAAGAAATTACAAGCAACGAATAAATAATGCTGATCGTGTGTTAATTTAAAATTAAACGTAGTAAAATATCATCTGCTTTTTAAATCTTAAGAAATCGCCAGACGATGGTACGTCTGAAAATGTAATTATTACATGCTTAAGAGTATCGCAAAAAAGTGCAGGTCTTGACTTGCATTCCGATTATAAATAAGATTTTATGTTAAAAGCTTATTGTTCCAACAGTGATGGATTTGCGCCCATCAGCAAAAGTTTTTTAAATGTTAATGTGAACTTTAATTATTGTTTAACATAAGAGTCAAAAAACAGCACACAATTCACCTGATGGTAAGTGCATGCTGTAGTCAAAAGTCATCGACATTGATACTCGATCAAAGTGCAGATGCGTTGTTACCCCTAATGACTAACGTGGATTTTTTTTATAGGATACGGTGACAAACGAGCACACAGTCCACCTGATGGTAAGTGGTTGCTGTGGCCCATAGACACCTACATGTATCCTCGATTACGAATCAAAATGCAGATGCATTGTCACCCGTGAAGATTAAGATGGAATGGCTCATTTCAGGTAAAAAGGGTCTCCGGTTCTCTACACTCACCATACGCAACACAACAGCATTAAGCTACTATTTTACGCTCGTATTCCATAAGAGCGTGGTCCTTCCCCGGTCGAGCGAACCCATTCGTACTACAACTATACTACTAATATAACTGCAGCATGGTTGTACCACGTATAAACCCTTGGAAGTGCCTTGTTTCCAGTACAAAGGGCCTCCGGTTCTCTTTACTTACCATACGTAATACAGCAACATTAAGCTGCTATTTTTCGTGCTACAACCACAATATACATATTTTTGAGTATAACGGTGATCAAGGAGCACGCAGTCCACCTAATGGTAAGCGAATACTGTGACCCAGAGACATCTTCATCAACCTTAGATTACGAATGAAAATTCAGATGCGTAGTCACCCTCACTCCTGAAGACTAAGATGGAATGCACGAGGTTTTCAGTAAAAAGCATCTCAAATATAGCTGCAGCATGGCTATAGTACATTTGTTTTTCTTATTATTCTTTATCAGTCCCTAAGTGTTCACTGCTGGGATCTTTCCCTTTCGATTAAAGTATCTGATAACGTATCGCACCTTTCACGCTTCTGCCTGTCTTGGTATCTGACATCGGACATAAACGATATGGTTACACCGCTTTCTATCGGAAGGCTAGCTGCCTCGTTGGTCTAGTGGTTGACGTAGTGCGACTGCTTAAGATGAGGTCTTGGGTTCGAAATCCGGGTCGGACCAAAAAATCAATTATTGAATTTTTTCGTCAAGAAATTTTCAGTAGCTGCCCGGAGTCAGGAGGTTGGCAGTGTCTCACCCTATGCCTCGGAATGCACGTAAAGCCGTTGGTCCTGCGCCTGATGTCTCTCCAGTCGTGTCGGTTTATCGTCCCATCGGATTATGAGAGTGAAGGGATAGAGAGTGCACCTGTGCTTGCGCATAAACTCGGGCACTATAATCCTGTCCTGCGCCGATGGCTAGTGTCCGTTGAGGCTAGCCGCCGTGACCGAAATTCGGTCTGGAGGACATATCGGAAGCCATATTTTTCTGTTGTTTACTCTAGTCATCGTTAACAACAGCTTCAAGATGAAATTATGTGATCGGTTGTGTATGCCACCACCACACGACGCTACCTTTTTTACTCTTTAACATTTTAACTCTCCGCTAAGAAAATTGAAAATTTTCCAAAATAGGGAAGTTATTGGTTTCATCAGATTTCAACGTTTTCAGCTGTTCCGACTAATTTCACGTGGACGTCCGTGCGGATGTATGTATGTGTATCTGTGTGTATGAAAGGTTTACTTACTTACGTATGTAAACTTTTCATAACTTTTGAACGTCTTGATCGATTGAGATGAAGTTTGCGGCGTTCCATAGATTTCAATATGGAATAGATTTGGTGATAATATGAACTGATTCAGACGAGTAGGTTTTGTGAAATCTCAGAAATAAAATTTTTAAAACTGTTTTTTGAAATAACTTTTAAACGGTTTTACCGATCGATTTCAAATACTAATCAGCTCTTAACCTTAAAAAATGACGTCGAATACCGTTTAGAAAATAAAAATCGGTTCCTTCGTAAGATATCGAAGGAGAAAGAATTTGGAAAAAAACGTTTTTTTAACATAACTTCGAGATTTCGCAACATAATTTGGTGAAATTTGGAGTGGTTGAAATTAGCGGGAAGTTCCAGGGATGGCCCGCAGGGTCAACCAATTTTTTTAATTAATTTCAATCTCTTCATTAAAAGAAGGCCTCTGAAGCTAAATGATTGTATACACGGAGTTACACTGCAACCCAAGACAATATTAAATTCTATATACATATTTCAATATATATAATATACATACTGCTGAACGTATGAGCTTCTCCTATTTTACAGGCATATTGGAGATCGTAGTGACAGATATCGTATGTTTATAACACTGTTTCCCATCGCCATTCTATGAACACCAAATTGTGTTTTGCCAAGCCTTGGAGAGCTCTATGTTCACGGGTTTGCCTTTGGCTGTAACGATGACGAAGATGATAAACACTAAATAGTGACACCTGTATCCAATGTAAGTTATAAGTATTTTCCTGTAAGGTGATTTGTCACTGGAACCATATTTAAAAATTTAGCACGCTGTAATCCACTATGACATACAAGCAACCTGTTCTAGGTGGTTCCACCCACAAGCTGATCGGTGGAAAAGTCAGGTCTTAGAGAGACACTCAACAGCCACAATGATATTATCATTTAAGTGATGCATATCAACTGATTAAATAATACCTAAGCATCTGGTCCCCTATGCTATAATTGATTATTTCTGTACAAATAAAATACGATTTAATAGTTTATTTGTGTATAAACAAAACACCATACTTATGTACTATTGGTCTTAAACGGTCCATCACTAAAAATGTCGATGGGAAAATATTAATAGACCTACTCGCTCCGATAAACCAAATGCCTGGTGAATAAATAAATTAAGAAATTGTAAATACCCGTTAATTAAGGATGGCTAATGAACAACTATGTACACAATTACTGGTGTTTCTTACTAAACGACAAATATGCGATAATTCATGAATTGTGCGATACGAGACAATTGCAAGTAGACGAGATCGCGGCCGATCGTGAATTTACTTTAGGAATGTTAAATTTGTAAATCATTCTTTAATTTAACGGCGCGTTTTACACAGTGCAATAAACGCTTTGAGTATTCAACCAACTGGAGATGCCATGCGCGTTAATTCCTAAACAAAAATTCTGTCAACATTAGGGAGGCACAAGAAAACACACAACTGTAAACTTAACTACAAATGCAAAATTAAATCATACTCAAAGAATAAACGTTATAAACAATACGCAAGAATTCTGTTTTATCGGTAAACTTTGGCGTACATTATTGAACAAATTAGAGAATTTGTGCATTTTAATTATACTTATTTAGTACCAGCTGATCCCCGCGAATTCGTCGGCGTGCAATTTATTATGCTTAGATTTCATGTGATTTTTTTTACGCGGAACCTTAATTCTATTTTTAAATTAAAAGTAGCAGTTACTCTTTATAACATAAGCTGCCTCTGAAAGTTTCATCACAACTGGTGTAGCCATTTCGGAGATTAGCCGGAACAAACATACAGACAGACAGAATTACCAACCGACACTTCAATTCTATATATTAGTATTGATAAAATGATAATATAATAATAGAGATGGAGCGGCATCAGATGACAGTGAACTGAGTAAGTGGTGCAAATATGAATCTCTGAGAGACACTACCTGTCCGTGGAGTCCACGTGCGGAGACGTTCATAAAGGAACTCTATCCGGGACTTTTAGTTGCCGCCGGTGATAAGAGGTCTGGCTCTTTTCTTGCTCAAAGGATAAGGCAAAGGATGTAGCAATACAACCAGCGTTCTTGGCACTTGGCACTTGATATGATAGTTGATCATGCCATGAACATCCTCTCCCCAATCCCACAATGACAAATCCGGCACCCGTTCAAGGAGAAACAACTGCCCCCGATGAAACCCAGCTTGAAATATAACTAGTGCAACACACAGAATTTTTTTTTTATAGAAGAGGGGGCAAACGAGCGTGCGGCTCACCTGATGTTAAGTGACTACCGCCGCCCATGATCAACCGCAACACCAGGAGAATTGCGGGTGCGTTGCCGGCCCTTTAGAAAGGAGTAAGCTCTTTTCTTGAAGGTCCCCAGGTCGTATCGGTCCGGAAAAATCGCCGGTGGTAAACTATTCCACAGAGAGGTTGTACGTGGAAGAAAACTCCTTGTGAAACGTACAGTGGTGGACCGCCAAGCATCCAGATGGTGTGGATGGTATCGGGACGTTTGCCGTGTAGTGCGTTCACGAAATTTGGCGGCTGGGATTAATCCGAACAATTCCTCAGAGCACTCCCCGTGATAGATGCGATAAAATACGCAAAGAGATGCAACATCTCTTCGCAGCGCCAGTGAATCGAGCCGATCCGAAAGCACTCGGTCGTCGACGATTCGAGCCGCTCTGCGCTGGATGCGGTCAAGTGGAAGGAGCTGGTACTGGGGAGCCCCAGCCCAGAGATGGGAACAGTATTCCATGTGCGGCCGAACCTGCGCCTTGTAAAGTTGCAGGCGGTGTGCCGGCATGAAATACTGTCCCGCTCTGCTGAGCACGCCAAGCTTTTTAGAGGCCAATTTGGCCTTCCCTTCCAAGTGACCACGAAACTGCACGTCACTCGATATGTCGACGCCGAGGATTCCGATACTGGCTGAGGCAACAAGGGGAGTGCCTTGAAACTGAGGGGATACAACAAAGGGGTTCTTTTTAGCGGTTAACGCGCAAACTTGTGTCTTCGGGGGGTTAAACTGGACTAGATTTAGTCGTCCCCAATCCGAGACTCTGTTCAGCAAAGACTCAACTTCAGACACAAGTTTGTCCCGGTACTCGGAGACGTTTTCCCGAGAAATATTGGCTCGGCCGGTGTAAAGAGCATCACCAGTGCTGTCATCTGCATAGCAATGAATGTTACGGGTATGCAACATATCATTGATATGCAGAAGAAACAGCGTTGGCGATAGCACGCAGCCCTGTGGAACACCAGCATTAATAGGCTTGCAATCGGAGCTTGCACCGTCTACAACGATCTTGATGCTCCGATCTGCAAGAAAGCTGGTGATCCAATCGCACAATTTCTCGGGAAGCCCATAGGAAGGGAGCTTCGAAAGAAGCGCTTTGTGCCAAACCCGATCGAAGGCCTTCGATGCAATGTCCAAACTAACGGCCAATGCCTCCCCCTTGAACTCTACTGCCTCCGCCCATCTGTGAGTGAGGTAGACCAGAAGATCACCAGCTGACCGACCACGGCGAAAACCGTATTGGCGGTCACTAATCAGCTGGTGATCCTCAAGGTACCTCATGAGCTGGCAGTTTACAATGGACTCCATTGTTTTGGAGAACAAGGAGGTGATGGCGATTGGCCGGTAGTTGGACGGGTCTGAGCGGTCGCCTTTTTTAGGGATCGGGTGGACGAAAGCCATCTTCCATGATTTTGGGACTACGCCTAGGGAGTAGGAGTACCGGAAAAGACGCGTTAAAACCGGTGCCAACTCTGGAGCACACGTCCTCAGCACAATTGGGGGGATTCCATCACGCCCACTCGACTTGTGGATGTCCAGGGAGAGGAGTGCTTTGCGAACCGAGCGCTGTGTGAACTGCACTTCCGGCATGGAGCACTCACACCGCGGGATGGTCGGCGGCGTACTCCCCCCGTCATCGAGAGTCGAGTTAGACGCAAAGAAAGAGCCTAGAAGATCGGCTTTCTCCTTTGCAGTATGGGCCAGTGAGTCGTCCTCCCTGTGCAGAGATAGAAGAGATGGCTGACAGAAGTTCCCCTGGACAGCCTTGGCGAGAGACCAGAATGCACGGGTTCCAGAAGGAAGGCGAACTAGTTTCTCGCCAATTCTGCCTATGTGCTCTGACTTTGCCTTAGCAATGACTCTTTTGAAGGACCTAGAGGCGGAATTATACTTCTTATTTAGAGCGCTGGTGTTTACATCCCGGGACGCTGATGCATCAACCCAGGCTTGGTAGCACTCCTGCTTATAGCATGATGCTATTTTACAGGAGTGACCAAACCATGGCTGAGACTTGCCTCCAATGGGCACCACAGAGGAAGGAATAAAAAGTTCCATACCCTGAAGTACCACATCAGTAACAGAATCCGCAACAACGTTGGGATCATCCGGCGAGAAGCAAACCCGCCCCCAAGGGTAGGATGCAAAGAAAGACCGCATCCCATCCCAATCGGCTGACCTATAGTGCCAAACACGGCGGCAGCCTGCAGAATGCAACCGCGATTTCAGCGTGAGTGGCACAACACTCCGGATCAGACAATGGTCCGAGGAGCCTAAAGGGGCGTCGACGGAAATCTGATATCCGTCCGGGTGAGAGGTCAGCAGAAGGTCCAACAGGGAAGGTGCATGATCCTCCACATCTGGAATCCGCGTAGGCGAAGTAACCAGTTGTGTCAGACCATATGCCAAGGCAAAATCATGAACAGATCTCCCCGCATGATCGGTTAAACGTGATCCAAGCCATTCTGCGTGATGGGCGTTAAAGTCGCCGAGGATCACGATCTCTGCGGAGGGGATCTGCTGTAGCAACGAATCTGCAGCCATTTGGACGTGGTCGAAGAGTCGGTCTGTTTCTGCATTACCGCTATGGGACCTATAGAGACACCCGTAGACGCGCGGATGGTCGTCGCTGTCTACGCGTAGCCAAAGGATGGACAGGTCCGAACCTTCAAGTCTGCCGAGGCGTCGAGAACAGATGTCCTCTCTGACGTAAACGCAAACTCCAGCCCGAGGCACAAAGGAGTGTTCCAGTTTGTACCCCGGGTAGGAGAGATACGAGACATCAGCCGGAGAGGACACCTGCGTCTCGGTCAGAAAGAGCAGAGCCGGCCTCGCCGTCTCGAGATGGTAGTGGACGGCGTTTAGGTTAGAGTGAAGTCCCCTGATATTGCAGAAATTCACGGACAGCGTGGCAGGGGTCGCCTTGGTCTTGTTGCTCCGTTTGCCCCGAGCAGTTGTAGTCTTGAGCGGAATTTTGCCCCCCCCCCCCCCCCCAGAATACGCGGGGCAGCCTGAGCACCCACGCTCAGAAGTGGAGAAACATGGTCGTGGATGCTCAGCGAGGGATTCCCCAGGGGTGCTGGTACCCTCCTGGGGTAGTCTATCCTTATTTAATTCCGCTACCATGTTGATGGGGGGGGGGGGGATTTGGGCCTCCGGCCACCTGCACTCACCAGACGAAACGCGGAAGCAGAGCTTCCACTTCACGCCGGTATTCTGTGAGGTCGTGGTACCACCCCGGTTTGAGCCGGCCCATACGTGCAACAGCAACGCTGCCGCGTGGCTCTACCACTATTAAAATACCATAGAATACCAAAATGGTCATTTATTTATTAAGACTGTTCGTGCCTTCACGAATATTTATTTCCATCCATAAATTGTAGCATAAAATAAATTTAAAGCGTCTTCCAATTTCCTTAATTCAATATTTAAGAAAATTACATGACTTCCATTTCAATTTCTTTAAAACTTTGTATCGAAATGAAACAGTCGATGGGCACAGAATAAATACTTTGATAAGAATTAAATAGAAATATTTTTGGGGCTAATATTACATAATTACGGTGGTATTAAATGGATTTTTTTAACTCCTTACATACCACCGTTAAAAACTTTGGTGGCTATTTTGATCCTACTTTCTCGTAATCTCATCAAAGGAAGTTACCGGAGAGACTTTCGCTGTCATGAACTTGGGAAACGAACGAAAGCATTTCATTTCTACTAAGATTTTGTTATCATATCGTTACTCCTTTTTATTCTCGATTATGAAACGAATTTTCGCCAAAAATTCTTATTGCGAAATGGAATAGTTGAAGAATGGATAAGTTTAAGAGCGACGTCAAAACTCACTACTTATCACTGAAATAATCACTTGTCATGATTAGCGATATTTAGACTTTTGTTTCCCTTTATGTGATTTTTATGAATATTTGCTTATTTAAGCTTATGTATGCAATTAATTACAACCCTTCGCAAGTTCACTGCTGTGCATAGGCCCCCTCTAAGGAATGTCATAAAGCACAATGCTGAGCTACCTGCATCCAGCCTCATGGCAAAATATATGTTTGTGTACATATTCATTTAAGTAGAAAATATAAAAGTAAATTATTTTGTTATTATAATATAATATATATGTTTAGTTATTAAGCTAGTATATAAGCTTATTAAAATATGCAAAACCTACCACTGTTAAATTTCTCCTTAATTTTTAAGTTGTTCGGAAGAGATCGCTCTTTAGCAATAAGACCACCTTATTATTACTGTCTTCTAAGTTTTACTTTCTGTAATCAGTTGTTTTCTGGTTTTGTGGTGTAGTTTTACTTTCTGTAATAATGTATTAATAAGTATTCAGTCAGATTCATTAATTTGATGTATAACTTTTATGTGATAATAAAAAATCAGCCCTTAAGAAAATAGCTCTGCAAAATTTTAAAAATAGGTTTTAATTAGGAAATAGCCAGATAACCGAGAGAGACATCTGCAGCTCGAACCGATTATAATGACAAAGTGACGAAACCATCATTCCTTATTCTTCTGTTTCCTCATCCGAAAGCGGATCGATTTTTTTTCATAAACTAAATTTACTAAAAAAAAAACTAAACATTTTTTAATCTTAGTTGTTTAGTCAAAATCAGCATAATTGCAATACTGATGAAATAAACTCAGTGTCTGTCAGAGAACTTGTGAAGTCCGTCTATGCGTATTGGGAAAGCGTGGTACTGTTTCAAACCCATCTGCGAAGCATGAGCTCTGTGCTACTACTATACTTCTGAATGAAAATTGTTACTTTTCTTTACCACTTTCTCATTGCCATTACAACCCCATCTCTCAAAACTTGTAAACAAGAGTGAACAAGCAGTGCGATTATATATATTGCTGATTATGACATATGGATCTGAATCGTTGTTCTGCGCTCTTGAAGCTGAAAATAAAGGAGAACCGAAGTAATCAACACAGCCCATCGTAAGCTGAAGTGGGATTAGACCGGTCAAATAGCTTGTAGCATTACTTGGGGGAGGCCTATGTTTACCTATAGACTTGTGTAGAGTTGATGCTGATCATAGGCCTTCCGGACAAAGAATGAGTTTGACCTTTTAACTATAAGTCGATAAAATTTTATGTATAGGTAATAATATAAAACATCTATAAACAATTAGTTTAAGTCATTAGTAAACAACATCCTTAGTAAACCTTTATAAAATCCAAACACTACTTGCTCCGTTCCTCGTCGTCGGCATAATCGTATAACGGTCTATTTGTATGTATGTCCATCAGAATTAGCTTTGCAAATGTCGCTGACAGTGCGGCGTAGCAGATCACCGATAGCTTGCTATGGAGTGGGCACGTCGCCCTTTCAAATCCAGATCCAGTCGACTCGGTGTTGCCAGATATGAGTGATTGAGGTACAAGTGAAAAACGCGTCGGTTACAGTCTTGTAACATTGATTTACGTGAATACAATACGCACGTGTTAGTTGCATTAGCAGTGAATCGGAGGGTCCACTTCATAGATATCTAGAATTCTATAAAGAGATAGTATTGTATAATATATAAGAACTTTATTACGTCTAAAAATCATTGAATTATTTACGTGGATTACATCTTTTTACTACAAATAAGGATTTATATGTATATATTGATTTTCGCGTAACACTTTCAAATGTATCCATAAAAACTTTAGAAGGTATGTAGTACGCAAAGACTTACGCAACATTCTATTTTAATCCTTGGTGTCGAAAACGCATCTATATTTTGATTCTTATAGGAGCAGTGCTCTGAGGAACACAGAGTGCTCGGAGGAATTGTTCGGGTTAATCCCAGCCGCCAAATTTGATGAACGTACTACGCAGCAAACGATACCATCCACACCACCTGGATGCTTGGCGGTCCACCACTGTAGGTTTCAAAAGGAGTTTTCTTCGGCGTACGACATCTCTGTGGAATAGCTTACCACCGGCGATTTTTCCGGACCGATACGACCTGGGGACCGTCAAGAAAAGAGCTTACTCTTTTCTAAAGGGCCGGTAACGCACCTGCAATTCCCCTGGTGTTGCGGTTGATCATGGGCGGCGGTAGTCACTTAACATCAGGTGAGCCGCATGCTCGTTTGCCCCCTCTTCCATAAAAAAAGGAAAAAAAGAGCATAGATGTGTTTTTGGGTTACAGCATCCACTTACCATCAGGTGGACGGTGTACTTTAAAAAATATAGTACTAAGTTACGTAAATTATATCACCCCGAATATTTTTATACAAATACCAAAGAACAAGGGTTTACGCAGTCCATTTGATTTAAATTAAAATCTGATTTGGATGCGCCCGATCCGATTCCGATTCGATTTAAAAAGCTGGGCTTGCAACACAATCAATGCTGGCAATCTTATGACAGAAAACGAAATAACCGTCTTGATACTGTTAAATCTTAGGCACCCTGTCAATGTGGATGCTGTAGCCTATAGACTACATCGATCCTTGACTAAGGATCAAACTGAGGACTCTTTTTGTAAATTAAAATGGCAACCGAATTTCCACTTGATGGTGGTTCGCTACAACAGTACATTGAAACTGCAGCCAACTACAAACAAAGAATGCTTACAGATGCATTTTCATCTAAGAACTAAGATGGAATGCCTCACAGCTACACTGGCTATTTATTGGCTCTCTGTGCATAACAGGATGGTACCACACAGACTCTTAAGCAAGAAAAAGTCCTACCACCTAATGAACTAAACTAAGAGGGGATGCCTCGTTTTTCTCACTAAACAAATGTTTCCCCGGTCGCAACCGCGAGAAGCTCACCACGTAAGTACTTTTATTTTTTTATATGTATAATAATTCGACTTAATCAGAACGTACAGTTTGAATGCTATCACAAAAAATGGAAAATGGAATTTTTTTAACTTATTATATGCCAGTGTTTATAATAATTAAAAGAATACCATAATCCTAAGTGGTGGTAAGTGGTGATGCAGCCTTAGATGGTAAAACGCATTGTCTTAGTGTAACAATAGCCTATTAACTCTTGCCTTGAAGACGCACAGATTGTATTCGGACGGAAAGATAGACGTCGGGACTCCTGGGCTTAGGCCTCCGCTCATTTCTGAGAGCGTTTTACGAATAGGGCAAGGATGGGCCGCCGCGCTGCCCCAATGCGTGTTAGCGAACTTCACATGACTTCGAAATATTTTTTTCTTATTTCTCAGACATGCAGGTTTCCTCACAATGTTTTCCTTCACCACTAAGCACGTGATAAATCAGCACTTAAGTTGCCATTATCAATTTCATTGGTGCGGGCGGGGATCGAACCTGGTTTGCTCGCGTGCGGTGAAATTTACAGCGAGCGGTAACCATCCGAGCTAGCACGTACTGCGACCATATTATAGCTGCAGCATGGCTCTACCACGTTTAAAAATTGAACAGCAAACTAAATTTTATCTAAACATAAAAATTTACTAGGACTGAGTTACATATCATAGTATGCATTGAATGAAACTTGTTCTACGGATTTCAGCAGTAATATATTTTTACTTGGTAGAGTCACGCTGCCATATTATGGTTGCAGCACGAATGGCTCAGTTCGACCGGGAAAGGACTACGCTCTCACAGAATACCAGCGTGAAATAGCAGCTTAATACTGCTGTGTTTCTTATCATGAGTGTAGAGATCCGGATAATTTTTTTACTGGAGACGAGGCATTCCATCTTAGTATTCATGGGTGAAAATGCAACTGCATTTTAATTCTTAATCGATAATGAATATAAACGTCTATGGGACACAGTATTTGCTTACCATTAGGTGGAGTCTTTGTGCTCGTTTGTCAGTTTGTCACGCTTATTCTATAAAAAGTAAAGCACACAAACTTACAAAATTAAGATAAATGAAAATAAGTCTAACTAAACGCGATAAATTTCGTAAAATGAATTTTATTTTTATTGTATAGTATTTGTGTAAATATTAGAAATCATCATACCATTGTATGCGTCAGTTACTTATTACACAACAGAAGCTTCAAAGGGGCTCAGCTTATGCTGCGAACACCCGCCAGACTGCAGATATTTAAGAAGCCAAAGAAATAGTGTGTTTGTCAACCTTGCTTGCATAAAAAATATTAGATGGCTTGTGACTCACATACTAAACGTATGCAAGGATAGCAACCGCAGCTATTTACATATGGTAATATATTAAAATACCTCTCAGCTAAATGATTTAAATAGTTTCTACATTGTGGAACGTACAGTTAGATATCACTAGGTTCCCCTTGTTTAGTTTTTAGCTGGATTGTATTTATTAAGTAATTCAGTTGAATTAATAGTGTCCTCTGCATCGAATTACGGGAGGATAGGATTATAATGCTCGAGTGTATGCGCAAGCAAAAGTGCACATTCTATTTTCTCACTCACATAGTCAGACACGATCGCAGATGTATCGGGCGCAGAATCAACGACTTCGTGCTATTCCAAGCACGTCACAGGCGAGAAACACTTGCCAGACTTTTCTGACTCCAGACTGCAACTGAAAATTTCTTGACAGAAAAACCAATATCAGTTTTTTTTATTCGAACCTGGGAACTCACGATCACGTCACGAAAGATTGAACTTCAACTTAGATTTTTAGGCGCTCTTCTTATCCTGATACAACCTTCTTACCTCTTTCTGTCGCTAAAATAAAATTTTCCCATTCTATTGTACAGTTTAAAAAAAAAGATGTAACACTAGCAATGCTAATAACATTACTAATATCCCTGTTAATCACTTCAATTAAGTTGCTTAAGTGAATTCAAGTAAGTTAAGTAAAGTAAAGTAAATAAGTTGCTAAAGTAAAATACTTGTACTAGGAGTGGTTAAAATTAGTTAGTCAACAGCGAACCCTTAAGTTTCGTAGTCAGCTATTAATTTACTGTATATTTAATCTCTTTAGGGTATAGAGAGCTTGAATAACTATGGTATATGAAGCATTCCATCTTAGTTGTTCTCGATGATAACAAAATAGGAGTCTTCTTGAATGTACGCTAATTCAATCTTGAATGTTCTCCTACATGTAGGAGTAAGACGTAGGATCCCACTCGTTACTGCATAGTAGTCTGGGTGGGTACCATCATCTTAATTATTTCTGAAAACCTACAGTGTTCCTGTAGTTACAGACTGGGAGACATTCCACCTTAATCTTCAATTATGACAACGCGTGCGTTGAGAGCGAGAGCGTGGTCTTGCTCCGGCCGAGCCTTCCCATTCGTGCTGCAACCATAATATAGCTCTACCACGTAAAAAACTTGATACTTTAAGGTTAAATAATTTTTAGGGATACAAATTTCGTGGTGGATTACGCTAATGTCTCTAGATAATAATGTCAGATGTAAATGTCTCTAATAAGACGACATGAACCTCTGTTCTATTAGGATGAAGTGGTCTAAATATCCATGCTTGACATTCAAATCTTGAATGCTTTGCTTTGTCACCGCTCTGGGCTGGGCGGGATTTTAGGATGGCGGGCTGGCTTAAAGGTAAAAGGTGGCTTAAAGGTGGTCAAATTGTACCGCCTTCGGGCCCAATAATACGTTTATTTGATGGGTGATGCTGGGATGATTTATAGGGAATGCTTAATGGCATTAAGTCCTCTTTTAATCATTTATTCTGCTCCTGTAAAAATATGGTTGTATTTTTTAGAGGAACGAAACATAGATTAAATCGGTAAATAATAATTATCACCTTAATTGGTCACCCTATAGACTACATATATTAGTTCACTCTTTACCAGTATTAAATAAATAGGTTTTAAAATACAGTGTATATTTAAGAAACCTGTAATTAAAAATAAATGTATGATTGCAACTTTAGCCTGAGCTAATGAGAGCCGCAGCCACTTAATTTCCATATCCGGTAATAAATATACGTAATTTAATTGAAACTATTATTAACCTGCGTTTTATTTATATGGTATGGCCTAGTGGTCATAAAAGAACTAAATGCAACTCACTGATGGTCTCGGACATTCCGACGTTTCGGAAACAGATTTCAAGCAAGGAAGGCTTACCAAAATAATAATTATGATAATATAAAGGTTGTTAATGAATCGTTACATAAGGTCACAGTTGAACAATAGCTCCATAGGTAAATACATAAAGGGGTTGAAAACCACAGTTTTTTATTATATTGAGTTGTAGAATAGAAGAACCTCCTCCCTATCTCCTGTATCAGTTTTCCTCTGTCGCCTCTTACAAAACCCACGGGATGGTGTGGTGTAATAATTCTTACACCACCATTACAAAATAATAATTTCACATTGATGGTTACTTTGCTGGAGATTATATAACATTTTTTATATTTTGCTTTTGGTTGCAGCACGAATGGGTCGGCTCGAACAGGGAAGGACCACGCTCTCACAGAATACCAAAGTTAAATAATAGCTTAATGCTGCTGTGTTTCGTGTGGTGAGTGTACAGAACCGAAGACCTTTTTTTACAGGAAACGAGGCATTTTATCTTAGACTATAGAGGTTCTACACTTTTTAGGGTTCCGTAGTCAACTAGGAACCCTTATAGTTTCGCCATGTCTGTCTGGCCGTCTGTCCATCCTCGCTTAATCTCTGTGACCGTTAGTACTAGAAAGCCGAAATTTGGTACCAATATGTGTATCAATCACGCCGACAAAGTGGTAAAATAAAAATTGGAAAAAAATGTTTTATTAGGGTAGCCCCCCTATATGTGAAGTGGGAAGTGATTTTTTTTTAATTTCAACCCTAACGTGTGATATATTGTTGGATGGGTATTTAAAAATGAATAGGGGTTTACTAAAATCATTTTTTGATAATGTCAATAATCGCTCCAAAAGTAAAAAAAACAATGTGTCCCCCCCTCTTACTTTTGAACCATAAGTTTAGAAAATATGAAGAAAATGTGAAAAGTAGAACTTTATAAGGACTTTCTAGGAAAATCATTTTGAACTTGGATGGAAACAACAGTACCCACTACCGAGAGCAGTTGCAGGAGCGCGGAGCACTGCTGGAGCGCGAACATAATGGATACCCACCTTTAAACTCATAAGTGGGAACACTTATTGCGACGGACGGGAAACTACGGAACCCTACACTGAGCGTGGCCCGACACGCTCTTGGCTGGTTTTACATTTTGATTCTTAATACAGGATAGATGCCGGGAGGCTTACCATTAGATGTCCTGTATGCTCGTTTGTCACCCTGTATTAAAAGGATATAAGATGTAATTGGCAATTGTTACTGAGATTATCTGGTGGATTTAAGTGAGATACGAATTATTTTGATTTAAACGATGTGCGTTTTACGGGTTTTGCGTCAGCCGGACACATAATTTAGGTAATGATAATGTTCTCTAGAACGTATTTCGGTCACGGCGACCAGTTGCAACGGAGATTTGTTACGTGCGCAGGACAGGAGACTTTATACGTGGTAGAGTCACGCTGCAGCTATATTATGGTTTTAGCTCGAATGTGTCGGCTCCAACGGGAACGGACGATCTCACAGAATAGCAGCGTAAAATAGCAGCTTAATAATGCTGTGTTTCGTATGGTGAGGGTAGATATCCGGAGATCCTTTTTTACTGGAAATGATGCATTCCATATTAGTCCTCAGGATTGACAACGCATCTGCCTTTTGATTCTTAATCGAGGATAAATGTAGATTTCTATGGGCCACAGCATCCACTTACAATCAGGTGGACTGTGTGCTCGTTTGTCACCCTTATTCTATTTAAAAAACAGGATTATAGTGTCCGAATGTATGCGCAAGCACAGATGCAGTCCCTATTTCCTCACTCTCATAATCCAACGGGACGGCAAACCGACACGACCGGAGAGAGAGCAGTCGCAGGACCAACGGCTTTACGTGATTTCCGTGGCACGGGGGAGAAACACCGCTAACTTCCTGACTCCGGACGCTACTGAGCATTTCTTGACAGCGAAACTAATAACTAATTTTGGCCCGACCAGGGATTTGAACTCGGGACCTTAGGATCGGCTGACTGTCGACTGTCTGATCGATGAGTTGACAGATTTATTTATTTATTTCCATATATATATATACCACCATTACATAAGCCATCATAATCTCGCAGCCTAATGCAGCTATGATTGGTATGGTAAGTTGGAAAAACGGCGACCCTTTTTAGGATTCCGTAGTCAACTAGGAACCCTTATAGTTTCGCCATGTCTGTCTGTCCGTCTGTCCGTCCTCGCTTAATCTCTGTGACCGTTAGCACTAGAAAGCTGAAATTTGGTACCAATATGTGTATCAATCACGCCGACAAAGTGGTAAAATAAAAATTGGAAAAAATGTTTTATTAGGGTAGCTCCTATATATGTAAAGTGGGAAGCGATTTTTTTTTTAATTTCAACCCTAACGTGTGATATATTGTTGGAAACGTATTTAAAAATGAATAGGGGTTTAATAAACTCATTTTTTGATAATGTCAATAATTTCATGTGTCCCCCCCCCCCCTCTAACTTTTGGACCATAAGTTAAGAAAATATGAAAAAAATCTGAAAAGTAGAATTTTATGAGGACTTTCTAGGAAAATCATTTTGAACTTGGATGGAAACAACAGTACCCACTACCGGGAGCAGTTGCAGGAGCGCGGAGCGCTGCTGGAGCGCGAAGATAATGGATACCCACCTTTAAACTCATAAGTGGGAACACTTATTGTGACGGACGGGAAACTACAGAACCCTACACCGAGCGTGGCCCGAAACGCTCTTGGCCGGTTTTTTATTTACTAGTACCTAATTAGCAGTTTCTTATGTCAAAATCTTTACTTCTTTATTTTAATTTTTTTTCTTTGGGAATGGACTCGTAATATTACACATTTGCCAGTGACAAGTATATAATGAAATTATCCTATAAAATAATTAATTTAATAACTTCTTGACATAAAGTTGATGAGTTGCAATGTGAAATTTTCGGGAGATTTTGAAAGCAGCTTGAGCTACGAGACAGTCGATGACGATAGTATCTCAAGGTAAGCAAACACATTACCTTGAGTAATGGCTTCTTACACACGAACACTATGGGTTAAATGAAACTAATTTTACGAATTTTATCGCGTACTAAACTGAAAACTGCGTATATAGGACCAACAATTAATATTCTAAAACTGAAGGTAGCCGGGCAAGCCACGGGACGTCAAAAACCTCAACGTCCCCTCTCCCCCATGACCATGGGTAATGTAAAGCACCTGAAACGTCGGGAATTATAAGGTCAAAACTAAACGCGATAAAATCTGTAAAATTATGTAGTTTCATTTAACGTTATCTTGAGGTTCTCATCGTCACCGGATCACTTGTATCAACTTTTTATACTTCAATAATGGACGATTCAATATTGTATGATTCAATATTCATATTACAATGTTGTTGTAAGGCAGAGGATTTTTTTTAGGTTCTGTAGCGATCTCTTTCCTCAAAAATGAAAACAGAATGCAGACATTCTGATTCTTGCTGCTTTGCTGTGTAATGACAGCATAACAATATCCACCATCCGATATCATCACTCATATCGATATCATCACTCATATCGATATCATCACTCATATCGATATCATTACTCATATCGATATCATCACCCATATCGATATCATCACTCATATCGATGTCATACGCGATGGAAGGAAATTAAATAGCAGATGGGGCCATATTCTACTTTTGAAGCGATTTATCAGAAAGCTTATGTTCAGCAGTGAACATTGACTGGTTGATAACGAATAATTAAACGAATTTCCGTAACCGGCGGGGATCGAACTCGGTTTGCGCGCGCACTATGTTATACCTAGGTAACTTCCTCTGCACGAGTCGTTTTATTTAATCTTAACATCATTTGTAATATGTTAAGATTTGATTTTGTCCCGTGAAATAAATTAAAACTGTGTAAAAAAGACTGTTCTATATGTAAGATTTTCCATTAATCCATGTCGTCTCGTGAGTGTCGTAAAAGCCGACAGAGAAAAACAAGTCAGAATTTGAACAAGAGCGTCTTCCTAAGAAGAACTAGAAAAGAAAAATCTAAGAATCTGTTGCCACCCTACCTGCCACGTGTGGCATCTATGGCAAATATCACCTATATTAGGCAATCTATGAAGAGGCCTATACAGTGAACTTAGGTAGGCTGGAATAAAATAAAATAATGAATTAACTAACAATATCAGGCCCTTGCTGCAATATAATCGCAGCAACGGTACAAAATATTTCAGTATAAATTTTTTAGTGAATTAAATATTTGACAACTCCATATAACTTTATCCTTGAAATAGGAAAAAAATTACAAGAAAATTCAGTTTCACTAGATTAAAAGGAGAACACTACGGTATAGCACCAGTTTCGTGAAATCCAAAATGTAATTTATTTATTCACTTTATTTTTAAATGAAATAAAAAAACTTTTTAATTAATCTAGAGTGAATTTTTAAACCAGTAAACATTTTCAAAATATACCCTTTATATACATTGAAGCTTTTTTATTAAAAAATAAATATTTATATATTTAAAAAAATTAATTTAAATTATTTGAAAAACACCAGGCTTAAATGTCATAATAAATAAATAATAATATTGAAATTTTTAAATTTTTATCAATTTACATTTGATTGAACAGCGTCAAAACCCGTGGGGGTCGTAAAAGGTGATCGAGAGTAACTGAATACGTTCTAATAATGTTATACTTTTAATCTAAAAACTAAGCCTCATAGAACTTGCACTCTCCTTTCACCCAAGGAGGGTCGCGTCCGTTTACGGCTTAAAGATCTCTCGTTAGATCATTAAGCTAATCCCAAAAGGTGGTGTCTAGTGGGTAAAAGTCTCCACATAATATGCGTGGTATGCTATGAGCATTCACCACGTCCCTACCCCGTTACCGGAGGGTTGCCCTTATTTGCTTCCATGCTGAGATATTTGCTACTGTTGCAGGCAGGTTACCAACCATGGTTTCTTAATATTTTGGGTTGTTATCAGGAAGATGTTGCCGCACATCTTCTGTTTCAGGTTTTATGACACCTACGGGATATAAACTCTTGCCCTGCCGCTATACAGCGAAGTCACAATATAGCCTTCTATTCAATGCTTGACAGCAAGCTATAAAAAAACTAGCGACAAACGTGCACACAGTCCACCTGATGGCAAATGGATGCTGTGGCCCAAAGACATCTTAATACGTTTAGTGACCCCTGCGAACTAAGATGGAATGCCACGTTTCCAGTAAAAAGGGTCTCTATTCTCCAGCCTCGCCATACGCAACACCCATATGAACATATAAAACTTCCTATTAAGTTACTATTTTACGCTGATATTCTATGAGAGGGTTGTCCTCCCCAATCGAGCCAACAAATTTATTCCGCAACCATAATATAGCTGGAGTAATTATATTTTGAAATGAATTGTCAATGTAAATAAAAAAGTGCTTGAGAAATATGGTCATAAGTATATATTTCCTAGTCATTTAAAGTAACTATTATAAAAGTAATAGGTACATTGTTATTCACTTATGGCAAGACTGAAATTTTCCGCGTACGGTAGGTATTGTAAGAAAAATGCGCATTAACGATTCCGCCACCGCCCGCACATAAATATTTCGCGAGCGATCGTTCTATGGGCGCATTATTTTAATAATGTCCGCCATAATTGGTTTGGCGCGTCAAATTTTACTAGGGTGACCAATATGAATTTTTATTACTTTATTACTACTCAGACATCTTCGAAATATTTTTTCTTATTTTGAGAAATAAGAAAAAAATATTTCGAAGATGATGTATATGCGAAGTTCGCTAACACGCCTTAAAACCCTTTCAGATGTGAGAGGAGGCCTGAACCCAGGAGTTGGACGTATATAGGCTGTAACTTTATTATCTTATCTAAAATTTATACAGTTATAAGCCGAAAACAGAACCAAAAAGGTATAATTGGGAAATAAAATTAGCTTCAAAGATATATGTCAATTTACATTACCGCCCTTCATGAGTATAGTGCGGAACAATGACTTCTCTCAAGAAACGCCACAAAATACGGTTCTACGTCACCTACATTCACTGACTTCCTGTATACCAGATCGTCACTCCATCTAGTGGGCACCGCTCTATAATGTGCTTACCTGAATGAACTGAACTTGAGTTTTATCACGCAAAGGAACTCCGAGCTCAGAGTAATAGTCTGGTGTGCTGCTATAGTGCATGTTGTCGAACGTAGGTCCTCGAAATATTTTAGTAATTTTCCCTAACATTCAGACTTACTTACAACACGTGGCTTAAAAAAAAGTTACAGCCTATATACGTCCCACCGCTGGGCACAGGCCTCCCCTCATTTCTGAGAGGGTTTTAGGGCAAGGGGAACACGTGGCTAATCAGCACTAAAAATTACAATTAATAATTTCACCAGTGCCGGCGGGGTAGAAGCTGGGATGCTCAGGGGATCAGATGATTAGTGCGGTTAAATTTAATATAGCTATGATATGTTCT
This sequence comes from Parnassius smintheus behrii, assembly GCA_036936625.1. Taxonomy (NCBI): domain Eukaryota; kingdom Metazoa; phylum Arthropoda; class Insecta; order Lepidoptera; family Papilionidae; genus Parnassius; species Parnassius smintheus. Next base: position 7,625,386 of record JAUPFT010000015.1, on the reverse strand, counting down.
TCTATAAATATTTAATTTAATAAAACTACTCATCGATGTTAATAACATTGCACGACCTGCAAATGTCTCCTTTAAGAGAAAATTCTAGACTGTGTCCTAATAAGTTAGATCGGTATGTCACTTAAATAATTTACTAATAAATATAGAAAAACATGTCTATTAAACGAGATATACGTTTCATGTTGCCATAAACAAAGTTGTGTAACGGTAATTATATGAATTTAAATTGTCGATAAAATAAGATTGGACGCCAGTTGCCCCCTCTATGCACTTCAGTTGATTGAAGGAATTCGTTAGGTATAAAATATAATTACCTTTTAGTTTCGCAGTAAATAATTAAAAAATATAAGTATAAACATATAAATATTTTTTCTTTTTACAAGTTTATCGTAATAGATACTTCTATTAGATAGACAATCGTGGTACCTGCCAATTTGAAGGAAATAATGAAATACTCTGTTTGCAGAACAATATATAACATGCAATTTGTGAGTGAAAGATGTGTCTAATAGAGGAATGGAAGGAAGACATGCTATGTTAACCCCAAAGAACTTGGGTTAAGGGCAAGAATAAAAAGAAGATTTTTACTTGGTAGAGCCATGCCGCACTAATGTTATTAGTACTACTATACTTAGTTGTACCACGAGTGGGCCGGTTCAACCGGGGAAAGACCACGCCCTCACAGAATACCAGCATAAAATAGCAGCTTAACGCTGCTGTGTTTCGTATAGTGAGTGTAGAGAACCGGAGACTCTTTTTACTGGAAATGAGGCATTCCATCTTAGTCACCACGGGTGACAATGTATCTACTTTTTGGCCACAGCAATCATTTAAAATCAGGTGGACTGTGTGCTGGCTTGTTACCCTATCCTATAAAAAAGAAGATATTAGTTTACAACAGCGAAAAAGCTCCCAACTTTGCATTATGTAATCCTGTCGGCACCACTGAAAAGTTCAAAGGTCTACAACCAGTTCACCATCATCATCAACCTTAGAAGTCCACAGCTGGAGATAGGCCTCGTCTGTTATGTTGTTTAAATTTGCCTTAATCGTCACTCTAGCTGGCGGCTTTGATAATGCATCCCGTTGCCACTATGAGTATTCTACGCCTGGTGTAATGTATGGTTATGCTACCATGTTTCAGAAGTTCTTAGGCGTATCCCATTGTCGCTTGGTGCTACACCAACGGGATTTAATAAGTGATGGATTTTACACGAAAACATTTTTATGTGATCTATAAATAAATAAAATAAAACTCTCGTACAACTTTTCACCATTTTAACAAGTCTACAAGAATTCTATCTTAATACTACGGTTGGCAACCCATCTGCATTTTGATTCTTTATCTACTCGAATTTAAGGATCTATGCATCGAAGGTCACCGTCACTGATTCCAATTTTGAATTTAAGACTGTTTATTTCATGGCAAACTTGTATAAAATAATGTAGACTGTCCGAAAAACCTCTTAAGAGGAGTTCACACTAATCATGGAATTAGTATGTGAAGGCACGGGCCCGCCTAAACAGTCGCGTCCGCTCCGCTTATGGTGGTGTTCATTGTCCTAAGTACCAATTGCCCGTTGGTTCGCCTGAAGGCCGATTTTCAAAGTTCCCCGACACATAATGGATTTTCTTTGTTGTTGAACTATCGTATCAATAATTAATACACCAGTTATTTACGACGGTTGTTAAGAAAGGTATGCCAGGACATAGGATTTACATACTTTTTTAAAAGTTATTTGTAGAAGGTAATTAAAGGTTTTTTTATATAGGATAGGGTGACAAACGAACACACAATCCACCTGATGATAAGTAGTTGCTGCGGCCCATAGACTTCTACATCTATCCTCCTAATCAAAATGCAGATGCGTTGTCACCCGTGAGGACTAAGATGGAATGCCTCGTTTCCAGTAAAAAGGTTTAAGGTCTCTACACTCACCATACGAAAGCACACAAACAGCAGCGTTAAGCTACTATTTCACGCTGGTATACTTAAACACTTTTACTATCCTATTATATCTATCCTTGAGTATCCTAAAGTCGTGGTGGCTCAGAGGCTAAACACTTGCTGAAAATTCTAACGCCGAGCAACCCGAGTTCGATCTCCGCCGGCACCAATTAAATTGTTAATTGCTATTTCAAGTACTCATCGACCACGAGTTTTATTGTAATTATGTTGTTTTCAGAAAAACGTAGTTGCTCATCTCTGGCTCAGTTTCTCTCTGTCACCGCTTCGACACCCACGGGACGATTGGGGTAGTGGATATTCTCGCAACGCCACTACACGGTAAACACTTCAATTAACTTTAAATTAAGAACTTATAAAGATATCGGTGTATGCCTGACCGCCAATACCAACGTTTGGATGCCAAATGTAGACTGGTAGGTCTTCCCGTGAGAACTCAACTAAAACAACCAACGGCATTGTTAGAATACTCTGTTTGCCTACAGTATGTGCACTCAGTTCACCCGATGGTGAACAGATACTTTATGAACTTACCTCGTCTCATGAGTGTCTTAAGAGTTTGCTATGGAAAACGCTAAAAGTATCTCTTGGCTTCTGATAGATAGCGCTGTAATCATCCCGTTTATGATATAGGCGGTCCCATAATGAATTGGCCTAACTATGAACCAATGAAGGAAATGAAACGAAACCAATTTTATTTTTCAATATAATCACCATGAATACTAACACACTTCTGACATCTGTGAATCAACATCTCTAAACCTTTATAAAAATAATCACATTTTTTATCCTCAAAATGACTGAAGACGGCCGCCTGCAACTCTTCATCGCTTGAAAACTTTCTTCCTCTTAAGTCCCGCTTTAAATTTGGAAATAAATAATAGTCGGACGCGGCCATGTCTGGACTGTAAGGTGGATGTTGAACTTCTGTGAACCCGCATTGACGAACTGCATCCTTCGAAACACCAGCGGTATGAACAGGGGCGTTGTCATGGAGCAACAGGACACCTTTAGACAGCTTGCCTCTTCGTTTTTCCTTTATCTTGTCTCGTAATTTATATATTAAAGAAGCATAATATTCGCCGTTCACGACTGTATTACTTTCTTTAAAATCCACCATCAAAATGCCTTGAAAATCCCAAAATATTGTGCACATCAGTTTTTTAGTCGATTGTTGCACCTTTGCTTCTAGGGGGCTTTTCACCCTTATAACGCCATTCCATTGACTCGCGCTTGCTTTGTGGATCATAATACAAGATCATAGTTTCATCACCAGTCACTAGCCGCTCGATCACAGTCTTTGGATTTTCGTCACAAAGATCCAAAAACTCCGAAGCGCAGCGCACTCTTTCCTGTCTTTGTACCGCTGAAAGAAGTTTCGGTACCGGTTTTTTCATGTGAAGATGTTCATGGATCGCGCGATGATCGGTACTCTTAGAGAGCCCAAGCCTTGCTGCAATTTCTCTAATCTTCAAACGGCGGTCACTCAGAACCTCCTCTTCGATAAATTGCTCTTATCGAAGAGGAGGTTCTGAGTGACCGTTTCGGGAGTGAGCACTTCCACAGGTCGACCGTCGTGGCCAAAGTCTTCGACACTTTCTCTCCCGAGGCGAAACTCTTTCACTGTGCTATAGGAGGGGACAGACTCCTTATACACGCCATTCAATCGTTCTTTTATTTGGACAGGGGATAAACCTTCTTTAAACAGAAACTTTATGACACTTCGAAACTCAGTTTTCGACATTTTGAAAAAATACGCGACTCTCGTTATTCAAATGCCTGTTAAACTAAGACTAAGCATTTCATGTCGATGCATGTTTCTTATATTAAGTGCACGATAAACGTACTATTTAATGCAACACAACATGTAGCGACATGTCGCGTTGAACTATATCAGGCCAGTTCATTATGGGACCGCCTGGTACGTAAAATGTCCAGATGCAAAACGTTTTTCACGTCCATTGACAATTCAGCAGCTAAGCGTCACCAACAAGGTATTTTTATCTAATAATTCGATTCTGTACTGATTTATAAAATTAGTACAGAATCGAGAATCGAATCGAAATTCAAGAAAAAAAACTTGAAACTGGATGTACGTAACTCAAAAAGATGTCGGGGCGCCGATGAGCGCTACTGCCAGCGCTACAGCTGTTACAGCGATTTTGCTGTTTTAATTTCATAAGATAAATATAAACATGAATTTGTAAAATTTGTTCTCAACATGACCTAAAATCACGATCACGAAAAATGGGAACCTCAATATATAATAATGTCCTCGAAACCGAATTTCGGTCATGGCGGTCAATTGACAAACGAGTGTGCGCGCTGGCACAGGTGCCCTCTCTATTTCCTCACTCACATAGTCGAAGACAGTAAAGAATTCAGGCGAATATTTATGCACTTCCCAACGCACGGGGTGTAACACTGCTAACTACTCGACTCAAAACTCTACTGACAGAACCAGACAGAGAATTTCATGACAGAAAAACCCAAAAACAGATGATGTCTGACCTAGGATTAAAACTCAGGATCTTATAATTATGGATAGCAATCGCGCTTTCATCCACTGGACCAACGAGGCAGCCACCTATTCACTGTCATAGTTTGTAATATAGTGTGAGGGTAACAGCATTAAGCTCACCAACTCGTCTGCCCAGCGTTGTATTAATGGCTCGGACCGTACTTTTTAGCATTCCTTGGAAGAGGGCTATGTGCAGCTTTTGACAGCTGTAATTATAATGATGGTGATTCCAAGATTTCATGGGCCGTGATAACTCAGAAGCTAAGGGCGTGTCCAGTTTCAATGTACGCGAACAACCAGAGTTCGAGCCGCGCCTTAATGCAATTTGCAATTTTAAATGATGAATTACCAAGTTCCCAGCGATAAAGTATGTACAACATCGTAAAGAAACCTGCTTGTTTAAGGAATAAACATATTTTAAATATATGTGTAGTCCGAAAACACGCACTGAACCAGTCAGACTATTGCTCCATGGACCACTCTCATACATAATAGCAGCTCAATGTTGCTGTGTTTCCAAAGGTGAATGTAGAGAACATTTTTACGAGGCGTACCATCTAAGTTCTCAGGAGTGACAATGCATCTGCATTTTGATTCTTAAATGAGGATATACGTAGATGTCTAGATGTCACTGCATCTACTTACATGGTTTAGTGCTCGTTTGTCACCCTCTTGTCTTCTATGAAAAAAGGTTTCAATTTTGCGAAAACAGTGGCGCCGCGTCTAAAGGACTTCTGCAGAGAAAATTTTAAACCGTAGACTGTCAATTAACCGCTTTTTGTAATAGTAATGAGACGAACTAATAAATGTCTAAGCAATAGAAGACAAAATTAGCACATCTGAACATAGTTCTCATAGGGTTATGCAGCGGAAAGACATCTCCGAGCTTGCTGCGCGGAGGTGTCTTACTGGAGAACCAGTAGGTGTTGAGAGATTTCGCTCTACGTCACGGATAGATCTAGACGTCTGTGCTTCACAGAAACCACCTACCATCAGACAGGGCGCTTGTTTTACACCGTTATTCTATTTAAAAATAACGTGTTTTCGGAATATTTCCACTTCTCAGACAGGTTTCCTCACGATATCGTCGTTTATTGCCGTTTTTCATTTGAAAATGCAAGAGAACAAGAGAGTTGGCAGTTAAAACTGCAATTAACAATGTAATTCGTGCCGGCGAAGACAACAAGATGTGTATAAAATATTTTTTTCTTTGCAAAAAAAATTGTAATTTTAGCTGAATATGGACATCATTACTTTAATTTGTTTATATCTTAATGCCTTATTGCTTATCTTTATCTAAAATTTAAGTTAATCTAAGTTAATCATTTAAATTTTGGTAAGTATGTATAGTAAATATACAATTTCCTACCAACCTTACCTAGATTTTGTTAAAAGTAATGGCAATAGAAACATTTATTAGAAAAAAATAAAAAAACAAAATAATTAATTTTAAATTTAGAATATTAACTTAATAATTTTCATCTTTTTTATATAAAACTGTAATGACAATCGAACTTACACTTAACCTGAAGGTGAGTGTTCTCGTGGTAGAGCCACGCTGCAGCTATATTATGGTTGTTGATCACAGCAGCTTGATTCTGTGAATTGCTGTGTTCGTATGGTGAGTTTAGGGAACCGGTGACCCTTTTGTACTGGAAATGATGCATTATATCGTAGTTCACTGGGGGTGTCAACGCATCTACATTTTGATTCTTAACCGAAGATAAGTGTAGATGTCTACGGACATACAGCCTCCAATTTTACTTGCTCTTTATACCCCTCAGACCGGAATACAGCAATGAAAGCAATGCTTTTTGGCAGCAAAAACGGCTAAGACTATCCAGACTAGACCATCTAAACGGACTCCTAGGAAGAAAAAATGCCCAAAAGTTTTACCACCCTTCACCTTTCAAAACTAAAAGTTTATTTCGAAAATTTTAATTTTTCTCTCTCATATTTTGATTAGGTAACTGGCTCGCTGGTCTAATGGTTGTAGTAGTTCGACTGACGATTATGAGGACCTGGGTTCAAATCCCGGCTTGTACTAAAACAATCAATTATTGAGTTTATCCGTCAATAAATTCTCAGTAGCTGCCCGATGTCAAGAAAGTTGGCGGTGTTTCACCCCCGTGCCTCAGAAAGAACGTAAAGCCATTGGTCTTGGGCCTGATCTCTCTCCGGTTGTGTCGGTTTACCGTCGCATCGGATTATGAGTGTGAGGGAATAGAGAGTACATATACACTTTGGCACTACAATCCTGACCTGCACCGATGGTTAGTCTCCATTAAGGCAGGCCACCGTGACCGAAATTCGGTCTGGAGGACATTATTACTATTATCACAAGTCTGCGTCTGAACGTAGGTCTTACCACAGATTACGACACATCAAATCCCTGAACCACCTGCATCCATGGAGTCCCTACATGTTTAAGCCGTCACTACATCTAGTAACGGGTCACCCAACATCGCTCTGACCTTTACGAGTCAATCTTCCGAGAATGTTTATTTACCATATGTTATTAATTCATCTGTTATTATTCTGGGTCAGGAGTGAATGAGGCTCAACGTCCGCTCTATATCTTATAGACTGACTCTTTCTAGTGGTCGTTATTACGGTTTTCGACCATGAGGTATATGGTTCGAATCCCGTGAAGAAATTCTCAGTAGCAACTTGGAGTCAGGATGTTGGCGGCCTCGGAAAGCACGTAAATCCGTTGGTTCTGCGCCCAAACATTCTCGGGTCATGTTGGATAACCGTTTCATGGGACTATAAATGTGAAGGATTAGATTGTGTACTTGCGCATACACTTGTGCACTATAATCCTGTCTTGCGAATATCCACTGAAGAAGTCTTCTTTGAGACTGGCCGCTAGATCAAAATTCAGTCTGCAGGACATTATTTTTACATTGTATTCATTTTGTCACCACTGCACAAACAATCAAAATCCATTGGTATTATTTGCATAAAATAATACCTAGTGTAAATCATTCCACTACGCCGGCCGAGCGTAATCAAGGAATCGATCGCTGGCTTAATAAGGCCAGCACTGGATCGGATGAAAAAACGCTAAAATTATGAGATGGACGGATCGTGTTACGGGTCCCAGCAAAAACTGAGTCAACACAAGGCAGCGTACGAGACCAGTTGTTGCAATCCACTTGTGTGAAACCGCCTTTACGTTGACGACATCCGTCCAAAAGTATTTTTGTTTACTAGTGACAATAGATTAGAACGATACAGCCAATTTAAATATTAATAGGCAATTTTTTTCCGGAAATACTAAAATATTTTTGTATCAAATTTTGTTAGTCGGCCTAAAATTACCATTGTAGATAGAGGGTTTTTATCGAATCCCCATTCAATAAAACCGGCACACAATCCACCTGATGGTAAGTGGATGCTGTAGCCCATAGACGTCTATTTATTATCTTCGATTAATTATAAAATGCAGATGCGTTGTCACCCCTGAGGACTATGATGGAACGCCTTATTTCAAGTAGAAAGGGTCTCCGATTCCCTACACTCATCATACGAGCTGCTATTTTACGCTGGTTTTCTGTGAGAGCGTGTAATATAGCTACAGAATGGCTCTACCGCGTAAACTATGTCGACCACAAATATCTTGGGACAAGAGCACAAACAAGAAGATTTTAATTGTATTATAGTTTTTGTTTTTACTTAGTTTTACACTAGTGTCTGCACGATAGTTAACTTAAAAATCGTATCGTAGACGTTTCGTTAATGTAAAGGAAACTCTTTAGTTGTAAGGTAACTAGCAGTCGTGATCTGAAGGCGCACAGGGCGTAGCTCTGTCTCCCCCTGCCAATGAGTTGTACACATTGGACGATTTTGGAAATTATTTAAGATGATTATTAAACTTAGCATTTTACCAAGTGATTATAAAAATAAATGTATGCGGAAGTAACATTTGTGTTCGAGATACTGCTAACAAAAAAAAAACTTATGCAATTGTTTGTGATTTTTAATTTTTAAAAATTATTATTAATATTCTGAATAAGCTTTTATATAATTATATTTTGATGAAGAATTTTCTAAACATAACAAAATAAACATGTAATATTTTATATTGGTTTCTATATTCGGTTGGAAAAATGCACTCGTGTGGAACGTACCACGCACGTAGCTTATGATATTCAGCGTACGCTCGTGCGACAAAAAGCGGACGCCGCCATTTTGGACGCGCGCGCGCACTCTCCGGTTATTACGGGAAATCTTATGTTAATTACAATTATATACTTGTACACCGAACCATGACCGCATCAACCCTTCAACGTTAAAAGGTATAGGAATATCGCCCGTATTTTGTTTATGTAATGGAGAAAATCGCGTCAAAACGGTTGACAATCTAATTGCGCGCTGCTTTGCTCAGTGTTCCAAGAACCGTCACATACGACGCGCCAGCAAAAACGAATATCCAATACAATTTTAATGCATTCGCAGGAATTTACGGGAGATTCCTACGAGGACGGTTTGAAAAAAACATGTGTGGGCTGTATCGTGTGGCGAATTTTGATTCGACTTGCATCTAGTTTAATGTCGTATTGGTATATACCGTGTTATGGGTGGAGACTAGAGTTACACTTGTAGTGGACTCGACACACCTCCCTTAGCACTGCCCATGCATAATTACATTTATATAAGTGTTCTAGCACAGTAGTGGGACAAAAAGTCCATGTACTTACATACTTTAAAATATTATTAGCTGGTAACTATTTTTATTCGAAAATAACAAGTCGTATATATGCTAGCAGTTTCTTGAGCAATTTGTGTCTCATTACAAAATAATACTGAACAATTTAAAAGTATAATTCTTTGAAAATTGTATTGATAACCACTTCGTGGGAAAGCAAGGTCTTAAATAAAAGGATTTTTTTATAATTAGAACCGGGAAATTTTTTGTTAAAAATCTTATGGCATTTTGTCATTATAGGCAAAGATAAATACTGATATACAGCCTTTAATTTGTAAATTGACAGCTTTAATTTGAATGAACAATGTGTCTTAGTTTTTATCTTATATTAAATTTAAATCAACTTAATGGCTGTAATAGTTAATTTCTTAGGGCTACCAGTTTTAACAACCTTTTTGTTCTTACAACTTAATCCTTTTAAGTACCAATTGTCAGTATCTGTTGTCAATCAAATTCATCATGGGGTTGAACAGGACACTAGTTTCTTTACTATCCGTGTCTACAAGGCTATAAAACAACTTCTATCAGAAGATTAAAAGGGAGCCTTTGCTACAAGATTATATTATAGATAGTTGACAGTCAACATGACTTTCAACTATCTATAATATAAGCTTGCAATTTCTTGGCCATACTAAAGAATATACATTCTATTATTTCCGAACTAACATTGATTTGTGGAGCGTTGCTAGGAGTGGTGACAATATCTGGCAATAAGTTTTACTATAACAATGTAATGGTTGATGGGGGCATTGCATTCCAGGATTGACAAAGAGCAAAAACCAAGTATGCACCTACATGTTGTAGGCATGTTGGATTACAGGAGGGGCAGGGGATTTGACAGAGGCTGGATTATCGGGAGTCCTATGCAGCCATACTGTTTTGGTTCCCAGCCGGAAACTTCATTAGTAAGTAACACGAATTGTTAGTTCTAGGGTCTCGTTGTACCGTGATGGTCCTCATATCACTACTACAGTACACATTTGTATAGGATAAATATAGGTTGCTTAAAATATAGGTAATCGTTACTGTCCTATAAATGTTCCAAACACGCGTACCTACTGCCGGGTTTTTCCAGTGCGTGTTGTTTGACTTTACGTATCTTCCAAATATTTTATTTCATGAATACGCAAAATTTCACGCGATGTTTTCTTTTACCACGAAAACGTGGTAAATCAGCACTTAAAGTTGCCATTAACAATTGCAATATTTGTCGAATTCAGCTACAACCAAGCTAACTTGTTGAAATATCTGTCATATTATATTAATTGGGACATTGGTTCTCATCACTCACCATATGAAATAATTACTTCTTTATCAGCTTTAAAAATCTACTGCGGGATGTGAGTCTCTCGTAAGGAGGATTCAAATTAATCGTCTCGCATGCTTCGCAAGCTTCTTAACTTCTTGGGTCATAATCATTAGCAACCGTAGTATCAGAAGTCTAGCACCTTGGATGCTGTCAGCGCCGGCACGCCATTTATCAGAAGCCATGAGATCATTCTTCATTTTACGACTCCGTGGCGTAGTGGCTTAGCAATGAGTGGCTGCGCTGGGGGTCGCGGGTTCGAATCCCGCACAGAACAAGTATTTGTATGGCCTACAAATAATTGTTCCAGGTCTGGATGTTTGTCCTTGTGCAATCTATGTTTGTAAACAGCCCCCACGATACAGGAGAAAATCCTAGTGTAGGGGTAACGTTTTTTATAAAAATAACAAAAAAATTCTAGCGTTTCCCGTAGCCCCCTCTTACTACATTCACAAAAGAAAATACGTATAGCATTCTCTTTTGTCACGAAAAATCCTAGCCATAGAAAATTATCATTGATTACTCCAGCCATGTTAACTATGGAACTAAGCGCTTGTCGTGAATAATATTGCGATTTTATGTGCTGATTAACCACGTGCTCGGTTGTGAAATAAAAACGTTAAAAAACGTACATTTTCGAAGAATAAACATTTCGAGGACCTGGAAATTCCGCCGAGACGTATGGGAGCAGTGCGGCGAAGTATTTAATCTATAACACACTTAAAAATGGCAGGACGCTTGTGGCTTGCATTGAAACTAGTAAGAGAGGGGAAAATATTTGAAGGCCATACCTGTACCGTGGAAAATCTTTTTTTTAATAGTTAAGGGTGACTAACGAGCACGCAGTCCACACGATGGTAAGTGGATCTTAGCCATAGACACGCATGACACGACTTCTATTGTAAATGTAAATGTTTTGTCACTGCTGAGGCCGGATGTAATTGTTATTGCCTTGTAAAAAGGGTCTCCGGTTCTCTACACACGCTACTTCGTGTCGCGTGTGTAGAGAACCGGAGACATAGCAACATTACGCTGCTATTTTACGCTTGTATTCTGTAAGAGCGTGGTCTTTCCTAGATCGCGCTGACCTTTTCGTGCTGCATACAGCTGCAGCGTGCCTTTTTTATAAAATAAGATTGACAAACTAGCACACAGTTTACCTGATAACAAATGGATACTGTGCCCCATAGACGTATACATTTATATCCAATTAGGAATTAGAATGCAGATGCGTTGTCATTCGTCGCCTCTGAGGACTAAGATGGGATGCCTCGAGTACAGTAAAAATGGTCTCCGGTTCTATACACTCACCATACAAAGCACAGCAGCATTACGCTGTTATTTTACGCTGGTATTTTCTGAGAGTATAGTTCTTCCGCGGACGAGCTGACTGTTTCCTGCTGCATACAGTTACAGCGTGTTCTATTACTGAAACTGAACTGACTTCTGTTAAGCTCAAGGGGTTAATTGAGACATAAATAACCATTTATAAAAAAATTGTCCTTTTTCCGGGCTAATCTTGGGAAAGGTTGAAACAATTGTGATATAACTTTACAAACTGATGGATACCAACTTCAGAAGGGATCTAGGCTATATATAGACTATATTTTATTCGAAAAACGTGAAAATTAAAAAATAAATAAACGAAAAATAGATAAAATGGTATCTCATTATCATTAATAGATCATATCCAGACGAAGTATCGCTAGTAAATTATTAAATTCATCTATCTCACAGGTCAGAACGCGACGCCGTGCTCACGGACACACTAGCCCCGGTGTCACCTCAGCCCGCGTGCCCAGCATACGGTTCCCGATAAGGAACGGGAGGCGATATCTGTTTACTTTCCTCACGCATCCGCCGGACGCGGCCCGTTCCGCGCTCAACTGTTTAGGCCTAACTCGAACGCGGTCGCCACAATACGGATCATAGGTAGTTAGAAGTGTGTTTAACGACCGGATCCGGCTTACATTTAAGCATTTACAAAAAATACTAGTTTGCCAGGCAGACGTTGTTCTGCCCTTTTCGACGACCCATTGTAAAAATCCTTAAATTCGTAAAAAAAATTGTGGGCCGCTCATAGGTAAGAAAACTAGCCTATCTCTCAAGTTGGATCAAACTGCACACGGTGTGAAAATTTTATTAAAATCGGTTAAGTAGTTTAGGAGTTCATTGCGGACAAACAACGTGACACGTAATCTTATATATATTAAGATGAAGTGACAAACAAAATGAAAGAACAAGAGGAGTATCTATGTACTGGAACTCCGATGAAAAGTAAGAAAGCATGTGCGCAGTTCACTCGCAGTAGAAGTGACACCTTCAGAAAACGAGACTTAATAGGAAACACTGTCTACTCTCCATCTCATTCTCTCGCAGACTAATCAGGCATCCTATATATGTATATGTTTGTCTCTTTTTTTAGTAAAAAGGTTCTAAAGAAGTTTGCACTTCAAAAAGCAACTCTAACTAAATGAACAAATCTGCCTAGACGGACTCTTAAAGGAGATCTATCAGCTAAAAGTTGTTTTATATAAAAAATTCACTCCACAGGAGAATTTTTTACGTGGTAGGGCTACGCTGCAGCTATATTATAGTTATAGCACGAATGGGTCGAACTGAACCAGGAAGGACCACATTCTCACAGAAAATCAGCGTAAAATAGCAGCTCAACGCTGCTGTGTTTCGTATGGTGAGCGCCGAGAACCGGTGACCCTTTTTAACGGAAACGAGGCATTCCTTAGTCCTAAACAACGCGTCTACATTTTGATTCTTAATCAAGAATAGTTGTAGACGATGTTACGGGCCACAGCATCAGCTTACCACCGGGCGGACTGTGTGCTCATTTGTCACCTTTATTCTATAAAAAAATATTTTCCTATGTATCGTTGAGGTAGCTTACTTACACGAATTATTTATTTTATTATTATTTATTTATTTATTTCCCACTATACAATTATCTTTACAGGTATATCACCTAATGCGATAATGTAGACAACTATTTTTACCAACTCCAACTACACCGTTACAAGCTAATAATTTTCGATTATAAATACGTATTTATTGCTGTTTCAAACACCGTATCTATGTCACAGTAGGACCATAACTAATTTCAAATAGAGCTCTTACTATGAACCCACCCAGAGTACAACAAAATATATCTATGTGTTCTGCTATATGGTTGAGGATACGGAGGGCGCACGTAAACTGCGCTTCAGTCACCATCACCAGCATAGTGCGGCCGCGCGGCACAGCTAGCAGCTGCGGCCGCCCCCGCCGCCCCACGTATCTATCCGGAACACAAATGCGCACTTGTTGCAATACGTCTGGATTGTGAATCTTTCCCCTCATCACCTTAAAGATATATGAAACAAGCGCTAAATTCCTCCTAACCTTTAGCTCATTGTATCCTACCATAACTACCATTGCACAGGAATACGTATCCATACCCAGAGGAATAGTTTGTAGGCCATGAAAACACCTGCTTCCTACAAGATCCAGACCCACGGCCCTGTAGCGTAGCGTCAAACGTTGCGCCAATGCGTTACGGAGTCGTTGAAAATTTATAGAATTCAAATTAATTCGCTAAGTAAAATTTTAGTAACTTTCGGAGATAGTTTCGGTTAGTGTCCAAAGCCCCCAACTCAAAAGAGCGGTTCTATCATCAGTATCATCTATAGAAGAGATTGTGTCTGATTACCAATTAGCATCCAGTGATTGGCGAAATAGGGCGAAACAAATACCTGCATTTAGTTTGAGTCCGATTGAAATTGACGGCAGTGTTTTGCCGAATTAAAACCGTGAAAAAGAAAATATATTAGTAATTTTTTTTTAAATTGAATATATTGCTATTTGTAGCAAATTTTTAAATATCCTCAATGATAGAATACGATCAGTTGTTAGTATATGTATACTATATCTAAGTTATATTCCTGAAATCCGCACCCTATTTAGTATGTATAGTTAGGTACAACTAAAATAGCCTAGAAATAGAGGTAACTGTGTTTTTTTCCTATCTAGTTAATATTTTCGCATTATGTATTAGAAAAAAATATAGCGCTGAGAACTGAGATTGACATTAAATTATCTTCAGATATTTCTGTTTTCAGTTTTGCGTGACGAATTTAAATTTGGAATGCGTTAATAATGAAAAACTACCCTGCTGTTGGCGGCAATAGCCACTTACTATCAGACAGCCTATCTTTTGTCACTTTCGTTTCATTAAAAAATGGGTTTATAAAATATTAATATTTAAGTTTTAATTTGTAATGTCGACATGACATACAATCTAAAGACATACACGGTCTAAAGTACCGGATATCAACAGAACCAGCCAGTAGCATGCGGAGACCCCTAGCATACAAATATAAACTAAGTAACAAATTATTAATTTAATATTTCAATGTCATTCGCAATATGCTGACCCCGTTTGACTTCAACGTGTTTAGAAGTCTAATGTGGCGGCCATTTATTTATTTTCGCTTCCGGTGAGCGCAGGAAGGACGTGGACAGTTACTTTCGCGCCAATTGCATAACAATCGCCATCTTGCGGAAGGATGCGAGCTAAACTGGCGCGTTGACCTGAATTAGCTTTGAATTTTTGCTTATTTTGACGCTGGTAGTAACGAATTTAGTATTCTGTTGATATTTCCTTTTACCCTGAGGACTAAGATGGAACAGCCTTTAATTATACTGGCTCTCTGTACTCTTCGGGTCGGACCACAGTATTGCAAGCACTGCAGCTTGTCAGCAGATATAGGCAATAAGCTGGAACCTACCCACTACTACCACCACCTTTGCTACCACTTTTTTAATACCACCTTTTTATTGAAATAGTGTCACAAGTGACCACATGTGGCCACCTGATGGTAAGCAGATGCGGTGGCCCATAGACATCTACATTTATCCTCGGTTACGAATCAAAATGCAGATGTGTTGTCACCCCTGAGAACAAAGACCGATCTCCAGTCCTCTACACTCACGCTATGAAACACAGCAGCATTAAGTTGCTATTTGATGCTGGTATACTGTGAGAGCGTGGTCCAATCCTGGGCGTGCCGACACATTTGTGTTACAACTAATAAAGATGCAGCATGGCGCTACCACGTAAAACCTAGTAAATGTAAATTAATCTTTTATGGTTAATAATATTATTAATCAAAAAACTGGAGAGGCATCAAAGCCTGACTGTCAAGCATAACAACCATCATATACTGCGGTCAAACACATAGTTCTATCTCATCTTGGTGGTTATATATCCACATCATCTTGGTGATTGTCAGTGCACCATTGTGTGTGATTTATAGGAATTTTCTACTACATCGTATGATCACATTGTAGAGTTGACATTTACCAGCAGATTATTAGATAGGTTTTGTAGAGCCGTCACTGCACCTCCAATCTCGCTGGTGTTGCGGATGTTAGGAATGAGTCTCAGTTGTTTATAAATAACCCTGTGTTATTACGGGTAACGGTGGAAGACACTTACCGTCAAGTGAGAAAAAAAAACAGCGAAAACAAAATGAAGAGTGATTATTTTTCATTTTGTTTTTACTGTTACTACAAAATGGTGAGATTTCATCATTTTATAATACTCCTATTTTGTAGAAATACTATATTATTTCCCAAAAGTAAGAAAAGTCTGTGCCTAACGTTTATGTACTAAATACTCGGTTCCTAGCTACTGCGTCGTGGTTCCTAGGTTTGAAATTCAGCCTTAATGATTTGTGTAAAAACTAGAAATGCTGGGTATAGGGTATGTATACTGAGTGCCCTCTGACACTGCATCCTAACATACTTCATTTTTTTTAAAACATTACCCCTACACTAAGATTTTCTCTTGTATCGTAGGGGCAGTTTACAAACATAAATTGCACAAGGACAAACATCCAGATCCGGAACAACCATTTGTAGGCCATACAAATATTTGTTCCGTGCGGAATTCGAACCCGCGACCCCCAGCGCGGCCACTCATTGCTAAGCCACTGTGCCACGGAGTCGTCATGCATAAGTTAAAAATGATACGCGCAGAAAAACCTCTTACTTGGCTAAACATAACCCAGCTTTGGCTGAGGATTGGTCAAGGGAGTAACTCTTTGAGTGACTCTTTACGCGTACACTATTTTAATACGCCAAGCTTTTTGTAAGAGTCATGTTGCACGGCTGTAGCACGAATGGGTTGTTTCGGCCGGGGAAATAACTCTCAATATCTCCTGGTACTTACCATAGTCACCTCTTACTATATCTGCGTCACAAGAGGACGATTTTTCCCACGCTACCACTTGGGCTTGAGTTGGGCCAACAGATATCTATTTTTTATTTATTTATTTGGGTCTAATTGACGGAGTTTCCCGTGAGATAACACTTCGTTGTAGGGATACAAGGAGTATTTTTTACAATAAGGGTTACAAACAAGCACACAGTCCACCTGATGGTAAGTGGGTGCTGTGGTACAATAGACATCAATATTAATCCTCGACTAAGAAGAAAAATGCAGATGCGTTTGTCAATCGTCATCAGTAACAGGGGTCTGCGGTTCTCTACACTGACTACACAAAACACAATAGGTTTGCTGGAAGAGAACTCTTATTAGGGTTAAGCTCGCCTTTGTACATTTATTTAAATATTTAATAATTGTTACGAACTTATTGTGTGTACAATAAAGAATATATAGAAAACACAGCAGCATTAAGCTGTTATTTTGTGATATTTGAACCGACCCATTTATAGCTGCAGCGTAGCTCTAAGACGTATAGAGAGGTGAACCGGAGTAACTAATATACTACAACGGATCATTGAGCTGGAGTGACAATGGGCCGGACGTATAGCTTGATAGGCCTCCTGCATAGATTGACTCACAGCGTAGTTCATAGCTTCATAGTTTCCACGCTAGAAAGGAGGTTTCAAAACCGCTGTTTTTATCAGATTCGGTTGTTTTCAGGAAGAAACTGCTGCCCATCTTCTGTTTCAGGTTTCCTTTGATGCCTCTTACAACACCCACAAAATGATTTAGGGCAGTGGATAGCCTTATACCGCCATTACTCGGCAGCTACCCTTTTAATACTCGATTTGAAATCTGGGAAGGCCTGTGCCCAGCAGTGGGACGTATAAAAACTGTAACTTTAATATATATTTTTCTTTTCGATAAACACCACAATACTAGTTTTATTATGATGTACTTTTACGAAATACGATAAATCGTAAATTTAAGCACAAGTTCATGAACTATCAGCGTCACTTTCGTAACGCGTCGATTCGTCAGCGAACCAAGGAAACCCCAGCTCGGGAGACACCACGTGCATCTCCTTAAGCGCTCCGAGACCATAATTTTGGTCCCGATCCATAACAAACCGACCGATACCTTACCCCACATGTAGCATTACTTATTTAGCCGCAACGATCTCGGTAAGGCTAGAGACCTTAACTGGTGTACGCTAAAGATGCTCTTTTATGTACCATGGGATATACATTTTTGGTCTGCGCTATCCGAAAATGGAGCGAGCGGCACGGTTGACCGTTAAATTACATAATACTTGATTGAGGACTGTTTACCTTCCCTTTTGTGAAATACTCTCGCGTCAATAACGGCATGGTAATACGGTCACGAAAGGAAGATCTACAAGCGAGTTTTAGTGCGTAACCGCGAGTAAATAAAAGTTGTTAATTATCTAGTTTTTTTTTGTAATAAAACGCTGACTACGAACTACGAACAACCCATTATCATTTAAAACTTTCGAAACATGTCTTTTTGTTCATAATGCTAAAATAAAATTCAAGCTTAACTTTAGTCGTATTATTGGTAGCGCTCCAAGCCGATCGTGATGGTTATGATATAACATCATCTTTACGATTTGGAAATCCAGTGACAGTATTTTATTAAGTCTTAAGCGACATTTGTGTTTTTTAACTATTTCAAATAACACCAACAATTTTTTTTTATGGGATTGGGTGACAAACGAGCACACAGTCCACCTGATGGTAAGTGGTTGCTGCGGCCCATGGACATCTACATGTATCCTCGAATACAAAACAAAATGCAGATGCGTTGTCACCCGTGAGGACTAAGATGGAATGCCTCGTTTCCAGTAAAAAGGGTCTCCAGTTCTCTACACTGACCATGCGAAACACAGCAGCATTAAGCTACTATTTTATGCTGGTATTCTGTGAGAGCGTGGTCCTTCCCCGGTCGAGCCGACCCGACCCGAGACCCATTCGTGCTGCATATATACTACTAATATAATCGTGGCATGGCTCTACCACGTATTAAATTTTTATATAAAAGTTGTTAAATTCCTTTTATAATCGCTTCTTATCCGTTTTTCCAATGATTCCATAACGTTTTTATGTCTGGTCTGGTCTGTAATCTGGTGTGGGTCGGCAGAGGCTATTACCATATATAAATACTAACAAAACGTATCAAAATAACACAAGAAAAATGTATTATTAATAAAAAATGAACTTACATTTGAAATTTAGATATGGAATAAACAAAGTTTTATTATTATGCTAGTACCTACTTAGGAATATATTACCTAGATGGATAGAAATATATGATAGAAGGGGGTTTATATAGGGTAGTTTTCGGTGACTATTTGAAGTAAATAACACCATACGATAGGGTAAGTAAAATAAGACGCCATTACTCAAATGTTTATCAATAACACAGCAGTAGTAGCTCAACGCCAAGCGCTCTTTGTAAATTTTATAGTATGTGGACAAACCAAGTTCAATCCCCGTCAACACCAACGAAATTTTTAATTGCAATTATTGAAAGAAAACATCCTGAGGAAGCGTGGCAAATAATTTGCTTCATAGCCTTAGAAATAAGAGGATGCTGATGTTCATTACAAAGGCGTATACAGAGTTATTTTGCAATAACCGGACAAATTTCCACAGAAGGTTCAGAATAAGCAATATAGGCAAATGGTGAAGAAACATTATTAACGTAAACATTCTGTCCTTTTTGTCTTCTTAATTTAAAATGCGTGGTAATGCATTATGTTAACTGATTTTACTGCGCACGCACAGATTCGTATGGGTCGAGCCGTATAATTATCAAAATATATATAGATAATTTCAAAATAAAGGTAGAAGCCTTATTTACTCGTATTTTTAAATCCTGCAATAACGATATATTATTATTTAGATATTTCA
Organism: Parnassius smintheus behrii; assembly: GCA_036936625.1. Taxonomy (NCBI): domain Eukaryota; kingdom Metazoa; phylum Arthropoda; class Insecta; order Lepidoptera; family Papilionidae; genus Parnassius; species Parnassius smintheus. The sequence goes on along the minus strand of JAUPFT010000015.1, from coordinate 7,605,729 downwards.
ATTTAAGTTTAAAATTTTACTACTCTGTATTGTACATATCGGGTGAAATTCTTAATATCTCTCTCTCTCTATCTCTGTCTCTCTCTCTCTCTCTCTCTCTCTCTCTCTCTATATATATATATATATATATATATATATATATATATATATATATATATATATATATATATATAACCATTATAAGCACCATTCTTGCAATAACTTAAAATAATAAAAAAATTACATTTGCCAACCCGCCTGCCACTGCCGGAAGGTTGTAAATATTAACGTTTAATAGCATCTTCTAACGAAAACGTTGTTATTGGAATTTTTCCGTACCTATATTCCCTCTAGTAACAACAAACTGTATTACGCACTGTTATGTGTGTGACAAAATTAGTTTTGAACTAATTAGAGTGGCAACACCAAAAGCGACACGCCTTATTGGGCGTAACCAAATTGTGAAGCCAAACAACGTATTTGGTGATGCGAATTGAACTTCAAACTTTGTCTTGGGACTTGACAAAGGTCGCGCTAATTGGCTGTTGCATTACGCAAGGACGTTTACACGTGCTTTTCTATGTTGTAACGTTGGCTTGGAGTCACCAACGTGGTAGTTAAAAGAAGATTTGAACAGATCTGCAGAGTTAGCCATGTTGCCTTCGTACCATAATTTAAACCAATATTAAACTATAAAAATAATAATGGGAATAACATTTATGTCGACGTAAATTCACGGTTGTTCCATTATATTTAAAAAATGGGGGTCGTCAAAGTTATCAGTTTTAAGCAGTTTTTGATACATTCTTAAAAAAATAAACGAGTTAGGAGAAATTTCTGTAGGTTATATAGGTAAGTACTATGATAACTATACTGAATTCAATAACAAATACTGAAAAGACAAATTCATATTGCAATTAGTAAGCTGTGACGAAAACAAGCGAACCTGTTTTAGGGTTTTTTCTTTTGCTGGTTATTGCGATGTCATGTTGAACAATATATCATTTGGATTTTGGTTATATCTAATACGTTTGGAGAATGAGCTAACTTTGGAGCGATTTCCGACTCGCACTTGGTCCGTTAGTAGAAAGTTAGCATAGTGAACCCTACGGAAACTTTTATAAGGGTTAAACATGTTATGGTTGTGGCACGAATAGGTTGACTAGACTGGGTAAGGACCACGCTGCCACAGAAAACCGGCGTAGTGTGTTTCGTATGGTGGGCGCAGAGAACCGGCGATCCTTTTTACTGGAAACGAATCATTCCATTTTTTCCTCAGGGTTGACAACGCATCTGCATTTTGAGTCTTAACTGAGGATAAATGTATTTAAGATCGCGTGGGCTCGGGTATGTTCATTTTTCAGTCTTAATCTATACAAAAAAAAACTATAACATTATACATCGATCAAGAGTGATGAAAAATATTTAAAGAAAGATTTAAAAACTGCCTCCACCTAAAAGAAAACACATTTTCATCATTGTCCTTAGGAGTTACAATGTGTCTTGGCTTTCTTTGTTAAAGCTTTCTTTAAGATGTCCATTTCGACAATAGCAATTTAAAATCAGGTAGGCTGTTTCCTTATTCGAAGTCAATAATACCCTCTGTAAATGTAATTGTCTTTATGGATATGACTCTTAAGATCCAAATGAATTTTATTGTTAGGTAATGTTATACGTTCCATATTTGGCTTATATATTGGCCTTGACTGGCCTGTTGGTCTAGTGGTTAGTGACCCTGACTGCTATGGCGGAGGTCGTGGGTTCGATTCCCACCCAGGCCAAATGTTTGTGTGATGATTTATCTATAATATTTATGTATTTAGAAATATATAAGTATGTTTATCAGTTGTCTAGTACCCATAACACAAGCTCTGCTTAGCTTGGGACTAGATGGCGTTGTGTGATAGTTGTGGAATATTATTATTATTATTATTATTATTATTATATATATTTTTTATAGAATAGGATGACAAACGGGCACACAATCTACCTGATGTTAAGTGGATGCTGTGGCTCATAGACATCTACATTTATTATCGGTTAAGAATCAAAATCCAAATGCGTTGCACACGTTAGGACTAAGACGGAATGCCTCGTTTCCAGTACAAAGGGTATCCGGTTCTCTACACTAGCCATACGAAACACAGCAGCATTAAGCTGCAATTTAACGCTGGTATTCTGTGAGAGCGTGCTCATGCACCGGTTAAGTCGACATTTGTGTATAGTATTCATGCATATATTTGCAGCTTGGCTCCACCACGTAAAAAATTTTCTGTTCTAACAAATGTACTAACAACTAAAAAACTAACATAGTTTTCGAGGTCTCTTTATTGCCACTGAAAATACGGTCAAACGTCTAAAATAAATCATTTTTTATATATATTTTTTATTTATATAATTTTTTATTTATATATATACTGCGCCGACCCCAGATAATGGGAAATGGTTTAGAGAATGATGAATGATGATGATATGTATCATATCAAAACCATAAAAAGAACAGACTATTAAAAGTCCAATGCAGAACAACGGCCTCCTCCACAGATTATCTCATATTCACCACTTACGCCAGTGGTTGGTAACCATAGTTTTTATTCTTTTGAGTAGTTATGAGGAAGCTTTTCGGTTGAGCCATTCTGCAGCTATATTAATGGTATAGTTGTAGCACGAATGGGTCGGCTCCATGAAATACCAGCGTAAAATAGCAGCTTAACGCTATTGTGTTTCGTATGGTGGGTGTAGAGAACCGGAGACCGTTTTTACTGAAAACGAGGCATTCCATCTTAGTCCTCACGAGTGACAACACATCTGCATTGTGATTCGTAATCGAGGATAGATGTAGATGTCTATGGGTCGCAGTAACCACTTACCATCTGGTGGACTGTGTGCTCGTTTGTCACCTTTATGCTAGAAAAAAAAGATGTTGTTACCCTTCGCCTGTTACATTTATCCCTGCCGCCTCTTATAACACCAGGCGATATAGATGTCACCGTTCAGAAACCTCTAGTTTAATTTTTTAATACCAAGCTAATCTCGACTATGTTCTATTTACTTTAACAGCTATAATGACGCACCTCAATATTAACGTGTATAACATGCAAATCGTTGTAAACGATTTAACTACCGATACCGTAATTCTGCCCAAAACACTGTGATTATTCGACCAGATTCGAACCTGCCAACCTGCTTCCCTTATTCGGTTGTATACGATTGTTTTTTATGTGAATTAGAAAATAACCATTTTTAGGGAAACTAATTACCTAAGTTAACGGTGCTTTGATTATACACGATTAACGGTATATCCGACCACTGATCTCTTGTTGCGTATATCACTTTATTTTTTTTATAGAATCAGGGTGACAAACAAACACACAGTCTACCTAATGGTACCTAAGTGGTTATTGTGGCCCATATACTTATATGTAATCGATTAAAAATCAAAATGTGATGAGATGCATTGTCACTCCTGAGGACCAAGACGGAATAATTCGGTTCTAGTAAAAGGGCCTCCAGTTCTCTACATTACGCTGGTATTTTGTGAGGGCGTGGTTTTTTCCCGGTCGATCCGACCCATTTGTGCTACAATCATAATTACGTTATAGAGCCATGTTGAAGCTAATATGGTCTGTCTAAATAATTCACTATAGGTGGGAGCCGCAGTAGCTCCAAGTGTCCGTAGTAAATTTCATGAAATTTATAATTGCAATTTTTGTACTGATTTACCACTTGCTTGACGGTGAAGTAAAATATCACGAGGAAGCCTGCGCGCTTGAGGGAAATAATATAACAAGGACATGTGAAGTCTTCCAATATTGGAAAGTCACGCCGATGTGTTTACTCTAAAACCTTCTTAGAAATTAGAGAAGGCTTGAAACTTATACATAGGCTGTAACAATGCTTACTCTACCTTTAGATCCACCTGCAGTAGAAATGGTCGACTCGTACCTTATCCAGAAAAGTACGACGCTTTACATAATTGTAGGCCTTTTTTCGGACTTCTACGTTTATTTGAAGGCGGATTCGCATAGATCTCTACGAGATACGCCGAAAATAACAATAAAATTTTTGATTTCTTGCTTAGTTTCCGAGATATGGATACTCAAAAATCGCCAAAAAGTCTACATAGGTCCCTCCCAAAGATTGCCTCATAGGCAATATTTTGCCATAGTTGTTACTCTTCAATGCTTCGGTGGTTTGGTCACGTAGAAAGAATGAATGAGGAAAGAGTGACAAAGTAAATTTTTATGGCAGATGGGAACGGACGAGTCGGGAAGGGACGCCCTAGAAAAAAGTTTATCGACCAAATTGGCGATATTTTGAAAATGGGCCACGTTAGAAGTACCCTTAACCGACGAGCATGTATGCGTAGATATATGGATGTAAAGGAGGCGAAAGAGGTATGTCAGGATCGTGCCAAATGGAAGTCCGTAGTCTCTGCCTACCCCTCTGGGTGACAGGCGTGAGTGTTATGTATGTATGTATTGTTACTCTCAGCTTTGACAATGGCAGTATTATGAGTTGTGATCCGGAAGTCGCTACCCATCTTCTGTTTTAATTTTCCTCTGTCTTCTCTTACGACACCCACGGGACGATATGGGGTAGTAGGATATTTTCACAACGCCACTACACGGTCGGTTTATATGAAAATATTCGTATTAAAACAAAAGAGGGTTTACACAATAACAAAATAACATAACAGCAAATGTCCCGCGAAATAAATTCCTATTGAGCGTTTCCTGATATTGTTGGGCAAGAAAGTTGGGACGCTATTTTTTGTTTGTGGTTAAAACTTTAAGAAAGTTACGACATTGTCTATGATCAAACCGATTATTCGGAAGTGGAAACTTCGATTTTCCAATTTTCTTTTCAACTAAACTTTGTCTGTATTATGTGTTGATAACAATAGAAAAATATACAGATTTTTATTTATATAGGATAGGTTGACAAACGAGCACACAGTCCACGTGATGGTAAGTGGTTGCTGTGGTCCACAGACATCTACATCTATCCTCGATTACGAATCAAAATGCAGATGCGTTGTCATCCGTGAGGATTTAGGTGGAATGCCTCTTTTCCTGTAAATAGGGTCTCCAGTTATCTACACTCACCATATGAAACACAGCAGCATTAAACTACTATTTCACGCTGATATTCTGTGAGAGCGTGGTCCTTCCCCGGTCGAGCCGACCCATTCGTGCTACAACTATACTACTAATATAACTGCAGCATAGCTCTACCACGTAATAAATAACACGTAATAAAGAATATTACTTAATGTTAGTAAAATAACTTCTTTGTTTTCGTGTATTCACACAAAGTAATGTACGGCTGCTTTCGTTGTCGGTGTCTTTCGTTTCGTTCCTCGATTCGTGGTCTCATGGTCGTTTTACTGAAGTTGGTCTAGTTGTCGTAAGATCCTGCTAAAATCGGTAATTGGGTAAAGTGGGTAAGGAAGTTGGCGGTGCTTCAACCTCGTGCCTCGGCAAGCTTGTAAAGCCGTTGGTCCTGCAGCTGCATCTCTCTCCGGTCGTGTCGGATTACCTTCCCATCGGATTAGATCCCATTGGCTAGTCTCCGTTTAGAATGGCCGCCGTGGCCGAAGTTTTGTTAAGAGGACGTCAAATTGTTTACTGTCTATGGTTATAGGTACTTTGAACGCGTGGCATCCATTTATAACTACACATACACATCATAAAAAGCTTGTGAACTTGTGATCACCAGCAAAAGCTGATATATTTTTTTAATTTAACTTTTATTAAGAAAAAGTGCTAACGTAAACGTAACGTAACGTCTTTCATAGAAATATACCTACTGTTTGAAATTAAAAAATAAACTCTTTTTTATTTTTTAATAACAAAAATTGCAATGTAATTGTAATTTAATCCTAATGTAATTGTAACAGAAACTGATGAAAATAAAAAAAAATTGTTTAAACAAACTTATACAACAATTTATTATAAGAAGGTTTTTATTTAATACAATATAACTCCTCCCCTGGATCGAGCACTTGCGAAGATCTTCCTAATAATACTGAGGAACAAGTCATCCGGCATTTCTTGCGGTGACCGGTCCAATTCTTGAATACCGGCTTCCCTGATCTCCGACACTGTCTGGAGAGGTGGCTGACGGTTTCAAACAGCTCGCTTAAAAGCATCCTCTATGGGTTATGCTCTATTGGGCTTAAGTCAGGTGAGCCGGCAGGCCAGTCTAAGCTTGTGATGTATTCTCGGAGAGCAGCATTGACTCGTTGAGCTCGATATGCGGGCGTATATTTATTGATCGGTACGAATTGGTGCCCATGGTTTACTCGGAATGGTCCGACAATTCTATCAATAACGACTGTTTGTACCTTATCTGCTGTCATGGAGCCTTGATACGGGATCATAGGCGTTCTAGCTCCAATCATAATTCCACCCCAAAAGTACACCAATTTCCCGCCTTGCTGAACGGTGCCAATTGCAGTTCTTTGGCTTTCAGAGTGCCAGGTCTTCTCCAGACACGGACACGTCGGTTTTCTGGATGAGTACTGATTCTCGATTCGTCAACGAAGAGACAGTTTTGCCAAATGTTTTCCTCCTCATGTTCTTAATTATGCCGGAGCCTAGCCCACTGCAATCTCCGTCGCTGACGTTGCCGTGAATTTAGAGATGTTCGTCAAGAACTGTGTGCTCGTAGTCCAGCCTCGTGTTAGCAATTCCGAATGGTCTAAGTGCTAATTTCAAGTCTAGAGGTCAGCACTTCTGCTTTTATTGTAGTGGCGTTGATTTTTCGGTAACGAGCTGTCAGTAATCCGATATAGCGCTTCGGAGCAGCAGTCAGAGCAGCTGGACGACCACTGTAGGGTCGGTCAGCGAAATTATCCATGCCGTGGTACCTCTGCAACGTGGCCACGACACATGATTGGGATATAACAACTCTGTCAGCCCTGGCAGCTCAGATGGTTAGCGCTCGCTGTAAATTTTGCAGTACGCGAGAAAGGCGTGTTCGATCCCTGCCGGTAGGGATCGAACAACGAAATTGTTAATTGCAGTTTTGAGTGCTGATTTACCACGTGATCGGCGGTAAAGGAAAACCTAGCAGGAAAACCTTCATGTCTGAGAAATAAAAAAAGAATTATTTCGAAGAGATGTGAAGTTCGCCTACACGCATTGAGGTAGCGCTGCGGACAATTCCTTGCCCTAAAACCCTCTCAGAAATGAGGGGAAGCCAGTGCCCAGCAATGGGATGTATATAGGCTGTAACTTTAACTTTAACTCTGCTACTTCTCTCGTGGAACATCCTTATTCCCTCCTAAAGTTGCAATTCTTGTTCGTAAAACTTCTGATTGTTGGCATTTTTTAGATCACAACTTTCTTCGAAAAAATATTTAAGTCTGTTAAAATTTACTAAGTCAGATTTGTGAATGATGAGCTTTGATTTAATTTTTATTTGTATGGAAAAACAATTGAATATATGTTATATTCTAATTCTATATTTTTAGTAAAGAATCTAAAAAGAAGAAGAAATTATAATATAGTCTGCCGTACAAAAAGATTTAGATTTTTCAAACTGATCGCAATTTTTTTTTTGATGTTTGTAGACAACCATCTCATATAATTCGACGAATGCTGTTTTTATTTCATTTAAAATAAAACTGCAGCCGCCTTAAGCTATAATTTTTTTTTATCTAATTTTCGTGTTTTCCAAGAAGTTATCCAAGTTTTAGTTTTTTATTATTTTATTTTTATTTTCAGTTGAGTTTCTGCTAATCTTTGTTGAAGTACTGTTTTACCTTATTACAGCAATTTATAAATTAAGTGAATGTTGTGTATGTCTATAATAGGTTTGGTATGTATATAAGAACATTATATTTTCTAAAAAAAATTTGTATGAATCTTTTGGATACGGATTACTTCATTAAATAAAATATATAATCCTGCAAAAACCAGCTTCTAATGATTTTTGATATTATCAAAACTATTACATTGTAAATCAAGAATAAAATGCATTTGAGATTTTTTATATTAAGAAGCTTGGTGAATATGTGCTGATTTCATTACTTAACGGAATAAACTCCACTACATAATATACTGATTGCCCAAACGTAACGCTCATCAAGAAAACTACGTATTTGAACACTGGTCTTGTTAGACCTGCACAGCTGCTCGCACCAAAAGAACGGGGTGACAAACGAGTACACAGGCCATCTTCTACAATAGAAAAAGTATTAAAGAGAGAAAATGGATGGGCAGCACCAATCATCATTCATCATCATATTTAATTTAATAAGAAATTATAATAGAATAAGGATGACAAATGAAACATACGAGCACACAGTCCACCTGACGGTAAGTTGACGCTGTAGCCCATAGACATCTACATCCATTCTCCGCTAGGAATCAAAATACAGATGCGTTGTCACTCTTGAGGACTAAGACGGAATGCCTCGTATCCAGTAAAAAGGGTCTCTGGATCTCTACACTCACCATATGAAACACAGCAGTATTAAACTGCTATTTTACACTGGTTTATTCTGTGAGAGCGTGGTTCTTCCCCGGTCGAGTCGACCCACTCCTGCTACACGATACAGCTGCAACGTGGCTCTACCACTTAAATATGGAATGCCTATAGTTGTTAATATTTAAAAAATGTTTTTAAATACTTTGTTAGCTAGATTAACAAGTGATAAAGATTACATTTTCTTGCCACTTGATCTCAATCCTACCTGTCGCTGTATATCATGTATTTATTTAACATAACTCCTTATTTTGAGTTTTAAAGCGCTCAAAAGATATCCGTAAATCGGTCATTGAACCGTTGTTTTCGTCAGATTCGAGACCCTATAACCCTCCTTTTTAAGAGAACTGCGTGGTCCGTGATTTGCTGGGTTTAGTGACCAGCAAAACCTACACGAAACTATCAAATACAGTTATTTTAATAATTTCTTATATTTACGCGAACACTACACATTGATTAAAACTACTTTTATGGATTTTATCGCGTTAAATTTATATGATTTTTAATTCCCGACATTTCGGGTGCTTTACAGCACCCATGGTCACAGGGTACTGAGATGAGTAACGTCCCAATGTTGTTAACCCGGAGTGTCTTCAGCTTTTTAATTATTATTTATTGTCTGATTTACGCAGAACGAACTAAACGTGCCTAGAAGTCTTGCACTGATACGCTTGTGTTTAGTTTTAATTTTATTAATTACAGGGTCCCAAGCAGGTGGTAGAACCCAGCCTCCTTCTATTGAAATAAGGATGTTTTTTTTTTAATTTTAATAGCCTTACGTATCATCGTTGGTAGGAAGTGTATCAAATCTGATGTAATGGTTGGAGCCGTCTAGGATATGATCATAAACTGCAGACTCCAAGATAAAATCCGTAAAAGTAGTTTTAATCAAAATGCAGTTATTTTGTTACATATAGTTAGTTTCATATTTAGTACCATGTTTTTCGAATGGTGCTTGATAATGCCTGCCCAAAGTATTAAGGATGTTAAAATTAGCTAATCCGCGTTAAAATGCAAAAAAATGTGTCTTACCTAGTTTCAGGAGCACCATCCTCCCTTCCTTAATAGCGTGCAATAACTTAGTCACCCCTTACCCCAACACCACTAACAGCAAAACCACAAGACTGGGAGCAGAGACTGTTTCTCTTGATGATGCCTTGTTTAGAGCCGAAACACGAGTCGTATTATCGATGATGGTATTTTTCCTAGTCCACTTGTGTTGGGTCTTTAATTTAATGTATTGCCGAAATGTAACGCTTGATTCCATTAAGTACCTAAAGTAAACCGTACTAAGTTAGTTAGTGGTAGTACTATGATTTGTCCGTAGATAACGGAACACTAATAAAATTATCTCTATTTTCGTATGTCTTAAAAGTTATCCACTGTATGGTATCGTGTCTAGAAGTCCGCCTTAGTAAATATCACACTCTTAACTCTTACCTATCGCCTACCTGTCGCCTAATGCAATGCTTGCACGGCTGTGTTCCAGTCTGTAAGGTAAGTATAATTACAGGATGTGCGGCATTCTATCTTAGTCCCCTGAGGTGACAATCTTAAGCCTTCTTTTCTTGAAGCTGGTTGCACTAGTCCATGGTCTGCTGTAGCCACTTACCATTAGGTGGACAGCGAGTTCGTTTGTCAATTCAAATTTTTATTAAATTACTGCTATTATTAAACCGCCTGCCAAATGTGAAGATCGAGCCAAATCTTCCATACAATGGGATAAACTCGTGTTACAAGACTTTTTTTTTTAAATTATTCAAAATATAAGAAACAAACTGATACATAAAGTGATTTTCTTTTAGTTCTACAGCGGAAACCACACATGGTTTAATTGTTGTGGTCTATTATCTATAAGTTACCTTATATAAACTATTATTACCTTATATAACTATTACCTTATATAAACTATTATTGATAAAAATGGCAGGTTTATATATTTCGAGGGTTGGTGAAGAAATACAATATTTCTTGAATACATATGATATATTTATAACAAATATGTGCAATATAAACAATATTAACCATTTATTATATATATGGACAGTCTAAACGGTCGGCGTATTTTCAGTTTTCACCCCTTTGCTGTCGATATTCCACGCATTAGGACCAAACGGTTTGCTCCGTCTTTTCTAATGCGTACAGCAAGGGAGTGGAATAATTTGCCGGCGTCTATCTTTCCGTCCGAATACAATCCGTGCTTCTTCAAGGCAAGAGTGAATAAACTTTTGTTACGCTAAGACAGTGCGATTTCCCATACAGTACTTAGGACCTCACCGCCATTTACTGACGAGGAAAGAACAAAGGAAGTCTTCAGTATCAACAATGATCGCAACTATTTCTATATTTCTTCTTCATTTGTTAATGTAAAATATAGTAAAAATATTAAATTTTGTTTTATTCGGTTTATTAGTATAATAATTATTCAGCGTAGCATTTTAATACATGTTCTACTACTCTACTGCGACTGCGTTGGTCAAGTAGTTGTAAACGTCACTGCTGGTCGTGAGCTCCCGGGTTCGGATCCCGCGTCGAGTCAAAAATAATCAGTTATTGAGTGTTTCCGCCAAGAAATTTTTAATAGCTGTCCGGAGTCGGGAAGTTGGCGGTGTCTCACCCCCGAGTTTGGAAAGCACGTAAAGCCGTTGGTCCTGCGCCTGATCTCTCTACGGTCGTGTCGATTTTTTTGTAATAGTTTAAGGGTGACAAACGAACACACAGTCCACCTGATGGTAAGTGGATGCTGTGGCCCATAGAAATCTTCATTAATCCTCGATTAAGAATCAAAACGCAGATGCGTTGTCACCCGTGAGGACTATGATGGAATACCTTGGTTCCAGTAAAAAAGGGTCTCCGGAACTCTACACTCGCCATTCGAAAAACAGCAGTATTAAGCTGCTATTTTTCGCTGGTATTCTGTGAGAGCGTGGTTCTTCCCTGGTCGAGCCGACCAATTCGTGCTACAAGCATAATATAGCTGCAGCATTGCTCTACCACATATGTGTAACGATAGGTAATTTAGATACAATTCGTTTAATGGATAACTTTTATAAGAATGGATAAAATTTGTGTGACAATTTCATCAGCGAATTATTTGTACACGCAATGGATACCTACAAAAAAAGGACAAAGTGCAGATTCTATATAATCATTTTAAAGATTTTGAAAGCTTTCGACCGACCCAATCGTGCTACAACCTTGATATAGCTGCAGCGGGTCTCTACCACAATAAAACCGTCCCATCGAACTACGAAAGTGAGGGAATAGAGAATGCACGTGTTCTTGCGCAAACACTTGCGTTCTACAATTCTGTCCTGCGCCGATGGCAAGTCTCCATTAAGGCTAGCGGTCGTGATCAAAATTCGGTCTAGGGAACATTCTTACATCTTCTGAATAGACCTCGACTATTAGAGGGAGAATTTGATTTAATCTTTACGTTTTACAGGACAGTACAGGTGATTTGATGTTAGCAGACAGATATTTCGCACCTATGATGCCGATTGCCGTCGGTGGGCTGGGTTCCTAACGTCTGGCTCAACGAGATGGTTATAATTAAGTGATATAATATCTAATGGAAGCTATGAATCTTTTTGGAAATTTCCATAGTCGCGTACATAGAAATTTAAATAATGAATATATTTATTTGGATTTCTATCGTAGCCTCCTCAGATGAAGTAAAAAAGGCCTATTTACATTACCAAAGGATAAAGTGGGGTGACAGATGATCTTATACCGTCACAAACGGCGTTACACCTATATACCTACCTGTATTGTCTTAAACCTGAACAATAAAGACATAAAGTACCCCGTAAAAGTTTCCAGCAGAACGTAGATCTCTCGCGTTACAAGGAATTTGTCACGTGAGACGGGAAAGTAGTGCTGTTTTAAGTTATATCTACAGCTGTAACAGGTCGCTTATTTTCCTTTAATCATAGACCTACATTTTTTGCATTTGCTTATTTAATAAGTATATTAAAATAAATGTTAATTATTATTAATTATATCGAAAGAAAATTTTTGAAGTGTAACTTCTTTATCGACGTAGTGGAAAAATTTAGTGCGGTATTTAAAAAAAATGTCACGTTTTCTAGCAACATTTCACACTCGGGGCTGCATGAGTACACACACTATTATTAAGCCCATTTAAGTAAAATATAAGATAAACGAAAAATTGTACGTCGTAAAGAAGATTAAAAAAAATATATAATATATATATATATATATATATATAATAAAAATTATAATATAATTGCACTTCGTGCAATTATATTATAATTTTTGTCAACGTGCTCAATTCATTGATTTTATTTCGGTACAAGTAACGCCATCTGTTAATACATTTACAGATTTTGAGAAAGTTGGTCCGTAAAATACAGACTGTTTGATCTTCGAAAGTTTGATTAGATCTATTGTAAAAGTTGAGTTAGTGTATGTAATACTCGTTAGATGTCACCAATATAAAATTAAAAATGTTTTGAAGGAAAATATTTTAATATATTATATTAGTAAATTAGGTATTATTAATATCAAAACAGCATACAATACAAACAAGATACAAAAAAAATAAATAAAGTAATATAGGTGAACAACTTTAGCAATGAGCTTATAAACGTTTCATGATTAATAAATATTACAAAATTACACTTTTTATTTTAGGTATGTAAAATGACAACTAATAAGTCCTTATATATGAAATTGGCGTTTTGTCCGGAAGGAATATATATGAATTTTTTTTTGTTAAATATATATAATTAATCAAAGTATGCACCGTTGTTATCTATGCACGTTTGCCATCTCATAGGTAGTTCATTGATCTCTTTACTAAAAAGCCATGGGGGCGAGTATCTATAAACTCTTTGAAGGCGGTTTGGACTGCCGTATCGGAATTGAATTTTTTTCCTTGTAAGAAGTTGTCCGAATTCCGGAAAAAATGGTAATCTGTTGGAGCAAGGTCCTGGAAGTACGGTGGATGTCGCAGACATTCCAATTGTAGCTCGTCTAACTTAGTGGTTATTTGTTGTGCAGTGTGTGGTCCTGCGATGTCGTGAAGCAGCAGTGGCCTAGAGCTATAGCAAATGACCTACCTCGGTTGTTTAGCAGCTAGTTTTTACTTCATGGTTTGCAGTTCCTGACAATAGATATCTGCCGTAATCCTTTGGCCAGATTTTAGAAAGCTGTAGTGAACGACACCGCCGCTAGTCCACCAAACACCCAAAAGTATTTTTTTTGAGTCAATTTTCGTTTAGGGCTGGATTTGGCTGGCATTCTAGGGTTCAGCCATTGCGACGAGCACTTCCTATTATCGTACAATATCCACTTTTCATCACAAGTAATGATTCGATTTAAAATCCATTCATTTTTGTGTTGGTTGAGCAAAGTAACACAGCAGTCGACGCGTGTTTGCAAGTTCGATTCACTCAATTCATGAGGTACCCATCGTTCAAGTTTTTTTTTTTAATTTCCCAATTCGCTTCAAGTGGATTAATATGGTTTTATCACTTACCCCGAAGCCTGCAGCTCTCTCTTCGCTGCGTTGTGATGGATCCGCTTCCACAATAGCCTTTAATTCTTTATTTTTCACTTTGGTCTCCAGCCGTCCACGGAGTTGGTTCTGAAGGTCGAAATTTTCAGAACGAAAACGTTGAAACGAAAAACGTACCGCGTTTAGCGACACCAGCGCCGTACACATCATTAATTCCTTCGAGCTGTTTCTGCAACACTTGTGCCACGGTAGAACTCGTACTCATAAATATTTCATGTTTTCCATTTTGCGGTAATAAGCGACACCATAGAAAAAATAATGAGGAAAAAACAAATGAAAGACTGTTTTTAAGATTCAAATGTACTAGCTAAATGTATTTATAAATTTGAATTTGGAATTCTTAACCAAAGAGGAGATATTTCAGATCAAAGTGGTTAGTATGACAAAACGTTAATTTCATATGTGTAAGGACATATTATGGTAGAAATAAGGACTGGTAGGTATTGTGGTACAGACTTACTCTTAATGGAAAAGGCTCCCAGTTTAACTCTTATATCTTTGAACTGTGCCTACACCAATTAGTAAACGGATAATTTATCGACTTCATCATTAAAAAATACTAATAAGTAATTTGATTTTCCCACTTTTATTAGTATATAAAAATTTGGTCGGTTTTTCGTTTCAAGTTAATTTACACTTTTTTAATACAAATAGTAAGCCTAACTCCGACTGATTCACCTTTTTACTCAACTGAAAAAGCACTTGCGTGGTATAAAATTCGACGGCGATGATGAGGTGATGTGTTCAAGCCTTTTTTCCCCAAGGGAATTACCTAAGCAACTTGCAAATGCTATTCAAAGTGTAAGCTTAAAAAGAGATTACGTTGAAAATATATACAATTTACATATTATACTTATCCTAGAGTTTCATTGCGTTTCCAAAAACTTATTGATCAACCGGTATTTCCATAAATTATAAATAACTATTTAATACCAACTTACGTTCGTGACGATGACCATTTAGATTAAACCCTTAATATGATTTATATGTCCAAATTTCCAGGACTAAGTGGGTCATCCGATTTTACAAGAATAGTTGACCTTTATCCTGATGACTTACCTCATCGTACCGCCTGATCTTAATAAATAGCTTTTTTTAGCATTGATAGACCTCAAAAAATGTTGACATATTTATATAAATATTTTTTATTAAATATTTTTACAGAAGAACAGAAGACTTGATAATACATATAAAGAATTTTTAATCCTGTATATTTGCTAATACTTTTCTCCAGGCGTTTTTGGTCGGGTCGGTTGACGGTATTAGGTTGTAATACGAATGCTAACGATTTTTATCAAATGATGAGGTTATTAATTCGACTTTATATTTAATAAAATCATCGAAGTAAAAGAACCCATTTTGTTGTTATTTTAATCAAACTAGTAAGTACTAATTAGGATAATCCAATATGGAAACCTAGGTAGTATATCTAAAGTTTCAAATCTCTACCTCGTCGCGAAGTTACTCGTAGTTTAAAATCGATTGCTAAATTCATACTGAATAGACAAACGAAAAAATAGACAATAAGGAACGTTTTTACGTGATAGAGCCATGCTGCAGCGATATTATTGTTGTCGCATGAATGAGTCGGCTCGACCGCGGAAGGGCCACGATATCACGGAATAACAGTATAAAATAACAGTTTGATGCTGCTGTGTTTCGCTTAGTGTAGAGAACCCGAGACCCTTTTTACCGGAAATGAGGCAGTCCATCTTAATCCTCAGGGGCGCAACGCATCTGCATTTTGATTTCTAATCGAGGATAAATATAGATGTCTATGGGCCACGGCATCCATTTACCGGGTGGGCTGTGTGCTCGTTTTTAAACCTTATTCTTTGAAGAAAAGAGAGTGAGTTAATAATGCATTGTGATCCACTTAGTTTAAAATCAATTGCAGAATTTGTACCGAACATACAAGAAAGAGAGTCAATAAAAACTTATTTATAAAGTTTTATAAAATTTTGTAAGATTCTTTGCCCTGGGTATTACTAGAGTAGATAGATAGATAACTCTTTATTGTACACCAAAACAATACATAAAAAGAAAGAAAAATAGTGTAACAATGGGCGGTCTTATCGCTAAATGCGATTTCTCCCAGACAACCTTTAGATGGACAGGATCACAAAAAGCATAAAATTGTGTGGTTTGGTGATGCAGAAACAATATTTATATATATATATATATATATATATATATATATATATATATATATATATATATATATATATATCCAAATAATATATAGAAACATATAACAAATAAATAAATGAAGAAAACTAATGTAGGTATACAAATTTAGATGACACGAGCTCAAAGGTTAAGATAGTGATTGTGTTTAAGCTTCTGAAAAACAGTAAAAACTGGGCGCGTCTCGCTGACAGAGGTAGGATATCCGGCCTGCTTGGATAGTAAAATGGGACATTCATTAACTAGGTAAGGATAATTTCGGTGATTTTTGATCTCCCTTACCTATACCTATAAGGGTACGTAAGATGTCTCTAACCCCCCTCCCCTCTCTTTTTACGTAAGATTCTGTCTCGTTTTTCAGAATAATAAAATGTTGTTAGGAAAGCATCAATTAAAAAACTACAGCTAACACTCCTAGTTTGACGTAAATTAAAGATTTCTATTATTTAACAGATAATTTAGGTTATACTCTTTTATTGATATTAAATAATAAAAAGTAAGTCTTTAAATAATCTTAAAGAGAGCAAACATAAATTACGTAAATCATAAAGTTAAACAATTTACAAACGATTAATACTTTTAAAATAATGATCGACTATTTTTAAATTAATTTTAAAGAAAATAAATTACACAATAAAAGCTAGTTCAATTCAGATCATCTGTCTTTGTCTGGACAAAAGGGTTAAACATTTGTAAAATAAGATGTAAATCGAAGTGTTCATTATAGAATGAAGAAAACCATTCGGTAACCGAAATGAAAGTAGATATCTAAAATTAGATTTTGACTAAATATTACGTAAGAATACCCCCCCCCCCCCCATAATAGAATCACATTTTGAATAAACTTTACAATCCGACCTTTTAACAAAATACTCGTTCATAACAAACCACAAATTATTGATATTTATGTGATGTTTTAGTGGAAAATATGATCGTAAAAGTTCCAATAATACTCTTAATAGTTATCTTAATTATTTTTTAATCTGATCGATTTAATTACCGTATCTAACAATCGATAATAACTAAAACTTACTACGGGCATTATTTAAAATTATATAAAAAATATTCATTAATTACTGAAATAAATATATAAAAAATATTCATTAATTACTGTAAATATTAATGAATGGCCCCAAAGAGCTGACCAAAAATTTGGTATCATAGCCAGGTCTAGGCCAGGATGATCTCACAACTTTCAAATGGAAATAGTAGAACACATTGTAAAAGAGTGACAGAATATGAACATTCCGGCGAATAGGAACAGGAAACCACATGAGCATATTACGTAAACAAGAGACATTGCGTAAAACAAATATGAATCTTATACAAAAATGTTGAAGACCCTAAAGATTATCGGGTTGCTTTTCGTTGAGAAGAAGCTAGCTGACATCTGCGTAGTCCAGTATTGGGAGATGAAAAGATTTAACAAGCACAATTTTAGTGAAAGTAGGTAGAAAGTTTCTTAATCTATTCAGTGATCGAACTGCTGCAAAGAGTTTACGACTAACTTCCTGCGTTTGAAGATCCCATTATAGGTCTCACGTCAATATAAATTCCCAAGTCCTTGACTTTTTTACTAACAAGGATAATCAATTACAACAACCATCATCAAAAATAATTTGAATTGCTTGAGCTAGGATAGATTTTCCAATCATATTCGAACTTCCGATGATAGCTGAGTCTTTAGGGGGTTAATCTTTAAACCATATGTTTTTGCCCAATCTGATATTTGCTCAAGGTTTATTAATGGTAATAATAGCTGCAGCTAGTTCACTAGGAGAAACATGAGTATATATTTGAAGATCAGGGTATTCCAATCATATTTCTTCTCCGTCGTCATCATCATCTCTTCAAAGTTCTTTGTTGGATATAAGGTTCTCGCGTTCCAGAGACGATCTTACTTACCCATTTTGTAAAATAGATTGTCTTGTCTAGACCGACCTTACCATAACCTTTTCATGTTCATATAATTGACAAGTTACACGATATAAATCGAATAAATAACTTAATGGCGTTCTGAATTGGCCGTAAAGTAGATCGTGACCTCATAGAATTACAGCTTACATGTTTAATTTAAGTAAGGTCTTTTAGTTTAAGCATCGAAATAGGACCAGTCGCATTTTAACCGACTTCGACGAAACTCAAATAAGAGAGGAATTTATTTGACATGTATGTAAATTCGTTTTTTATTCCATTTATCAAAAACTTGCAAAGAAACTATAAATAAAATATTGCTTCACGTAAATATCCAGGTATTTGTGTGAGAGCAAACTACGAGTTGCTGTTACAATTTCATATTATTTCCTCGTACTTTAGGAAATTCAGTGTAAAAACTAACAGAAAACAACTTTGAATATTAAACAGACAGACAGCTAGTAAGCAAATTTTAAAAATCTTAATAATTCGAGTACAATAAACATGTTTTAAATAATTAAGTAACAGTAAATAATAATTATTGGTATAATTTCTAAAGAGTGACAAACAATTGCCTGAAATACTTTTTGCTATTCTTTTACAGCAGGCGTATCATATTTTTTTTTACTTTTAGAAAAATTATGGAGTGTAGAAGTAAGGAGTATCAACTCCCATGTAGAATATTTGAAAAATGGTCATCTGTAAGCAGTAAATAACACCTCAAAAACTCTCCACAACAGCGCTGGAGTAGCTACTGGGATGAAATGAACTTAGCAGTTGTCGGCGGCTTAAGTGTGCTGCTAAACTGATCAGTAGCTCTAGAATCTAAAATAATTTTATTTAGTAAATATAACCTCGAAAAAGTCGTCTATCCCAAAAATATTTTTCGTCGCGTTCTTTAAAATTTACCCCGTAGCTATAGTGGCGCCACCCTTATTTAAAGGTTTTGTATGGACACTTTTTAATACACAGTATGTACTCCTTACTTCTACACTCCATATAGAAAATAACTATTTTTTGTGTACTAAAAAGTATCTAATATTACTATTCTGACTCAAATTTCATTTGTTTTTGAATACTAATAATTATGATGTGAATAAGTAATGAATTTTTGTACACAATCTATTTTGTATTTCAGTGAATTAATTTTGTTGACAACATCGAACACCATTTCACTTGAATTACTAGATTGCTATTAATTCAGCGTATGGTGCCTTTCATTACACTCGATACACCATTAAATATCATAAAACGTGTTGGTATATGACTAAAATGTTATAAATATTATTAAAAAATCGATTGAAGACTAGTGACACGCATCAAATATCCAGCATAACTTGGCCTATAATTGATGCTTTATTGGATTCTATGTTACATTACTAAGGCTGTTTCAAGGGTTAGTTAACGGCTTGAATAAACTGGCGGGTAGGATTATTTAAAGCAGTGGGCCGCGGGGAGATTGTCTATGCATTATGTAGGGAGCAATCAAAGGAAGGTGTTGGTTGATCATTGTTGGCCAAATCGTGTGGGAGCTTTGATAGCTGCAATGGAGTCGAAATGAACTTGAATGTTTTTGAAAATCCTCTATTTATAAGTTTTTAATTACAACTTAAAATCGAAAGAAAATACAAAATATTATTATGTGTATTCTTTGGTCAACGTTTATCCATATAATTCACATCTTATAACAAGTTCTTATATTAACATGAGTACTAGACTTATTTAACGGATTTTAGTACGTTTATAAATTTTATTAAACTAAGTTTGTACAAAAAAGGTTATTATAATATTAAGGAATTTATGAATGATAATAATCCCTGGGAAGGGTGATCGCTATCAAGCTATTTCTAATTAGTCTTGTGTTGTTAGGAGGGTGGACGGTCTGCGCGGGAATTGAAAAACAGGTATTTGAAGAAATAAATATATAATTTCAGTCAAGGCTTGAAGCCGCCTTGACTGAAATTCGTTCTCAAGGCCTTCCCCATAGACTGCCTCGTAAGGGGTACTTTTTGTCAAATTTGCCTCGCTTGGCAGTGGGTTGGCAACCTCAGTTTTGATTTTAGTTGTTATTGGGAATTCGAAGCTGCCCATCTTCTGTTTTTTTCCCTCTGTCACCTCTTATGGGACAGGGTAGTGGATATTTTTTTGTTAATAAAAAAAACAACTTATGAGGCAGTCTAAGGGTAAGGCCTTGAGAACGAATTTTAGTCAAGGCGGCTTGCCTCGATGGGGACTAGCCATCCGCGCAGGGCAGGATTATTGTGAGGAAGTGTATACGAAAGCACAGGTGCACTCTCAATCACCTCACTTTCATAGTCCGATAGGATGGCAACCGACACAATACGAGAAAGACGAGGCGCAGGACCAACGGTTTTACGTGCTTTCCGAGGCACAGGAGAGAAACACCGCCAATTTCCTGCTGAGCTGCAACTGCTTATTACTTGACAGATAACTCAATAATTGATTTTTGGCCCAACTCTACGACCACCAGACTAACGAGGAAGTCGAGGCAGGGTAAGCTAAGCGCGATTAATACCATCATTTCTCATAGCTGATTAAATCATATTATATTGCCTAATATTGTTTGCAAAAGGAGATCAAAAGTGTATGAAAAAAATAGTTAATTACATTAATAATGAAATTTTGCGAATATACGAGTATCTTACTTCCTTAATAATGTTATCCATGATCTACAAAGTAACTTCGTAAGCGATGCTCAGAGCCAAGTATATATTAGATTTGCTGAAATCTGTTACTTCAGTGTAATAACAGTTCGCTCGCTTTATGTTACTGAATAGGTTGAAGTATAAAATAATATACGTAGGCATTATGCTCTTTTATGTCTGCGTAGATAAAATTTTGTTATGAGTTATGAGTTATGAGTTTTTACGACTGTAATTCATGGGTATAATTAATCCGACTCATAGTTTGTATTATTGGCGCTGTCATCCCCTCTTTGGAAGTATAGAATATTCTCACAAAACATTATT
Organism: Parnassius smintheus behrii; assembly: GCA_036936625.1. Lineage (NCBI taxonomy): Eukaryota > Metazoa > Arthropoda > Insecta > Lepidoptera > Papilionidae > Parnassius > Parnassius smintheus. Next base: position 7,584,621 of record JAUPFT010000015.1, on the reverse strand, counting down.
TATTTCAAAAAATTAATGATTAACTTGTGTTCGTAACAAGAATAGAACAGAATAGAATCATATTTATTCAATATAGTATACATTTAATTCTTATTTAAAATAAATTGTTTACTTTTACCACTGGTTCGGAAAAACCCTCTTTTTTAGGAAGTACCAGCAAGAAAACCAGCGCAAGTTCTTTTTTAAATAAAATTAATTTACAATATATTATTTTACATAATAAGTATGTGAAAGTATATGTCATCAAGTGAAAAAGGATCGAGTTTCGGATAATCTTTAATAAAATGACCAAAACTTAGGCGTAACATTACACGCTTATGCAGGCGTCAATCAATTCCGTCAATCATGATTGATAAAAAATAGATGGTGACTGATAGGCGTACATTACGCGCGCATGCGGGCGTTATCACTGCATTACACGGTAGGTTATTCGTCAATCACAACCGTGATTGTTGTAAAACTGACAGCCTACATGAGCGTGTAATGTACGCCTAACATATAGCCTTTGATTGGTTTATGGCAATAAGTCTGCCGCGCTTCACGTGGCGGTGGTGGTTGTATCTGCGAAATATTTCCATTCATCGGACCTGCAGTATAAAAAATAATAAATAAATAGTAAAAGTATTTAATTAGTTGGAGACAAAATCCAACGAAGAAGAATATATAAAGATTTATAAAGTTGTTCGCCTCGTCGTTCTCAGCGAGACGATAGTCTACTCAACGTAAAAGTATAAAAGTTAAGTGAACTTGGATAGAACGTTTAACAGCGGTGTAACAATATCCACAACATTAGTCGTCCCGAACGGAAGAGGGGAAACAGGAGATGGACAGTAGCATCTTACTTATAACAAATATATATAAAAATTTATATATATATATATATTATATTTATATATATATATATATATATATATATATATATATATATATATATATATATATATATATAATTGTACAAATATAAAAATTAAAAACTGCGGTTGCGAACCGACGCAAAGCATGGCAACAATGGCAAATATCTATGAAATAATCTATGGGTAGGCCTATGTTCAGCACTGGACTTTTGATAGGGTGTAACTGAAACGGTAATAGGCGTTAAGCTATGTATGTGTTCTATGTATATGCTATGTACTATGTGTACTACAATCACTAGACCAACGCTGCCCCGTTGATCTAGTGCTTCTAGTAGTGCAACTGCTGATCATAAGGTCCTGGGTTCGAAACCCGGGTCGGGCCAAGATATCCGTCAAGAAATTCTCAGTATTTACCCGGAGTCAGGAAGTTGGCGGTGTCCCATCGGATTATCAGAGTGAGGGAAGAGTGAGTGCACCTGTGCTTGCGCATACACTTGGGCACTTTAATCCTGTCCTGCGCCGATGGCTAGTCTCCGTTGAGGCTGGCCGCCGTGACCGAAATTCGGTCTGGAGGACTTTTGGGGAGGGTTATATGCTATTTAAAATCGTTCTTCAAAATGTATATATAGCCTCTCTAACTCTCTATTCACTGCAGTCGTGAAGTGTAAACTAATATAATTGACTTTATATACTTTTGTGCTTCACTTTCCATAAAGTCCGAAAAATAATCTATTTGAGTGTTTCTTGATTCAATAAAATATTACCGGAAGGCGATTCCTTAGCTTTTCCTATTATTGCGATCGACAGGGTTGGACTTATAGTGTGGAAGTAATTTATACATACTCGTAAGCATTGATCGAGTCCTGAATGTGTGCAGCCTAAAGTATCTTGATACTTGAGTTGGTAAACAATATTAAAAGTAGTTTTAATTAACATATTTAGTTTGTGTCGAAGTGGCAGTAGAACACATTCATTCACCATATGTGTTCGTGTTGAGCGTCGTAAGAGGAAATTATGGAAAATAACAGGAACAATGTCATGGCCGATAGATAGCGCTTTAAGACATACGGCCATATATATAGGTCATGACCTCGGACACTTATGACATGGTTATACTGTACAACTACGTCATTTTTGTCACATTATGTGAAATACCTGGTCAATACAAAATAATGTGTCGTATATAACAGACTTCGTCTGGTATAATATACCTGATGTAAATTTACGACCGACGCGTTAAGGGTGGGAAGTAGAGTATTTCATATTGTACAACATACGCGTGCTTATTCGCAAAACATACCATTAAGAAAAGATAAAAGTAAAACAAATAAAAATTATACAAAAAATAGAAAAAAAATCTATGCTAAATAAAAATATGACATGGATCGTTCTTATATGAAATATCACATTCCCTTTCTAGTACATCACTTAGTGTTGCCATAGAAATACCACCTATATTATTGTAATTATTGTTTAAGCATAGTACTGTACTATGTGTTTGCCTTTAACATGTGTTTGTGTTTTTTTTAATAGAATATGGTTGACAAACGAGCACACAGTCCACCTGATGGTAAGTAGATGCTGTGGCCTATAGATATCTATTCTTATCCTCGATCAAGAATCAAAACGCATATGCGTTGTCACTCCTGAGGACTAAGATGCAATACCTCTTTTTCAGTAAATAAGGGTCTTCGGATCTCTATACTCACAATACAAAACACAGCAGTATTAGGCAGCTATTTTAAGCGGGTATTCTGTGAGAGCGTGGTCCTTCCCCGTTCGAGCCGACCCATTCGTGCCACATCCATAATATAGCCGCAGCGTGGCTCTATTCTTAAAAGGTAAAAGATGTGACCACTTGTTGAATTTACATATTTAACAAAGGGGGAGGGAATACGGTGTTAAAAATCGGTAATAGCTGTATAAAGCCGTGTAGTGGCGGTTGAGAATGTCCACTACCCCATATCTTCTTTTTCAAGTATTGCAAGACCCGCCGCAGAAGAACACAAAAACTCTCGGATCACACTCTTAATCTCATGGCTGTTAGACGGGACTGCTACGGACGGATGGGATGGCTGTTATGGCGGGACGGGAGACGAAGCTGAAATCGTCAACAGATTTGACAGCATACAGGCAACTGAACGGACAGATCTACAAATGCATGCGGCGAGACTTACGCAACTTTATTACTGCTCGTATTAAAGAAGCGATCGAGCGGAACTAGGGCTCAAAAGTCTTTGCCAGAGATCTGTCTGCCAGAAAGATCGAACTGTCAAAGCTGAAGACTGAATGTGGCAACATCGTTTCCGGGATACCTGAGATTTTGAGTGAGATTGAGAGGTTCTATGGGCAGCTGTACACATCATCGTTGGAGCCACACGCGTGTGAGTAAAGATCCAAGAGCAAGTCTTATCCGACACTATTCCGATGATATCCCGGACGTCAGTCTGAGCGAGATTAGAATAGCTCTCCAGCACCTTAAAAACGGCAGGGCGCCAGGCGAGGATGGAATTACAGCGGAGCTTCTGAAAGCGGGTGGAACACCGGTACTTGAAGTCTTTCAGAAGCTCTTCAATTCCGTCTTCATTGGTGGCACTACTCCGGAGACGTGGAGCAGAAGTGCGGTGGTCTTGTTCTTTAAGAAAGGCGACAACGCTCTCTTGAACAACTACAGACTGATTTCTCTTCTGAGCCACGTCTACGTGCTGTTTTCAAAAGTCATTACGAATCGTCTCGCACGCAGACTCGACGACTTCCAGTCTCCCGAACAAGCCGGTTTTCGAAAAGGCTTCAGTACCATAGACCACATACATACCCTTCGGCAGATTGTACAGAAGACGGAAGAATACAATCTGCCACTTTGCCTGGCATATGTGGACTATGAGAAAGCCTTTGATTTCGTCGAAATTTGGGCGGTGCTACAGTCCCTTCAGCGGTGCCAAGTTGATTTTTTTTGTTGATTTTTTAAAAAAACGTTACCCCTACACTAAGATTTTCTCTTGTATCGTGGGGACAGTGTACAAACATCCAGACCCGGAACAACTATTTGTAGGCCATACAAATACTTGTTCCGTGCGGGATTCGAACCCGTGACCCCCAGCGCAGCCACTCATTGCTAAGCCACTGCACCAAGGAGTCGTCATAGTGACTTTCGATATATCGAAGTACTGAAGTGTTTGTAAAGTAGAGCTACGATGCCTATCTGAGTACAGAACCAGAGTTCGAAACCTATCCAATTGCAGAGAGGTGTAAGACAGGGTGACGTTATATCCCCGAAACTCTTCACCGCTGCATTGGAAGACGTTTTCAAGCTACTGGACTGGAAAGGATATGGTATTAACATCAATGGCAAGTACATCACTCACCTTCGATTTGCCGACGATATAGTCCTTATGGCAGAATCGCTGGAGGACCTTAGCACTATGCTCAATGACCTCAATGGTGTCTCCCAACGGATAGGTCTTAAGATGAAGATGGACAAAACAAAGATAATTAATTAATTTAATGTCCATGTCACACCCATGACGGTAGTTGTTGGGAGCACTATGCTCGAAGTTGTTGACGAGTACGTTTACCTCGGACAAATAGTCCGACTAGGTAAGTCCAACTTCGACCGAGAGGTCAATCGACGAATTCAACTCGGCTGGGCAGCGTTCGGGAAATTACGACACATCTTCTCGTCAGGTATACCTCAATCTCTGAAAACTAAAGTGTACAACCAGTGCGTGTTGCCAGTGATGACTTATGGATCTGAGACGTGGTCCTTCACTGCTGTCCGTATGAGGATACTCAAGGTCGCTCAGCGAGCTATGGAGAGGGCTATGCTCGGAGTTTCTCTGCGTAATAGACTCAGAAATGAAGATATCCGCAGTAAAACCAGAGTGACCGACATAGCCCAACGGATTAGTAAGCCGAAGTGGCGGTGTGCCGGCCATATAGCTCGAAGAACTGATAACCGATGGGGAAGAAAGGTTCTCGAGTGGCAGCCTCGTACAGGTAGGCGTAGTGCGACCCCCCACTAGATGGAGTGACGACCTAGTAAGACATGCAGGAAGTCGATGGATGCAGGTGGCTCAGGACCGTGCTTTGTGGCATTACTTGGGGGAGACCTATGTTCAGCAGTGGACTCGTGAAGGGCTGTAATGATGATGATGATGATATCGATAATAATAATGTCCTGGCGACCAAATTTCAATCACGGCGACCAGTCTCTTCGAAGCCTGCGCAGGACAGGATTATGGTGCCCGAGTGTATGCGGAAGCGCAGGTGCTCTCTATTCCTTCACTTTCATAGTCCGATGGGACGATAATCCGACACGGCGTGGAACACCGGCCAATATCTTGACTCCGAGCTGCTACTTAGAGGTTTTTGACTGCAAAACCCAATATCTCATTTTGGCCTGTTCCGGGATTCGAACTCGAAGCTTAATAATCAGCAATCGCGTTTAGAATCACTAGACCAATGAGACATTCAGAACGTTACTAACGTTACGTAGTAATTGGACGATATCTTTATGGAAAATAAGGTACCAAAACCATTTGAGCACCCTATAAAGCACTATCGAGGGCTGAAAGAAATGTACCTAGCCAGGTGAAAATAAAACCTATATTAATCCAATCGGATAGTAGTGCTGACGATGCGGAGTCCACCGCACGGGTTCTCGTTCCGTTTGTTGAATGTTGACACAGTTTTACTAAACTTTTATTTTCCCCTCTATTTGTCAGTGTAGTCAACACAAATAAAGTAAAACGCTTTTAGTGACGATTTAAAATGTGAAAAATATTGTTCATGACGTACTTTTTTTTTTGAAAAAATAAAAGTGATAATAATATATGAACTTTGTGAACTCAAATAACGCATCGTTGTCATTTATTTTAAAAAAAAACAACATTCTGTGTTTAAAAAAGCTTTGAATTATGAATATTAATAATTAGTTAAAATTATTAATTTATTAAATCGTGTTAATAAGCGTTTTTTGTTGTAAACTTAAAAATGTAAATTACTTTTTTCTCATAGAATTAAGAATACATTTTTATAACATACTTTAAAAGTTAAATAAAAGTATTTTCAAGGTTTGTATATAATATTTAAGTGACATAAAAATTTATATGACATCTCCGTAGAACAGTGGCTAAGCGTTTGGTTGTGGCGCTGCAGAGTCGTAGGTTTGAATCCCTAGTATTTGTATGGCCAACAAGTATTTATTCCGGACAGATTAAAATTAGTGTTGTTTAAAAAAATAAAAATAAACTATTATTTAAGTAGAGCTTTGTTGCATCTTTATTATAATTGTAGCACAATTGGGTCGACTCGACCGGGGAAGGACCACAGAATGCAAAGAATATCACCTTGAAACAGTAGTTTAATGCGGTTGCGTTTCGCATGGTGAGTTAAAAGTGTCGGATACCCTTGTTACCAGTAACAAGGCAACAATATTAGCCCTCAAGGATGAAAACGCATCTGTATTTTGAATTCTAGCCGAGAATAGACGTAGGAGCTACTAACATATTATGTGGACTCTGTTATTCCTACATCTTTTAAAAATGGCTTCTGTGGACCTTGTACTGCAATAATCTTCAAACATTTTTTTCATTGTAACATAAACCAATTTATTTTAATTGATACTTTGACAAAAAAATAACAATCTCATTAATACTTACAATCTCATTAATACTTGAAATATCAGAATAATTACTTAAGATGGACCATATGTCAGTGTCAGTGACATCAATTATATTACTGAAAATACTGCTCGAGACTTGACGCTGAAATAGCTAATTAACTTGTGTTAACAATAAGGGAACACTCTCTCCCTGGGGTCAGTCCGGGTTAAGCAAAGTAAGGTAGAGATCATATATTTTGATAATTATAATTTGACATGATAATATAATTGAATACAACTATTTAAGTATACTGATTTTATCGTATTTGTCTGAAGTCTGCAGTCTGTGAACATGTACAAGACCGTCCTCACCATTACATAAGATTTGATAAACCACAAATCCTCACAAAAGAACACTTATTCCTATCTCGGATGATACGCGAGGCTATTGAAATTAAAAACATCCTAATTTCAATAGTGAAGATAAATGGGTGCTGCCATCTGCTTGGGATCCTATAATTAACAATCCTATAATTAATTAAATCCAATCCTATAATTAAATCCAAACCCCAGTATATCTCTGCAAGACTTCAAGATACTGTAAGCTCGTTCTGCGAAGATCGGACTAAAATTAAGATTCAAAAACTGAAGGTAGCCGGGCTAACTATAACATTAGGACGTCAAACATCTCAGTTCGCCCCCGTGACCATGGGTGCTGCCACCCGAAAACTCGGGAATTTAAAATAAGTTAAACAATTAATTAAACGCGATAAAAGCCTTATAAATAGTTTTATTCAATGTCTAGTGTTGGTGTAAATATAATAAATCATTATGATAATATAATTAAAATGTTTAAATCTATTAAAACACAATAGAAAGGGCGTACAGATTTAGAATTCATGTTAGGTACATATAATACAATACATGTGACAAAATCTACCAAAAATACAAGGAAGGCGTGTGCAGTTTTCAATTAGACTATTGCTAACGGTCTACACGTGTCCCATTGCTGGGCACAGACCTTCTCTTATTTTTCTAGTATTATGAAGCTATTTGTTTATGTCTATCCTTTAGTGCATGTTGGTGCACTTACGTATGTCTTCGAAATATTTTTTGTACCTCCATATGCTACCTGTATGTTCTCAAAATGTCTTCCTATATCGGAAATCACGATCGTAAAGCAGCAATTAAAATTGTAATTAACCATTTCGTTAGTGCCGGTGCGGTGGGGATCTAACCCAGGTTACTCGGGTACTGTGCGCTTAATGGTTATTGTTAGTTTAGTGCTTAATTCCTGAGCGAGCTACGGTGTGAAATAGACTTACTTTATTTGCGTAATTGCACTAAGTTTTTTTTACCTATATTAAGCTAGTTCTTTACTACTATTCTTGATGGTAAGTGGTGTTGCAGCCGAAGATAGTAAAGCACACTGACCTAGCTAAACAAAAAAACTATTCAGTCTTGCTTTAAAGTTACTTATATTGTAATCTGATGGAAAGACAGAAAGTTTTTATTATTTAAGTAAAAATTATTTCAAAGATATTTGAAGTCCACCAAAACGCGGTGGGTACACGGTGGACACTTCCTTGCTCTAAAACCCTCTTAGAAAAATGAGAGGAGACGCTGGGTACCTTGCTAGTTCTTCCCAGGATTAAAGTTCCAGTGATAAAAGTAAGAATTTACTTTAAATAAACACATCAATAGAATCTAGAGATACCTTAATCCTAAATTATTTACGACTATATAGTTTAAAATCTTATTATTTTCCATGTGAAGTTTATATACAGATAGAAACCTCTTTTATTCTATTTTCAAAATTTAAAAATGTAAATAAAATGAAAACAAAAGAAAGAACAAAATACATACGGCGACAAAGTTATTAGTAATTCGTTACGTCGAGGAAAATTAAAATAGTTCTACTGATATTAATTAATGAAAATCGATTAGATTGTTTTTCTTTTTTAATTTAACGTGCCGTGTGAGTCATGTTACGTCGTCATTTGAGTCGAGATGAAATGTTACGAGCCGTGGACATATTAGAAGATGGTGCTATTCAACACATCAGCCAAAACGTGATATCAAGGTTATTGGTCACGTTATCGGAGTACTGGGGGTGTGGCTGAACGAAACATGGGTAAATATCGTGTAACAACGCAGAGACAGGATCGATTTCTCCAAATGACCGTCAGAAAAGATCCCAATATCACAACGATGCAACTACTACAAAGGCTCCAAGAGAACTATCAGCAACTGGTAAGCGACCAAACCATGCAAAGGAGGTTGCATGGAGTTGGTCTTCATGCTCGAAGACCGCTACGTGTTCCAGCACTGCGACGTGGCAATTGCGTCTGCGGCTTTCGTGGGTTCGGGAGCATTTACCATGGGGTGACAAACAATGGTCGTTGGTGCTGTTCATCGATGAGTTTCAGTTTGGTTTTCATCCGGATTCACGAAGAACACGCGTTTCGAGAACTCCAGGGAGATTTAGCTGTCTACGGAACCCTCAGGAGGTATACTCATACCAATGCGGGACAATCATGGTGTGGGCAGGAATTCGTCTTGGCGGATGAACCGAGCTCGTTTGGATTCAAGGCAGCATGACTGCACATAAATACCACGAGGAGGTAGTGGAGCCTGTTATTGCCCCACACAGAGTCCATATGGGTCAGGATTTTCTATTCATGCACGACAATGCTCCTTCCCATATGGCGCAGCTGGGGTCAGCCGCTCCCAAAGACCATGATATTCAATTTGGCCTGCACAGTCACCCGACCTAAATCCTATTGAGCATGCCTGGGACATGTTACAACGAAAAGCTTTGAGAAGTTTTCCGCGGAAATTTTACGACGGAACAACAACTTTACGAGCACTTGCAAAGATCATAAGGTGAGTCAACGCTAGAGGAGCGGAGCACAAGCTGAGCACAAACTGAGCCGCTCTACTCGTGGTGTCAAGTGTGGACGTACAACGAGCCTACGACATGAAAACCAATGCATGCATATCTCTGTGTTCGTCTAAAAACCGACAATAGGTGGAGCACAGTCGAACTCGAACCAAACTCTCGAACGAAGAGGCTTGTAAGTCGGTCCACACTACACGAATTTGTGCTCGGCTCATGCTCCGCTCGTGCTCGGCTCGCGATAGGCCATAACAACGGAGGTCCGCCATCCGTTGTTACAATTAAGTTTTACAACAACAATCGAGTTCGATGTGTAATTAATGTAAGAGGTGGCAACACTGATTATGAATTATAAGATTTTTTTTTTCAATTTTTATTCAAATTAATAGTATTATAATAAGAAATGATGTTTTTTTAACAAACTAATTTTATACCGCGATTAAAAAAAATTACATTTTTATTTAAACAAAAAAATTACATGTTTTTTTTATCTTCTCTTCTATTTATTCATAAAATAACCCATAATTTTTCCATTTACTACATCAGCGTACGACAGATTAAAAATTTGCCAAGCATAAACGCTTCCGGCGAAGTTGTTGGCGCAATCTCTTCTCTTGTAAACAAGGGAAAATAGAATGAATTGTCGGTGATATTTCCTGATTAGTTGCGGGTGCGGAGGTCAATATGGAAAAAGAAAAACAAGCGGCCATTTTGTCACAGATATTTACGACATGTTTCTAGTTTCCCGCCAATTTTATGTTTGGAGGATATTTTGTTTTGCGATAAACAACATTACAAATAAAATACACCTGCAAACCTTGTTCGTCATATTTCTGTTATCATATTTTATATCATACTAGTGATGCGCCCCGGCTTTGCACGGGTGATTTCTGGATTTTGACTACAGCGTTATCTACTGATAAATTGTAGCCAATTGTGAATCTAAGTCATTCTCGAATCAACATAATCACACACACAAAATTTCATCAAATCGATCCAGCCGTTTATGAGGACTTCAGAGATATACACACGGACACAAGAATTATATATAAAAAGACTAACGACCCACCCGGGCTTCGCAAGGGTGATTTTTGGTTCTTGACAACAGCGCCACCTATCGGTTCCAATTGTTAATCGAAACCATTCTCGAATCCACTTAACCACACACACAAAATTTTATCAAAATTGGTCTAGTAGTTTAGCCATATACTAGCGACCCGTCCCGGCTTCACCTGTGTGGGATCTTTTAATATGGCGTCATTTAGATTTTTAAAATAGCTATCAATGTATTTATTGTAAAAATTATTCCATTTTACAAAAAAAATCTCCAGTTTTTCGAATAAAATATAGCTTAAAACACTTCTGGCTTTGCTTTCTATCTGCTTGTGAAGCTTCTTGAATCTTGACAATCAATTCGGCGATTACGGATGAGCTCGGACAGACAGACAGAGATTGTTTTTTTTTAAATAAATGATTATACATTATGATTTTTTTTTAAATAATGATTATACATTTTTATATTTACGCGGACACTACACACTGAATAAAACTATATATACGGATTTTATCGCGTTTAATTATTTTTAAATTACTCACGTTTTGGGTGCTTTACCAATGTTCACGGGAGGGAGGGGGACTGAGGTATTTCACATTCCAATGTCATAGTTAGCCCAGCTACCCTCAATTTTTGAATATTTATTTTTGGTCCGATCTACGCAGAACGAGCTTACAGTATCTTGAAGTCTTGCGGTGGTATACTTGGGTTCAAATTAGAATGTTTTATAATATCGATAGCCTCGCCAATCATCCTTGGAAGGTATCGGTGTTCTTTAACAAGGATTTGTGATCTATAAAATCTAATCTAGGGAAATCTAGTAACATGTTCACATGCTGCAAACTTCCCGGCGCGTCGGTTCTCTACATCAGCAATGTTTTTTCACACAGGTTTTTATAGACCTTTTTGTTTGTCTTATGTATAAGAGACTACATTCACAATAAAGCTTGTACACTACTGCATCTTGTAGAGGGATATTACACTTGATGGATACCTCTTCGGTGGCTTGAAATATGTTTTAATAGAAACTCGCTTCAAGATGTAGCCAGCTTTGTGTTTGACTCCTCTGACATACAGGAGGCTCGAATGTGGCCGGCTTCAATCGGTCACTGTGACGTAGATGGGATCCGAAGCTCGTTGTCTTACAATACTTGCTTGACGTGATGAAACTCGGCGGCGAGATGTTTTCTGTCACAGATCCTTTGTAATCTCTGAAACAAAGATTTTCTCACGGTAGCTAACTGTGATGGATGATGGCGAGATTCACCATTTAAATATCGATTGGTATGGGTCTTTTCCTATACACAATGAGATCAATAGTGTTATCAGGATTTAGGATGACTAAACATCCAGGAAAGCTAAAGAATTATTATAGTCTTACTACAAAAAAGCATTAAAACACTGGTCCAACATGTGTTTAGTTAGACATGGACTTAAATGACAAACACGTGTTAAACAATGGTTTAAATTTCGCTACCACTAAAAAATAATCATCCAGACCGAATTTCGGCCACGGCGGCCTGCCTTAACGGAGGCTAGTCATCGGCGCGGGACTGGATCACTATGGGACGTAGTAGAGCATTCGGTTTGAGTATCTCAGTCACAGGTACACACCCATGGTCACGGGGGGGGGGGGGGCCGTGACCATGGGTGTTGTAAAACACCCGAAACGTCGGCAATTAAAAATAAGTTAATTAACCGCGATGTCTTATGTCATGTCTTAATGAAATGAAAGTAGAACAGTTATTGTGATATTGTATGTGTATAAGCTGGAGTGGAGTAAGTAGACTTAAAGGCCGTTAATATATATGTTGTGCAAACGGAGTAATATAGATTAAATAGAGAAATTAATAGAGAAGTGATTTTTACTGTCTGGAAAAATTAGAGTGTAACAGGTGAACGGAATAGAAGCCTATGGCACCGATATTTAACATTTTTTTTTATTTTACATTAACATGTTATGAAATTGATCTATCAATAAATACTACTAATTGTATACGTATTATTTTAATGTCGATTGTTTTTAATTGATTTATTTACTTAGTTCAAAAACTTACTGTTTTGGTACAAAATAAAATTGTTGATATTTTTTTAGTACCAAAACTTTATTTAAAATTAACTAGTCTGGCCACAAATACTGTTACATAAAAACTTTTTCTTCAACTTTTTAAATTATTTTGATTTTGGAACGCGTTCATTATTTTTAAAAGTTCTTTCGCATTCGCGCCATTTCACATATTTTTTCGTGTTTATTATCAAATTACAATATGGAATGGGGTGTTAAAGAAAATAGTATTACGGTGATCGCCTTGCACAAAGTGGGTATGGAGCGTCGGTCTTATTACAGACACTTCAAAAGCTTGGTATCAGCCATACGTTATTATATCATACTATCAACAGATACAACTATACTTCCTCTATCGAAGACCATAAAAGATCAATGCGGTCGCGTGCTGTTAGAACTGCAAAGGCTGTTAATGCTGTTAGAGCCAGAATGCGTCGAAATCCCATTAGGAAGCAAAAAATCTTATCGCGAGAAATGAAGATTCCCGCTAGGACTCTGACGCGTATTATAAAACAAGACCTAAAGCTCGGTGCTTATCGTCGATTTACAGATAAAGATAAAGATAAAGATATATTTATTTGCAAAAACATATGTAGATAATAATACATTTATTTTTATAGGACAAGCCCTAAATATATCTTTACAATTAAAGAGAGTGGATCGATCAAAACGCCTTCTGTCGCGATACGCAGGTGAACGGCACAAAATATCCTCTTTACCGATGAAAAAATTTTCACGATTGAAGAGCACTACAATAAGCAAAATGATAAAGTGTTAAGTGGTCGGCAAGGTACAACATGGTCATCATCCTACGTCAGTGATGGTTTGGTGGGGCGTGTCTTATCAAGACGTCACAAAGCTATATTTTTATGAAAAAGAGTGAAAACTTCAGCAAAAGTGTATCACGAGACAGTCTTGGATTGCGTTGTGAAACCTCTCAGCAATACATTATTTGAAAATGTACCGTGGACTTTCCAGCAGGCCTTTACACACAAGGCACGAACTACCCTAGCCTGGCTTGAAACCAACGTTCCGGACTTTTACCGGTTTCGGCATCTGCATTTTGATTCTTTGTCGTGGATAAATGTAGTTTTCTAGGGGCCACAGCACCTACTTAACATCAGGTGGACTGTGTGCTCATTTGTCACCTTCATTGTATAAAAGGACAGCAGTAAAAAGCTAAAGCCAAAATTCCCAGTCTCGGCACGTTTTATATTTCTGAATTTTTTTTAATAAAATTTTTAATTAAATTCTCTTATTAAAATTAAAAAGAAACATTTCTTTATTTAGTTTTATTTCATTGTCATCATCATTAATCATTACAGCCTTTCATAAGTCCACTGCTGAACATAAGTAATGCCACAAAGTAGTTTTATTTCGGTTGTAATTAATTCGAATGCTGAAGAATTAATAAGTAAACGATATATTTTTACAGGTAGGCGACGATTAATGAACCATGTCTACTTTTCTTTATCGAGGGCATGAATTTGTTGAAATTTAGGTCGTACCACACACTGGTTGACTTTTAATAAACGTCAGTCTAGGTACACGTATTTTAAGCAAACAATAATAGCTTTTCATAAAAGGTTAAGAATTAGAGCAGGCATGTATGTACTAAAATATTAAAAAGTTTGTACATAAAGAAAACATACTATTGATGTAAATAAGCAAATCGCCTGGCAAAATTTAATAGCAACAAATGAAAACGTTATTGTATTTTATATTTTACTGGCTTTTTACCCGCGACTTCGTCTGCGCTGAATTTTTATATGTTTTTTAAACGTTACCTCCACACTAGAATTCTCTCCTGTATCGTCGAGGCAGTTTACCAACATAAATTTCACAAGGTCAATATCCAGATCCGGAACAATTACTTGTAGACCATGCAAATACTTGTACCATGCGGGATTCGAACTCGCGGCCTTTAGCACAGTAGGTCATTGCTAAACCACTGCGCCATTTTCAGTTGGATTTTACGGATTTTAATTTTTTCCCGAAACCCCACTACTTTTTCTTAAATATAACTTGATTTGGTTACTCCTTATAACATAAGTTATTTGCCAGTGAAAGTCCCGTCAAAATCGGTTAAGCCTTTTTGGATATTAGCCGGAACAAACACAGACAGATATAAACACAGATACATACAAAATTAAAAAAATGACTTGGTATACTTTCACATGCATTTAGTAAAAAAGCTGTTATTTTGACATTACAAATAGACACTTCAGTTTTATTTTTAAATATAAAGGTTTATTTATCAATCTTCAATTATAAATGTACGCCAAATAATAAAACTGGGTGGCAGGAGGTATTACGTCAAGGGCTCAGACGGAATCCTACCAAACACCCTTTAAGGTATTTGGCGGCATAAATATTTATGGTTTTAGTTTTTTTATTAATATAAAATATTATGTATGTTTTTATGTTATATTTATTGACGTGACAACGTCTAATAAATCGATGAACACCGGTTGCACGCACGAAAAAGGATGATTCATTGTAACGTTACGCTCACTGTAACGTTACGATCGGAGCGAGAGCGCTGCACGAGCGGCGAAAGGCACGATCGGCTCGAGCGTTCGGCTTGCGCTGCATCTATCTCTCTTCCACAAAGTATGTAACCATTTCATCAATGTTTTGTTATGACGTTAAAAGTAGTAAATTGTATTGACGACTTAACAGACAACCAATTATATATATGTATATATATATATATGTATATATATATATATATATATATATATATATATATACATTTTATTAAGTATATTAATGATATATAAACAATTGATCTCATTCAATTATTAGTAAGCTAAAAAGGTGCTGAATTATATTGTGTAAAGACAATTCGTGGCAGCATTGTTCAACATGGGTTGTGGGTCGTCAGGTCAAGTTATACCAAGTCATGATACTTGCAACGACGGACCTAAAGCCATAAACGGCAAGAGCGTTGGAAATGGTCACCACGATGACCTGCCGACTGTCGTGCTACCTGAAACCCCAGTTAAACCAAAACCACGTAAGTAAATTGTTGCATATCACCTTAACTGTTAGGAATATATGTATTTATAACTTCTATAAGCTCTTTTTAACTTTTATGCTACTACTAGGGGGTGGGACTTTATTTATGCCTAGGAGTCCGTCTTAATATCGATAAGGGTGACAAGCGAGCACGCAGTCCACCTAAAGATAAGTGGTTGCTGTGGCCCATAGACATCTACATCAACCCTCGTTTGCGAATCAAAATGCAGATGCGTTGTTAGCCGTGAGGACTAATATGGAATGCCTTGCTTCCAGTAAAAAGGGTCTCCGGTTCTCAGCACTCATCATACGAAACACAGCAGCATTAAGCTGCTATTTGACTGCCTCGTTGGTCTATTGGTTGTAGTAGTGCGACTACTGATCGTGAGGTCCTGGGTTCGAATCCCTGGTCGGACCAAAAAATCAATTATTGAATTTTTCTGTCAAGAAATTTTCGGTAGCTGCCCGGAGTCAGGAAGTTGACGGAGTCTCATCCCCGTGTCTCGAAAAGCACTTAAGCCGTTGGTCCTGCGCCTGATCTCTCTCCGGTCGTGTCGGTTTACCGTCCCATCAGATTATGAGAGTGAGGGAATAGAGATTGCATCCGTGCTTACGCATACACTTGCGCACTATAATCCGGTCCTGCGTCGATGGCTAGCCTCCATTGAGGCAGGCAGGTAAATAATAAAATAATAAAATTCTTAGTGATTATTATAAAAAATATTAAAAAGGGTTATAACAACGTCAAAGAAAATACACTATATAAAAAAGATAAAGCGGTCTAACAATAAAATAAAAACAATGTGGCATATTGTTCGAGAACGCAGAAACAAAATAAACTTAAAAGTAAAATCAAATATTAAATTAAATATCAACAACAATTTCTTCTAAGCCAAAACAGATCGCCGATAAATTTAATGATTACTTCTCCAATATCAGTGAAACAATTCTTCCACAAGCAAAGGGTCTTCCAGTACTACATCCATCAGAAAACTCAATATTTATAGGCAGAGTAGGACTTGAAGAAATATTTTAAAATATTAAATAGTCTAAAAATAAACTAAGCCTGGTATTGATGAGTTTCCCCCAACATTGTTCAAACAATGTGCAAGCGCTTTATTATATCCACTAACATTTTTAGTAAACCAATCTTTTGAAGAATAGCGTATTCCCAGATATACTAAAACTTTCACTAGTGAAACCCATCTATAAAAAAGGTACACAAACGAACCCAGACAAATATCGACCTATTGCCTTATTGCCCACAGCCTCTAAAATATTTGAAAAAGCATTATACGAACGTATCTATAAATTCTGCGCAAAATATAATATCTTTAATGAAAGTCAAAACGGTTTACGCAAAAACAAATCAATAGTTCTAGCAATTTACAATTACATTAAAAAAATACGTAATATAATTAACGATAAAAATATGCTATAGGAATATTACGAGATATGTCAAAAGCATACGATACAGTGCAATATAATAAATTACTAAATAAATTATATGACGTAGGAATCAGAGGCCCGTGCTACATACAATCTGTTAAAATCGTATTAACACACTGCAAATAGTAGAAATTGAGTATTTTAATGACAGATTACAAAAAAATTAAGAAATTAGATCCGATACTAAAACTATTGATGCCTTAATACCTCAAGGCAGCGTGCTGGGGTGTCTTATGTTTTTAATTTACGTTAATGACTTTGCAGAGGCTCTGAAGGAATACTGTGTCATGTTCGCGGACGATATTTCTATTCTTACATCAAGCCAAAGTTCAATGAATTTAACAGAAAAAATTAACAACATATTATTAAGAACAACGGACTGGCTAACTAAACATAACCTGCGGATAAACTTATCGAAAACTAAAATAATGTCTTTTCACCCATATCAAAAACCAAAATTAGATATAAAAATAAATAATTTTGGTTAACGAGCACAACCTACTAGGCCTAATAATAGATACCCATATTACTTGGAAACCACGTATAGAAAAATTACATAGAAAGTTAAGGAGTTCTATGTACGCGTTACGAGAAGTAAAAAAAAACAACAGATATAACCACCGCGATAACAACCTACTACGCGTATGCATAAGCATGGCTCAGCTACGGCATTGCCCTATGGGGATGCGGTACTGATGCCTCAAATTTGTTAACTAAACAAAAAGAACTAATACGAATCATAGCTAATATACAAAACACAGAAAGCTGTAAGCCTTACTTTAAGAAGTACAACATTTTAAGCCTGGCCTGGATTTATATTTTGGAACTATGCAAATTTGTCAAAAAAAATCCAAGCTTCTACACAAAACGATACATCATATCTAGGAATCTAAGGCAGAGAAACAAACTAGTGTTACCAACTTCAAAACTAAAATCTCATTCTTCCAGCCCGTTTGCCATGTCTATAAAATATATAATAAATTACCCGAATATATAAAAAAACATTGAAGACGAAAAACCATTTGTAAAAAAAATAAAGCAACTACTTATAAACAAGTGTTACTATAGTACTTCTGAATTTTTAGAAGATAAAAATATACTATAATATAGATATGTAAATATAAATATGTTAGGTAATATGAAATGCCACCCTACTAAATAAATTACAATAAAACATTCTATTAAAATTTAAAATGATTCAAATAATTTAATAAAAATTCTACTGTGCTAATTATACTACCTATAATAATAAATTAAATGTCAAAATCAAATAATAAATAATAATAATTATAATAGCCATATTCCAAATGCAATGTGTGTACTCGTATGTTTATATAATATAATGAATTTTAATATTGAATATTTATTTAACAATAATAATAATAAAACAAAATAAATGTTCCTCCTTCATAATATTGCTGTGCCCATCAGGGTTTATAGAGATACCTTAAACTATGTAACACCTTTTGTAACCTATGGAATGCAATAAAGTTATTGAGTATTGAGTATTGAGGCCGCCGTGACCGAAATTCGGTCGGGAGGACGTTATTATTATTATAGTTGTAGCACGCCTCTACTACACCATGCTGTCAGGGTGGGTACCACAGCTGTGTTCCAGTCTGAAGGGTATACAGAGCCAGTATAATAACATACTGTGGGGCATGTTATTATACTGTATGCATGATGGTAAGAAAAAAATTATTACTGTGTAACAACAATTTGGGTGTAGCGCAAGGATGTTTTTAAGGGCCTCTGCTTTTCCTACTTTACATAAATGATTTGCCTAAACATTCTTTACATGAGTGCATACTATGAGCAGATGATGTAACACTAGTGGTGATGATGTAAGGGTACACTACGTTTCGTCCTGTAGGTGTCGTTAGAGGTGACTATGGAAATTGTCAGACCGTAATTCCATCACGGTGGCCAGTCTCAACGTACACTAGCAATTTGCGTAGGGCAGAATAGTACAAGCCGCAATGCGCAACTACATAGGTACTGTGCACTCTCACCCCCTCATTCATACTTTGATGGGACGGTAATCTGACACGGACGGTAATCTACCCGGTAGAGATCAGGCGCAGGACCAGTCGTTTACGTGATTTTCGGGGCACGGGGGTGAAACACTTGGCATTTTAACTATAATACCTTTACGCCAAGTGTTAACCGTGCAGTAGCGGAAGAATATCCACTATCCCACACCGTCCCGTGGGTGTCGTAAGAGGCGACAGGAGGATACTAACCAGGAGATGGGTAGCAGCATATTCGTAATAAAAACTAGGAAAAATGACTGCAGCAAAAATAAAAGCATGGCGTCTTTGGCAACCCTCCTATAGACCGTGACGAAGCGTAAGTTACCCAAAAGGTGCGGCGACGGGAAACAGCATCAAAGGTGGGGGTCGTCCGGCACTGAGACCGTCAACTCCTCTGCCAAACCAGGAGATTATTGATTATCTTCCTTTCAATGTACAACAGTGGACATTTTCAGACAGATAGTTTTTTATTCGTGGCAGAGCCTCTCTGCAGCTATATAATGGTGGTAGCACGAATGCGGCTCGATAGGGGTAGGATCACGCTCTTACATAATACAAGTGTAAAATTGCAGCTTAATGTTGCTGTGTTTCGTATGGTGAGTGTAAAAACCATAGACCCTTTTTACTGGAAGTGGGGCATTTCATCTTAGTCCTCAGGGTTGACTACGCAATTGCATTTTGGTATATAGGTCACAGCATTCACTTATCATCAATTTGGTAAATTGTGTGCGTTTATCAGCGTTATTCTATAAAAAAGTTAAGGTGTGAGACGTCTGGCACTACCATTGGCAATTCATCTGCCAAGCGACGTGATTATAAGATAATGGTGATCAAAGATGGTGATATTATAAATGGAGAGACTCATGTACAGCAGTGAATATATACAAACTGATATTGAAAAGGGCAAATAGTTTTGAACGATGTTTTTTTTTTATTATAGCACTGGCCTTCGAGATTCCTCTAGAAGATTTTCAAGGCAACCGAAGGGCTGCTGCTACGCCACCACCTCACGTCCAGCGATTGTTGCAGCCTCATAATGCTGATATTAGTTTACCTGACATAGAAGAGAAGTTGGCTGAAGCAGAGCAAAGAAGACAGTCGGTGAGTTGTTAAATTTAAGCTCGGAAAAATGGCTCTCTTTTTATTGCCATCATATTATAGTTGCACTTTTGTTATACTTTTTTTATGTGGCTTATCGTAGAGTTGCAGCGCTCCGGGTTGTGAGTTTGAATCCCACATGAAACATTTATTTATATGCCCTAGCAATAACTGTTCCATGTCTGGATGTTTGTCCCTGTTCAATTTTTGTATTTAAACTGCCTCTCTATTATTTTAAAAAGAAAAGAATTACAATATATTAACGGGTAGAATAAGTGCCTTACAGTATCAGGCTCTATTTTTCTCTAGATATTGAAGAGGATATTACAAATAGTCTTAGCAATTTTGAAAAACTACAAATGAACTCGATAATCATTGAACATAATATAAACCTGAAATTGCAATGGATTTTTTCTCATATTGCTGTTAGTAACAGTGACATGTGCTTGGTGGTAGAAATAAGTAAGAAGGTTAGAAAGAGAAGGAAGGCTAGATTTTTCTTTATAGAATAAGTGTGACAAGCGAGCACACAGTCCACCTGATGGTAAGTGGATGCTGTGGCCCACAGACATCTACATTTATCCTGGGTTAAGAATCAAAAAGCAGATGCGTTGTCACCCGTGAGGACTAAGATGGAATGCCCCGTTTCCAGTAAAAAAGGGCATTCGGATATGTACACTCACCATTCGAAACACAGCAGTAATAAGCTGCTATTTTACGCTGGTATTCTGTGCGAGCGTAGTCCTTCACCGGTCGAGCCGACCCACTCGTGCTACAACCATAATATAGCTGCAACGTGGCTCTAACACGTACAAAATCCTTGACGGACTGCACCTATCCCTCAATTAAAGCTACAAGAACGTAAAAGGACTAGGAATTTGACGAATACTTAAATAAAGCCTCGTAATAAACCTACATATCTTTTCTTTTCTTACTTTTTCATTTAACCAGACTGATGCCGAAACACTCAATTTAAGATGCCGTTAAGTCTCGTGCCATCTTTATCACTTTAAGTTAAAGTGAGTGTGACACCACGAGTATTAACGACATATATTTAGGAGCATTTTAGCATTTGGCCACGAGCCACAGCAACTCGTGGTCGGGTTAAGCTAGTCTAATACATAAATAAATAAAAGTGTTTGTTAGTAAAATAACGGACATTTATTGAGCTGAAAGGGTTATTTGCACGCCAATTTGAATTGGAAACTATTTTTTAAATTCGTGTCCGTCATTCCGGGTTAATTTTCAGAATGTTTGAACTAATTGCATTGAAATTGACGAACAGATGTAGAGAAATTGCCAGGAGTGTTTTTTTTTTTTGAGAAACCGACATATTTATGAAATAAATGATCTTTGATGATTAGTTAAAACCACTTTTACGGATTTTATTGCGTTTAATTTTACTTTTAATTATTTTTATTTTTAATTCCCTGCGTTTCGGGTGCTTTCCAGCACCCATGGTCACGAGGGACTGAGGTGACTGACGTCCCGATGTCATTGTTAAACCCGGAGTACCTTCAGCTTTTTAAATTATTGTTTATGGTCCGATCTGTGCAAAATGAAGTGACTATTTCCTGAGGTCTTGCACGCTTAGGTTTAGTTTTAATTTTATTGATTATAGGGTCCTAAACAGATGATAGTACCCAGCCTCCTTCTCTATTAAAATTAGGATGTTTTTTAATTTCAATAGCCTCACGTATCATCCTTGGTAGGAATCGGTGTTCTTTCGCGAGGATTTGTCTGTTTTGTTTGTCTAGGACATGATCACAAACTGCAGGCTTCCCGGAACGTTGATGCTTCACATCAGCTATATGTTCTTTTACGCGGGTTCTAATTGATCTTTTTGTTTGTCCTATATAAGAGAGACCACATTCACAATCAAGCTTGTACAATCTTACATCTTGTAGAGGAATATGATACTTGTCGGATGGTAGGAACTGACTAATCTTCTTCGCCGGCTTGTAGAATGTTAATATTAATCAATGTGTAGTGTTCGCGTAAATATAAGAAATCATTTGATGATTAGCTTAAATATCGTGGTAAAATGTGGTTGAGCCAAGCTGTAGTTATATTAGTAGTTTAGTTGTAGCACGAATGAGTCGGCTCGACCGGGGAAGGACCACGCTCTCACAGAATACCAGCGTAAAGTAGTAACTTAATGCTGCTGTGTTTCGTATGGCTAGTGTAGAGACCCGGGTCTCTTCTGGGTCCCTTTATTACTGAAAACGAGGCATTCCATCTAAGTCCTCACGGTGACAACGCATGTGCATTAAATATAGGTGTAATTCATTTATGGGGCAATGCAACGCTTTTACAACAATATCCCAAAAAATATACCAAATGTCTTATTAAAGAAAAATTGTACAAAAAGGGTTATTATAATATAAATGAGTACATAAATAAAAATAACCACTGGGAATGAGCTGAATTCCAGCATGCTAATTCCATAAAAATCATACAAAAATTGTACTTACAAAATAAATTTATTGTGAATTGAAATATGTTTAAAACCCACTGGGTTTCTTGTTGGTTCTACCCAGGACAAAACCTTTTTTTTTGTGAACCAGTGGTAAATAAAAAAAATACTATCAATAAGTATTACACAATAATCTATGTTAAATAAAAATCATTTATTTCATTTTCTCACGGGGGACAACGCATCTGCATTTTGATTCGTAATCGAGGATAGATATAGATGTCTATGGACCACAGCAACCGCTTACCAACAGGTGGACTGTGTGCTCGTTTGTCTCAACCTATCCTATAAAAAATCTATATAACGTCGCCTCAGTGCTTGTTAGGCCAATAGACCATTTGAGTAATTTTACAGGAGCAATGTTTTTTGTTTTTCTATGCTATGACTCAAATAAAGTCGTAATGTTCGGTAGTTTCCCAAAACTGTTGCACATCTGGACTTCTAATAATCTGTAAAAAATAAAAACTTCTGACTTTTACATTGTGTAAAACCGGTTTAAAAATGGATATTGGACAAAAAAACGAAACTATAATTACGTTAATGGATATACACTACATTCCTTGGGATGTTGGCCAAAAAGCAACCAAAAGTATTCTGTGCTTGTTTGCCCTATATCCTTACTTCACAATACAGGCTGTGAAATTAAACAAATCCACTGCGCATCATTATTGTATGTTATAATAAAATTAATAAATAAATTATAAATTGTTATTTAACAGACTATGATCTTGAATTAAAATTAAATGTTGAATTTATAGATGTATACTACCGGTGCCCTGCGGTGTACTCGCGTATAATTTTAACGAAAGGTACTGTCGTTTTGAGTTAGCTTGACAAAAATGTGATTTTTGTGTGGGAAAGGAATTTATGTGCTGAATTACTTCTTCTATTTTGCTTTCGGCGGGCTGTTTTTTATATGTTTTCCTTTAGAGGATGTGGAAATCAATTTCAATTTGTTGTTGTAAAGTTTTTTGTAGAAATAACAAATTCTTTTAGCCGATATATTCAAAGTAACACAAACAATCTTCTGACACACTTTCACTTTTTACTCGTTTTTCGAAAAGAAGTACTATATAATAATTCTTCAAATAGTTATTTTTACTCTAATATATTATAAATGTGAAAGTTTGTGGGGATAGATAGATGGATGTTTGTTACTTTTTCACGCAAAAACTACTGAACGGATTTGGATGTAACTTTGCACCCGGATGACTTATATCCTGGATAACACAGGCTACTTTTTTCTCGTGAAACAGCAGGATGACACTAGTACTTTATATTTTATCTACCTATACTTTTTCGATTATCAACCTACGGTTCTTTTTATTTTTAACCGACTTTCAAAAAGGAGGAGGCTATGTATTCGATGCATATTTTTAGTTTACAAGTGATCCTCAGGTATTTTGGTTTCCTAGTGTGTTAAATAAGTTATTTTGTGTTTGTATTTTTTTTGTGTTACCAGTTGTGCCCCACGGTTTCACCCGCGTAAGGCCCTTTCCTAGATTACTGGATCAAAAATTAGCCTATGTTCTTCTTTAGAGTTTCATCTATCTATGTACAAAATTTCATCAAAATTTGTTCAGCGATTTAGGCGTGAAAGCTTAACAAACATTCAAACAAACTCACTTTCGCATTTATACCTAATATTAGTAAGTACATTTATATGCTCAGTTCAACATATTAAAAGCCCTTTAAAAAATTCCTGAAACCCCTTCCAACCTTGAATAACTTAATAACGCCTTCAAACGCATACATACCAAATAAATAAACTGAACAAACAAACAAACGCGTAGTGCCCGTTCCCATAAGAAAAAGTATTCCCACTGAGAAAGGATATCCCAAATTATTTAGTATCAAATTAACTATCTTTAGGTGAAAATCCCGTCTAAATTGGTCCAGCCGACCCAGAGATTCGACCGTTTGAAAAAACAAACAAACTCTTCAGCGTTGTGAGTATGACAAAAGTATGATTCTGAACCATCCTGTATTACAGACACAACGTGACCTAAAATAAAACTACAATGACTAAAATCAACTTACATTTCGTAGTATGCAGTACTGCGGTTATACTGTTTATCACAACTGGTCCAGGACATAATTTTCAAAGTTATGGAAACACTTTCCACCTCGTTTCACTTGTAAATTCACCGAAAAACTTAAAAAAATCTTGCAATTCTAACACCGTTTTGCGTCGCGATAGATTGTAAATAAACAATATGGCGGAACAGCGAGGTGTGACGTCATGAGCGAGCGGGCCTGTGATTGGTTAATTTGAGGATATACGACAAACAAGCACGCGCTGGGAATTACGCTATATGAATGTTGGTTCATTTGTGGTGGTAAGCCATACAAGCACGAAAATTAAAATTGTAACTGTGGATATTGGTTTTTTAATATAGTCTGTTACTCGTTTATTGGTATAGTTACACTAGTCATTCTTGATTTAGATTGTGTAGAATTTTATTCTTAAACATACTTTACATTACATACATTTTGAAAGTTTGCGGATTCTTCTCTTATAGACATCCAACTGAACTTCTTTATCGACACTGGCAGGTACTAACGGTACGTCAGCTGTTTATTCTCTATACCTTGTTGAAGCAACACAGTGGAATTACATATGATCGCCATAAATTTGTAGGAGTTAGACGTAAAAACACAGTTTGTGCAACATTTTCAACAAAGAAGACATATACAAAAAAATTCTTTTGCTATATGGATGGATTCTTATACAATAAAATAAATGAAAAGCTATCTATATATTCTAAAAATAAATATGATTGCAAAAAAAACATACATGATTGGCTACTGAAATTAGATTATGATTTAACGGAATCGCTCCTATCAAGATAAATATAATGTACGCACACACACACACCCAAAATCACAAACACACACACACACACACACACACACACACACACACACACACACACACACACACACACACATACACGCGCGCGTGCACGCGCATACTATACACTACACTACACGAACATAAATATATAGTACTATACATACATATATGTATTTATACATTTTATATCATAATACACCCTTAATTAGTATTTTATCCTGGATTTTCGCTGTAATTTTAAAAAATATAAGAATTCCTTTGTTTATCTATCTATCTATTGTTTTCCTAGAATATTTTCATTCAATGTCATAGCATTCGAGGGGTGGGAACCTGGTGACTTGTACTACAGGCTTATATATGCCTACTTCAGGCACCAGCTTCTCACATAATAGAATTCTGTATATGTACTACTAGATTTACATTGTTTTACTTTATGTTATGTGAGAGGATAAATAAAGACATTATTATTATTATTATTATTATTTTCGTCCAAATTGGTCTGTTGGCCAAACAAGCACTGAGGCGACGATAACGCTACATTAATAGGTTCTACGCAGGCAAAGCCGTAGCGGGTTGTTATATCTTTGCTTGGTAGCAGTGATAAAAGATATGAGGCAGGTTGGCTTACAGTCTGTGTGGATGGCGGTATAAGAATATCCATTAACCCATTTCTAACCGTGGATGTCGTAGGAGGTGACACCGGGACACAAATCAAGAGATGAGCTGCACGACTAAAATTGCAACCCGCTCGCCAAGCGCTTGTCAAGCGTGGCAACTATGGCAAATATCCTACCCCCCTATGAGGCAGTCTATGGCAGAGGCCTATGTTCAGCAGTGGACTTTAATAGGCTAAAATTAGGCAAAAGGTGGGTAATACCTAACTGGATACCTCCTAAGCAGTAAATAAGCACCTAGAAAACTCATTTAACAACATAGTTACGTTATATTTTAAACTATTTTAACAGATTCTTCAACAGCGGGTTTCGTCTGCTCAAAAGAGGATACAGAAAATGAAATCGTTCGACAGTAATATCTTAAATAATCAAGTACGTATGACACTGGACTATAATTTTTTTTAATTTGTTTTGAAAAATTAAGAAAATTAATTTAAATAAAAACAAAAAGAAAAAAGAACAGAAGAACTATCATCAGTGTATCAGTGACTGGTCGTCGCTGCTGGTGATAAGAGGGTTCATTTTTTTCTCGCTCAAAGGCTAAATCCTGTAGGCATTTAGCGAAGAAACGCAGCCAGTGTTATTGGCACTGTACCGCGGGAGTAGGACTATATGATAGTTTAAGTTTTTAGAGTTAGAATTTTTTATTATGATAATAAATATTGTATACGTTTGAATTTTATGTAAATAAATGGTTTTACATAAAAAGTGAAAGCCGACTTCGCGAAATATAATGTATAAAATAATTACACATTCTGAAATCGGTGCTAATACATACTCGTAGTGCATAGAAGGATTGAAGCCCCGATTTCAGTATGTGTGATGGAGTGACGTCATGATACATCGCTGGGATTCACTACATGGACCATGCTTTGTGGCAGTCTATAGTAGAGGAGACTTGTGGTGGATTATGCTGTTTTCAAAATAAAGGCCTGTCTTCCTTGTGTCGGTGTCGGTCCAATGACGGTGTAAGAAATTTCAATACCTCATATCGTCCCGTGGGTGTCGTGAGAGGGAAACTTGAGCAGCAGATGGGCAGCAGCGTCTCCTGACAACAACTATAACTAAAATTATTAAAAAAACTGCGGTTGGCAACCTGCCTGCCAAGCGAGACAAAATCCTACCCTATGGGGTTTGGGGAAGGTTTATGTTCAGCAGTGGACTTTTATAAACTTATGGCTGGATAGATATTTTCCTTACGAGCTTATCATTCAGCATCTTGATGTACGACCTCTCACTAAATGGACGAATGTCTTGTTGGGGCACTTGGAGTCGCTGTTTACAGAATAGGGCCATTAGAGCAATATATGATTTAAAACCAAAAGAGTCGCTCAGACAAAAATTTAAGGAAATTAATATATTAACTCTGGCCTCTCAATACATTTGTGAAAATGTAATGTACGTACACAAATGTAAAAGTAGTTTTGCAAAAATAAGTGATATACATTCTGTAAATAATAGGAACAGACACAAGCTAATAGTAAGTTTGTATAAAAAGGGTCTCTCTGGGAAGGGTGATCGCTACCAAGCTATTTCTAATCCTATACCTTTAAACGAGCAATTCTTGTATATATATATATATATATATATATATATATATATATATATATATATATATATAATCGGAATCTCGGAAACGGATCCAACGATTTTCATAAAACTTTGTGCAGGGAGTTTCGGGGGCATTAAATCAATCTAGCTAGGATTTATTTTTAGAAAATGCCTTTTTGTCCGTGTTTTTAGGCAATGAAAAACTGCTACAATATCGTTAGAATAAGAAGGTTAATTTTGATGATTTAACAATGATTACAAATAGCTTAATTGGTATATCGGGCGGTCACGAAATTGTAATACCATGGTTCGAGCCTAGACCGACCGACCGACTTTTTTTAATTTTTTTTTCAAAATCCTTTCTTTTTTAAGAAAATCTTTTTTTCGAGCCCTTTTTTTAGTTTTTTTTTAAAAACACGAAAATTTAAATTAAACTAATTGCAATCATGATTTTTTATTCAAATAACCAGTTCAGCTTTTTCTATTATGTCGCTAAGATCAAAAAATATTATTCGTATTTCATCAGTATGTAATTTGTATCTAAATATAATTTCCAAAACACAAGAATTAAAAAACACGAGCGAAAAATACCGAGCAAAGCTCGGTCAACCGGGTACCTACTTTGTTTTATCCTATACTATTAAACGAGCAATTCTTGTATATATGTATATATATATATAATCGGGATCTCGGAAACGGCTCCAACGATTTTCATAAAATTTAGTGTCCAGGGAGTTTCGGGGATAATAAATCGATCTAGCTAAGATTTATTTTTAGAAAATGTCTTTTTGTCCGTGTTTTTAGGCAATGAAAAACTGCTATAATATCGTTAGAATAAGAAGGTAAATTTTGACGGCTTATTAATGATTACAAATAGCTTAATGGTATATTGGGCGGTCGCAAAATCGTAATACCATGGTTCGAGCCCAGACCGACCGACCGACTTTTTTATTTTTTTTTCAAGTTTCTTTCTTTTTTGAGAAAATATATTTTTTTCGAGCCCTTTTTTTAGTATTTTTTAAAAGCACGAAAATTTAAATAAAAATAATTGCACTCATGATTTTTTATTCAAATAACCAGTTCAGTTTTTTCTGTTATGTCGCTAAGATCAAAAAATATTATTTATAATTCATCAGTATGTAATTTGTATCTAAATATAATTTCCAAAACACACGAATTAAAAAAATCGAGCGAAAAATACCGAGCAAAGCTCGGTCAACCGGGTACTGTTATTAATTATAACGTACATGATCGAAAGCTACTATTTGAAAAAAAAATAGTCCCGCTGGGTTTCTTGCTGGTTCTTCTCAGGACAGAGGTGTTTTATGCGAACCAGTGGTAAACGAAAAAAGTGACTTTCAATAAGTATTGTTTACAATCTATATTGTAAGTGAAAGTTTAACTATTCTTTATAAATAATAACACTATAATATCTTAATTGAGAAGTAATGATTATTATTATTTATTAATTATTTAGGTAAATACATCCTATAATGACAAACGAGTACACAGTTCACCCGATGGTACATAGATGGTAAGGCCCACACTCAGATTAAGTAAAAAAATTACCTAAATACTGACGAAAATGAGCGTAGTTTGATACGTGTATGTGCGTGAACGCGTGTGTTTACTTACAGGAGTGGAGTTTTTTGGCTTTACTAATAACAAAAGACGCGTTGTATCTACCTTATTTACTTCATCTGAGGGCCTACACATCAATGCATATGCCTTGTCACCCCTAAAAACAAACTGGAATGCCTCGTAACAAGTTAAACGGGTCTTCGGTTCTCTACACTCACCATACGAAACAGCCGAATTATGCTGCTACTTTACGTTTGTGTTATTTAATAGCGCAGTCCTTCTTTGGACGAGGCGACCTATTCATGTAACCATATATGAGCTAGCAGCATGGCTATACCACGTAAAATGTTGAATACCTTATTTTTGTTTCTTTACAGAATTCGGAGACCAACAAGCGTGGATCTAATACCTTGACCATCCCACCAGAACCAGGATTGTGTGAAGATAAAAACATATGATAAAGTTTAATTTAATAGAAATACTTTATTTATAAAATTTATGTTAAATATAAATATATGATATTTAATAACAAAATGTAAAAATTTGATTGTAATAAGATTCAACTAACAAAAATATTTTATTCATCTCCTATACTCACATACACACATGGGTGTTTCCATAAAATTAGGGTCACTTTTGTAAGTAGTTTGTCTTCATGATATTTAAGATGGTGTTGCATTTCCTAATAATGTACGTTATAGGTGATTAATTTATTATGTCATACCTAAAAGGGCCAGTCACTTTATGTAGTATTTTATGAGATATTTAGAGTATTGTAAATTTAGGCATCTAGGGACTTACTGTTATTGTTAGGGACTGATATTTAAGCATTAGATATTAAAAAATATAGTTAACACCTAATGAACAATAACGATATTATAATAAAATAAAATGTGTATAAATTTTGAGACATATTTATTAAAATTTTCATTCATGTACAACACAGGCACAAGTATCACGGTCCGTAAGTTTAGAGAGTACGACCCAGAATGGAGGTAATTTACAAAATAATGAATACATAATTGTCAGAGTATTTGTTTAAAGAAACTTCTTGTGCAAATTTTTCAAGAAGTCCAACAAATACCGTTTCTGGTTTTTGACTTCATTTCGGTTAATACATTTTTTTTCCTGTTGCAATGCGACTATTACTATCATCTTCATGGAACCTGTGAATCGTTTGGAGTACTCCGTTTTTCTTAGTTTTTTTTTTAAGAACTATTGCACCGAAACTTATATGTTTATCCAGGTGGTAGAGCCACGCTGCAGCTATGTAATGGTTGTAGCACGAATGACACGGTGACAACGCATCTGCATTTTGATTCTTAACTGAGGATACATGTAAATGTCTATAGACCTCAGTATCCATTTACCATCTGTGTGCTTGTTTGTCACACGTATTATATTAAAAACAAAATTATACAGCTATTACCGAATCGCCAAAGTTTATATTTGTCAACGTTTGGGCTGGTTTGGACCTGCAAAATTTCGCTGAACAATGTCTTTTTGACCAATGTAGGTGGCGTATTCTGGGCAACACGATGGTCACAATAACTTTTTTTTATAGGAGAGGGCAAACGAGCATACGGCTCACCTGATGTTAAGTGACTACCGGCACCCATGAACAACTGCAACACCAAGGGAATTGCAGCAACAGGTGCGTTGCTGATCTTTTAGAAAGGAGTAAGCTCTTTTCTTGAAGGTCCGCAGGTCGTATCGGTCCGGAAAAACCGCCGGTGGTAAACAATTCCACAGGGAGTTCGTACGCGAAAGAAAACTCCTAGTGAAATGTACAGTGGTGGACCGCCAAGCATCCAGATGGTGTGTATGGTATCGGGAGCTTTGCCGCGATGTGCGTTCATGAAATTTGGCGGCTGGGATTAATCCGAACAACTCCTCAGAGCACACCCCGTGGTAGATGCGAAATAAAATGCAAAGAGATGCAACATCTCTTCGCAGCGCCAGTGAAATTTTTAAATTATTTAATGGCTGGGGACCGATGATTAAAGTTGAGGATAAAAATTTCGACTTCAGGAAACATATTTATTGTTTTATTTAATTACAAAAATTGATGAAATTAGTTGTAAGTATTTTAATATTGATCAATTGTACAAAAAGTCAAAGTATAAATTAATTGTTTTTCGAAATATAGATTCCCAAACACAAAATTTTAGTGCGCGGACATGTCGGACTGACATTTAGGGTCAATAAAATGATATCAAGAGTATAATATTATTTGAAACAAAATTTGAGGAATAATTAAAAAATATTTTGAACTCTTACTTAGCAATCTTAAAATAAAATATTTATCAATTATATCAAGTGGAAAGTGCAGCTGACACAGAGTTGCCGGATTTTTGTTTTTGTACTGTTATATTGTGGGAAGTTTTTATGGACATATATCCAAGGCGCTAATGAGACTAAGCAAACCCAGATTAGGATGGCAACAATTGCTATTTATGGATATAGTTCTTTAAACAAGCATTGGTTTATTATAGGTGTTATAGTCAGACCCCTTTGCCGAGCATGTGGAGTGAGGAAAGAAGAAACGGCGGCCCACGTTCTAGTGGTATATGTGATGGTTAGCACATACAGGGCTGAACACTTTGGTTCTTCGAAGAGTTGGCTCAAATAATTTTATAATATTCCAGCCCACGTGCAAAATACGTTTATATAGATTTGCGGAAATTAGCCAATAGTAAACTAAACTCAACGAAACTAACGTCGTGTATGTAATGCCCGAGGGGGTAGGCCA
Organism: Parnassius smintheus behrii; assembly: GCA_036936625.1. Classification (NCBI taxonomy): domain Eukaryota; kingdom Metazoa; phylum Arthropoda; class Insecta; order Lepidoptera; family Papilionidae; genus Parnassius; species Parnassius smintheus. Next base: position 7,552,655 of record JAUPFT010000015.1, on the reverse strand, counting down.
AAAAGCACTCGTTACTCGGACCACGTTTAGCCAAAAGAATGTGGATTAAGATGGGAAACTGCAAAAGAATTACCTAATTCCTTAAGTTTTAGAACATGATAACACCAAAGTATGCAAACCAACAGCAATCTCAACGTAACGCAGAGCTGCCTCTCAGCACCGGCAGAAAACCTACCACAACGGCTATGATAAGCACATGCCTGTCCTATCGCCTACACAATTGAATAAAACAGTTAGCACATTTTTATTATAAGTCCCACTTCAACACAGACCAACCTGAGACTTTCTTATGCACCTTATCTCTAAATACAAACAACAAAGTGTATCTTGCTTACCAATAATATTTACTAGGGTGATCGGACAGCCATTCTGCCTAGAAGTCCTTGGATGTAATCCTTTTACTAATGTTTTCTGTTCAGCAGCAGTATGCCTGCCCCGCTGTATCCCGGTCTGAAGAGTGTAGAAAGCTTGCATAATTACAGGCTGAGAGACATTCCTTCTTAGTTCTCAGAGGTGAATCCGTAGCTTTCTTTGTTTGAAGTCGTTTTTAAGTGTGCATTGTCACTTCTTTTTAATAAATAAAAAACAAAAGAAACTCGTATATAAAGGAATCTAAGTGAAAATATAAGAGCATAAGCGAGAATATGCCAACATTTTCTCCAAATGACACCTCACATACACGTGTCGCATTTTGATAATCAACTAGTGGGGCCTTTGCGAATGAGTAATATGCGCATCATACCTATAATCCGGCATCCCATTTCGTCCCGTAGGTATCGTAACAAGCGACTATGGATATTAAATTATATCTTTGATGGATATGGTAAAAAGATCTTATGGCTTACGATAGATAGTGGTAGAAACATTTCGTTTACGCCAGACGTAAAATACCGTAATATCACAAGTTCAACGTAACAACTAGAATGTCGTCTAAACAGTTAAATTAAAAACTTTTTTCCACCTTAGTTTGACACCTGTGCTATTTTTTAACTTTTAGTTTGACCCCTTAATATTGAATAAAACCAGTTCACATTTGGCGAAGATAAAGTGTGAAACACACCGATAAAAAAAACATACAGGTGAACGAGAACACGAATTTTCGCGACTTATTTGCTACCAGAGCGGCGACACTTAGCAGTAATTTGAATTATCTGACGGATTAATGACGGGGAAGGTAAACTGTTAGGAAAATGTAACGAGTTTTTGTTTCTTTCTGTAATATTCGTTCTGTTTTTATTAAGGATTAGGTTTTCCCGTCACGGTTCTTTGAACGAAGTCATCCGAAGGGCTCTTGTCTCCGTAAATATCCCCTTGGTTTTATAGCCTTGCGGAATATTTAGAGACGATGACAAGAGACCCGATGGTATAACTTTGGTCCCTTCCTGGAGAGGTGAAGTCCTAGTGTAGGGTGCTACTTGCGTTGAAACTTTAGCGGCCTCTCATCCCAAGGGTATCTCTTTTAGAGTCGGGGCGGCATCAGAGGCAGCTGAATTAAGTAAGTCTTTGAGAAATGACTACATATTTGTGCCATTTGCTGCAGAGACTATCGGTCCATGAGATCCACTGCTGGTGATGAGGGCTGGTTCTTTTCTCACTCAAAGGCTAAGTATAGCTACTCAGAAATCTAAACGCAGCCAGCGTTCTTGATACGATGATACCTCGAGGACCAGGACTTTATGACAATTAAAATTTTTGCTTTAAGTTTTTCTATATTACAGTTTATTTTATATTCTATATAAATATTATCTCTGTAATTACATTTGAAATGAATAAACCATACTTCGGATATTTTTAAAGGTAGAAAAATTAAGAAGAGTCAAAAACCTACATAAAGTTAAATATAAAACAGCTGAGGCATTGTTTTATAAATTAATTTATTACTCTAAGAACAGATAAATTTTTGTTTAAAACACAAATTGTAAATTATATTAAATTACGTAACAAAAAGCGTCTCCTTATTCTCATCCAGCAACATCTTATAAGGGGAAGATTATTAGCCCTCATTTAGAACCTCCCCCTTTTAGACTTCGTATAAAAATATAAAAATTATAAAATATAATATGTGTATGTACATTATATATAAGTCTAATAGCTACGAAGTAAATAGTAAAATAATAGACAAATAGTAATGAGGTTTGTTTCGTATCAAATGAAATTTTCTCAAGAAGCGCGACGCGTCACCAGGGGCCGGCAAGCATGTAATGAATTTTAAATCCACCCTCGCTTCGGGAAACAATTTACTTGTCGCTACTTATTTCTCACAGGGTGCCAGTATCTTGCACTAGATTTTTGTTCAAAGTACCTATATACAACAATGATTTGATACTTTTCCTTTTTCGAATATTAATTTTTTTTCCTTAATAAGGGTTACCCAAACGAGTATTTATTCCTCCTGACGGTAAGTATATCCTCATAGATATATATATCTATCCTCCATTAAGAGTGAAAATGCAGATGCTTTGTCACCCCTGAGGTCTTAAACCGATGCCTTGTTTTCAGTAAATAGTGTCTCCGGTTCTCTACACTCACCATACGAAAAACAGCAGCATTTAGCTACTATTTTACTCTGGTATTCTGTGAGATCTTAACCTTTAACTTTAGAATAAATTAAAAAATGCATAATATGAAATGGTCGATATTATTTTAGTCAGTGTGTTTAGTTGGGAAATATTATATTATTATTTTCATAAAAACTTTTTCTACTAAGTATACAATTTGAGATGTCTATGATTAAAACTACTTTTACGGATTTTATCGCGTTTATTTTTACTTTTTATTTTTAATTCCCGACGTTTCGGGCGCTTTCCAGCACCCATGGTCACGGGGGACTGAGATGACTGACGTCCCGATGTCATTGTTAAACCCGGAGTACCTTCAGCTTTTTTTATTATTTAAGGTACTCCGGGTTTAACAATGACATCGGGACGTCAGTCATCTCAGTCCCCCGTGACCATGGGTGCTGGAAAGCGCCCGAAACGTCGGGAATTAAAAATAAAAAGTAAAAATAAACGCGATAAAATCCGTAAAAGTAGTTTTAATCATGTGTAGTGTTCGCGTAAATATAAGAAATCATTATGTTGAGATGTCTAGACAAGAAATAGTGAAAGTTACTCGAAATTATAAAGTTATGTGACCATATATGTATTATTTCATATTAAGCAAAGTATGATGACAAAGAGAATATTTGAAAACCGAAATGAACCCTTTGAAAGACGGTGTTTGACTTCAAATATTCTAATAACTCCAAATTCAAATTGAAATTTATTCTCTTACAGTTGTAGTAAGAATTTTGATTAAATTGCGGTTGAAATAGTACCTATGGTTGACGAGCTATGATTTAAATTGAACACAATTTTAGGAGAAATATTTTTAGGTTTTTTGAAACCGTATAAAAATTTCAAAAATAGTTTTTATTAATAAATGCAACACATTAAATTAATGGTAGTCAAGTTATTCTAATGTCATTAAGTGGATATTATTAAAGATGGTTATGACAGTGAAATCTAGTTTTATATTGAAAAAAGAAAGAAAAAAGAAAATGCATTTATTTTCTAAAAATAGGCATATATTTTAAATTAGGTACGCGTAATAAATTTAGGTGTAAACAAAAATAACACACAAAAAAGATAACTAGCTAATGTGCTGTGTGGTATTTCGAAATTTTTCAAGTTATCGTTACGACTGTTGAGTTTTATTCCGAATTTTATTAAAAAGCATCATGGAAGACGGATTTATAAATGCAGAAAATACTTATACAAACTAAAATATTTTCTTGCACGCCATGATTCTGGTATTTTAAAACATCGATTTAAGTAACCATTATCAACTTTTGTTTATACAATAGCACAATACCAGGTCAGAGTGTATTTTGACAATACAAAGTTATATTTATCTATGATTACAATCATTAGCAATCATTAGTTGTAATATCTAAGATAACGTAATTTATTACAAAATGTGTCTTGCAGTACCTATCACCTCATGATGCCTTGTTTTGTATAAACGATAGTTAAATTTATGTCATACATCAAAATGATCTTCACAGAAGTATAGTCTAGTTTTTGCAGACAATGTATTTGGGTATCTTCTTGCTAGTTTTAACCTAGTGTTTCTCATATTTAAATCAATTGGCACTTGAATCCATAACTTCCATAAGTTCTTATGCTTGTATTTTTGCATCCAGGAATAACACACCAGTAATAAAGATGGATAACTCATTATTAAACATCCAAGGATATCTTATTTCTTTGCAAAATCAGCAAAATCCTAGGACAGTGACGTCACGACCTTAACACCATAGATATAGTAAAATTAAAAGTATTTACTATGGCATTATTCGGTTAAAAAAACTTAAAGTGTTTCATTATCACCCTAGGATTCATTTAAATACTATTTAAAAATGGGTGTAATACCCTAGTAAAACGAAAAATAGTAATCGCATGCCTGTGAGGTCGTGAGCCTAATGAGGCGAACTTTGCGGCGTTAATTACGTGAGGTGATTTTGGCGATTTTTACCCTCCCCCTCCCCCTTGTGAGATGTCGTGAGATATGACTCGACTCCCTCAACTGTATGCGTATTTTTGTGTAAATACGTTAATCCGTGCTTAATTGCGTTGGATTTATTAAAAAAACATAATTTGCTTAATCAGTCGTCGCTTGCGCTTAGCTGTGAGTGTACGCGTTATCGATGACCGGTCCGGCGGGGTCAACGACCTCCACCGTGAAGTGTGCTTCGTGCAATATTGTAATAAATGAGCTATTAGCGTTTATTCAGAATAAATGTGATATTATGGACGAGGATGGAATTATCAGGTTGTGTATAACAGCTTTCAAGCCTGAGGATATTTTGGCAGCGAAGAATCTTCTGTTCGAGTCGCTCAGGAAATCAAGAAGAAAAGTTCTTCGTAAGAGAGAAGGAAAAAGTCAGCGAGAACTGGAGGACATCATGAGTACAATTAAAGAGGTGGACCCTAAAGAATTGCCGATATTTGTGGATCGTGACTTGCATAAGCTGCCTCCAGTCACATTTGATCATATCGATGTCACTAGGTTACTTAAAGATTTGATTACGCTGCGAAAGAACTCGAGTATGTTAAGGAGGATTATGTAAATAGCGAGAATTTTACACAGTTAAAAAATTAAGTGACGAATCTTAAGCAATAGTCCTTAGTCAAAAATTTTGAGTGCAATAATTATGTGAATAGAATACGGTGATCTGCTAATTTGCAAGATAGTTTTAATTGTGAAAGTGGTCCCATTGGTATAATACCGCCTATAATATATATAATACCGCCCGAGACAACGACATCTAATATTCACACAAAGACGACCGTGGCAATGAGTCAGTGCACTACTAGTGGCACACGGTCTGCCCCTGCGCAGCGCTTCCCGTCTCCATCGCGTGCACCGGATGGCGAATCATCTGTCTCTGTTACACAGCGCATCAAGGTACCCGTGGAGGCCCATGCAGAGGTTTCGAACGTGTCTGAAACCGCGTTACTGGCCTCATTAAACGAGCATCGCATAGATCCTGAACGCGCAATCATAAAAACTAATACACAAATGAGTATGTCGGACCTTGTGCGTAGTAATAATAATGGTATTACTTGGAAGGAACAGGAAAAAAGTGATGAGTGGAAATTAGTGCAGAGGAAAAAATATAGGAACCGTTTTAACAGCGAAAAAGGCACCTGCATTGATTTAGAGCAAAAGTTCCGCGCAGCGGATATTCTAATACCACTGTTTATAAATAATGTACATGTCGATACATGTGAGAGTGACATTATATCGTACATAAAAAGTAAAACCAACATAACAGTGAAGTTACAAAAAATAAAGTCTAAGCAGACAAAGGATTATAGTTCTTACAAGGTACTTGTTCCTAAACATAAAGTAACTATATTTATGGATTGTAATCTGTGGCCTGATGGAATAATATTTCGTCGCTTTGTTAATTTCCGCCGACGTGAAAATAACAAAGAAAGTGATTCAAGTAAAAATGAGACGTAATTTTAATCATTATGTATGAAACATCATTTATTTCGTTTAATTGTAAAAACTTTAAGAGATCCCGAGGGTGCGTAACTAATCTGAGTCGTAAGGCAGATATTATTGCACTGCAAGAAACCTGGCTGTTACCGCGTGAAATATCAGAACTCAGTTATGTCAGCAAGGAATTTGGCTACTATGGTAAGTCAGCGGTAGATACTTCTCAAGGTATTTTACGTGGGCGTCCGTATGGTGGAGTGGCGCTGTTATGGAATAAGTTGAAGTTTCACTGTGTTTCAGTTATTGAATGTGATAGTGATCGTATTGCGGCAATAAACATTTGTACTACGGGCCGAGAGATGTTAGTTTTTAGTGTGTATATGCCTACAGATTGTGCGGAAAATTAAGTAGAATACGTTCAGTGTCTGAGTGAGATTGCGGCAATTGTTGAAAATTGTGATATTGAAACAGTTTATATTCTGGGGGATTTTAATGCCCACCCAGGGCATTTGTTTGGTACTGAAATGTTAAATTTTTGTAATGAGTTAAATTGGAATTGTATTGATCTTAATATTTTGGGTGTAAATTTAGACACATATACCTTCGTCAGTGAAGCACATGGTAGTAGGAGGTGGTTGGATCATTGTATAATCACTGAGGCGGCGCGGAGGTCTGTGGTCTCTGTGAAGGTACACTACGATGTTTACTGGTCCGATCATTTCCCTTTAGAAATTCAGTGCGAGATTGCTAATCTGATGCCTAAGCAAACTTTGATGTGTGCCTCAACTGACAAAGCTATATGGGGTAATAGAAACAAGAGTGAGTTAGAATTGTACACAAAACTATGTAATGAAAAATTAAAAGAAATTGAATTTCCTGATAAATTAAGTAGTTGTTGTGATACTCTTTGTAATAATCATAGTTTGAATCACTTAGTTATAATAGATAACCTATATTTAAGCATTGTAAAGGTTATGCAAGAGGCAGCTAGGCTTAGCCATGCGGGTGGTAATGGTGACAGGAAAAACGCCCGCCCCCTTGCGGGCTGGAACAAACACGTGCGGGCTGCGCACCAAGATGCCCGCCAGAAATTCCTAAACTGGGTGTGGTATGGAAGGCCACGAGAGGGCTCCTTATACATAGATATGTACGAGTCGAGAAAAGCTTTTAAAAACAAATTGAAATACTGCCAAAATCACCAAGAGCAAATTAAAATGAATATACTAGCTTGTAAACATGAAAATAAAGACTTTCGGGGTTTTTGGCAGCAAACAAAGAAAATGGGTCCAAAGTCCGGCGTCCCGGTGAGTGTTGACGGCGCTAGTGACCCTAAGGATGTTGCGAACTTGTTTCGAGCGCATTTCCAGGTTTAGCCCGTCACCGCCACAGGCAATGCTGGTAAATGTGATAGTGTGGTTGCTGAGCCGATCGTGACCGGCGTGCCAGAACGTTTCACTGCCAAGGGGGTTTTCGAGGCGATAATAGGGAATGAAGCGTGGCAAGTCGCCAGGGCACGACGGCCTCAGCATTGAGCATTTCCTTTACGCGGGGCCTCACCTGCCAATGTTGCTGGGAATGCTGTTCATAATCTGTAGGAGGCATGCCTACTTACCTGCGGATCTAATGAGAACGGTCGTAGTTCCAATTGTTAAAAATAAAACTGGGGATATTTCGGATAAGACCAACTACCGACCGATCTCATTAGCAACTGTGACGGCTAAAGTACTTGATTGTTTGCTTGAGAGACAACTTAAACAACATCTTAAGTTTCACGACGCCCAGTTCGGTTTTCGGCCAGGGTTATCCACTGAGTGTGCTATTATGTCCCTCAAGCATATTGTTACGAGCTTAAGGTTCGTGACAATAAAAATTGCCGATAAAATTACCTAAATCAACACTTTAATTTACTTTACACAAATTAAAGTTAAAACACTAATAATTAAACGCACTAATTCACTTAATTCCGCTCCGAAGCTTCGCTTGTGTCGCTGAGTTCAACTCTGTTTCGATCGCATCTTGCGCCACCTATTTATTTAAATTAGCAAAATATCCGGAATGTTCAAGTAAACACGCGCAAGGTACCGAGAGTTCGAGTATAGATTTTCTAGAATCTTAGTTCTTCGGGTGGCGCTGTCGGTCGAAAGATGTGTGATGTCATTTACTGCAACGCTCCCCTCGCTCTCGTTCCTGACACTAGATGGCGCTAGTGTGTCGTCGACTGGAGCGCGTTACACTGCCCCCTCCTAAGACATGCTCGTCCCGAGCATTATCGGCCCCATAATAACGCGCTAGGCGATCCACATGGACGATCTTAGGAGTCCCCCTTGCGCCTTTCTGTATCCGGTAGGTTACATCGTTGATCCTGGTCACAATCCGGTACGGGCCGTCCCATTTAGCTTGAAGCTTAGGAGATTTCCCTTTGCTGCGGACTGGATTATGCAACCACACTAATGAACCTTCGTTGAACCCTTTACGTCATTTTGCGGTCGTACCGGGTTTTCATTTTCTCAGACATTTGCTGGCCCGATTGTCTGACGTGCTCATAAATGTCATTCATTTTGTTCCGCAAGTCATTTGCATAATCGGTTATACTGCGTGGGGCATCAGGTGGTATCCCGGTGATCAGGTCCGCAGGCAGCCGTAATTCCCTTCCAAAGTTTGCGAAAGCTGGTGTCACTGCTGTACTTTCGTGAACAGAACTTCGATATGACAACAAAAACGGTTGTATGTGCTTGTCCCAATCTCGTTGCCGATTGTCTACAACTTTTGCTAGGTACCTCTCCAATGTCTGATTAAATCGTTCCACCATTCCATCAGATTGCGGGTGATAAGAAGTCGTTCTTGTTTTATGAGCACCCATAACTCGGCAAGTTTCCTGGAATATTTGAGACTCGAAATTCCTTCCTTGATCGCTGTGAATCTCTAAAGGTACACCAAAACGACAGAAGACTTCATGAACTGGTTTATCAGCAACTGTTGAAGCTTCTTGATTTGGAATGGCGAAGACTTCTGGCCACTTAGTGAAGTAATCCATCACAACCATGAAATACTTGTTACCGCTTTCACTCTCCGGAAACGGTCCCGCCACGTCAATGGCTATTCTTTCCCATGGTGCACCAACATTGTACAACTTCAATGCACCTCTACTACGAGTCTGAGGTCCCTTTACAGCCGCACAACTTGTACATTTGCGACACCAGTCCTCGACATCGTTTCGACAGTGGACCCAGTAAAACCGTTCTCGGATCTTCAGTAGAGTTCGTTTAACTCCCAGATGGCCTCTTGAACAATCATTATGGTACAGCTGTAGAACATCCGGTACTTTAGCTTTAGGGACAACCATTTGCACATGACAGCTGTCCCCCCGAACGTTTTCCCATTTACAACACAGAACTCCATCCTGAAGCAGCAAGCTGTCCCACTGGGCCCAATAGCTTTTAGTGGTCGAACTCATCGCTGAGACGTCGCTCCACTTGGGCTTGGGATCACTGGCCTTTATCTATTCTAGAATCGGCTTGATGTCCGGATCTTCCTGCTGTGCATGTAGTAAGCTCTCTTGCCTAGTACAATGTTTGCAATCTTCAGGACAAGGTCTTCTTGACAATGCATCTGCGTTGCCATGAGATTTCCCGCTGCGATGTTCGATCTCAAAGTCGTATTCCTGCAGTAGTTCGATCCACCTCGCAACTTGTCCTTCTGGGTTTTTAAACTGCAATAGCCATTTTAATGCAGCATGGTCAGTTCGTAAGTGAAATTTTCGTCCCAGAAGATATTTGCTAAAATGTTGCAACGACTTTACCACTGCTAGCAATTCGCGTCTTGTGACACAGTAGTTCCTTTCCGGTTTTGACAACGACTTGCTGAAGTACGCTATCACGAACTCTTGGTCACCATTACGTTGAGACAATACACCGCCAAGTCCTATATCACTTGCGTCTGTGTCAACTATAAACTCTTTGCTTACATCAGGGTATCCCAAAATAGGTGTCTTGCACAGACGGTCCTTGAGCTCCTGGAATGCGATATTACAACTTTCATCCCAGCAGAAATGTCGCTTCTCCTCGGTTAGCTTATGCAGAGGTTTGGCTATATCTGCAAAGTTCTTCACAAAACGTCGGTAATAGGAGCACAAACCCAAAAATGCTCTAACCTGCGTCTTGTCTTTTGGAACCGGCCAATCCTTTACAGCTGCAATTTTCTCTGGATCCATGCGGATACCTTCTTCCGACACTACATACCCCAAAAAGTTGACTTGCCGTTTGAATAGTGAACATTTCTTCGGACTCAACTTGAGGTTGGCACTCTTAATCTTCATGAGCACGCGTTCCAAGTTTTGATGGTGTTCCTCAAACGTACGGCCCACGATGATGATGTCATCCAAGTAGACCAGACAGGCGTCGCCAATTAGCCCGGTAAGTACAAGTTCCATCAGCCTTTCAAACGTTGCTGGAGCATTGCACAACCCAAACGGCATTACTTTAAATTGCCACAGACCCTTTCCCGTCGAGAACGCAGTTTTCTCCTTGTCCTTAGGGTCAATTTCAACTTGCCAGTAGCCACTTTTTAGGTCCAGCGTGCTAAACCACTTTACTCCTGTAAGCATGTCCAGCGTGTCGTCAATTCTTGGCAAGGGATAGCTATCCTTCTTAGTAACGTCGTTCAGACGGCGGTAGTCAACACAAAACCGCAAGCTGCCGTCCTTCTTCTTTGCCAGTACCACGGGTGAACACCATGGACTAGATGAAGGTTCAATAACACCATCCTTCACCATTCCCTTAATCATGGTTTCCACTTCCTTTTCACGTGTTACCGGCAATCGTCTTGGCCGCTGACGGATAGGCAACTCTTCACCTGTGTTTATTTTGTGTTGAACTAAACCAGTCTTTCCTATGTCAGCATCGTTTGATGAGAATACATCGGCGTACTCGAGTAACAACTTCTTCGCCTTGACCAATTCGTTCGGGGGCAGAACACTGCGACAGTCTTCCAAAAGCGTGGTCATTCTCGTTTCTGAATCCTTGCTGGGGGTCCCACTCGATATATATTGGCACTGACGTAACCAATCCACTTCCTCACAAGTACCAACCAGTGTGCCTTTTTCTATAATCTGTTCCCGGTCGCAAAGGTTCAGCACACGTACTCCTGAGATGTCAGTGGTCCTGACCAAGGTTCGAGCTACTTTCCATGGAAGGTCATATTTTACCCTTTCCACAAGTACACAACGGTGAGCTTGCCCAGCGTTTCGAGGAAGACTAACCGGAACAATCGTTTCCGATCTCGGCGGAAGAACAATATTCTTGATGCTGTACACGTTCCCTGGTAACGCACCTTCCATAAAAAGTTCCTCCTGTCCACATTTCAAAACACCTTGCTTAACGTCGATCTCGCAACAATTATTCCTCATAAAGTCTAAGCCTAGGATGCAGTCGTCCATTATATCAGCCACGATGACATTATGCAGGTAGATCACGTTGCCTAGCTTCAACTCCATCTCCTTCTCTCCACGGACGGGTATACGCTGACCGGTGGCTGTTACCAAATTAATGCGTTCTAGGTTGTATGCGGAGTCCCCAAGGAACTGACTAATAAGTTGGGAACTAACAACCGTACGAGAAGCTCCAGTGTCTATGGTCAGTTTACACGGCATTCCGTTGACCTCGCCCTTGATGATTAGACTGTTCCCATCATGGGTTTGTGAGATCGAGATCCTTGGGGCTCTTTTAAGATCAGCCAGCACCCGCCCCGCAGTTCTGGCTTTTACTCGTTTCCCTGCTGCTGCTGGGCGGTGCTGTTGGCCGAACTACCCTCCTGAGATCGTTCACCGTCCCTTTCTAGGGTTCGCTTAGGGCAGCTGGATCGAAGATGGCCCTTTTCCCCACAGCCATAGCACCTAGGGCTGTATCCTCTGTTGCGGTCGCGAACTGTAACTGCTGCAACCTCCCTGACGCGATGGGAACGATGATCCTGCCACACGGCTTCTACCTCCAGTGCATGGGCCAAGGCGTCCTTAAGCGTCTCGTGGTGCCCGAGCCTCACAGCAGCTCTGACTTCCAGGTCACGGATGCCGTCGATGAATGTCTGCACCAGGTTCCCTTCAATGAGCGCAGGTACAGACCGGTATGCTTTTTGCACCAGCTTCTCCACCTCTAGAGCCCACTGCTGCAGGTTTTCGTTGATGCGCTGCACGCGATCTTTAAGCTGCGCACGAAAGACGTGTTCCAGGTGAGCGTCGCCATATCTCGCCTCCAATGCCTCAAGGAGTTGCTCATAAGTCACTTCCTCACCGAGAGCTTCCAGAACTGTTAAGGCCTGGTCGCGCAGGCCTAGTGTGAGAGCAGTCATGGCCTGATTTTTATTCCAGCCGTTCGCCTTCATAACAGCTTCGAACTGGATTTTGTAGGCTGACCAGGAAGAAGTCCCGTCGAATGGTGGCACCTTGAACCCACGTAGCGAAGGTGTAGTAGCTACTACGGGAGCTGTTGTTCCATCCCCCAGTTTGAGGTCGTCCAGCGTTTTCTTCACGTCAGCCATTACGTTGTCAACCCGATTGTTTACTTGGTCGATTAGGGGTTTCGGCCTCCGACAGGCGGTTGTCATGTTGAGCAACCATATCCTTCACCTCCCGTATCTCTTTTCCGAAGATAGCGTGAAGGTCCTTCATGAGGAGCATCTGCTCTTCCTTATCGCGTTGTAGTTGCTCTTCTAAACGACGGGCCTGTTCCTCCTGCCGGCGGGCCTGTTCCTCTTGTCCGTTCTGCAGCTGCTCTTCCAATCGACGGACCTGTTCCTCTTGTCGGCGAACCTGTTCCTCCTGTCGGCGAACCTGTTCATCCTGTCTACCCCGTAGCTGCTCTTCCAACCGACGGACCTGTTCCTCCTGTCGGCGAGCCTGCTCCTGCAGCATCACCATCAGAGCACCTAAGTCAGGTGCAGCAGATGTAGGAGCTACCGAAGGGCCTGCAGCCGGTGGCTGGCCCTCCGACGTCTGCGGCGTTGCACCACCAAATCTTCGTTGGTCCGTCTCCTGCTGGCGTTGACTTCGGGTACGGACACCCTCCGTTTCCTCCTTAGTTAAAATCGGCATGATTTTATCCCACTTCTGACACCAATTGTTACGAGCTTAAGGTTCGTGACAATAAAAATTGCCGATAAAATTACCTAAATTAACACTTTAATTTACTTTACACAATTTAAAGTTAAAAACACTAATAATTAAACACACTAATTCACTTAATTCCGCTCCGAAGCTTCGCTTGTTTCGCCAAATCAACACTACTTCGATCGCATCTTGCGCCACCTATTTATTTAAATTAGCAAAATATCCGGAATGTTCAAGTAAACACGCGCAAGGTACCGAGAGTTCGAGTATAGATTTTCTAGAATCTTAGTTCTTCGGGTGGCGCTGTCGGTCGAAAGATGTGTGATGTCATTTACTGCAACGCTCCCCTCGCTCTCGTTCCTGACACTAGATGGCGCTAGTGTGTCGTCGACTGGAGCGCGTAACAATATAATCAAGTACTACACTTGCAGAAAAACATGTGTGTATGCTGCTTTTCTGGATCTGTCGAAGGCGTTTGACTTGGTACAGTATGATATTCTTTGGGCGAATTTCTTGGCGAGTGGTGTCCCGAATGACATTGTCAATGTGTTTAAATACTGGTATGGACATCAAACTAACCAAGTCAGATGGCTTGGAGAGTTTTCTGATGAGTTTAAGCTTAAATGTGGGGTGAGACAAGGTGGTTTGACCTCTCCCACACTATTTAATTGCTATATTGATCAGCTGATTCGTGGGCTCAGCAGCATGCGTGTCGGATGCTCTATAGACGGTCTTTGTGTTAATAGTATTAGTCATGCCGACGACATGGTGCTGCTGTGTCCATCAGTCGCTGCTCTCAGAAGACTGATGAGCGTTTGTGAGCGTTTTGCTGAGTCTCAAGGTCTTCTTTACAATGTAAAGAAGAGCGAGTTTATAGTATTTAAGGCAGAGAGTCGCAGAGCTCTTAATGTTCCGCCAGTGTACCTAAACGGAGTAGCTCTACATCGCGTATCGTCCTTCAAGTATCTCGGTCACATTGTGAACGAGAAGCTGAGGGATGACTGTGATATGGGAGGGAAAGGAGAGCGTTGGCAGTCCGCTGCAATATGTTAGCACGCAGATTTTCACGATGTACCACAGAAGTTAAAATAACATTGTTTAAAGCCTTCAGCCAAACAATGTACACGTGTAATCTGTGGGTTGACTATACGCGGGGGGCTTTCAGTGCACTCCGAGTACAGTATAATAATGCCTTCAGGGTGATGTTGGGTCTGCCGCGATTTTGCAGCGCATCGGGCATGTATGCGCAAGCGCGCACTGATAGCTTCGAAACGGTGTTGCGCAAACGTGTAGCCTCGCTCATGCGCAGAATACGTGGTAGCTCCAACACCATACTGAGGGCTATTAGTGGCAAACCAGATTGTCCTATTATGGGACACTGGGTGAATATGCATGTACATAAGCCCAGTGTCTCGGGTAGGCCTGGTTTGTACTTAAACTAACTAACTAAAACTAATTATAACTAACTAATTTTTCGTCTGCACTTAATTATTACTAACACAGCTATAAGTTCCTTTGTACCTAATAACAATTATGGATGTTTGTCCGAAATAAAGAGATTTTATTTATTTTATTTTATTTAATTATTTTTATATAATTTGTGGAGTTATATAAACAGCGTCAAATGTAATTGTTTAGGATTTAGCCGTATATTACGATTGCACGCCATTTAACCTAATTTACTCAAAATTTTACACTGTTTCATGCGGAAAAAACCTGATATTTGCCAAGACTCCCCCACATGAGATTGGGTGAGACTTCGCTCGACTCTCTCCCGAAACACCTCACGTAATTAATGGATGCCCTCTTACCAGCAAACGAGATTAGCGACTTAGAACGCAAATTGATTTTCAATGCCAATCTCCGTGACATCCACAATGGCATCGGTAATCGTTATATTAGCTTGTCCAATTTTGCTATTGAATCGTTACGTACACTTGCAAGTGTGAATTACGATCCAAGAGCAAGTCTTATCCGACACTGTTCCGATAATATCACGGACATCAGCCTCAGCGAGATTAGAATGTATTTGTGATCCGGAACAAATATTTGTAGTCCATGCAAATACTTATTCAATGTGTTATTTAAACCCGCAGACCCCAGAGCCGTAGCCAAAACGTTTACCTATTTAATTTATACGTTGCTTTGAAGTCGACACTTTCATTAAATTAGTTTTATTTTTTTTAATAATGTTGTCCTATTACTTCCCTAGCCAGTTTTAACACGATATGTTTGCGTTAATCTCCCAGTAACAACGTGCACTTTCAAACACATCGTATATTTAAGTCGTATCCGAGAAAATTCGCTTGCAAAACGTGCCTCTAGGGAGAACAGCCATAATGCTTTATAACTAAGCTTTTGGATCAACGGTGGAAGTAGATGTATACTAAATCTCTATGGGATTTGTGATGTGCTTCGATTTTAATGTAGGTATCTGCAATTTAGAACAATTTATATTTTCTCTAAAACCATAAATGATAGAAAAATAGGTCTGCAAAAATAATATTGTTTTTCTGAGAATAATCAAACCGTTTTTTACAATCCTGTAATATTTGTATCATTTATATTGTTAATCTGGCTCGAGGGACCACAATAACGTGAGCAATATATTTTAATGTCCTCTAAACCGAATATCGGTCTCGGTGGCCTGTCTCAAATGAGACTAGCCATCGGCTTAGGACAGGATTATAGTGAACGAGTGTGTGCGCTGGCATAGGTGCACTTTCTATTTCTTTATTCTCATAGTCCGATGTGATGGCAACCCTACCTGGAACACCATCAACTTCCTGACTCCAGTCAGCTACTGAGATTTGCTTAACAGTAAGACCCAATAAGTAATTTTGCTTTAAACTTAAATTCGAACCCGGTGCCACACGAGCAGCAGTCGTGCTTATGCACTGTACCAACGAGGCAATAAAAGTTACAACTATATTTCAAATAGAAATAAGTATAAGACTAGAAAATTACATTTTTTTCCTGGTCTATCAAAGTATCAAAGTAACATCCGTCCGTCCAACAGCCGTTCTACTGTTACTACTGTTTCTATCATTATAAATAGCATTTAAAAAGTAAGTAACCAAATCAAAAATATTTACAAATGTGAAATAGCTGTCTTCATAAGACAGACTTAGATTTTCGATAAAGCGTTTGATACCGTTCATAAGGATATCTTGTTAGTAAAGTTTACTTCGTTAGATTTTACACCTGGCTTGCTAGATTTTTTGCGAATTATCTGAGTGGACATAAACAGTACGTAGATTTTGCGTGTTGTGAATCGCAACCATACTCTACTTATTCTGAAGCGAGGGGAGCAAACTCATCTCATTTATGCTAAAATATTCCGAAAACCTTTAAGTTTTTTTTTTTGAAAGTTTACAATGTTTTTGACTGTCAGAAATTATAAAGGGACATTGACAGAGTGGACGGTGGAGTATAGAAAACAAATTAAACTTCAATGTGAATAAATGTTATGATAACTCCACGGCAAATCATCGTACAGGCCTTTTGACTACGTCAAATTACAGGGAATTAAATTTATTAAAAGAACTTTCTAGTTAAATAATGAAAAACATTTTGAAGGGCGTAGAAATTTTTTATGACGACCAAATTTTGGATTTTTTTCGGTGGGTTCCTTAGGATTACTCCAGTACCAAACATGATAAAAAAAATTTCATAGCCTAATCTGAAAACTAGATACTTGAATGAGGTAGATACTTGGACAATTTGCTTTTATTGGCTACACGATAATTTTTCTAGGAGGTACAACTTGTTCTAAATCACTTAAAAATTTACAATTTATTTATGTTCATTAATTTTTGTGATTAATATATTAATACATAGTTTTCAGTAGTTTTCTTTTATATAGGTTAGTTGATGTATTGTCACCCCTGAGGACTAACCAATTTTAGTTGCCTCGTAACCAGTACAAGGATCTTCTGTTCGGTTCGACCATGTAAGGAATAGTTATGAGTGGGCAATTGGGGGGGGGGGGTGGAGGTGATTATGGGTTTAATATTGTGGTTATTTGTGACACAAATACTTAACAGTGTTCAATATTGTGTCATATAGTTTCCTATTTGGTAGCAGCGTTGGAGAATCCATCACTCTATTTCAAAACCTTGGAGTAAAAGGTGGCTGTGGGAAATTCCAGAAAGATCGCACTGTATTCGTTCAGTGATGATTTAACCACCATGTTTACGCCTCACGTAGAATACTCAAACCGGCAATGGGAAGCAGTGTTAAGGCCCATGTCCAATAGCGGGTTTTGCTGAGTTGACAAAAAGGAAAATTTTGTATTTAAGCGTGAAATGAGAAACAGTCTACTTGATGGTAAGTGGTTAATACAACTTATGGATACTTGGAACGAATTTTAAACAAAGAAAGCGACAGTTGCATTATTTACCGCAAAGACAATAATGGAATGATTGACCGGTGTTTATATAATTTATCGAACTATATTTTAATTAATTTAATTATATTTATAATCATAGAATTATATTTGGTCTCATCAGAGTCAATGTCATAATATTTTTATTCAAAATTATAGAGCATTTTTCAAAACAAACAAAGCTACCATGTGAGAAGCAACAAAAACTCGTAAATAGCTGTATTTGTGTACCAATACCTTCCAAAACACAAATGTGGCTCAGTGTTGTGTTGCGTTTTATCGTAAATTGAAACGCAACAATGACGAATAGCCCAGGCTAATCAAAAAATTCGAATTTTTTTGTAAAGAGTATTAACAATGTTATACTATATACATTACTAATATTCCCCTTAACCACACTTGGTAGGCTTAAATTGCTTGTGTTACGAGTGGTTCACGACAGTAGTCGAATGGCGGATTCGAACCCATGACCTTTTTGAGTTCGCAATCCGCGCCCTGCCATTAGGCTACTGTTACGTTTTGTTAAATATATAATAATATATTTAACAAAAAGCGACAGTATATAATAATTAAAATAACGGTTCTAGACTTCTTCAATACACAATATCTTAGTACAACTTTACGCAGTATTTCCTCTTTTATGTGTATTTGTAATTGTCTTTCAATACAGAAATCCGGTTTCATCTATTTTACAATTAATACAAATAAAGTCAAGAGTTTTATTTTGGAAATTCGACTACATCAATTTGTTATATACACCACCCAAGAGCTCCTGCCGCATCCAGGATCAGGATCTTGGGCAAACAGTTGATTGCTTATCGTTGACACCGGAATGCGGCAGTGAAGATACTACTTGGCGGCTAAAATACTAATAGACTATATTTTGGACTGAAAAGAAGCCTACTTGTTAGATAGTGAATAAAGCACGAGCGTAAACTATTTTGAAGAAGAAGAAAGAAACAAATACAAACCATATTTTAACATACTCCATGGACTTGCTGAAAATGCTTAAGCATTTACAAATGATCACAGTCAAATGGCTGATAAGTTATGATTATGTTCTAGAAACCTAGGTATTTGGGCTAATGTAGCTTAAAAAGTTGAACTTGATTGTTTGCTCAGTACTTTTTCGTAAATAAAAATCACAAGACACATAATTTCACGTAAACGACAGATGTGTCCTGCTCAAGCTGTCGCTTATAGGATTCATTTCGCCACTAAAATATTCCATTTGTAGAGGCAAGCGCGTGTTCTTTGTATCTTGCTCGCAATTTTGTGTCTTGGAACGTGACACAAAATTGCGTTTACTTGCTTCTTCGCTATTTTATGTTGAATGTAAGGCGTTTATTTATTTAGGCGACTATGAAACGATACATTTGGTGGCGGCAGGGAATCCATAATCCAACCCGTCCCGTTAGAGTTAAAAGAGTGACTTTTGGAATTTTTTTTACTGACTTCAAAAAGGACTAGGCATTCAATTCGACTGTACGTATATTTCAATGTGTGTATGTCTAAAATTTCCCTGGTTTGATTATTCGATTTGACTATTCTTTTTTCATTTGAAAGCTGGTACTTCTCGTGTAGTCCCATATAAATTTAATCATGATCTGACCAGTAGTACTTGAATTATCTAACAGTCAATTCTATGAAATATTCCTAAGTAAAATGGATACAGTACTGAAACAAATTTGTTTCAAATTAAATAAAAAAGTAGTAATTTGTAGCGACTTTAATATTGACATAATAAAAACAAATAAATGTTCTTTACAGTTTACACAGTTAATGAATAGTTATAATTTAAAATTGCAAATTGACAAACCGACAAGAATCTGTAGCGGCACTTACATAGATAATATAATAATACACAATGTTGGGAAAGGGAGAAGTGATATTTGAGATTTAGGACTTTCTGATCATACTGCTCAGGTATTTAAGTTTTCAGTGAAAACAACATGCACATTAAAATATTGGTATACAAAACGACGAGATTATTCAACAGAAAACTTAAACAAATTCAAGTATTACATAGATAAAATTAGATTTACAGATGCCAGTAGCTTATCTAGTGAGACTTTGAATAAGTTTTATAATGAATTTAAATTATTTTATAATCTTTGTTTTCCTGTTATTCGAGCACGAATTTCAACAAATACGAAACAAAAATGGATTACAAAAGGCATCAAATTTTGTTATAAACGTAAGCGTCACCTTTTGTGGCAATATAAAAGAGATCCTAATCAAAACAATAAAAATATGCTTAGGACTTATTCAAATAGATTTAAAAAAATAATTAAATTAACACAAAAAGCTCAAAACAATCACGTTGTTAATTTATCACTTCATAAGACAAAAACAACTTGGAAAATTGTTAATAGCTGCAGAAAAAATTATAATAAAGAATTTAGTAGAAATTTTATAACACGAATTAAAATAAATAATAAATTTATAACGAATCAAAAAGACATTGCGCAGGCATTTAACGATCATTACGTTGACCAAGTATATGCAATAGATGACAAAAATAATATGACATTGAATAAAACTAAATTTACGGATTTTATCGCGTTTATTTCACTACTTTTACTTATTTTTAATTCCCGACGTTTCGGGTGCTTTACAGCAACCATGGTCACGGGAGGGACTGAGATGTTTGACGTCCCAATGTCATAGTTAGTCCGGCTACCTTCAGTTTTTGAATATTAATTTTTGGTCCGATTTACGCAAAACGAGCTTATAGTATCATGAAGTCTTGCAGTGGTATGCTTAGGTTTGGGTTTAATTTTGTTAATTATAGGATCCCAAGCAGGTGGCAGCACCCATCCATCTTCTCTATTGAAATTTGGATGTTTTTTAATTTCAATAGCCTCGCGTATCATCCTTGGTAGGAATCGGTGTTCTTTTGCGAGAATTTGTGGTTTATCAAATCGAATGTAATGGTGGGGACGATCTTGAACATGTTCGCAGACTGCAGACTTCCCGGAGCGTCGGTGCTTCACGTCAGCTATATGTTCTTTCACGCGGGTTTTTATGGATCGTTTTGTTTGACCTATGTAAGAGAGACCACATTCACAATCTAACTTGTACACTCCTGCATCTTGTAGAGGGATATTACACTTGACGGATGGTAAAAATTGACTAATCTTCTTCGGCGGCTTGTAGTATGTTTTAATGGAAGCTCGCTTCAAGATGTAGCCAACCTTGTCTGTGACTCCTCTGACATATGGTAGTACAGCAGGTACACGCTCGACTGTGGCCGGCTTCACTCGGTCACTGTGACGTAGGCGCGGGACCCGAAGCTTGTTGTCTTGCAATACTTGCTTGACGTGCTGAAGTTCGGCGGCCAGATGCTTTCTGTCACAGATCCCTCGTGCTCTCTGAAACAAAGATTTACCCACGGTAGCTAACTGTGAAGGATGATGGTGAGATTCACCATTTAAATATCGGTTGGTATGGGTCTTTTTTCTATACACAGTGTGACCAATTGTGTTATTAGGATTTCGAATGACTAAAACATCTAAGAAAGCTAAAGAATTATTTGCCTCTAACTCCATTGTGAATTGTATTTTAGAGTTTATAGAGTTAAGGTGGTTTAAAAATGCAGTTACTTTGTCAGATGGTAAAATTGTGAAAGTGTCGTCTACGTACCGCTTGTAGAATCTTGGATTTACAGGAGCAGTAAGAAGGGCTTTCTCCTCGAAGTCCTCCATGAATATGTCAGCGACAATGGGAGATACAGGTGAGCCCATCGCCACACCATCTACTTGCTTGTAGAACTCTTCCTTCCACAATAGATAGCCAGATGTGAGGCAGTGTTTGAGTAATACTGCATATTCAGCAGGCATGTTATTATATTCTAGCTTCCTAGTTACAATTGATATGCAGTCTTCAATAGGTAGGCATGTGAATAGTGACTGAACATCAAAACTGACCATAGTTTCATTGTCAGCGAGATGTAGGTCTTTTATCTCACTAACAAAATGGTATGAATCCTTTGTGTGCGCTCTGGTATGTCCTCTCAGTGGTGACAGTACTTTTGCCAAGTGTTGTGCCAGCTTATAAGTTGGTGAATCGATCTGGCTCACTATAGGACGTAGTGGAGCGTTTTGTTTGTGTATCTTTGGTAACCACAAACCAAACGCTCCACTACGTCCTATAGTGAGCCAGATCGATTCACCAACTTATAAGCTGGCACAACACTTGGCAAAAGTACTGTCACCACTGAGAGGACATACCAGAGCGCACACAAAGGATTCATACCATTTTGTTAGTGAGATAAAAGACCTACATCTCGCTGACAATGAAACTATGGTCAGTTTTGATGTTCAGTCACTATTCACATGCCTACCTATTGAAGACTGCATATCAATTGTAACTAGGAAGCTAGAATATAATAACATGCCTGCTGAATATGCAGTATTACTCAAACACTGCCTCACATCTGGCTATCTATTGTGGAAGGAAGAGTTCTACAAGCAAGTAGATGGTGTGGCGATGGGCTCACCTGTATCTCCCATTGTCGCTGACATATTCATGGAGGACTTCGAGGAGAAAGCCCTTCTTACTGCTCCTGTAAATCCAAGATTCTACAAGCGGTACGTAGACGACACTTTCACAATTTTACCATCTGACAAAGTAACTGCATTTTTAAACCACCTTAACTCTATAAACTCTAAAATACAATTCACAATGGAGTTAGAGGCAAATAATTCTTTACCTTTCTTAGATGTTTTAGTCATTCGAAATCCTAATAACACAATTGGTCACACTGTGTATAGAAAAAAGACCCATACCAACCGATATTTAAATGGTGAATCTCACCATCATCCTTCACAGTTAGCTACCGTGGGTAAATCTTTGTTTCAGAGAGCACGAGGGATCTGTGACAGAAAGCATCTGGCCGCCGAACTTCAGCACGTCAAGCAAGTATTGCAAGACAACAAGCTTCGGGTCCCGCGCCTACGTCACAGTGACCGAGTGAAGCCGGCCACAGTCGAGCGTGTACCTGCTGTACTACCATATGTCAGAGGAGTCACAGACAAGGTTAGCTACATCTTGAAGCGAGCTTCCATTAAAACATACTACAAGCCGCCGAAGAAGATTAGTCAATTTTTACCATCCGTCAAGTGTAATATCCCTCTACAAGATGCAGGAGTGTACAAGTTAGATTGTGAATGTGGTCTCTCTTACATAGGTCAAACAAAACGATCCATAAAAACCCGCGTGAAAGAACATATAGCTGACGTGAAGCACCGACGCTCCGGGAAGTCTGCAGTCTGCGAACATGTTCAAGATCGTCCCCACCATTACATTCGATTTGATAAACCACAAATTCTCGCAAAAGAACACCGATTCCTACCAAGGATGATACGCGAGGCTATTGAAATTAAAAAACATCCAAATTTCAATAGAGAAGATGGATGGGTGCTGCCACCTGCTTGGGATCCTATAATTAACAAAATTAAACCCAAACCTAAGCATACCACTGCAAGACTTCATGATACTATAAGCTCGTTTTGCGTAAATCGGACCAAAAATTAATATTCAAAAACTGAAGGTAGCCGGACTAACTATGACATTGGGACGTCAAACATCTCAGTCCCTCCCGTGACCATGGTTGCTGTAAAGCACCCGAAACGTCGGGAATTGAAAATAAGTAAAAGTAGTGAAATAAACGCGATAAAATCCGTAAATTTAGTTTTATTCAATGTGTAGTGTTCGCGTAAATTTAAGAAATCATTAATATGACATATTCTAATAATTTGACACATAATAAATACAATTAATTTTTTTTTATTTTGTTACACCTAATGACATACTATTAACAATAAAATTATTAAAAAACACAAATAGTTATTACAAACACAATAGGTTTTGATGACATTTCAACGAAAGTAATAAAACACGTTCGATTTTGTCAGGCATGACTTGTTGATTATAAAATTAAATAAATACGGTGTGAGAGGTAAGACACTTGATCTTATAAAATCCTACTTAACAAACAGGATTCAAATTACTCAAGTATCATGGATTTATCCAAAGACTAAAAATGAATATATTTATTGGTCCTATCCTCGATCCCCAAATTTTGGTTTTCCTTAAGGAAGCGTACTTGGTCCTTTATTGTTTTTAGTATATATTTATGATTTACCTAACAGCGTAAGTTTTCCAATGACTCTGTTTGCAGATTATAGCTCTATGGTGTTTACATGTACAGACATAAATAATTATGAAAATGAAATTAATAACAGCCTGAAGAGTATAATTAGGTGGCTTAAGTCAAATAATTTAATAATAAACTTAAAAAAGACTCAAATAATGAATTTTTATCAACGAAAATGGCCCCTTGATTTACTTAACATTAATTACGATGGTGAGATGGTTAGTGAAACCAAAGCAGCAAAATTCTTAGGTCTTTATATTGGCAACAAAGTGGGAGACTCATACAGAATATATTTGCAAAAAGTTAAACAAATTTTCATACGCTTTACATGTATTATCCAAAGTAGTTAATGAAGATGCTTTACGGACGGTATATCACGGCTTCGTATATTCTACTGTACACTACGGTATAATTTTTTGGGGCATTGCTACAAGGCGCTAAGATATATTTAATGCACAAAAAAAGTGTGTGCGTACTATTGCAAGTATATCGAGTACAGAAAGCTGTAAACCACAATTTAAAAAATTAAGTTATTGACATTTCCCGCAATGTATATTTATGAAGTTGTAACGTTTGTAAAAACTAATCCTGAAATATTTAATGATTACCTAATAACGAACAATCGACGTAAAAATAAAATTCATCCAATTTCATCAAGGACAGCTTTACTTAGAAAAAGCGTTTTCGGTATATTATCTAAAATCTATAATAAGGTTCCATCTATGTTTCATGAAATGGAAAATATTCATAAATTTAAAAAAGAATTTAGAACATTTCTAATTGAGAAATGCTACTACTCAATCGATGAATATTTAAGTGACGCATAAGTAGGCATATTATAATGACATTGCATAAAATATAATTCATTTGACTTTTGATTAGACGATATATTATTATAAATATCCCATTCTAATTAATTATTACATAATTGTTGAATTTTTCTCATATAATTATAATATAAGTAATAAAATGAAATAATTGTGGAAATGTAATATATTTAATTGTAACTGTAATATTTGTATACCTAAGGGTTGAATGCAGCGAACATATTTATATAACATATACATATAGGATCTATTCTGTCTCATTACCTGTATTCACAAATAAATAAATTTGAATTTGAATTTTGAATTTGAAAAATAATGCGTAATTAATTGACTTTTATTTTCATTTTAATTATATTGAAGTCAGTTGCACAAAATTTTTAATTTTATCATTTGTTACGAAAAGTTTTTACGCGAAAGGGCCACGCTGCACCTATATCATGGCTGTAGCAGGAATTATTCGGTTTGACAGGTGTAGAACTACACTCTCACAGAATACCAGTGTAAAATAGCAGCTTAATACTTCTGTTTCGTATGGTGAGTGTAGAGAGGACGAGACCCTTTTAGTGGAAAGGAGCCATTCCATTTTCGCCCTCATGGGTGACATCGCATCGCGAGGATAAATGTAGATGTCTATGGACCCGGCATCCACTTACTATCAGCTGGACTATGTGCTCATTTGTTACCCCTATTCTATAAAAAGAAATGTCTGAAAAATATCATGACTTCCGACAGATCGAGAAAGAACTATTCCACCAAAACCATAAATTTGAAGAGGACCAAGTTCGATACCAACGACATTCGGGATTGTCGGCTTTGCCCATAAAAGAGTTGGAAATTGTACAGCCCAAGTTTCGTAGCAGTTGTATACCATATTGATAGAAATGTGCAATGATCTAAAATTGCGTTAAAAGAAAATTTGTTATGTTCTTAATTGATAGAGCTGTGAAAGCTCAGATGGTTAGCACTCGTTGTAAATTTTATAGTACGCTTGTAATCCGGGTTCGATACCCGCCGACACCATTGATTTACCACTGATTTACCACGTGCTTGACGGTAAGAAAAACATCGTGGGAAAACCTGCATATCTGAGAAATAAGAAAGAAATATTTCGAATACAGGTGAAGTTCGTCAACACGCATTGGAGCAGCGCGCCTTGCTATAAAACTCTCTCAGAAACGAGGGGAGGCCCGTGCCCAGCAGTGGAACGTATATATACTGTAGCTAACTAACTTAATAGTATTGACAGTAGCGTAAGATAATTTATTAGCTTTTTTTGTCTTAAGGATTTCGTATGAGACAAATATAGGAAATATAAGAAATATCTTATGACTTACCGTTGACCATACCATATCATAAACCACCAACTGTAGATGTGCTAAATTTTTTTTATAGCATTGAGTGACAAACAAGTACACAGTCGTCCACCTGATGGTAAGTGAATGCTGTGGCCTATAGACATCCACATTTATCTCAATTCAGAATCAAAAACCAAATGCGTTATCACCTCTGAGGACTAAGATGGATACAGTAAAAAGGATCTCCGGTTCTCTACACCCACCATACGAAACACAGCAGCATGGAGCTGCTATTTCACGCTGGTATTCTGTAAATTGCTAATTGTCTATTACTGACTGCGATAGCTCAATTTCCTGCCAAGCGTAGCGACAATAGCAAATTCTCCCCACAAACAAACTCCATTTTCCAGATTTATCATGGTGTAGATGTACATTATATATATTCTACGTATTTAAATGGTTACATATAGAAAATTATTTATATATAAACTATTTTAATTTATGTATATTTATTGAACTTTTTTAACGTGTACTTTTTTGCTGCCACCTAAATGTTTAGCTACTGAGCCTTAGGGTTGACTAGGAGAGAATGTCTTAAGGCATTAAGTCCGCCATACGGCATTATTTATCAACCGACTCCAAAAAATAAGAGAGGAATCAACTGTATTTTTTTAGTATTTCCAAGGTGAACCGATTATTCATTTTTAATTGATTGATGATATTTTCATTTTATTTATATTGAAGTCGGTTTTACAAAAAATTTAATTTTACCACTTGTATGCGTAAAAGTTTAAATAAATAATTCATTATTTATTTTTTTCGAGGTGATGTCCTCATCAGAATGTCAGGATTAGATTAATAAGAGGATTTAATTCCTATGAAACTTAATGAAGAGGAGTCATGCGTTTTTTTTTCTGTAGCCGGTATATATTTTGATTCTGTCACTACTAAAATCATTTTTCGTTATTTATTTTAATATATATAAATAATTATAGTTAATTAGTGGTCTACAAATAATAAGATCCCAAGTCTACAAATAATAGAATTCCAAGATCTTCTGAAGAAGCTGGAACGCCTCCTCAATAACTATAAACGCTAAATTGGCTTGCAATCCGGCAGAGGCGCAACTCCAGAATATTGCTTGTACTTTTTTCCATATTAAATGACTCATCTTCGTTTTCTGTCTTAAAGCAAATTTCATTATCTTTCCTCATCTCATGATAGGGTCCTACGCTCTTCTTATAACAACAAAATCTGTACTCCTGTTCACTTCACCGAGTTCTATGGTTCCTTCCTTCACAGTTCATGCTACACGCCTTTTGGAACTCTTTCCCCGATGACATCAGAAAAGCACCGAACACACAGAACACAGATGTACGCTTTTCATAAGTTGTTCCGTGATCATCTGTTGAAGACAACGCATTTTACACGACTCACCATTTAATATGTATTGCTAAGCAGACATATATAGTCATAGCCATTTGTATGTACTAATTATCTATGTATTTAAATATGTATATGCATGTATTTATATATTTGTATATATGTATGGATAGGTCATATATGTATAGTTTATTTATTAGTAGTATGTTTACATTACGTAGTTAATTATCATGTGTTTTGTATTCTTGTATTCTATATTGCCACACCTACGTCAAATTCTCACCACTCTATGGGTTGACTGGTATAATGAATACCTCAAGACATTAAGTCCGCCCTTTGTATTCTTTTTTTTTCAAGGATGCAATGAAAAATAAATAAAGAATAATATAATAAAATAAAAAAACAAAGTATAGCCATCTGCAAACAGGCACATGTGCACTCTCTACTTCCTCACTCTCATAGTTCCACTAGACGGTAATAAACCTGAAAGATATCAGCCGCAGGACCGACTTTACGTGCTTCCAAAGCACAGGTGTGCGACCCCGCCAAACTTCCAGACTCAGTGCTGCTAATGAGACTTTCTTGTCAGAAAAACCCAATAACTGATTTTGGCCCGAACCGGGATTCGAACCCAGGACCAACCGCGTTTACGGCCATTAGACTAACAAAGCAATCAAATAATAACGCTATTAAACAAACGTTATTAATGGACCAATCCCAACTGCCACCTGTTAATTCAAGCGAAATCGCGCCACATCAAGCGTGAAGTATTGCTAGTTCCTCAGTAAATTAAACCGTATATTAAACTATCGCTGTCAGTTTCGTCTTATTAAAAAAATCATTGTCAATATTATTAACGCCACTGTTATTATCGCTAAGCACTCGCATTAAGCTTAAAATTATTGCGTTAGGAATCTATTACTTGGAGTTTTGCAGTTTCAAATATACGACAGAAACAGTAACTTTTGTTTGTCCCATGTTTCCATTACTAAGGCTGCTACTCCTACCTTTCTTCCTCAGCGGTTTTTGTCAGTTGTAACGTGACCACATGATAAAATGTTTTTAAACAATTTAGGATCAAAAACGATTGGAAATTCATACCATTTGAATACTTGGCAGTCCATCACTGAGTAATTTACCAGAAGTTTTCTTCCTCGCAAGACTTATTTGTAAGATCGGCTACCATTAGCGAGTTCGTTTGAAAGACCAGCAACGCACCAGGTATTGCAGATGTTTATGAGCGGAGGTAATCACTTATCATGAGGTGAGCATGTGCGTGTGCATGCGGCACGTTTACCCCCCCCCCCCTTATTCAATATAAAAAAGAGCACACAGTCCACCTGATAGGTAAATTAATACTGTGACCACTTATTCGTTGTGATTTATTGCCTGGTGACTACGAAGATTTTATTATATATAATGCTTGAGTAATTCACATCAACTTGATTTTCCGGGTATTACAACACGCTCTCGTAAACTGGATACGAGTTAATCAAGTAAATAAATACAAGAAACAACGAAGGGCTATACGGACTGTTATTCGCTTATGTAAAAACTTTGCCATTTTTTGTTTTTGCGGTTCTGAGCAATTTGTAGATATTTTATTTTTAATGTAGTCAGTTATGAAGACAGAGTAAATTTCGTGATGGAATCACGCTGTAGCTATACTATAGGTTGGCTTTATGGTGATAATAAGAAAAAAACTTAAAATTTTATTTCAAAATTAACATTTATTAGAAAACCTCTTTACTTATTACAATAATCAGACTCTTCTTTTCAATAATTATTAATCACAGCAACTTAAATTCTTAAACATTAATAGGAAAATCAGATCAAACAAATCTTTTTGGTGTTGGCAATATGGAGATACGGGGGCAATTTGGTGATACCATATGTGGCAATATGGTGACAAGTCTATTCAGGTGCCCAATCACTGTCATCAGTGCCTGAAAAGTCTACTTTATCACAATTATCACACAGGAACTGTGGCGACTCTGTGCCAGTACATTCTTGGTGGTACCATTTGCCGCAGCTCATGCACTCTACCCATACAGCTCCGTTCCTAAGTGCCACATCTTGGGAGTAGTGAACACCGCAATAGTCACACATCGTACTTTTATTTGATTTTGGTGTTTTCTCTACCTTGACTCTTGGTAGTTTACGCTTCAGGTTGCTTTCAGTTGAAGGTCCAGGAGTTGGAAAAGCAGAGGGGACACGAATCGAGGTAACGGTCTCCTCACTGGTAACGGCGACTGTGGTTTCGTTTGATATGGCGACGATGTTTTCTTCAGGACTGTCCAAGTTGTTCGTGCTTTGAGGTGTTAAATATCGGGCCTGTGGATTCCGCTTAGCTCGTCGGGTACTAGAAGAAGAAGACTGTGGTACCTCAGGAACGGAAAGTAAAGAGAAAACTGAAGGTGACGCAGTTTCACGATTGACAGCAGAAGCTTGGGCATTATCAGTGGAAGATTCAATATTCTGTGACTGTAGGTCACTTGGCTGCATCAATGATGGGGCAATACTTTCATCAGAAATGGCATTTCGATCAAATGGCGCAATGCCAGTTTTTCGAAAGCCGTTTATAATTATTGACGGCTGAAATGCATGCTCGTAGGCTGGTGTTAATAGGCGACAAAAGTCAAGCCTTGTTGAAGCACTCGTTGGATGTTGAAGCTTATAATCATTTAGCACTTTAGCCCATGCATTTTTCAGTGACTTGTAAACAGAAACGTCCAGAGGTTGCAGGAGATGGCTTGTGTGACTTGGAAAAGTGAATAGATGAATGCCATTTTTTGTAGCGAAATCTATAACATCTTGGCTGACATGGGTAGAGTGAGAATCCATGATTAAAAGTACCGGTCTAGCTGGTGGAATATGAGCTTCAAAATGATGCATCCACTCCAGAAATAGTTCAGAGTTAATCCATCCGTTTTTGGATAATCTCACGATAGACCCTTCCGGAGCACCATTCGCTAGATCATTGACCATTCGGACACCTTTAAAAATGATCAAGAGGGGTACAGACGCTCCGCTCGCACTACAGCACCCAAGCACCGTTTGTGTGACACCTTTCTCTGCAAAAGTTCTACTGTAAATTACCTTCTTTCCAGTTTGAGTGATAATTTTTGACGGTTTTACGACGAACGTTACACCGGTTTCGTCGCAGTTATAAATCCTTTCAGGGTTTTGCAGAATATCCAGCTCAATAACGACGTCTAGTAGCTTTTTATAAAAATCGTCAATGTGTCTGTTAGCGGTAATAGCTCGGCATGCTGCAAGTTTTTCTGGCGTGCGCAATGAAAGCCCGTACCGTTCTTTAAACGACCACCCCCAATAAGGCCCAGCTTTACGTTTAGCATCGTTAAACTGGTGATCTTTTCCTGCTTGGACTGCTAAAGCATTTAGCTTTGATGTCTGTGACGCTGAGACCAAATCCTAGTTCTTGCATTTTAATTATGTAGGAAACAAACTTACATTCAAGGTCGCTGTCTAATGTGAATGGTCTCCCAAGTTTAGGTAAGTCGAAACCTTCACCTCCATGAGTAGCACTGTGTCTTCTAAAAGTAGACCAAGGTATGCCATATTCCCTCGACGCCTTGTACACTGACCAATTATCCTTTATAACTTTCATATAAGCCTCTTTGAAGCGTGAAGAGTCATAATTTCTGCGTTTCGCGCCCTTCATTTTCCTTTTATTTGCCTTTCCGGACTTGTTCCTGTAAGAAAAATCATCCAATACGTAAGACTATAACCCGGACTAATGAAACACAACCCGATATTTTTTTTTAACAGAAAGATACAACATTTCGAGCTTCATCTACCCTGAAAACCCCATTCAAATTAAGCTTGAAATAAAATAAAAATAAGCTATGTAATGTTTTTGGTAATTAGGTGATATTTACGTACCGATTATCCTCCATATTTTGGCGCGAAACAAATAAACCGCGTCCGGTGAGGACAGCGACCAGCGGCCAAATGAAAGAGAGATGAACATACTCGCCTTCAGTTCATTGAATGAACGCAAAACTCGCGCTGGGCATTATAAAGACCGTTGAAAGCAAAATTATCACCATTTTGCTATATATCACCATTTAGCCAACCTTTACCCTAATTGCAGCACGAATGGGTCGGCTCGACCGGTGAAAGATCACGCTCTTACAGAACACCATTTCCAGAGTAAAATAGCAGCTTAATGTGTGCTCCTAATGGCGACTGTAGAGAACCGGAGATCCTTTTTACTAGAAATGAGGAATTCCATAGAAGTCCTTATGGGTGACAACGCATTCTGCATTTTGATTCTTATTTGGGGATATGTTACTCACTTGTCACAATTATATATACGAAACACTTGGTGCTGTTATTAAAATGCAGTTTGTAGCCGTGCTGGAGACAAGCTGTTGTGTATAGTAACCGCAGCTAGATCGTATCGACTTCGCAAGGGAAGGACCACGTTTTCGCATAATATTAGCGTGAAAAAGCATCACAATGCTGCTGTGTTTCGTATTATAAGTGACGTGATTCGAAGCCCCTTTTAAATGGAAACGAGACATTCCATCCTATAGTGTAAAGGTAACAATAATAAGTTTGTATTTTCATTTTAATCGAGAATATATCTATTCCTTTGTGGTAAACGACATCCATTTACCGACCACTTATCAGCCATTACTTTCACTGCGCATAGGCCTTTTGGAAAAGGTAATGTTCACCATACTATCCCAATATATGTTGGCGAAAAAGATTTCTTTCTGTTTTTAGTATATGCAGTTTTCCTCGTGCTGTTTTACTTAACCGGCAAGCACTTAGAAAACCAGAAACTTAAAATTGCCATTAACAGTTTCATTGGTACCGGCGAGGATCGGATTCGGTTAGAGCCCGGCTCAGAGGTTAAGTTGGACGACTCCGTGGCGCAGTGGCTTAGGAATGAGTGCCTGCGCTGGGGGTCACGGGTTCAAATCCCGCACGGAACAGGTATTTGTATGGCCTATAAATAATTATTCCGGGTCTGGTTGTTTGCCCTTGTGCAATTTATGTTTGTAAACTGCCCCCACGATACAGAAGAAAATCCTAGTGTAGTAATTTCACAATACATAATATACTATTGACATATTCATAGTACGTATCTACCATGTAGTAACGGTGTAAGAATATCCAATACCCAATATCGTCCTGTAGGTAGCGTAAGAGGCGACGGGTAGCAAATCTGGAGATGGGCAGAAGCGTCTTTCTTACAACATCTAAAAATGAAATACTGCGGCTGCCAACTCGCTCGTCAAGCGTGGTATATAGAGGAGTACTATGTTCAGCAGTGGACTCTTGATAGACTGCAACAGTAATGGTAACGGTAAGAGGTGTTTTCACTCGGTGTTCAATTATTTATACGGATGATTATAAAGATATAGAGGATTAAATATGTAATGAGACCACACATGCTCGGAGTTTCTCTGCGTGATAGACTCAGAAATGAGGATATCCGCAGTAAAACCAGAGTGACCGACATAGCCCAACGGATTAGTAAGCTGAAGTGGCAATGGGCCGGCCATATAGCTCGAAGAACCGATAACCGATGGGGAAGAAAGGTTCTCGAGTGGCAGCCTCGTACCGGTAGGCGTAGTGTAGGGCGACCCCCCACTAGATGGAGTGACGACCTGGTAAGACATGCAGGAAGTCGATGGATGCAGGTGGCTCAGGACCGTGCTTTGTGGCATTACTTGGGGGAGGCCTATGTTCAGCAGTGGACTTGTGAAAGGCTGTAATGATGATGATGATGATGATGAGACCACACAATACAAGCAGACGGAGGACATATATTAATTAATCACAGAGTATTTAAAATGTGACACAGACAATTATCCTATGACCACAGACTATAATAACTAAACTATACTTATAGAATCTTCCTGTTTTTACAAAAGAACAAAGAATACAAAATGACTTAAAATAGATATATATCTTTATATTACTATATTTGAGCTGTGTAAACTAATATTACTACTACTACTATTTAAATGATAAATCTCACATGGGGCCGAACCAGTCTCTCACTTTTAGTTTTATAATAAACAAAAAATTTGACTCCCCTATATTACTGCCCTTTTTTCTATTTTTAAGTCCTTATCCTCCTCTACCACGATTTCTATTCCTTTGTTATTTATTATGGTATAGGTTATATTAATGTTAACTTGAAAAGGTTACAAACCCGCTAGGTAAATAAATCCTATCAAATGAGTATCATCAATTGTGATATTATCTTCAGACCAAGGCTTGAATCACTAGAGCAGCGGGAAGCTATTGGTAGAATTAATGTCTTTTAGACAAAATTTCGGTCACGGCGGTCAGTCTCAATAAAGACTGGCCATCTGCGCAGGACAGGGTTATAGTGTAGTGTATGCGTGAGCGCTGGTGCACTCTCTATTCTCTCACTCTCATAGTCCGATGGAGCAGCGATGATCGGAGAGAGTACAGGCGCAGAACCTATGGCTTTACGTGCTTTCCGAGGCACGGGGATGAAAACACCGCCAACTTCCTGACTCCGGGCTGCTACTCAGAATTTTTTGTCAGAAAAACTCAACAACTAATTTTGACCCGACCCGGGATTCAAACCCGGGACCTCATGATCAGCAGCCGCGCTTACGACCACTAGACCAACGAGGCAGTCGTGGGAAAGTTAAAAACAACTTTTGATAAATCCAAATGTGCATGACTAAACACTCATGTTATACCTCATTATTTAAAGTAGTTTAAATAAATACTAGTTTTCATAAATAACATTGTTTCTATTACTTCTAATTTTCCGATAATTTTATGTCAATCGTCAACAAAAAAAGTTGAAAAATCCAAGAGTGCACGACTCGTAGTGCTCATATGATCGTGAAAATATGTAGAAAAAAATTCTCATTCAACAATAGATTTTTTTTAATTTTACTATGTTATTATTATTGAGGTTCAATTATTTTATTATTGGTAATTGAAAAACCTTTTAAAATTTATCAAAATTTAACAATTATCTTAAAACGAGCTGAAATCAACTTTAATATTATTTTAATTTTCAACTTTCCAGTGGTAAGTTATTGTAATGGGTCCGATTTTGCAAATTGGAAAATTTTAACAACCTCCACGTTTCATGGTCTTTAGAGTCGAATAGTATGGTTTTTAAGAGGATGTCCCTATGTACAAATGTACATATGTATGTATGTATGTTCGGATTAAATTTTTGCCTCGTATAGCTCGAGAACAATGACTGATATTGACATGGGAACAATTTATTCATTTAACATACATACATACATAAACACTCACGCCTGTCACCCCGAGGGATAGGCAGAGACTACAGACTTCCATTTGGCACGATCCTGACACACCTCTCTTGCCTCCTTCACATCCATACACCTACGCATACATGCTCGTCGGTTAAGGGTACTCTTAATTTGGCCCGTTTTCTATAAATCGCCAATTTGGTCGATAAATATTCGCCTAGGACGTCCCTTTCCGACTCTGCCATTCACTTCTGCACCATAAATTTTCTTTGTCACTCTTTCCTCATTCATTCTTTCCACATGACCAAACCACCGAAGTATTTCTTTCTTAATCCTGGTCACCACATCATCTTGCAAACCACACTCTTCTCTTATTACACAATTTCTTACCCTGTCATTCAGATTCAGCCCTAACATACTCCTTAACGACTGCATTTCTACTGCGTTTATTCTACGCTCGTGCTTTTTCTGTCACACCCAACTTTCACTACCATACGTTAAAGTAGGGACCAACACAGCATTGTGAATTGCCATACGTGCCTTTTTCGACACATTTTGACTCTTTACAATAGAGTGCAAGGCCCCATTTACTCTATTTCCCGCATTCACTCGTCGTTCTATATCCTTATCATATCTCCCATCCCTACTAAATACGCAGCCCAAATATACAAACTCATCTACTTGCTCGATCAACTCCCCTTCTATTCTTATTTCACAAATCGTTTTACTTTCTTCTCTTTCAAAAACCATAACCTTCGTCTTACTTGCGTTCACTTTCATACCCCTTTCTTTTAATGATCCGTTCATTAATGTAACCATCATTTGTAACTCGGCCGCCGACGACGCAAGAATAACTTGATCATCGGCGTACAAAAGGCATTTGACGGTTAACTCACCCATTTTTAATCCGCATTCTTCAACTTTCAAATTTTGCAAACAACTGTCCATAAATAGGTTGAACAGCCGCGGGGAAGCGACACAGCCCTGTCTGACACCTTTATGGATGTCAAACCAGTCCGAGTAGACTCCGTTGATCCTAACACAAGCACTAGAGTCCCTATAAAGAGACTCCAATGCCTGTATCAAGCCAGCGCTCAACCCAAATGAGTTCAGTGTTTGCCATAGCAAATCCCTATCCACTCTGTCATAGGCCTTTTCCAAGTCCATGAACGCACAAAAAACCTTTTGGTTTTTGGCCAGAAACTTCTCCGCGATCATGCGCATGGAAAAGACTTGATCTGTACATCCCATTCCCTTTCTAAATCCCGCTTGCACATCCCAAATTTTTCCATCAGTTTCTTTCATGACCCTTTCAATCAGTACCTTAGCATACAGTTTTCCCACAATGCTAAGAAGGCTGATGCCACGGTAGTTTTTACAGTCCTACAGCGACCCTCTTCCTTTATATACTGGGACAATCACGGCTTTGCACCAGTCTACCGGTACCCGCTTCAGTTCCCAGCATAAATTAAACAAGGTGTGCAGCAGGCCTGCCACCACTTCCTCTCCAGCCCTTAGCATTTCGAGTGAAACTCTATCATATCCGGCAGCCTTACCTGTTTTCATGCTTTTCATTGCTTTCATTATTTCATCTATACTTATCTCGCTACCCCTTTCCTCTTCTTTCGGTGTTTCTACTTCACTTAGTACACACGTTGTCTCCTCACTCATAAACACGCTTTCAAAATATTCCTTCCATCTCTTTAAACTCAAAACTTCGTTATTCAGAATATAGCCATTCTCGTCTCTTATAGCATTCATCATAGGCTGTTTTGATGTCCCCAGGCAGTTCTTACAAGTTTCCAGAACATTTTAATATTTGCCTGGAAGTTATCCGATATTCCTCTATCATTCTTATTCGTTCTTTCTTGCTTTTTTCTTTCAACTACTTCTTTTACTCTCTTATTTAGATGTCTAAAGACTGCCTTTTTTCTTTTAGTATCATTATTCATACCGCTAGAATTACCAGCCTTTGTTGCTAGTAAATCTAGCCATGCTCTCTTCTTTGCTTCAACTTCCACACGTATCTCATCATCCCACCATAACGTATTATTTTTCCTTTCATTCTTTCTCTTGCTAACACCACATACTTCAGTAGCTGCATCCACTAAACCTTTCTTTACATTTTGCCATATATTCTCCAAGTCTAACTCCTTCATACATAATGATTTCTTATATTTACGCGAACACTACACATGATTAAAACTACTTTTACGGATTTTATCGCGTTTATTTTTACTTTTTATTTTTAATTCCCGACGTTTCGGGCGCTTTTCAGCACCCATAGTCACGGGGGACTGAGATGACTGACGTCCCGATGTCATTGTTAAACCCGGAGTACCTTCAGCTTTTTTAATTATTGTTTATGGTCCGATCTATGCAAAATGAACTAACTCTGTCTTGATGTCTTGCAGTGGTATGCTTGGGTTTAGTTTTAATTTTATTGATTATAGGATCCCAAGCAGGTGGTAGTACCCAGCCTCCTTCTCTATTGAAATTAGGATGTTTTTTAATTTCAATAGCCTCACGTATCATCCTTGGTAGGAATCGGTGTTCTTTCGCGAGGATTTGTGGTCTATCAAATCTGATGTAATGGTTGGGGCCGTCTAGGATATGATCACAAACTGCAGACTTCCCGGAACGTTGATGCTTCACATCAGCTATATGTTCTTTTACGCGGGTCCTAATTGATCTTTTGGTTTGTCCTATATAATAGACCACAAATCCTCGCGAAAGAACACCGATTCCTACCAAGGATGATACGTGAGGCTATTGAAATTAAAAAACATCCTAATTTCAATAGAGAAGGAGGCTGGGTACTACCACCTGCTTGGGATCCTATAATCAATAAAATTAAAACTAAACCCAAGCATACCACTGCAAGACCTCAAGACAGAGTTAGTTCATTTTGCATAGATCGGACCATAAACAATAATTAAAAAAGCTGAAGGTACTCCGGGTTTAACAATGACATCGGGACGTCAGTCATCTCAGTCCCCCGTGACCATGGGTGCTGGAAAGCGCCCGAAACGTCGGGAATTAAAAATAAAAAGTAAAAATAAACGCGATAAAATCCGTAAAAGTAGTTTTAATCCTTCATACATAATTCATCCAAACCACTTATATTTTCTTTCAGTCTACATTTGAACTTGTTTTTATCACTTTCATCTTGTAACCTTTGTGTTCTAATACGCTGTAACGCAGTGGTTTACACAGACGATCGATGGCGCCAACGCCTGAATAGACCATTAATTCGGCATAAAACTAAATAATGATCCGTTCCTACGTTAGAACCCCGGTAAACCCTCGTATCTACCACTGCGCCCCTCAATCATTCATCCACAATTACGAAATCTATCATGCTTCTATCGTCACCTCTTTCCCAAGTATACATGTGAATTCTCTTGTGGCGAAAGCAAGTGTTCGTCACAAAAAGATTCTTTTTCATACATACGATGAGGAGACTCACCATTCTCATTTATACTTTCATCACCAAACGTTCCCAATATCCTTTCATAACCAAGCCTCCTCACCCCAACCCTTCCATTAAAATCTCCTAGCATAATAATATTTTCAATTCCCTTACACTTCATTAACACCATCCTTACCATTTCCCAAAACTGCTCTCGGATATAAGTGGGCTTAGACATGTCTGGGGCGTAGACCCCTAACACAAATGTGGACGTAGAAGGAAAAGGGGAGATCTCCCGCCGGGCAAGGTGTTATGCCCGGGGAGTGGCCGACACTCCGTGTGATAGTTCGGAGATGTTCTATATATGTTGTTTATGATTCGGAATGTTGATAGCGTGATTTAGGCTTCGGTATGTTTCGCTTGCGGCGCGACGACAGCGCTGCCACATCACCCCCCTGCTCAGACCAGAGGTCGATTAGTGCAGTCCGATTGCCGGTGCGTCCTTAATGCCGGTGGGGAATGCATGCTGTGTGCGTAAGGGCAAGTGACACCGGTGCGAATGATATGCCGATGTGTAATGCATGCCGTACTACGCACTGGCAAGTGATGCCGGTGAGAACGATGTGCCGGAGCAAGTGCCAGAAGTCTATCTTATAAATCTGCGGTGAGTCGAGATGAAGACAAGTTGGACTGGCTTGCAGGAACTAAAGACTGCAGAAGACGATTCTCAGTAGTGAATGGTAGGGGTTCTTGAGGATAATGACGAAGGCTTGAAAGTTGTAGTTTCCGAAGGTGTTTGGTTGCGTGTCCACGATGCAGATTACGTCGGTTAGTCACCACTGTGGCCGAGGAAGGGAAAGGGGAGATCTCCCGCCGGGCAAGGTGATATGCCCGGGGAGCGGCTAACGCTCCATGTGATAGTTCGGAGATGTTCTATATATGCTGTTTATGATTCGGAATGTTGATAGCGTGATTTAGGCTTCGGTATGTTTCGCTTGCGGTGCGACGACAGCGCCGCCACACAAACAACTTCTTTAAGCCCATTTTCATTCGTATTCATAACAGTCTTGAGCTTACACATTCATACTCTTTCACACATTGGCCCATTCTTTCTGAAAGTATGATACCTACTCCCTGGCATGCCCGCTCGATCTCGTCTACACCAGACCAGTATGCGGTATACATGCCATGTGTAGTGACATCCTTCCCCTTCCTTTTGGTCTCATTTACGCATAACACATCTATTCCTCTATCATACATCATATCGCATACTTCATCCATTTTATCATTCATTGCCCCACATACATTCAACGTAGCCAGACGCGCCTCTGCAATCCACTTTTCGCCTCTCCGGGAGACAGAACGTGACAGGTGGCGAACCTCGTCACCGGTTTTCCTCCCGGAGATTTTTCGCACCCCTGCCTCATTAAAGGGGCGCCGGGAACTCGGGGCCATATCTTTAATTCGATTCCTCATGGTACGAAATGGGGTGGTATATTTAACGCCGCTACCGTGGCGTGGAGCCGAGTCTGTGGTATCGGCTTGTCGCTCATTTAGCACCACCCGGGGGACACGTGTAGGGTGGGCCTAGGAACAGGTGGTCAAAGCCTACGGACGCGAGCGACTTATCCCCCAATTCATTTAACGCATAATTATGTAACTTAAACCTCATTAAATTTTGAGAAAAATCGGTCATGTTGTTTTTTGTGCCGAATGAAAAATTGTATGAAATATTAAAACAAATGATATTTTTTTATTCTTTCCACTAAGAAGTTAGTCGTGTGGACCTTTCAGGTCGCAACTAGACCGCTTTTATTTGGTATTTGCACTCAGGCATTATCGTAAAAACTAGTCTTACTTAACTCGTAAATAATTTTTTTCTCATCAACTTTATTTTGTTTTGAACATGTTCATCTAGTCATAACCAGTATTTTAAGTTAGCATTCAGAAAAATACACCTTCAGGTCACTCCATAAAGTCCAAGACGCGTATTTGTGTCATCATCATTATCTGCATCATTACAGCCCTTCACAAGTCCACTGCTGAACATAAGCCTCCCCCAAGTAACGCCACAAAGCACGGTCCTGAGCCACCTGGATCCATCGACTTCCTTCATATCTTACCAGGTCGTCACTCCATCTAGTGGGGGGTCGCCCTACACTACGCCTGCCGGTACGAGGCTGCCGATCGAGAACCTTTCTTCCTCATCGGTTATCGGTTCTTCGAGCTATATGGCCGGCCCATTGCCACTTCAGCTTCTTAGTTTTACTTTCCGAAAAGGCTTCAGTAGCATAGACCACATACATACTCTGCGGCAGATTGTACAGAAGACCGAAGAGTACAATCTGCCATTATGCCTGGCGTATGTGGACTATGAGAAAGCCTTTGATTCCTTCGAAATTTGGGCGGTGCTACAGTCCCTTCAGCGGTGGCAAGTTGACTGTCGGTATATCGAAGTGTTAAAGTGTTTGTACTGTAGGGCTATCCGAGTACAGAACCAGAGTTCAAAACCTATCCAACTGCAGAGAGGTGTAAGACAGGGTGACGTTATTTCCCCTAAACTCTTCACTGCTGCATTGGAAGACGTTTTCAAGCTACTGAACTGGAAAGGATACGGTATTAACATCAATGGCGAGTACATCACTCACCTTCGATTTTCCATATAGTCCTTATGCCAGAATCACTGGAGAACCTAAGCAATATGCTCGATGACCTCAATAGTGCCTCCCAACGGACAGGTCTTAAGATGAAAATGGACAAAACAAAGATCATGTTTAATGTCCATGTAACACCTATGCAGGTACTTGTTGGGAGCACTATGCTCAAAGTTGTTGACGAGTACGTTTACCTGGGATAAATAGTCCGACTAGGTAAGTTCAACTTCGACCGAGAGGTAAATCGACGGATTCAACTCGGCTGGGCAGCGTTCGGGAAATTACGACACATCTTCTCGTCAGGTATACCTCAATCTCTGAAAACTAGATTGTACCACCAGTGCGTGTGCCATTGATGACTTACGGAACTGAGACGTGACCCTTCACAGCTGGCCGTATTTGTATATTTATATATAAATCCTACGTACTTTCAGCGAAACAGTATCATTATCATCATCAATATTATTACAGCCCTTCACAAGTCCACTGTTGAACATAGGCCTCCCCCAAGGAATGCCACAAAGCACGGTCTGGAGCCACCTGCATTCATCGACTTCCTGCATGTCTTACCAGGTCGTCTCTCCATTTGAACGCCCAACATTTCACCTGCGGTACGAGGCCATTACTCGAGAATCTTTTTTCCCATCGGTTATCGGTTCTTCTATGTGGCCGGTCCAGCAGCCTTGTTATAATATATTTTATTAACACCGAAAATTTTGGAATTTCTCAGCCGAAAAAAAAAGATAACTAAACAAAACACAATTAAACTGACATTTACATTTCATGACTTCTCACATGATAGATGAAGAAATTAAAAAGTTGATTAAATAGAACAATCGATATTTTCAAAAGTTATTGTGTTTACCCCTCCACGCGGACTTGATAAATCTGCACCATAAGCCATTAAACCACTTTAATGATGTAAAAATAGAAATTAATCGATAAAAAATAATGTGTTCAACAATCATTTATCTTTCTGACATGTGCTCTTTATATCATTTATATGTTCAATATGATTATTAGATACGATTTCATGCAACAAAACGTTGGATACTTGATTTTTCGGCGCTCGTAAAACATACCTACACACTTTGCGCTTAAGGCATGCAATAATATAATAATAATAACAACTCATTAAAATATCATAGGATGCGAGCCAGTCTTGTTAATTGCATTCAGACCAAAAAATAGTTGCACCAGTTATTTAACACATAGGATCTATAGGAATTTACAACGTTCTCTGAATTGCTATGATGTTTGGCAATCGTTTAGATTTCAATAACTCTCATCGGTTCTGAACGTCTTTTGTACCTTTTACCATAAAATGGGAATAGGAATCTGGGGTATCACAAATTTTTGAAAACAAGTTCGATCCATTTCCAACGATTTTATGAAATATGTAGTAGGTGTAAGAGTCAAAACTAGAAACGTGTCAAAACCTTCAACTGCAAAAATCAGGCAAAAGTAGTTCTGACAATCCCACTTAACTGATTTTTGCAGTCAAACCTAGTTTTGACTAAGACATTCGCCAAAACCACTTTTAACTGCAAACAATCATTGATTAATAGTAATTTTGACCAAGAATGTTAGTCAAAACTACTTTTGTCTTTTATTTTTTGAGTTTTTTTAATTAAACAGTTTAATTCTTTCAATTTTTATTCTTTTAATTTTACATAATTATAATGTACGTGATTTTGGTGTGACCTAAGGGCCACCCAGCCGTACCTTAACCTATTGTCAATGATATTGCGAGTTTTGAACGATAACTGAACTTGAAATCAGGTAAAACCGCTCTTGATTTAGAACATTGGTGAAAACCACTTTTGACTACAAAAATGAGTCAAAAGTGTTATTCACTTAGGGCATCGATCAACACTATTTTTGTCTGACTTTCGCTGTCAAAAGTGGTTTTGACCAGTTATGAGTTTTGACTTTGATTTAGGTGCTTAATTTGACTGCGTTTTATATATTCAGTATTCTGTGAGAGCGTAGTCCTTCCCCGGTCGAGCCAACCCATTCGTGCTACAACGATACTACTAATATAACTGCAGCATGGCTCTACCACGTGGAAATTGTAACTCGTCTTGTTTTAGTTTCATAAGTATAGTATGTATCTTTATGTATCTTATATTATACTATATTTTCTTATAATTTTAAATATGTATATACTCATATATTTGTTTATATGTTTACACACACACACACAAATATATATATATATATATATATATATATATATATATATATATATATATATATATATATATATATATATATATATATATATATATATATATATATATATATATATATATATATATATATCTGTTATCTCTATCTCGCGATATCTTTCTCATTTTGTGAACCGATTTAAATGTTTCTTTTTTATAATAATTGGTTCAGGCTCAATTCCCACGTCAAAACCTTCCTTGACTTTAAAAGTTATAATTTTAAAACTAAGGATGACTCCGCCTGCCTTCCAAAGAGCCTCCACCGATGTGTCGTCCAAAGAAAAGGTTACTAGG
This sequence comes from Parnassius smintheus behrii, assembly GCA_036936625.1. Lineage (NCBI taxonomy): Eukaryota > Metazoa > Arthropoda > Insecta > Lepidoptera > Papilionidae > Parnassius > Parnassius smintheus. Next base: position 7,509,672 of record JAUPFT010000015.1, on the reverse strand, counting down.
AACCCATTCTCCACATCCCTTCATTTTGTGCCCTCAACAGCACAGCCGCCGCCTCCTTTGGAGAGTTAGCTTCGCTGCGGGGCAGAAATTTATTGCCCAGTCTGAGGTTTATCCTCGGGTATTATCGAGAGCTCTGTCTCCGGCCAGTCAGAAATTCTACGAGCTAAGGTGGCAAAATAGGGCAGAAGATTTAAATGTAACTGGTATGGTGGATATTCTTACACCGCCACCAAATTTTATAAAAAGCAAAGAAGCAAATTATCTAGTCATTAAATGTTTGCGTGAAATAAATGTTACTGATAATTCCAATTCGATACCCGATCGATTATAACAATTAACAAATTCAAATCCACGTAATATTTGCATATTACAAACTATAAATCTAAGCGAAATAAATTCGATTCTTAATTACCAAAGTTAGTAGTTGTTCCAATTAATCGATTGCTTAACCGGGAATTAAAAAAGAATTATTAACATGCATGAACGGTCACGTTCCTTAAGTATTTTTTCGTATAACTCATAGACTTCAGACGAGCTAATGTGTTCTTTTCCCGGGATATGCTTGATGACATATGATATCCTAGTATCGTAAAATCTTAAGATTTACTAACCAACCAGGGTAGTGGCTATATGTACTTACATTGCCATTATAAGGTTGCTGAACGTAGGCCTCATAAGTTGCCTCATAGGCGGGATATTTGAGATAGTTGGCACGCTTACAAAGCGGTTTGGCAACAGCAGTTATTTTTAGCTGTAATTAAGAAGACACTGCTGGGTATCTAAACGGTTTTATACGAATGGGTCGGCTCGACCGGGGAAGGATCACGCTCTCACAGAATACCAGCGTAAAATAACAGTCTAATACAGCTGTGTTTCGTATGGTGAGTGTAGAGATCCAGCGATCCTTTTTTACTGGAAACGAGGCATTCCATCTTAGTCTTCAGAGGTGACAACGCATCTGCGTTTTGATTCTTAATCGAGGATAAATGTAGATGCCTATGGGCCACAGCATTCACTTCCATCAGGTGGCAGTCCACCTGCTGTGCTCGTTTGTCACCCTTATTCTATAAAAAAAATTGTTCTTAAGCTATTGCGTATTACTTAATTAAAATGGTCCAGCTGAAGTAATGAACGAACGGAGCATATAATTATTACAACACATTGTTTATTTATTGATTCTAAATGTTAAAATTAGAAGTCAATCCGTAGTAGTTATTGTGTAATTGTTTTTTTTATTGTTTGCTACCTGCAAAACACCTTTGGTTGTTATGTATTATTTACGAATACTAATGTTACTGTATTTATAATAGTTTTTACATATACGTTAAACAGTATAGTTCGATAGAAAATAATTTAACGAATTTTACCACGATTGTGATAAAGTTATTGTAACTTACTAGGTTTCAAGTATATGCGCCATGGTTGCCTTTAACTTTTTTAATAATTATTTTATCTGTATATTACAGTTTATAATTGTCTATTGCTGAACAAAATCCTCCCACAGATTGCCTCTGTGAAAGATTTTGCCTTACCACGCTTGGCAGGCAGGCTGACAACCCTGTATTTTATAAATTTAAGTTGCTATCAGGAAAATGCAGCTGCCCATCTCCTTCTTCAACTTCCTTCTGTCACCTCTTATGACACCCACAGTACGATATAGGGTAGTGGATATTCTTACGCCACGATACCTCCTGTTATCTATTTTTGTTTTTACTGAACTCTGCGTTACATTCCTAGAAATTTCTGAGGAGCTTGTTAGACTTTCTGCGAGACTTGACTAAGCCAAAACTAAGTATTATTATTTCTAAGGATAGGTATTAGAAGCTATATACTGTATATACTGAGCAGACTAAACTTTTTAGAGGTCATTAAACCTTCGGTCTTCGACCTTTAGTTGGTCGGCGGTGTATGCTCTCGTGAACGAAGGTCAAGTTGGACACAATAAGAGAACCTATAAGTTTAACTTTTTCTTTTGCGGCGTGAGTCAATGTGTCATGCGTGTTGCGGAGAAATGGTGGTGATGGCGCACAAAACTTCCTAAGTACAGAAGTTGGGTGGCCTTGGCAAGAGACCAGAACGGACAAGTCCCCGAATGCGAACTAGTTTCATGTCATTTCTACCAATGTGCTCTACATACTTCTGACCTGATTCGATGGGAAAGAGAAAAGAGAGTATTAGCTACCTAGATGGACTCCTAGATAGAGAAGGAGTCCTACCTATTCGCCTAATATTATGTCCGTGATCCTCGAATAATACGTCATACACACCGAACGCCGCGCCCCGCTACACGCTCTTCAACAATATCCATTACTCCATATTATCATCTCGTGCGTGTGGTAAGAAGTGACAGAGGTAGACAATTCTGGAGATGGACCTCAGCGTCTTCCTAATAACGACTAAAAATAAAAAAAATTACGGCAGCTATTAACCCATTTGCCAAGCGTGGTAACTATGGCAAACATCCCCTCTATGAGGAATGCTATGGGGGAGGGGTATGTTTAGCAGTAGACTTTAATAGACTGTAGCGGGAACGGTATAAGATAAGAGGCTAGTTTGCAGTAATCCACACGGACACAAGTACAACGTAAACAGATCCGAAGCCTATCATTTATGTTTTGCGCAAATGTCTCAACGTAGAAATCCTCCAAAGAATACCGCAAAACATGATTCTAAGCTATCTGCACCCACCAATTTCCTACATGACTTAAAAAGTCATTTTTTATTGTATGCGAGCAGCTATGCAGGTCTAGGGAAAGAGACCAGTATCACTGCGACTTAAGATCTATTGTGATCGCTGCTATGGCTATAGTTCACGGCTAAGCTCTACGTCTTCAAGCCGTGAGCAATTTCACTTCTTCTGGGCGGAGTAGATAGTTTCCCAGATGAGTGTTACGTTTGCGCATTAAGGGTCCGCAATCAGTTAGAATGTGTAGAGGCGTTTCTTCCGTTATGGAACAGAACCGACACATCCTTGAGTTGCTTAGTCCCAGGATGGACATGTGCTTTTTAAAACAACAGTGTCCAGTTAGGGCTCTTGCCAGAATGCGCAATTTATTTTTACTTAATCCCAGGGTTTCTGAAGCGAATTTACGATCAAAGACCCGGATTAAGGTTTTAGAATGTTTTAAGCCTGGTGTGTCTGACCAGATCTTAAGTGATTTATTGTGATAAAGAGTTTCAAGGGTCAATCGGGCTAGGCCTCTTGAGAATCCACAAAATAGCTCAAGTCCATATTGTGTGCAGTTTGAGCCCTCCCGTGCAAGTTTGTCGACAAATTCGTTGCCCACAATATCCTCGTAACCCGGAACCCGTCTTAAAACGTCCCTGTTGTTACGTCCCCAGGGCGTTTAAACGGTTCACGCAGTCTCCAACTAGCCTAAAAAGTCATTACTCTATCTATTATAAATACGAGTACATACTTTAAAATTATGAACTTTATTTTTCACCAAAGATATCTTGGGAATTTATTTTCAATTATTTATTCTTGTATCCCTCGGGAACTCAGCCAATACTCGGGCGGAGTAATTTTGCGTACACTAAGGCTTTCGGGTACTCGTAACTCGAAATCAGCAGTTGTTGCGAATGAAATTCTTTAATATTTGGCTACAAATTAATGTTGCTTCAATTTCTATAGATTCAGACTGATTAGAAAATCGAGAAGGAATTTTTTCTTGTGTATTATATAAAATTATTGTTATGTAAGCGACTTTATGGATGTTTAATGAAGGCAGCTTTTTTAATTATCAGGCCATAGAAGACATCTAGTCTTTATTATCCGAATAAAACTTTTTTATAGAACTAAGATGAAAAACAAACACACGGTCACATCTGAAAGTATGTGGATATTGTGATCAATAGACCCATCTATCCTCGATTAAGAATCAAAATGTAGATGTATTGTCACTGAGGACTAAGTTGAAATGCCTCGTATCCAGTTAAAAGGATCTCCGGCTCTCTACACTCACCATACGAACTGCATTAAGCTGCTTATTTATACTGGTATCCCGTGGTCCTTTCCGATCAAGCCTGTCCATTCGTATACATAATTAAGCTACAGCATGGCTATAATTTCAAAATGTATAGTGTAGGGGTGCACACAGTCCACCTGATCGGTAATGGTTATTACGGCTCATAGGCATCTACGTGTGTCCTCGATTACCAATTAAAATGGAGATGCGTTGTCACCCGTGAGGACTGAGATGGAATGTCTCTTTTCCAGTAAAAAGGGTCTCCGGTTCTCTACACTCACCATATGAAACACAGCAGCGTTGAGCTGCTATTTCACGCTGGCATTTTGTGAGACCATGGTCCTTCCCCTGTTGAGTCGACCCAATCGTGCTATAATGATACTACTAATAATGATAATAAGTTCTTACTTTACTTTTTTCTTACATTTGACGTTCCTTACCGTCGTCGGGCTGGGTTTTTTACACGTCGTTGTTAAGAGAATGTTTTTAACTATCATATTTCTTACACTTATTAAACGTTTTAGAGCCACACTGGAGCTATAATATAGTTGTAGCACAAATGGGTTGGCTCGACCGGGGTAGAATCACACTCTCACAAAATACCAGCGTAAAGGAGGACCTTAATGCGGATGTGTTCCTTTTGGTAAGTGTAAAGAACTGGAGACCCTTTTTACGAGACATGAGACATTCTATCTTAGCCCTCAGGGGTGACAGCGATTCTGCATTATGATTCTAGTAAAATAGGTGCTCGTTTCTATAAAAAAATCACTACAGATGACCAATCACAGGTTATGTTCCACAACAAAGAAGACGATAGGTAGAAAAATGAGCATAAAGTCAGTAGAGCAACACAACTTTACAAGGATATGCGATGCAAATTGAAGCAACTGGCCTAAAGTTGCAACATGCGTGTTAAAATGAAATCGGGTTTTGGTATAAATACGTTGCTATTCTTTCTGTTACTATACTTCGCCAGAAGAGTTCCAAGCAAAATGTTCACCTACGTCGCTGTAAGTTACATCTATTTATTAACAATAATCATTTATTTTTATTTAATTATATATAATACAATTTATAACAATATATTAATTAAAAGAAATTAATACTATAGTACGTGGAGGGGGGGGGGGGGGGTAATATGGTCATCCGTTTAATATGGTCACTTTCCTATAATTCAAAAACTACAGCCTTGTTTGCATAGATAGCTTTATGATACGACAGCTCTTAATCGGTTAATAAAATACTAAAGGGTTTAAAAGGCGTTGCTTCATCGACTTTACTTTGACAGTTGACGTTATAGTAAATATTTTAGTCAATTTTAGTATGGTGTATTGTAGTTAGTTTTTTTTAAGTACATTTTTCGAAGTGTTCCTAATTATTGGCAAAGCTTGTTCGCTTTATATATTCTTAATACGCTAGTCATAGTATACGACTTTGTGTTATTGTCTCTGAACTTCTCCTAGTTTTGGTTTTATAGGGTGACAAAGCGTAAGGTACCATATTACCTTCACGTACCTACCTTACAAAGTTAAATTACGAAACAGTCCTGCTCCTCGTGGTATAGTACCAAGAAGGCTGCATTACCTTGCTTTAGCCAAAGATAGAGTTCCCTTAGGAACTTAACTGTAGGTAGACTTTATTGATCAAGAGTTTCTCCAGGCTATCGGTACTATAGTGAGGTCCACGTGTGGTGAAGTTCCTTAAAAAGGTGTTTCCGCGACTTGTCATCGCTGCTGGTGACTGTCAACTTTTTATACGTTTTACAACAAATTGCAAAAATCTATGAATGAATTTATTATCTATTTAAGGCTGAATGTTTTACTTGCGAACTAAATAAACTTAATGTTAGTATTTTATGATATTAAGCGCCTCGCTATGCTCGCCTCGCTCACTATACTTGAGGTTTCTCTGCGCAATAAACTTAGAAATGAGGATATCCGCAGTAGAACCAGAGTGACGGACATAAACCAACGAATTAGTAAGCTGAAGCGGCAATGGGTCGGCCATATAGCTCGTAGAACTGACAGCCGATGAAGAAAAAAGGTTCTCGAGTGCTAGCCTCGTATCGGTATGCGAAGTGTAGGGCGACCCACCACTAGATATAGTGACGACCTGGTAAGACATGCAGGAAGTCGATGGATGCAGGTGGCTCAGGACCGTGCTTTGTGTCATTCCTTGAGGAGTCAGCAGTGGACTCGTGAAGGACTGTAGTGATGATGTTGAACGATATTGTTTTATTAGGAATGATAATACATTCATCGAAATTGAATGGTATCGTATGACTTTCAAATAAATTTGTTGGTAGGATACTCGCGCCACTTACTATCAGTTAATTGTAATAACATGCCTATAATCTTCGCGTAAATGCAAGCAATGAGTTTACAGTTTTAGTGCTACTTCATAAACGGTATGGAGAATAAATTACGAACAAAGAAATATTAATTTATATATTAGATTATGATTTTTACATTAGATTATTAGATTATGTTCGGTAAACTTCATAACAAACAGGGTTCTCAAATTCATTACAAATTGCGGTCCGCTAATTATTATTTTTGCCGATCTATACAAATAGAATTAAAGTTTCTGTTTGTAATGTCAAAATAACAGCTTCTTACTAAATACATACGAAAATGTTTATGTTACTTATACTAATAACAATTAAAAAAATTTAAAATGTTTGTGTGTGTCTGTCTGTTCGTTCCAAGGAGTAACTTACTTTTATTTAAGAAAATTAATTATGTTTCTGCGCAAAATAATTGAAGCCCTAAATTAAACGCGAGGGAAGTCGCAGGAAACAGCTAGTAAATAAAATATGTAAGGTCTCACCGTCGGCCTCTCGCTTGACAACAGCTGCAAGCCTCGTACCACAGTGCTCTGTGCTTGCGGCGCTAAGCGACGCCCGTAAAGCGATAGTCGCTATTGTTAGACGTTTTTATAATATTTATCAACTCTCGGCGAACAGACTTTAGGTTGATAATTAATGACTATAGCAGAAATAAACACATGCACGTTATGTTCTTTTAAGCTTGGGTTTTTCTTATTGTGATATTTATGAGGGTAAGCCAATACAATACACTAATATACTCGTATTTTATAGGGAGCCCAGGGATAAGTGGAAGTCGTATTTTTATTCCTCCATAGGATAGAATTATTGGAATCTATTCGTATATCGTGGAGGTGTGTTACATACATAAATTTAATTAACCACTTGTACCGTATGGGATTAGAATCCGCGGGTCTTCGTGTTGCAAACCATTCTTAGCCGCTAGGCCACTAAGCTGGTACGCAATCAAACCGTGTTCAATCCTCAGTGGCACCACTGAAATTGTAAATTTCAAACTTAAGTGTTAATTTCAACTGTTCAAGGGTATTCAAAGACTTGCCGGTGTTTATCCATGGACTACCATTGTCATTTGCTATCAAGGTTGAATAAAATCTTGTTTCTCATTAAACTTGAGTATTATGACTGACTTTTAATTGGGAAAATGACGCTTCCGTCTGCTCATTTTGTTATACATGCACTGGAGCAGCGCGATTATCAAATTTTGTTTGATCCAGTAATAAGAGCCAGCACAGCCAGCAGTGGCACGTATGTGCTGTAAAATTATCTTTTCACTAAAAAAGAAAGAATTGATTTTTTTTAAAGAAAATATTAGCAATGCTATCAAAATCACTTATATTCCCTTTAACCATTCCTGGTAAGCTTAAAACGCTTGTGTTAGGATTATATACAGTTAAAATAAACCTTTTTGTATTGCAGAAACAATAAAGTGCAAATAACTAAATAAGAAATAACCAATCATAACGCTATTAAATTATAACTAAACGCGCAGTCCTTAAAAAACTAAAACTTTTTAACCTATTTTATATTTTCGACATTTTGTGTGTTGGTTATAGCGGATCGTGTGTGCTGGGAAACACTCGTAGAGTCTTTTAAATAAAATAAGTTAGACTAAACACTTTCGTTGTTTATATTCCACGCATTCAAGTAAAATTATTTGCTTCGTCGATCGTAACAAGTAGGTACGTACAAAGCAATGGAGTGGAATAGTTGGCCAGCATCTGTCTTCTCATCCGATTACAATGTAGGTAATTCAAAGCAAGACTGAATAGACCTTTCTTATGCTAAGCTAGTGCACCTTTTGCGGCTACTTCACCACTTACCTTCAGTTGAGATAGCAGTCAAGTGGCTTCAAACTTATAAAAAAAATCAAATAATCTTTATTATATCAACTTAAGTCTAAAATACAATTTTACTATGTTTGGAGACTCGGTTGAAGCTAAATAAATTGCTTGTCTTTGAAAATTCCGCTCTTCAAAAAACATTTATACAACATACATTTTAGATTACGGTTTAAAAAGATAATAATTTAAAAATAAAGTATGCGTGCAATTATTACTCTTGTGTGATGGAAAGGGAAAATAGTAGTTACAATAAACACGTAATAGTTACAAAACCTAAGCATTTGGATATTTTATTTTTATTAGTAACGTAATTAGGTTACTCACATATTAATTTATTTGCAATAACACTAGGCGTTATTCCAATAAGCGTTTACATTGTTCGTAATATCGCAACACGTTCTGCGTATTGAAGCATGACCGAAAGTCATACTGTGAACACACATATAGTTCGACAGTTGAATATATATAGTCTTTAATATAGTTAGTTATAATGGCTGTCTTGGTGGTTTATTTGACGTAGTACGACTACGTAAGCGTTGTGGTAGTGCGACTGCGAATGAAGCCCGGGTGCAAATCCCGGGTCGGGCCAGAAAATAAGTTATTGATTTTTTCCGTCAAGAAATTCTTAGTAGCTACCCGGAATCAGGAAGTTGGCGATATCTCACCCGCGTGGCTCGGAAAGCACGTTAATACTATGGTCCTGCGCCTGATCTCTCTAAGATCGTGCCGGTTTAACGCCCCATCGGATTATGAGAGTGAGGAAATAGAGAGTGCACCTTTGCTTACGCATACACTTGGTTACTATAATCCTGTCCTGAACCGATGGGTAGTCTCCGTTAGGCTGGCCGCCGGGGCCAAAATTCGGTGTGGAGACATTATTAATATTAGTTATAGCGGTTAACTGAAATGAAACTCATATTCAATTATAAAAAAGAAAAATATATTCCACCATTGCCTATACTTTATTTGGACAAACGTGTTAATATATGACGTTGTAAACCATGAATCGTCACACAGCAAAACTGAAGTTAAAAATATATTTATACGAATAGGTGATTTCTAAAGAAAATTCTAATCAACAAAAATATTTTAGACCTTATGGTGCATATGGTGGTATACATTAAGTAAAAAAAGGATAAAGGTTACAAAAATGTTGAAGTTTGCGCAGAGAGTTTCCACCACTTTTTGTGATTTCTTTATTTTTATTTCAGGTCGCTTGCCTGTTAGCTGTGGCTCATGGAGCCCCATCCGGATATTCAGCTGGATATGGTTAGAAATGATTCTAATACTTAAAATTACGTTATAGATTATATAAAACAAAATAAGTTTAAAACTAAAAAAAATTCTAAATAAAAATATATTACTATTTTTTGTATGCGAAAGCGAGTCTATCGGTCAGTCGGAAGGACTAAGCCTCTCGCAGAATACCAGCGTAAAATAGCAGTGTAATGCTGCTGTGTTTCGTATGGTGATTGTAGAGAACCAGAGACCCTTTTTTACTGGAAACGAGGCATTCCATCTTAGTCCTTTGATATGACAACGCATTTGCGTTTTGATTCTTAATCGAGGATAAATGTGATGTCTATGGGCCACAGCATCCATTTACCATCAGATGGACTTTGTGCTCGTTTGTCACCATTACTCTACGGAAGAAATTGTCTGCAGATGCCCATGGGCTGCCTTAGTGAATTACCATCAGGTGGATTGGAGGTTATTTCGTTACTTCACTTTGTAAAAAAGAAAATAAACAAGAACGCTTCAGTAACGGGTTCGAATCCCGCATATAAAACGTTACATTATTAGGCATTTAATAAATTTATAGGCACATCTAAAAAACATTCTGGGTATAGATATTTATAGGCAACAAGCGATCTGCCTCAGTTTCTCACGCGTGATACCCGGATTCTACATCAGCGCCACATGGTAGAGTCACGTTGCAGCTATATCATGGCACGTATATTCACACTCTCTCGAAATCGCAACTTAATACTGCTGTGTTTCGTATGATGATTGTAGAGAACCTGAGACCCGTTTTACTGGAATTGAGGCATTCTATCTTTGTCCTTGGGGTGATAACGTATCTGTATTTTGGTTCTTAATCGAGTTTAAATGTAAATATGCTGCTATGATTATGGGGCACAGGATCCACTTACCGTCAGGTAGACTGTGTGCTCGTTTGTCACCCTAATTCTTAAAAAAAATCCTACCGGGTCCAACTATGCCTATAACTTTCGCAGAAGTGTAAGCAATATTTTAATATAGTTTTACCGCAATCTGATGAACGGTATGGCGGCGCATGAAATACGAACAAACAAATATTAATTTCTATATATTAGATTTTATTCCACCATACCATAGCCTTACCTGCTTTTACCAAATTAACAATTAAGCGCTGCTGTGTACCATCAAGCAATGTTTTAAAAAGATAAATGTGTCAATTCATTCATTTTCATATTCACAATTCATTTTCCTAAATTCTTGTTTCAGGATACTCATCACCGATCATTTACAGTGCGCCGGCCATCTCCACCGCCAATCTAATTAAAGCGGCTCCGATTCCCGTATACAAGACCATCTCGACACCAATCATTTATCAGTCAGCCCCCATTGCTCCCATCGCTCCCATCGCTCCCATCGCTCCCATAATTTCCACACCAATTCTGAAGACTATTTCAACACCGATCATTTCACAAGGATACAGTCTAGGAGGACAAGGGCTTGGGAGCTACAATCAAGGAGGATATGACCTTGGAAGCTACAGTCTCGGCGGATACGGACACGGCGGCGGATACTGACTCGGATACGGGTTGGGTAATGGTGGTCATTGGGGCAAGTTATAAGCTATTTTAGCCAAGAAATGCAGAGGAAGTGCCTGTTAAAATTGTAAACCAACCTCTCCCCATCCCTTGGTTAATGCACTAAATAAAACATTCGCAAGTCTATTTCTGTGTTTAATTTGAATATAAAAAGTCATATAAATACCATAGCATTACAGTCTATCAAAAATCAACTTTTCTTATTTTGAGTGGTAACCAGGAAGAAGCTGCTGCCCATCTGTTTCGTTTCCCTCTGTCGCATCTAACCGGTATCTTAGTCCTCACAGATGACAACTCATCTGCATTTTGATTCGTAATCGAGAATATGTACATGTGGATGTCTACGAGATACATCAACACATTACCATCGGGTGGACTGCGTGCTCGTTTGTCACCCATATTCTATAAAAAAATACAGGACTAATTTTGCTTTTACTGCCTAGCATGTCGTAAAATTCGGTATAAGGATTGTAATTTTGTAGATAACGGTTTGTCCATTTCTTTGGCTTAACGTGTTTCAAGTAGCCTACTGTGGGACTCTGCCTACCCCTCTAGGATTATATTCATTGTATGTATGAAGAAAACAAGTTAATCTTAATTAATTTTTTTAATGATTGCTGTTTCTGACCCTATTTTAACCATTAATATTACGCGATTTCTTCGTTGATTATGAACCAACATTAATTATTCTACTTTATTAAAGATATTATATTATATATAGTACAACTCTATTGAATTATGTATTTATTTAAACTTTTATGCACAAAAGAAATCGTACATTTGGCAGATTTAATGCCTTACTGAGGCATTCTCCCCCAGTCAACCATATAATATATTGTTCGGTCGAGACGTTCTTGTTTTTACTTTGAGCCCGTTATTGTTTATTTTAAAAGGGTCATATTATTAAAATTAATCCTTAATAACATGAAAACCGACTTCCAAAAACTAATAAAGAAATAAAAAACTTTTTACCAAAAAAATTTTACCGCCGAGAAAACTAAAAAGCAAAAAATAATAAACCTTTTTTTACCTTAATAATAAGCTAAGTTGAGTGTACCTAAGTATATATTTTTTTAATTAATATGAGTTTTAAATTAATTTTAATAACTAAGTTCTTAAACCAATGTAAGTAAATCTAAGTAATTTAGTCGGTGCCAAGCAATCAATAAACAAAGATCACTAAATTACCTTAAATTTAAAGAAATAACTTCATTCACAATATGAAACACAGAAGTATTAAGCTGCTATTTTACTCTGTTGTTCTGTGAGAGCGTTGTCCTTCCCCGGTCGAGCCGACCTATTCGTGTTACAATCATAATATAGCTTGGCTGTACCACGTATAAAAAAGAGCTGTTAAATTATATAAAGAATGAATCTCTTTTCTTATAGTTTTACGAAGTTGGCTTTTACTATTTTTAAGTTTAATTTTTGATTCCACGCAGATTAATTTCTATGTTAATGACATAACACTCTTAATTAGTCTTGTGCATTATTCTGTGCATTTGAATTTTCAAGCAAACTTCATTTCACACAAAGGCAAGCAGTGGAAGTTATTTAAGTTAGAAACTGTTTGTAAATTCTCACTTGACGTAAATTAATCGCGGGCTGTCTACACCAGCGGTTCCCATGTGCATGCAATATGTTGATGTCATTCCAAAACTTGTGCACTTATAGACAATGGATGAGTACCATATCCACATTTCATAGCCAGAAAAAAGGACATGATGATGATGGTAAGTGAACGCCATGGTCCATAGACATCGTGTGAAAGCTGATCGCTCGGGCGGGAGAAGTACAGCGCGTCGCTTCGCAGTGGGTGCACGTGCTATGGGGCCAACTCGACTTGCGTCAAACCTCGAGGACGCCTCTGATCCCGCCCGGGACGTTACATACCCAACGCTGCGTTTAATCTACCATGCTGTGAAGTGAACTCCGAAGACCCGGCGTGCTGCTAGGAGAGCGTGCGCCTGTTGGTGACTTCGGCTCCGTGTCGAGATGCGTCTCCGCGGGACCTGGAGGTTGCTGACCCTTCGGCAGATCCCTTCCCAGAGGTGCGAGATACGCCAATTTCTGCCTAGGAATTCACCAAACCTTAACCTAGAGCCAGAGAGGAGCACTGGAGGCCCAGAGTGCTGCTGTTAGGAGCGCACACCTGTTGGCAGGATTGGCCCTGCGTCGACTCCCTGTCCGCGGGACTCCGCGGGGCTTCGAGAATGCAGACCCTCCGGAAGCACCTACCTGGTGGCGCGCAATACGCCAACGAAGAGTACCTACAATGCCGTCCTTGTACGGCTCTCAAGACCGGTCCATAGAAATGGGCTGTGAGGATTACCCGGGTAATGGGGGACAACCCGAAGCCCAAAATCTGCAGGGATAAACAATAGTAGTCGCTCGCAGATGACAACACTGAAAGCTGATCATGGGGCTTTGGGTTCAAATCTGGCGAAAAACGGTTATTGGGTTTATCTATCAAGAAATTCTCAGTAGCAGCCTGAATGAAGGAATACATTTTTATTCAATACTAGCTTTTTACTTACTTAGCTTTTTACTTGTTTCGCTCGCGTGGGCTTCAATTTAGGAACATAACTAATACTACTCTGAGTCAAAAGAGTAAAATTGGATCGTAGAGTCACCTCTACGATCCAATTTTACCACAAATATGTATCTATATCTGTTTGGCACAAGTATTTTTTCTTTAAGTTTTAGGGACCTTTTGACATAGATGATTTTTGATAGGGTTTGTTTGGTAGATATTAGTATGCTGCAGGAATACGTGATTGCGTTCGTATTTTAGAATTGTATTAATATTAAATCTGAAACCGAAATCAAAATCGAAACCACAACGTAATATGTTTGTAGTTTGTCCATTAAACCACTTGCTTGTGAAGTACGCAAGTTGTAAAGTGTTAGAGCTTAGGGCTATTTAAATAAACTCATGTAGTTACTCTGTTAACAAACTCTTTGACATTGCTTCTTCAGTCAAAGTGGTAATTACTTAGTACTCCGTGGCGTAGCAGCTTAGCATTGGGTTGCAGCGCTAAGAGCTGCGGGTTCGAATACCACACGGAACATTTATTTGTAAGGTCTAGAAATTATTGTCCTCGTGTAATTTATCTATGTAAACTGCCTGAAATGGTGTAAATGTTTGTTCTCGTGCAATTAAGAGTAGTAAAATCAGTTATTGCATTTTTCTCGTAGCAGTCCGTAATCAGGAAGTTGGCAGCGTTTCACCCCGTGCCTCGGAAAGCACGTAAAGCCGGAAGTCCTGCGCCTGGTCTCTCTCCGGTCATGTCGGATTACCGTACCATTGTTCTATGAGAGTAAGAAAATAGAATTCACTTGTGCTTGCGCATGCACTCGGGCATTATAATCCCGTCCTGCGCTAGATGGCTAGACTTCATTGAGACTGATCGCCGTGAACGAAATTCGGTCTGGAGGACGTTATTATTTATATCTTTCTATATCAGTTCCCGTACAAAACGTAAGGAATTAAATATAAGTAAATGAAACGTGATAAAATCGGAAAAAATAATTATATTCACTTTAAAATATAAATTTTTTTTTTAGTCGCCAGTGCCTCGGTTCTAAGGCGAAATATGTATTGTGTTAGTATAATAGTTATTTGGAGAAGAAATTCCACAAGACCGCGGTAAAAAGGCCATAAATACACATTACTTCGCTTAAGTGAAGTTCAGACTAGGAAGCGATAAATAACTTGATCTAGATCTTAACGAGTTAACTTCTGCCATTCCGAAGTTACTGACAATGCGTAAAGTTACCTGCTGTAGTAACATTCTGTCTGCTCCAGTCTGCTTAATCCTCATAAAGTTCACGGCGCCGAGCAAGTTTCAGTCATTAGAGTTACCAAGATTCACTAAACCAATTATAATTATTATCAAATATTTATATACATATTAAATATTTGCCAAAGTAGTCCACAAACAATTATAGGAGCGGTGTGGTAGAGTTTTTTCCTATATAATGGTGACAAACGTGCACACAGTCTCCCTGTTGGTAAGCGGATGCTGTGGCTCATTGATCTACATCTATCCTCGATTAAGAATAAAATGCAGATGTCTTTTTCATTCCTGATGACTTAGATAGTCTCGTTACCAATAAAAAGTGTCTTCGGTTCTCTACACTCACCATAAGAAACGCAGCTGCATCTGCTGTTTCACCGACCCTTAATACTGCAGCTGTTTATAAAATATGGCGCTTCGATGTTAAATAAGTAAATTTATTTCAACGTGTCGGTAGCTCCTAAACATTTGGCTGCGGTGTTTTGAGCCATTCATCCCATCTGGCTTACTGGCGATCCATCACTGTGCGATCTTAGAGACTTTAAAAAAAAAGAGCCTACTTGTTTTTAAAAGGTCGGCAACGCGTATGCAATTTTCATAGTTTTGCAGTTGTTCACATTGAGTTATACAACACTAGAGGAGCAAACCACATTACCGCGCGTCGAAAAAAGTGTAACCACTATCCAAACGCGACGACGTGGCTTTGAAACTAATAACAATTTTAAATGAACATATATCTATCTCACTTACACAATATGCGAAAACAATATCGTCGCTAAGATTAGATAAAGATAGGCACACAAACACGCAATGGCAGGTTGGTGTGGCTTTATGAAATTTTAACTAAAATACGCAATAAAAATGAGTTTTTTAAGCTGCAGTTGTTTTTATATTAAAAAAGTATATTTTATTTTAAAACCTTTATTGCGTCCCCTTAGAAAAAAAAAGATACAAAGCTCATCAGATGAATAGAAGTAAACATAATGATGAAATAAAACGTATTTTTATTGTACTAATAAATCAAACAATATAAAATAAATAATAAAATATAATTAATATAAAATTTATATGAAATTATAATTAATATAAAATTATTAATATAAAATAGGTAATAAAATATATTTAATAGATAATCCATGAATAAACTAAAATAAGAATAATTAATTATTTTGTATAAAAGTTAAAACGTAGTTTTTATTATGATTTGAAAAATATTTAAAATCAGAGGTAACAGATTAATTTAAAATAAATTATACAATATGTAACGTAATTAACGCACACCCTCAGACACCCCAATTAGTATATTATGTTATAATCATAATACACACACTGAATTTTTAGTTAAACATTTTTATGCATTGATTATTTATCAAATTAGTTATACTAATTCCGGAAGAATGTTGTGGTCACAGTACAAATCCACGAACGCAAAGACTTTAACATGCTTGAAATAAAGTTCATTTTTCTTTATTTTAATTGAATGACAGAATTAGTAATAATACAAATAAAACTGCACTCTTAAGAGCTTTAAGTTACGGTCCATTTCAGTTTGTTTTGACTGTATAGATTTAGTGTGACTGTAATTTACGTACTTTTAATTATTTTTTGGGATAAAAAATACCTATATTAAAAATGATAGGAATTGATTCAGTAAACGATTCTGAACAAACTACTTTCTCAAAGTGTGTTAATTATTGTTACGAGCTTGAGGTTCGTGACAATAAAAATTGCCGATAGAATTACCCAAATTAACACTTTAATTTACTTTACACAAATTAAAGTTAAAAACACTAATAATTAAACACACTAATTCACTTAATTCCGCTCCGAAGCTTCGCTTGTGTCGCCGAGTTCAACTCTGCCCCGATCGCATCTTGCAGCGCCTATTTATTTAAATTAGCAAAGAAACATCCCGAATATTCAGGTGAATGCGCGCAAAGGGACGAGTGTGCGAGTACAGACTTTCCAGAAACTTGGCGCTGTCGGTTGAGAGATTTGTGATGTCATTCTCTGCAAAGCTCCCCTCGCTCTCGTTCCTGACACTAGATGGCGCTAGTTGACTTATTCACACAACACTGCCCCCTCCTAAGACATACTCGTCCCGAGCATTATCAGTCCCATAATAACGCGCCAAGCGATCCACATGGACGATTTTAGGAGTCCCTCTTGCGCCTTTCTGTATCCCGTAGGTCACATCGTTGATCCTGGTTACAATCCGGTACGGGCCGTCCCATTTAGCTTGAATCTTAGGAGATTTCCCTTTGCAGCGGACTGGATTGTGCAACCACACTAATGAACCTTCGTTGAACCCTTTATTGTTCATTTTGCGGTCATACCGGGTTTTCATTTTCTCAGACATTTGCTGGCCCGATTGCCTGACGTGCTCATAAATGTCATTCATTTTGTTCCGCAAGTCATTTGCATAATCGGTTATACTGCGTGGGGCATCAGGTGGTATCCCGGTGATCAGGTCAGCAGGCAGCCGTAATTCTCTTCCAAAGTTTGCGAAAGCTGGTGTCACTGCTGTACTTTCGTGAACAGAACTTCGATATGACAACAAAAACGGTTGTATGTGCTTGTCCCAATCTCGTTGCCGATTGTCTACAACTTTTGCTAGGTACCTCTCCAATGTCTGATTAAATCGTTCCACCATTCCATCAGATTGCGGGTGATAAGAAGTCGTTCTTGTTTTATGAGTACCCATAACTCGGCAAGTTTCCTGGAATATTTGAGACTCAAAATTCCTTCCTTGATCGCTGTGAATCTCTAAAGGTACTCCAAAACGACAGAAGACTTCATGAACTAGTTTATTTGCAACTGTTGAAACTTCTTGATTTGGAATGGCGAAGACTTCTGGCCACTTAGTGAAGTAATCCATCACAACCATGAAATACTTGTTACCGCTTTCACTCTCCGGAAACGGCCCCGCCACGTCAATGGCTATTCTCTCCCATGGTGCACCAACATTGTACAACTTCAATGCACCTCTACTACGAGTCTGAGGTACCTTTACAGCCGCACAACTTGTACATTTGCGACACCAGTCCTCGACATCGTTTCGACAGTGGACCCAGTAAAACCGTTCTCGGATCTTCAGTAGAGTTCGTTTAACTCCCAGATGGCCTCCTGAATAATCATTATGGTACAGCTGTAGAACATCCGGTACTTTAGCTTTAGGGACAACCATTTGTAAATGACAGCTATCTCCCCGAACATTTTCCCATTTACGGCACAGAACTCCATCCTGAAGCAGTAAGCTGTCCCACTGGGCCCAATAGCTTTTAGTGGTCGAACTCATTGCTGAGACGTCGCTCCACTTGGGCTTGGGAGCACTGGCCTTCATCCATTCCAGGATCGGCTTGATGTCCGGATCTTCCTGCTGTGCACGTTGTAAGCTGTCCTTCCACTCGTTGCTGAGGTGGTCTGCCCTGAGTATCCTCACGGATACCACTTCCTTACTCTCTTGCCTAATACAATGTTTGCAATCTTCAGGACAAGGTCTTCTTGACAATGCATCTGCGTTGCCATGAGATTTCCCGTTGCGATGTTCGATCTCAAAGTCGTATTCCTGCAGTAGTTCAATCCACCTCGCAACTTGTCCTTCCGGATTTTTAAACTGCAATAGCCATTTTAGTGCAGCATGGTCAGTTCGTAAGTGAAATTTTCGCCCCAGAAGATATTTGCTAAAATGCTGCAACGACTTTACCACAGCTAGCTATTCGCGTCTTGTGACACAGTAGTTCCTTTCCGGTTTTGACAACGACTTGCTGAAGTACGCTATCACGACCTCTTGGTCACCATTACGTTGAGACAACACACCGCCAAGTCCTATATCACTTGCGTTTGTGTCAACTATAAATTCTTTGCTTGCATCAGGGTATCCCAAAATAGGTGTTTTGCACAGACGATCCTTGAGCTCATGGAATGCGATATTGCAACTTTCGTCCCAGCAGAAATGTCGCTTCTCCTCGGTTAGCTTGTGCAGAGGTTTGGCTATATCTGCAAAGTTCCTCACAAATCGCCGGTAATAGGAGCACAAACCCAAAAATGCTCTAACCTGCGTCTTGTCTTTTGGAACCGGCCAATCCTTGACAGCTGCGATTTTCTCCGGATCCGTGCGGATACCTTCTTCCGACACTACATACCCCAAAAAGTTGACTTGCCGTTTGAATAGTGAACATTTCTTCGGACTCAGCTTGAGATTGGCACTCTGAATCTTCATGAGCACGCGTCCCAGGTTTTTAAGGTGTTCCTCAAACGTACGGCCCACGATGATGATGTCATCCAAGTAGACCAGACAGGCATCGCCAATTAGCCCGGTAAGTACAAGTTCCATCAGCCTTTCAAACGTTGCTGGAGCATTGCACAACCCAAACGGCATTACTTTGAATTGCCACAGACCCTTTCCCGTCGAGAACGCAGTTTTCGCCTTGTCCTTAGGGTCAATTTCCACTTGCCAGTAGCCACTTAGATCCAGCGTGCTAAACCATTTTACTCCTGTAAGCATGTCCAACGTGTCATCAATTCTTGGCAAGGGGTAGCTATCCTTCTTTGTAACGTCGTTCAGACGGCGGTAATCAACACAGAACCGCATGCTGCCATCCTTCTTCTTTACCAGCACCACGGGTGAACACCATGGACTAGATGAAGGTTCAATAACACCATCCTTCACCATTCCCTCAATCATGGTTTCCACTTCCTTTTCACGTGCTACCGGCAATCTTCTTGGCCGCTGACGGATAGGCAATTCCTCTCCTGTGTTTATCTCGTGTTGAACTAAGCCAGTCTTTCCTATGTCAGTATCGTTTGACGAGAATACATCGGCGTACTTGAGTAACAATTTCTTCGCCTTGACCAATTCGTTTGGGGAGAGAACACTGCGACAGTCTTCCAAAAGTGTGGTCACTCTCGTGTCTGAATCCTTGCTGGGGGTCCCACTCGATATATATTGTCACCGACGTAACCAATCCACTTCCTCACAAGAGCCAACCAGTGTGCCTTTTTGTATAATCTGTTCCCGGTCGCAAAGGTTCAGCACACGTATTCTTGAGATGTTAGTGGTTCTGACCAAGGTTCGAGCTACTTTCCATGGAAGGTCATTGTTTACCCTTTCCACAAGTACACAACGGTGAGCTTGCCCAGCGTTTCGGGGAAGACTAACCGGAACAATCATTTCCGATCTCGGCGGAAGAACAATCTTCTTAATGCTGTACACGTTTCCTGGTAACGCACATTCCATAAAAAGTTCCTCCTGTCCACATTTCAAAACACCTTGCTTAACGTCGATCTCACAACAATTATTCCTCATAAAGTCTAGGCCTAGGATGCAGTCGTCCATTATATCAGCCACGATGACATTATGCAGGTAGATCACGTTGCCAAGCTTCAATTCCATCTCCTTTTCTCCACGGACGGGTATACACTGACCGGTGGCTGTTACCAAATCAATGCGTTCACGGTTGTATGCGGAGTCCCCAAGGAACTGACTTATAAGTTGGGAACTAACAACCGTACGAGAGGCTCCAGTGTCTATGGTCAGTTTACACGGCATTCCGTTGACCTCGCCCTTGATGATTAGACTGTTCCCATCATGGGTTTGTGAGATCGAGATCCTTGGGGCTCTTTTAACATCAGCCAGCACCCACCCCGCAGTTCTGGCTTTTACTCGTTTCCCTGCTGCTGCTGGGCGGTGCTGTTGGCCGCACTACCCTCCTGGGATCGTTCACCTTCCCTTTCTAGGGTTCGCTTAGGGCAGCTGGATTGAAGATGGCCCTTTTCCCCACATCCACAGCACCTTGGGCTGTATCCTTTGTTGCGGTCGCGAACTGTAGCTGCTGCAACCTCCCTGACGCGATGGAAAGATGATCCTACCGCACGGCTTCCACTTCCAGTGCATGGGCCAAGGCGTCCTTAAGCGTCTCGTGGTGCCCGAGCCTCACAGCAGCTCTGACTTCCAGGTCGCGGATGCCGTCGATGAATGTCTGCACCAGGTTCCCTTCAATGAGCGCAGGTACAGACCGGTATGCTTTTCGCATCAGCTTCTCCACTTCTAGAGCCCACTGCTGCAGGTTTTCGTTGATGCGCTGCACACGATCTTTAAGCTGCGCACGAAAGACGTCTTCCAGGTGAGCGTCGCCATATCTCGCCTCCAATGCCTCAAGGAGTTGCTCATAAGTCACTTCCTCGCCGAGAGCTTCCAGAACTGTTAAGGCTTGGTCGCGCAGGCCTAGTGTGAGAGCAGTCATGGCCTGACTTTTATTCCAGCCGTTCGCTTTCATAACAGCCTCAAACTGGATTTTGAAGGCTGACCAGGAAGAAGTCCCGTCGAACGGTGGCACCTTGAACCCACGTAGCGAAGGTGCTGAAGCTACTACGGGAGCTGTAGTTCCATCCCCAAGTTTGAGTTCGTTCAGCGTTTTCTTCACGTCAGCCATCACGTTGTCAACCCGATTGTTCACATGGTTGATTCGGGTTTCATGTTCTTCGATTCGGGTTTCAGCTTCCGACAGACGGTTGTCGTGTTGAGCAACCCTATCCTTCACCTGCCTTATCTCTTTCCCAAAGGTAGCGTAAAGTTCCTTCATGAGGAGCATCTGTTCTTCCGAACGACGAGCCTGTTCCGCCTGCTGACGGGCCTGTTCCTCCTGTCCGCTCTGCAGCTGCTCTTTCAACTGACGGACCTGTTCCGCCTGCTGGCGAGCCTGCTCCTCCTGTCGGCGAGCCTGCTCCTCCTGTCGTCGAGCCTGCTCCTCCTGTCGGCGGGCCTGCTCCTGCAGCATCACCATCACGGCGCCTAAATCAGGTGCTGCAGATGCAGGAGCTACGGACGGACCGGCATCCGTTGCCGGCCGCTGGCCCTCCGACGTCTGCGGCGTTGCACCACCAAATCTTCGTTGGTCCGTCTCCTGCTGGCGTTGACTTCGGGTACGGA
Organism: Parnassius smintheus behrii; assembly: GCA_036936625.1. NCBI lineage: Eukaryota > Metazoa > Arthropoda > Insecta > Lepidoptera > Papilionidae > Parnassius > Parnassius smintheus. The sequence continues at coordinate 7,487,969 of JAUPFT010000015.1, read as the reverse complement.
CACCCTCCGTTTCCTCCTTAGGTAAAATCGGCATGATTTTATCCCACTTCTGACACCAATTGTTACGAGCTTGAGGTTCGTGACAATAAAAATTGCCTATAGAATTACCTAAATTAACACTTTAATTTACTTTACACAAATTAAAGTTAAAAACACTAATAATTAAACACACTAATTCACTTAATTCCGCTCCGAAGCTTCGCTTGTGTCGCCGAGTTCAACTCTGCCCCGATCGCATCTTGCAGCGGCTATTTATTTAAATTAGCAAAGAAACATCCCGAATATTCAACTTAAACTTGGCGCTGTCGGTTGAGAGATTTGTGATGTCATTCTCTGCAAAGCACCCCTCGCTCTCGTTCCTGACACTAGATGGCGCTAGTTGACTTATTCACACAACATTATGTTATATGTTGTATAGTCTCCCATTAATGTAGGATAATCAAAAATAAAGGATAATAAAAAAAATAAAGGAGCTTCTGAAAGCGGGTGGAACACCGGTACTTGAAGTCCTTCAGAAGCTCTTCAATTCCATCCTCCATGGTGGCACTACTCCGGAGACGTGGAGCAGAAGCGCGGTGGTCTTGTTCTTTAAGAAAGGCGACAACGCTTTCTTGAAGAACTACAGACCGATTTCTCTTCTGAGCCGCGTGTACGTGCTGTTTTCGAGAGTCATTACGAATCGTCTCGCACGCAGACTCGACGACTTCCAGCCTCCCGAACAAGCCGGTTTCCGAAAAGGCTTCAGTACCATAGACCACATACATACCCTTCGGCAGATTGTACAGAAGACCGAAGAATACAATCTGCCACTTTGCCTGGCATATGTGGACTATGAGAAAGCCTTTGATTCCGTCGAAATTTGGGCGGTGCTACAGTCCCTTCAGCGGTGCCAAGTTGACTGTCGGTATATCGAAGTGCTGAAGTGTTTGTCAGTAGGGCTACGATGGCTGTCCGAGTACAGAACCAGAGTTCGAGACCTATCCAACTGCAGAGAGGTGTAAGACAGGGTGATGTTATATCCCCGAAACTCTTCGCCGCTGCGTTGGAAGACGTTTTCAAGCTACTGGACCGGAAAGGATACAGTATTAACATCAATGGCGAGTACATCACTCACCTTCGATTTGCCGACGATATAGTCTTTATGGCAGAATGGCTGGAGGACCTTAGCATTATGCTCAATGACCTCAATGGTGTCTCCCAACGGATAGGTCTTAAGATGAACATGGACAAAACAAAGATCATGTTTAATGTCTATGTCACACCTATGCCGGAAGTTGTTGAGAGCACTATGCTCGATGTTGTTGACGAGTACGTTTACCTGGGACAAATAGTCCGACTAGGTAAGTCCAACTTCGACCGAGAGGTCAATCGATGGATTCAACTCGGCTGGGCAGCGTTCGGGAAATTACGACACATCTTCTCGTCAGGTATACCTCAATCTCTGAAAACTAAAGTGTACAACAAGTGCGTGCTGCCAGTGATGACTTACGGATCAGAGACGTGGTCCTTCACTGCTGGCCGTATGAGGACGCTCAAGGTTGCTCAGCGAGCTATGGAGAGGGCTATGCTCGGAGTTTCTCTGCGTGATAGACTCAGAAATGAGGATATCCGCAGTAAAACCAGAGTGACCGACATAGCCCAACGAATTAGTAAGCCGAAGTGGCAATGGGCCGGCCATATAGCTCGAAGAACCGATAACCGATGGGGAAGAAAGGTTCTCGAGTGGCAGCCTTATACCGGTAGGGGTAGTGTAGGGCGACCCCCCACTAGATGGAGTGACGACCTGGTAAGACATGCAGGAAGTCGATGGATGCAGGTGGCTCAGGACCGTGCCTTGTGGCGTTACTTGAGGGATGCCTATGTTCAGCAGTGGACTTGTAGAGGGCTGTAATTATGATGATGATGATGAAAGGCATTTGTAATATACTCCTATATACATTACGAGCATCGATAAAATATACAACATATGTAATATAAAACATATTGATTATAAAAGATAACTTAATACTAAAAAAAACTAGTTGGAATAAAAACTAAATTTCCATGGAATTAAAAATATACTTTTTTTAAATGGAAAAAAGTATATTTTAGTAAATGCAAAATAGAACAAACTCCAGCAGGGGGCACGAAGGAGTGTTCTAATTTGCACCCCGGGTAGGAGAGATATGAAGTATCAGCCGGAGAGGAGACCTGAGTATCGGTTTAAAAGAGCAAGGCCGGCTTCACCGTCTCCGGGTGGCAGTGGAGAGCACTAAGATTGGAATTAAGTGTCCTGATGTTGCAAATATTCGCGGATAGCGTGACAGGGGTCGCTTTAGTCTTATTGCTCCGCTTGCCCCTAACAGTTTTAGTCGCGAGCAGAATCCCCTCCCATCCCCCAGAATACGCGGAGCAGCCTAAGCACCCACGCTCAGGAAGAGTAAAATAGCTTGATTATGCTGATGTATGTTTTCCTGGTCTTAATGAGGTTGATAAGTTAGATAGTCTCGTTAATAACTGTATCCTTTTTATTTTTCATCTTCGCAAGTTTGATCATGTATCCTCATTCCGCACTTAGCTTAAATGGCTTCCAGTTCATCAGCGAAGGCACACAGGGATAGTAAACACAGTTTTTTCTATTTTATTCGATTACTAGTATCCGAAATATCTGAAACATAAATTTCAGGTCCTGCGCGACACTCATGACCGACAGCTCCGTTCATTGGAGACTCTAACTCCCTTTAAACCCCTTCACTGTTCGTTTATATCTTCATCGTTTGCTGTCTAAGCCGCAAGCATCCCTATGAATTGACCCGCCTAAAAAATTAAAACAACCTACCTTCAAACACACATTTAAGATGAATTTTCGGGCTCATTTTCCAAATTTTTGTTTCATAACTGCTAAGCTCCGTCATTATGATAATTGTTTTATTTTATAGGAGATGGTGACAACCGAGCACACAGTCCACCTGATAGTAAGTGGTTGCTGTGGCCCACAGATATTTACATCTATCCTAGTTTGCGAATCAAAATGCAGATGCGTTGTCACCCGTGAGGACTAAGATAGAATGCCTCGTTTCCAGTAAAAAAATTATCTGGTTCTATACACTCACCATACGAAATACAGCAGCGTTAAGCTGCTATTTTACGCCAGTATTCTGTGAGAGCGTAGTCCTTCCCCGGTCGAGCCAACCCATTCGTGCTACAACGATACTACTAATATAACTGCAGCATGGCTCTACCATGTGGAAATTGTAACTCGTCTTGTTTTAGCTTCATAAGTATAATAATAATAATAATAATAAATTTTTATTGCTGCATAACAATGAGTTTACATAAAATATATATTAACATACTGTCTAAATATTACATCTTAAATTATATTAGAACCTCTGACTTCTAAACTAGGCAGGGCCTGTATCATAGAAATCAGCGCTCTTCACAAAATCAGTGTCGGCAGGACAAGTATGAGTTAACAAAAGTAAAAAGAAAGTAATAAATGAAAAAATAATAAACTTGTTAACATAAAAACGAAACAATATAAAAGGAGGAAAATAAAATAAAAATTAAAACCAAACGAAATGTGTGTTTGTGTGTGTGTGTGTGTGTGTGTGTGTGTGTGTGTGTGTGTGTGTGTGTGTGTGTGTGTGTGTGTGTGTGTGTGAGAGTGTGTTTGTGTGTGTGTGTGTGTGTGTGTGTGTGAGAGTGTGTGTGTGTGTGAGTGTGTGTGTGTGTGTATTGATGTGTGTATGTGTGTGAGCGCGTGAGTATGTTAGCAACAGTCAAACTAGGAGGTTTTCAGTTTCTTCATACGTGAGACATTGTAGCCAATTTGTTAGTTTATTTTTGCATTCAAACTTATTAAGCGGATAAATGTTGATTTTCTTATCTACTTTATTATATAATATTGAGCTTATGATAAAATAGTGTTTTTTGGCATGTGACGTTCTATGAATCTTAGTCTTACACACACGGTCAGATCTGCGTTTGTGTAAAACCTTAGGATCAAAGGGCGTTTCCATGTGTTTTCTTAAAATAATTCGTAAGATATAAAGTTGCCTGACAGATAACATTTTACAATCGGCGTATAACTTCGATGTATCGTATAAAATCGGTTTAAAATTTATAATTTTTAAAACTGCTCGCTGAGCTCTTTCCAAAGATGGAAGGCAATGTATACCATATTTATTATGTGTTTATCAACCACTTGCCTTAAAGTTTTAAAAATGTATATGAGTTTTCTGATACGACTAGTAAGTTGTGCAACATGAGTACTCCAATTTAGGTTACTGTCAATGTGGACACCCAAATATTTAATGTTATCTACTCTCTCTATTGATTTACACGAGCATGCATGTGACCGATTTTTGGAACTGCATGTGTGTATTTTAATTTCATAGGCGTTTAACCCAGGTTGTGTATTTTTTTAATGAATAAGTTATAAATTTAGTTTTATTAATATTTAGTGTGAGGAGATTAGAAGACAGATACTGTGTTACTAGCTTCAAGGCATGCTCAGCGGTTTTTCCAACATCTTCCCAGGAATTGCCGTGGATTATTAAAGTAGTGTCATCTGCATAGGCTAATATTTTGCAGTTTGGTAAAGGCATCTTACACAGGTCATTGATGTAAATTAAAAACAAGGTAGGACCTAATATACTACCCTGTGGTACACCGTATTGCAAATAATCGTATCCACTACAAACATTATCTATTTTTTGGCACACATTGGCTCCGATTACTGAGGTAATCTTTAAATATTTCCAGAGCTATGCCTCTTACTCCTATTCTTACCATTTTGTCGAGTAAGACTGGAACTGAGACTGTGTCAAAAGCCTTTGAAAGATCTAGAAAGACCGCTAGGCATTTGGATTTTTTGTCCAAGTTCTTAACAACCGTTTCAGTAAAAGTTATTACAGCATCTTCTGTTGATTTTCCAGAACGAAAGCCAAATTGATTATCAGCTATTAAGGTATATTTATCGAGAAATTTCACAAGACGTGAATTAAGCACCTTTTCTAATATTTTAGAAAAAACCGGAAGCACAGATATTGGCCTGTAGTTATTTACAATATCTCGTTTACCTCCCTTATATACTGGATGAACTAGTGCCCTCTTAAGAAGGTCAGGGAATTTGCCCGTTTGAATTGACAGGTTACATATATAGGTCATAAGGGTGGTAAAAGTACTTTTACAAGCCTTAATGATCGATGTAGGAATACCATCACATCCTGTAGCGCTATCACAACGAAGTCTATTAATAATTCTGTCAACTTCATCATATTGTACTTCGTGCAAAACAAAAGAAAAAGGAAAGAAAGAGTTCTGATCTTCTGAAAGGAGATAAGAAGGACTACTATTAATAATTTCATCAGCTAAGTTTTTGCCAATATTAATAAAAAATTTGTTGATATAGTCCACTGATGCAGATACATCAGAAGATATTTTTAAAAGATCACTTGAAGAATTTACATTTTTTTAATATTACATATATTTTTTACAGTTTCCCAAGTTCTTTTTGAATCGTTTTTATTTTTAAGTAGCTCGTTTTTTTCATAGGTCCGTTTTAGATTTCTCAAAAGTTAAATAAGTATAGTATGTATCTTTATATATCTTATATTATACTATATTTTCTTATAATTTTAAATATGTATATACTCATATTTTTGTTTATATGTTTACACACACACACACACACACACACACACACACACACACACACACACACACACACACACACACACACAAATATATATATATTAATGTCTTTTGAAACTGCCTTCGTAGTTCTATCACTGCCCTAAGGTTGACCAACAGAGAATGCTTTTAGCATTAAGTTCGCCTTTTCATCCTGTACTTATGTAAGGTTCAATAAATTTTAAACAAAATTTTAAAAAACTGCTCGCTAATATACGCTATTTTTAATTGCTACTAATATCTTAACATTAATCTTTTTATCGGATCCAATAGTCCACGGTCGGATTCGGGCGGCCCAATGTAGAGAACATTTTAACATTGACATAGGCCTGCGCAGAAAATTCAGTCTGGTATAGTTTGTTACGAGCTTAAGGTTCGTGACAATAAAAACTGCCGATTGAATTACCAAAATTGACACTTTAATTACTGAACACCAATTTAAACTAAAATCACACTAATAAATAATCACACTTAACATTTTAGTTCACTTTATTCGCTCCTAAGTCTTACCTTGTATCGCCAATTCGATACTGCCCCTGTTGCGGCATTTAACGGCTTTATATAGGCCCTTTCCACCGAAATATCTAGAATATTCCAGCAAATACTGGTCCCGACGGACCAGATTTAGAAAATTCGAGTGTGGACTTTTCTAGATAGCTTAATTCTTCTATTCGATAATAGATGGCGCTAGTGTCATCAACTGTGTCGCGCAACAGTATATATGAGATGTCCGTACCATCATCTACCGGAGGTCATGAGATGTTTCTCTCTGTTTTAGGACTCCTTTCCTGCCCAAGAGTACGTTGGGGTTTTTATTTCTTCCGCATACACTGCTGAGTTCCATTCTCAAAGGTATAAAGAACCTAATTATAGTATGTAAGATATTCCATCTGAGTTCTCAGAGAAAACAACGCATTTGTAGCATTCATTGCTTTAAGAAAGATCAGTTCTTCATGGACAAGTAGCCACTTACCATAATGGAAGACATCAGCTTAATTGTAAGTACATTTGTTGCTTAATTTTTTTAAGAAATAAACTTCCTATTACCTAACCGACATGCCGCAGTGCGCCGTCATCCAAGTCCACCTATCTATTATTAAAAAAATAAATAAAAGCAAAACACTTCAGCTTATGTTAAATTCAAGAATTTCTTAGCAGTGAGAATTTATTGTTAGCTCGTTTGTTCTCGACATCCACAAGCTGAATACAGCTTTCCGGTCTTAGAATTTTATGACAGTCGTATTTCCTCGCTCATTTGTTTTATTTCTTTGCATGTGCAACTTCCTGTGCAGTAAAACTCTTATGTGTATATTTAAGAGATTTTATGGAATAGCAATATGATATAGCAGCTTTATTATGGTTAGATCACGAATGGGTTGGTTCGACCGAGGAAGAACCACGCTCTCAGGGAATACCAGCGTAAAATAGTAGCTCAATGCTGTTGTGTTTCATATGGTAAGTGAGAGAGAGAGAGAGAGAGAGAGAGAGAGAGAAAGAGAGAGAGAAAGCGAGAACCGGAGGCTCTTGTTTCTGAAAACAAGGTATTTTATCTTAGTCCTCACGGGTCTCAACGCATCTGCATTTTGATTCGTAGTTGAGGATATATACGTAGATGTCTATAGGCAACAGCATCCACTTACCATCAGTTGGACTGTGCGGTCGTTTACCACCCTTATTTAATAAAAAATATATAAAAGAATCTCTATATGACAGTATATATATATATATATATATATATATATATATATATATATATATATATATATATATATATATTAGTGTATAGAGCCATGGTGCTACGCGTTAACAGTAAATATCACATTGACCGAGCAACCTGGGTTAGGTCCCCGCCGACAACAATGAAGTTGTCAAATATTTAAAGTCCTGATTTACTACGCGATCGGTGGTGAAAAGAAACATCGCGAGGAATCCTGCATATCTGAGAAATTAAAAACATATTTAATAGATAATATGTGAAGTCCGCCAACACGCCTTGTTTTAGCACAGAGGACTCTTCTTTGTTCTAAACTACTAGTGTGCAAATTACTTGGAGTATTCTTCCTCCTACGACTTCTTAATGGACTGGTTTTCGATCGGCGATTTTTTCAGACCGATACGAATTAGGAACCTTCAAGAAACAGGCTGACTATTTTAAAAAGGTCGGCAATGCACCTGCAATTCCCCTGGTGTTGCAGTTGTTCATGGGCGGCGGTCGACACTTAACATTAGCTGAGTTACATACTCGTTTGCCTCATCTTCTATGAAAAAAAGATTGTAACTTTACTTTTCAGCCTACTTACAAAAAAGGAGGCTTACTATTTGATTATATGTTTTTTAATTTTTTTAAATGAAAACTTTTTTAGTATCGATGTGATTTGAAACTCGATGAAACTGAAGAGCGACACTAAAAAGAGATAAACATATACATCTATAGGATTGATACTGCGAGAGAATGAGATAAAATACAGTGTAGTAAACGACAGTAGCCTTATAGTCGGATGCAGACAGCGAACTCAAAAAGTTGTGGGTTCGAATCTACCATTCGACTACTGTCGAGAGCCACTCCTAACACAAATATTTTCAGCTTACCAATAATGGTTAAAGGAAATATTAGTAATGTTAATAGAATTAAAAAAAATGCTGTGTTTTCTATTATCTCAGTCTCTTCTTTGTGTAGTGCTTTTAGATAGTTAATATAAATTTTAAGTGTTAAAATATAATATAAGAATATGTGGTATGGTGGTAAAAAAAATAAATTTATTAAATAAATAAATTAACCATATTAAATAAAATCATTACATCTAATCCATTCAAGAAATCCACAATTTCAAAACTTCAGGCCATCTAGTGTCTATTTTACGTATCACCGTGAGAGTCAACCAATTTTTGTTCGATATAATGGCTTAATCTAAAGTATGAAAAAGATGGTGCTACAAAAAGGTATTTTATTCGAAAGAAAATATTATTTTGATTAATTACACTAAAATGTACGATCTACATTTCTAAAAAAAGATAATGCAACCAGTGCGTGTTGTCAATGATGACTTATGAATCTAAGACGTAGTCTTTCACTGCTGGCCGTATGAACACACTCAATGTCGCTCAGCGAGCTATGGAGAGGGCTATACTCGTGGTTTCTCTGCGTGATAAACTTAGAAATGAGGGTATTCGCAGTAGAACCAGTGTGACTGACATAGCCCGACAGATTAGTAAGCTGAAGTGGCAAGGGGCCGGCCATATAGCTCAAAGAACCGATAACCGATGGGGAAAAAAGGTTCTCGAGTGGCAGCCTCGTACCGGTAGGCGTAGTATAGGGCGACCTCTCACAGGATGGAATGGCGACCTGGTAAGACATGCAGGAAGTCGATGGAAGCAGGTTGCTCAGGACCGTACTTTGTGGCATTCCTTGATGGAGGCCTATGTTCAGCAGTGGACTTGTGTAGGGCTATAATGATGATGATGATGATGATTGCCGAGGTAAGCTACGTCGCCCAGATACATACAACCGTACGACCGCATACAATAGAAAAAAATATTTTTCTGTGAAAACATATAGCCCGCTATAGACCAACGGCAACGGGTAGCCGACAAGCTAGGGTGGCAATGGGCTGGCCATATAGAGAGCACAATTGTGGCGGCCTGGTAACGGCTTGGTAAGAAATGTTAAAAGTAGATGAAAGCAGGTAGCTCAGGACCGTGTTTTGTGACAGTCCTAGAATTCATTGGCCTGTGTTCAGAAGTGGACTTGTGCGAGGCTGTAATGATGGTGGTGATGATTTTTATACAATTTTAATAACATTTATAACCAATTTACGGTCTACTCTACTTAAAAATAGGTTTCGAAACAACTTTTGTCTCAGGTGCCACTGTGTACTTGTGAAACATCTGTAAGCACAGCAGCACGAGATAGCTTTTAAGATATAAAGTCTAAGTAAAATACTTAGCAGAGACGAGTTGCAGCTGCGTCTGTCGTATTCAGTTGTACTCTCTTATGGGTTATAAAAAGCTTCTTTATGTTAGTTTTATATACATAATATTCGTCTTTTTAATCTGTACATCTTTAAATATAAATAAAATTGAAGTGTCTGATTATAATATTAAAATGACTTCATTTTTTGAACTGAGGAGGCTATTTGTATCCCATTAGGACAAGCTTTTAAAAAAATTTTGTCTGTCTATCCTGCTTAATTTCCAACAGGGCTCAGGCGAAGTTAGAACGTGTCGCTATATTAGGAAAAAGTTGATAAACGTGGAAATAGGTTCAAATACAGCCTATAAAAGTTCACTGCTGAACATAGGACTCCCAAATAGACCCATACGAGGGATTTGGCACAGTTGACACGCTTGGCGAGCGGGTTGTAGACCGCAGTTTTTTTATTTCGAGTTGTTGTTGTCAGGAGGATGCTACTGCTCATCACCTGTTCCCATTTCCATCTGTCGCCTTTTGTTAAGCCCAAGTTGTTACACCCAAGGGACGACATGGGGTAGTGGATACTCTTACACCGCCACTACATAGCCTATAGAGATATTAAAAATAGGAAAAGATATTTAAAATGTTTATGTTAAATGTTAACTTTTTGCATTTAGGTCAATGTCTGTCGGGATAAAGAGAGATTGTACTATGTTAACAGAATGTGGCCTATAGAATTACTGAGATACAGGTATAATTCCTATTTCAGCGATCAGAGACTTCACATATCTAGAGTATAATTATCAATAAAGATTATTAATATGTAATGTTATAAGACCACCAGTGAACATAGACCTCCTTTTTTTATAGAATAGGGTGACAAACGAGCACACAGTCCACCTGATGGTAAGTGGTTGCTGCGGCCCATAGACATCTACATCTATCTTCCATTACAAATCAAAATGCAGATGCGTTGTCACCCGTGAGGACTGAGATGGAATGCCTCATTTCCAGTAAAAAGGGTCTCCGGTTCTCTACACTCACCATACGAAATACAGCAGCATTAAGCTACTATTTCACGCTGGTATTCTGTGAGAGCGTGGTCCTTCCCCGGTCGAGCCGACCCATTCGTGCTACAACTATACTACTAATATAATTGCAGCATGGCTCTACCACGTAAAAAGATTGCACCAAAGAACGGTCCTAAACCACCTGTATCCATTATCCACCTAAATCACTTACCAGGTCGTAACTCCATCTAGTGGGAGACACAGATATTAGCAATGCTTAAAATTAACTAAATACTAGTATTTTTTACTTTTAACAAGCCAAAACAGCAGTGCTTTACTTCTATCTCACCTGGTGGTAATCTATAATGAAGTCCTAAATGGTGAATCGCATTGTACTCGTATTAGTGTAACAAAAGCACAATGCAATTACGATTATAGAGACCAATATTGAAATTTTTCGGTGAGACATATAAAAGCAAATCATTTGTTTTTTTTTTCGTTTGATTTAGGGTTTTTACGAATTTTATCGCGAAAATATATTAAATTATGTTATATTTCTTATTCTCTTCTCGTCGTTTTTTAATAGCTGTAGGTTCTAAGGTGTTCGCTGTTCTAATGTTATAATTAAGAAACTATAACCTTTCATTTAAAATTATTCATTATTGGTGTGATCTACACAAGATGAACAGGGTGGCAGGTGTGAGGAAAGCTTTGAGTTGAGGCCTGCGTCGCTCAAATTCGATTTATATACAAGTGGCAATAGAGTGAATTAAGGGATCCGTAGTCTTTGCTCAGGAGCTTGAGAGAAGTTCACACTGCAAAACTCCAGACGCATGATGACAAAGTCCTTACGTCAAAGCCCGAGGTTCTCTGTGAAATCAAAGACTATTACGGCAAACTATATTCCTCACATACGCCACAACCTGACCCCAAATGCGATAATCCAGAGCCACGCTGACCCGCCACTATACCGACTAGTTGTCAGACACCTGCCTTAGGGAGATTGAGCTGGCCCTCGGCCAACTTAAAAATGAAAAAGCCCCTGGAGAAGATGGAGTTACAATAGAGCTCTTAAAGGCTGGGTCTCAACTCTTGCTAAAAGAGCTCTGCCGAGTTTTTAACTGCATCGTACGAGATGGGAGAACTCCAAAGGCAAGGATCAGAAGCATTACAGTCTTGTTTAACAAGAAAGGTGACAAGGCTATGCTGAAAAATTATCGACCCATCTCATTTGTGAGCCACGTCTATAAGTTGTTTTAGAGGACTGGACGCGAAGACTTTCAGCCCGTGGAACAGGCTGGGTTCAGTCTCCTCATTTGACTCCATCGAAATAGAGCTGTTCCGGATTCTTTGCAGCGATGCCAAATTGACTGGCGGCACATGTGCTGAGATGCCTTTACGATACCAGTACGGAGTCTTTCCAAGTACAGGGCAGTCAAACAAAATCAATCCAGTTGTATTGCGGAGTGAGACAGGGGTATGTTATATGCCCTAAACTGTTTATAAATGCACTGGAGGTTGTATATGAGACCCTAGATTGGAAATGGCGCGGCGTTAACGTAAACGGTGAGTGCATCTCACACTTACGCTTTGCTGCCGATATTGTCGTTATGGAAGAATCGCTTCAAGAACTTTAGAATATGCTGAACAGACTGAATGAATCCTCCCGACATGTTGATCTGTGCATGAATCTGAACAATACAAAAGTTATGTTCAACGATCACGTTATGCCAGTTCCAATTACTGTTGATGGTGATATTCTCGAAGTTGAAATAATACTAGTTTTTACGGAATATATCGCGTATATTTAACTTTTTAAATACCCGACGTTTCGAACGCTTTACAGCACTCATGGTCACGGGCGGGACTGAGATGTTCAATGTCCATATGTCATAGTTAACCGCGGTTACCATAGATTAAAAATTTACTTTTGTTCCGATCTATGCAGTATGAACTTATGGTATCTTGAAGTCTTGCAGTTGTATGCTTGGGTTGGGATTTAATTTTATTTATTATAGGATCCCAAGCAGATGGTAGCACCCAGCCATCTTCTCTATTGAAATTAGGATGTTTTTTGATTTCAATAGCCTCGCGAATCATCCTTGGAAGGAATCGGTGTTCTTTAGCGAGGATCTGCGGTCTATCAAATCTGATGTAGTGACGGGGGCGATCCTGTACGTGTTAACAGACTGCAGACTTCCCGGAGCGTCGATTCTTCACATCAGCTATATGTTCTTTAACGCGGGTTTTTATTGATCTTTTAGTTTGTCCTATGTAGGAGAGACCACATTCACAATCAAGCTTGTACACTCCTGCATCTTGCAGAGGGACATTACACTTGACCGATGGTAAAAACTGACCAATCTTCTTCAGCGGCTTGAAGTATGTTTTGATGGAAGCGCGCTTCAAGATGTAGCCAATCTTGTCAGTGACTCCTCTAACATATGGCAGTACAGCAGGTACACGCTCGACTGTGGCCGGCTTCACTCGTTCACTGTGACGTAGGCGCGGGACTCGAAGCTTGTTGTCATGCAAAACTTGCTTGACATGGTGGAGCTCTGCAGCCAGGTGTTTACTGTCACAGATCCCTCGTGCTCTCTGAAACAAAGATTTACCCACGGTAGCTAGCTGTGAAGGATGGTGGTGAGAATCACCGTTTAAATATCTATCTGTATGGGTCTTTTTTCTATACACAGTATGGCTCAAGGTGTTATCAGGATTCCGAATTACTAACACATCTAGAAAAGCTAAGGAATTGTTTGCCTCTAACTCCATTGTGAACTGAATTTTAGAATTTATAGAGTTAAGATGGTCTAAAAATGCAGTTACTTTATCTAAAGGTAGAATTGTGAAAGTGTCGTCTACGTACCGCTTGTAGAACCTTGGATTTATGGGAGAACTAAGCAGGGCTTTCTCCTCAAAGTCTTCCATGAATATGTCGGCGACAATGGGAGATACAGGTGAGCCCATCGCCACACCATCTACTTGCTTGTAGAACTCCTCCTTCCACAATAGGTAGCCAGATGTAAGGCAGTGTCTGAGTAATACTGCATATTCTACGGGCATGTTGTTTTCTTCCAGCCTTCTAGTTACAATTGAGATGCAATCTTCAACAGGTAAGCATGTAAACAATGACTGCACATCAAAACTGACCATAGTTTCATTGACTGCCAGATGTAGGTCTTTAATCTCGCTGACAAAATGGTAGGAATCCTTTATGTGTGCTCTTGTATGTCCCCTGAGTGGTGAGAGTATTTTCGCTAAGTGTTGAGCCAATCTGTAAGTTGGTGAATCGATTTGGCTCACTATGGGACGTAATGGAGCATTGGGCTTGTGTATTTTTGGTAACCCATACAATTTTGGTGATTTGGCGCACGTAGGTATTATCCATTTTACGTCCAGATTTAATTTTTCGGAGTGTTTCTTTATGAGGTCACTAGTTGTTTTTAGTGTGCTATTTGTTGGGTCGTTTTTAACCTTTTTGTAAGTACTTACATCCGACAAAAGTTCTTGTATTTTAGAATTATAATCTGACGTATCCATGACTACCGTGGCGTTTCCCTTATCTGCGCGGAGTATCGTAAGTTCGTGTTTATTGCGTAGGTTCTTTAACGCTATAAATTCGTCTTTGGGAAGATTCGGTTTAGGCACTGAACATCGACGTAACATAGACGAAATGTCTTGACGTATCGCCTCCAAATCTTCTTTCCGCATATTATTTTTAAATAAACAGTCCTCGACACTACAGATAATTTCTTCGTACGGTAATCGCGCTCTATAATCTGTCAAAACAAACACTGGATGATGCAACAATTAGGGTTTTATCCAAAGGCCTAAACTTTGCACTTACACCCCGCAAATTACCGTACGAAGAAATTATCTGTAGTGTCGAGGACTGTTTATTTAAAAATAATATGCGGAAAGAAGATTTGGAGGCGATACGTCAAGACATTTCGTCTATGTTACGTCGATGTTCAGTGCCTAAACCGAATCTTCCCAAAGACGAATTTATAGCGTTAAAGAACCTACGCAATAAACACGAACTTACGATACTCCGCGCAGATAAGGGAAACGCCACGGTAGTCATGGATACGTCAGATTATAATTCTAAAATACAAGAACTTTTGTCGGATGTAAGTACTTACAAAAAGGTTAAAAACGACCCAACAAATAGCACACTAAAAACAACTAGTGACCTCATAAAGAAACACTCCGAAAAATTAAATCTGGACGTAAAATGGATAATACCTACGTGCGCCAAATCACCAAAATTGTATGGGTTACCAAAAATACACAAGCCCAATGCTCCATTACGTCCCATAGTGAGCCAAATCGATTCACCAACTTACAGATTGGCTCAACACTTAGCGAAAATACTCTCACCACTCAGGGGACATACAAGAGCACACATAAAGGATTCCTACCATTTTGTCAGCGAGATTAAAGACCTACATCTGGCAGTCAATGAAACTATGGTCAGTTTTGATGTGCAGTCATTGTTTACATGCTTACCTGTTGAAGATTGCATCTCAATTGTAACTAGAAGGCTGGAAGAAAACAACATGCCCGTAGAATATGCAGTATTACTCAGACACTGCCTTACATCTGGCTACCTATTGTGGAAGGAGGAGTTCTACAAGCAAGTAGATGGTGTGGCGATGGGCTCACCTGTATCTCCCATTGTCGCCGACATATTCATGGAAGACTTTGAGGAGAAAGCCCTGCTTAGTTCTCCCATAAATCCAAGGTTCTACAAGCGGTACGTAGACGACACTTTCACAATTCTACCTTTAGATAAAGTAACTGCATTTTTAGACCATCTTAACTCTATAAATTCTAAAATTCAGTTCACAATGGAGTTAGAGGCAAACAATTCCTTAGCTTTTCTAGATGTGTTAGTAATTCGGAATCCTGATAACACCTTGAGCCATACTGTGTATAGAAAAAAGACCCATACAGATAGATATTTAAACGGTGATTCTCACCACCATCCTTCACAGCTAGCTACCGTGGGTAAATCTTTGTTTCAGAGAGCACGAGGGATCTGTGACAGTAAACACCTGGCTGCAGAGCTCCACCATGTCAAGCAAGTTTTGCATGACAACAAGCTTCGAGTCCCGCGCCTACGTCACAGTGAACGAGTGAAGCCGGCCACAGTCGAGCGTGTACCTGCTGTACTGCCATATGTTAGAGGAGTCACTGACAAGATTGGCTACATCTTGAAGCGCGCTTCCATCAAAACATACTTCAAGCCGCTGAAGAAGATTGGTCAGTTTTTACCATCGGTCAAGTGTAATGTCCCTCTGCAAGATGCAGGAGTGTACAAGCTTGATTGTGAATGTGGTCTCTCCTACATAGGACAAACTAAAAGATCAATAAAAACCCGCGTTAAAGAACATATAGCTGATGTGAAGAATCGACGCTCCGGGAAGTCTGCAGTCTGTTAACACGTACAGGATCGCCCCCGTCACTACATCAGATTTGATAGACCGCAGATCCTCGCTAAAGAACACCGATTCCTTCCAAGGATGATTCGCGAGGCTATTGAAATCAAAAAACATCCTAATTTCAATAGAGAAGATGGCTGGGTGCTACCATCTGCTTGGGATCCTATAATAAATAAAATTAAATCCCAACCCAAGCATACAACTGCAAGACTTCAAGATACCATAAGTTCATACTGCATAGATCGGAACAAAAGTAAATTTTTAATCTATGGTAACCGCGGTTAACTATGACATATGGACATTGAACATCTCAGTCCCGCCCGTGACCATGAGTGCTGTAAAGCGTTCGAAACGTCGGGTATTTAAAAAGTTAAATATACGCGATATATTCCGTAAAAACTAGTATTATTTCAATGTGTAGTGTTCGCGTAAATATAAGAAATCATTATTCTCGAAGTTGTAAAGGAATATACCTACCTGGGGCAGATATTGCAACTAGGTAAAAATAACTTCGAGAAGGGAGCCTATCGGAGGATTCAGTTAGGCTGGGCAGCATTTAAAAAGCTCTGTGGGGTTTCTTTTGTCGCCTATAAGACAATATTTGAAGACAAAAATCTTCAGCTAGTGTGTTCTGCCCGTACTCACTTATGGTACCACAATGTGGACACTGACGATATGGCTACCCCATAAGCTTATCGTCCCTCAGCGAACAATGGAAAGAGCTACGCACGGAGTTTCTCTGGTAAATAAAAGTCGAAAGAAAGAAATCTGGTGGAGAACCAAGATAATTGACATATAGCCTTCCGTATTTTTATACTGAAGTGGCAATGGTCGTGTCTGTCTCTGAAGTGACAACCGGTGGAGTAGACATGTTAAGGTGTGGAGACCGCGTCTAGGCAAACGTTGTGTGAGGGATGCCCCTGACCGGATGGAGCGACGATCTGCACAAGGTGGCTGGTAGAAACTGGATGCGTGTTGCTGAAGATCAGGCTAAGTGGTGCGCCTTGGGAAAGCCTATGACCAGCAGTGGACCGCCGCAGGCTGATGATGATGACAATGGCACAAGATGAGGTTATAGTATCTCAAAGTGTTGCAGTTGTATGCGTGGGTTGAGATTTCATTTTATTAATTACAGGATAGATAGTAGAACCCAGCTATTTTCTCTATTTAAATTAGAATAATTTTATATGATACAGAATACGGATAGCAGTAAAATTTCAATTACATTAAGCACAACAGGCCTAGGTAGACGGTCTTATCACTCTAAAAGTAATGCAAAGATGAGTAGTGAGGGGTTTTAAAAAAACATATGTAAATGCAAATTATATTGGTCTAATTAATTAAACGAACATGTGGTAAAATTAAAAATTTTGTACAACCGATTTCAGTACGACCGAATCAATTTATTGGAATTGAATTTCATACACCTAATTAAAGATAATGAAAAAACTGCTGGTCAGATGTTGATTAAATTTATATGAGACCACACGAGGAGCTTCAGAAAATTGATTTACACAGAGGAAAGTTATGAGGTAATTCACATAAAAAACATATAGAGTCGAATTGAATACCTCCTCCTTTGGAAGTCGGTAAAAATAAGATAATTTGTATTCAGCGTTCTAATTTATGGTACCGTGTAGTGGAAGTGTAAGACTATCAATCACCCTATATCATCCATTAATCACCCTATATCATCCATCAATCACCCTATATCATCCATCAATCACCCTATATCATCCATCAATCACCCTATATCATCCATCAATCACCCTATATCATCCATCAATCACCCTATATCATCCATCAATCACCCTATATCATCCATCATTCACCCTATATCATCCATCAATCACCCTATATCATCCATCAATCACCCTATATCATCCATCAATCACCCTATATCATCCCGCAAGTGTTGTTAGAGGCGGCAGAGGAACACAAAACAGCAGCGTCTTCCTAATAACGACTAAAAATAAAAAAAACTGCGGTTGCCAACTCGCTTGCCAAGCGTGGCAACTATGGCAAATATCTCCTATATTATTCCTATTAGTATATCTATAGGGGAGGCTGTAACGGTAACAATACCGAATCTAATTTAAACATTTAAACATAGCTTTTGAAGTTAGTAAGAGCTTTAGAACTACGGATACGGTGAAAAAATCCATTGCAGTAACAGTAAGAATTTCCTAGAGAAGGAGGAAGTGGTGTTTCATTAGCACACTTCAGAGCGCCTTAGAAGCTCTCTCTCTTCCTGGCTATGTGTCCCACATGGTGGTGGGGTCAGCCTTTCTTGTCTTACGCCTCCACTTCGCTCTATCCTCGACTTCATTTTCGGAGACTTCGCACTCTCTCATGTCCTTTACCACTACATCTTTCCATCGTGTTTTGGGTCTGCCCCTGGATCTTCGACCTGGGATGGAAAGTTGTAGTGCCAAGTTCCCTACGTAGTCTGGTGGCATCCTCTTCACGTGCACATACCATCGCAGCCTACTTTCCTGCATCTTGTCAGCGATGTCGCGCACGCCCAAGCTTCCTCGCACGTACTCATTGCGGATTTTGTCGAGCTTGGTAACGCCGCACATCCACCTCAGCATCTTCATCTCGGCAACTTGCATGATATGCACATTCTTTTGAGTTACGGCCCATGTTTCACTGCCATACAATAGGACTGGTCTGATGATGGTCTTATAGATTAAACCTTTAAGTTTGACCGGCATTCTTCTATCGCACGTGACACCAGTCACTTCTCGCCACTTTAGCCTCGCTGCGGATATTCGGTGCTGAATGTTAATTTCCAAGTCCCCAGAACCGCTCATCATACTACCCAGATACTTGTATTGATCACACGATTTGACCAATTGTCCATCGATGGAAATCGGACTGTTGTTTGTATCTGGGTCGTTGAAGGACATGAACTGAGTCTTTGCCACAAACAGCACTAGGCCACCGGTCTGTAACTGATGTTTCCACGACACAAGTGCCTCTTGCAAGTGAGCGCGGCTGTCTGTGCAGATGGCTACGTCGTCAGCGTATATAAATGTCAACGTTGCTGAATTCTGTGCCGCTTCAGTGAGTGAGTCCAGAACCAAACAAAACAGAAAAGGGCTCAATACAGAACCTTGGTGCACTCCTTCTGTGACCGCTATCGACTTGGTCTCACCCACCACCGTCCGAACCATTGATCTCGCATTTCTGTACATGTCGGCAATGATGTTAACGTAGTGTTCGGGGACATTTTTCTTACGAAGGCTCCACCACGACACACGATCAAACGCCTTTTCCATGTCCAAAAATGCGACATATAATAGTCGGTTTTTCGCGCGATACTCTTCGACAATCGTGTTAAGAGCAAACATCGGATCCGTGGTAGACAATCCACGTACGAAGCCATAGTGGTTCTTAGACAGCTCGCACTCGGATCTTATGCGGCTGTCAATTACCCTCTCATAGAGCTTCATGGTGTGACTGAGGAGCTTGATTCCGCGGTAGTTGTTGCACTCGTACTTACTACCTTTTCCCTTGTAGATGGGAACTATAGTGCTCAATCTCCACGCCTTTGGCATTTTTGAAGAGAACAACATACAGTTAAAGAAATCGGTTAACAGTACGAGTCCGCGTGGACCTAAGCATTTCCAAGCTTCCACTGGTATTCCGTCAGGTCCAATGGCTTTCTTGTTGGACATTTTGTGTAGGGCTTTCTTTACCTCATCAGGATGTATTGGAGGTATAAGTCCTGCATTCGCTTCCAGTCCAGGGAGTTGTGTGGCAGCTAGATGGGGTAGGGATAGTAGCTGTTCGTAGTAATGATGCCAAGCTGTTATGACATCATGGTCTTTATATAACAAGTCGCCATTTGGACCTTTGACAGTTTTACACCTGGCCGGATCCTTTGTGCTTTGACAACGCTGTTTTGCTAGCTTATATATACACTTTTGGCCTTCTTTTGTGTTTAACTTACTATAAAGCGTTTTCTGGGACAGCGCACGTTCTATGGCTATAACTTTCTTGGTAACTTTTTTAACTTCCTTGTACTTTTCCCGATCTTCTGGGGTTAAAGTGGACTGCCAGGTCTTAAAAGCGTCTTTATTTTCCCGTATTGCATCTTGCACCTTCTCTGTCCACCACCACGTCTCTCTGTCGGATTTTTTACCGCTTTTTGTACGGCCAAGAATGTTGTTTGCAGTAGTTATAATGGACTTACGTAAATGTTCCCATATGGTGTCAATATCCGATTTAACATCAACCTTTAAATCAGCAAGGCGTTCACAGAACTCGGGAATTTTCTCACCTTTTAGGTTCCACCACTTGGTGTGTTCAGGAATTTGAGTTGGTTTTTCCTTGGGATGTCGTTGGAATAGCACGTCCATTACAACAATAGGTGTTGGGGGGCGACGCATTCTCCCGGAATAACCTTACAATTTGTTACACGGCCAATGTGAGCTCGGTTGGTTAGTATGTACTCAATCTGTGAAGATGTTTGGCCGCTTTTATACGTGATCAGATGTTCGAACTTTTTAGCGAAAAAGGAATTGGTAATAGCAAGATCGAAGGCTGCTGCCATGGAGAAAATGACTTTACCAGCATCGTTTAGTATTCCGTATGCGTAACCTCCGTGCACCCTTTTGAAAGCGCTGTTTGCTTCTCCGATGTGGCCGTTTAAATCACCTCCCAGTAAAGTGGTTTCTTTAGGAGATATTAATTGAAGAGTGTATTCTAGGGAAGTTCAAAAATTGTTCTTCTCTGCTTGGCTACAACCCACTTGGGGAGCATATGCAGCTACAATATTTAGTACCTCACCTTCCACCAGTACCTTTATTGACATGAGTCTGTCGTTAATACGGTTGACCTCCAGGATGTTTTCAAGATGATTTTCTTTGATAGCAATTGCTACGCCATTCCTACCATGCTTTGCACCTACGTACATAAGTTTGTAGCCCTCTCCGATATTACGGGCTTTGGATCCAGTCCATCGAGTCTCTTGTAGACATATAAAATCTACCCTTCTGCGCTTGAAAAGAGAGGCAAGTTCCTTAGTCTTCCCCGTTAATGTTCCTACATTTAAGGTAGCGAAGCGGACTTTTAGGTTACGATTTGGGACTAACGTCGTTAGCCGAGCCCGTCCTTGACTCGGTAGCCCTAGCATACTATTCGCAGATTTAGGGCGATGTGTCTGCGCGTCGTTTCGCGGCGACGCCCTATCCGTGAGACTCAATGCATTACGTAACTTTTCTATGTTTCTTTTCTAAAGATTTGGCTTTTGGGGTTTATTAGTCTATTGCCGATTGCCATCTGACCCAAAAACACCTACCCGCTCAAGGTAGGGAAACCCGTTATGGAGGTGTTGTATCCAGTATACAGGGTATTTCTACCTGTATGAAGCGTTGTCTGGTTATCCCGCCAGACGTCGGTCGCCAGAGCCCCGTCCGTAGGTCAGCAGAGTGTACCACGTGCAGGTGGGGTTGGCGTTTGGGCTGGTAAAGGTGTTGTTTCCTGCCCCTTACACTCCAGAGCGCCTTAGAAGCTGAACGATAAAATTTTATAAAACGTTAATTGAAATGCCATACCTAGTAGGTAGTCTGTTAATTTTCCCGGAACGCTTTGAATACTTTGCGCGCCAAGCTTATGTTCCGGAGTTGTTTTAGTTTAATTTCGCGGAAATTGAAAATAAATAAAGAATATCGTGCTTGTTTTTTAAAGATACAATTACAAACGATTATGTAAACGGGAGAATAATATTATTTTATCTTCCGACTATTTGGGAAGCCTTTATCCAATATTAGACTTGTGAAAGACTGTAATGATGATAATGTTTATAATGACAATGATGATCATGATGACAATGTAAATGATTCCAATTTGAACACCGGTATAAAAAAAACAATACTTGGCATCTAAATGTCGTAAGACCTTAGTTAAGTAGATTTGTTTATAGCAAAACAATGACAAATGGGCACACAGTTCCCTGATGGTAAGCGGATGCAGCCCATAGACATTTACATCTATCGTCGAACAAGAAACAAAATGTAAATGCGTTGTCACTCCTATAATGATCATCAATACAATCCACTACAAGACCACTGTTGAACGTAGGCCGCCAAGCAATGTTACAAAACACGGTCCTGAGCCACCAGCATCCATCACTTCCTGCATCTATTACCAGGTCGTTACTCCATCTAATGGGGTAGGGGGCAGTCTTACATTTCGCTTACCGGTACGAGGCTGCCACACTAGAACCTTACCAATCCATTGGTTGTTGTTTTTCCGAGCTATATGATTGCTTGCCGCTTCAGCTTACTGACCCATTAATCTAGGCCGGTTACTCTAATTCTACTGCGAATATCCTCATAGGTTCTTTTTTTGGTAATAGCGGAGTAAAAACTACGTTCAGTCAAAATCACTTCACTACAAAATTTTGAACAAGGGCTGGCATGTGAAAAAATATCTAATGACGGTTTATTCAATCGAAAATACTAATCATATTTAATATATATAAAATAATCATAATTAATCTTGCAAAAATGGATACTGGTTCAAGATTTTTGACTTCACTATTTCGCCTAGCCACTAGTAGTGGTAAATCTTTAAAAATAATATGAACACATGTTGGCATATTCTTTAAAATAACTTTGTAAAGGATTACTGGATGATTACAAAAAGCATTTAAAATTTAGTACTTATACGATTTCTAAGAAAACTATTGATTAATTAAACATGAAATTGAAATATATAAAAGTTACATTTTATATTTTTTTTAGAAGAGGGGTATATAGAAATTTTGAATGCGCTTTTTATTTTTCCACTATCAAGGACAATAAAAAGACAAGGCCTTCAGAACATTTAGGTGTATACTTTTTAGATATGAGCCTCAAGTTAATATTATAAAAATAATCACGCACATAATCATCGCGCCGTGTAGTGGCGGTTGAGAATAACCACTACCCCATATCTTCCCGTGGGTGTCGTAAGAGGCGACAGAGGGACACAGACAGGAGATGGGCAGCAGCATCTTCCTAATAACAACAATAATATAATAAAAAACTGCGGTTGCCAACCCGCTCGCCAAGCGTGGCAAATATGGCAAATATCCCCCCATGAGCAACGACGCAAACAAACGGCCCCCAATCCCCGGTGGCCCCGCTATTCCTGGCTACGGTGGACACCATGGAAACGGCGGGACAGGGGGTGCTAAGAATCTCCGGTGGAGGTTCGGTTGCCACCTACGACGGCTCGACCTGGCAACGTATAACGCACGCACCCAGTGGACTGACGAGAAGATACTGGAGCTGGAAAAAGACGTAAACAAGTTGCGCTGACATACTATTGGAGTATCTGAGGTCCGAAGAGAGGGGAAGGACACGGTAATTCTCGAGTCCGGCAACTTGTTCTATCACCGGGAGAGCGACCATCTGTTCCAAGGAGGTGTCGGATTTATCGTCCACAAGTCTCTCGTCAACAACGTTGTAAAGATTGAGAGTGTGTCGACGAAGGTCGCGTACCAGATACTCAGAATCACCATACGGTATTCGCTGAAGGTCAAAAAGGTCTACACACCAACCTCGGCACATCCCGATGAGGAGGTGGAGGAAATGTATGAGGATATTTCTAGAGCCATGTATTCCTCCAAAACCCACTACACGGTTTTAATGGGAGACTTCAACGCAAAACTAGGCACAAGAGAAAGCGGTGAGCTGAAGCTAGGGAAATTTGGAGTAGGGCAACGGAACCGAAGGGGCCAGCAGCTGGCTGACTTTATGGAGAAAGAGGGGCTCTTTATGATGAACTCTTTCTTCCACAAGCGGCGCCACAGGAAGTGGACCTGGTCGAGCCCCGACGCTTCAACAAAAAATGAGATTGACTTCATTATGACGACCAGACGCCAACTGTTCAGTGATGTCTCAGTGATCGCAAGGGTGAAAACCGGCAGCGATCACCGAATGGTTGGAGGCACACTGAACCTAAACGTTAGGTTAGAGAGGTTTCGTCTAATGAAGTCAACGCTCCGTCCCCCTCGTGCTCTAATCTAGAATCCCGAAACCTTTCAGCTCGAATTACGTTACCGCTTTCAGTGTCTAGAAGATTGCAATGCAGTAGACGATATGAATGACAAGCTCGTGGAAACTGTCCCCGTGGTCGGAGCTAAGTTCTGCAAGACCCGCCGCAGAAGAACACAAAAACTCTCCGATCACACTCTTAATCTCATGGCTGTTAGACGGGAGATGAGGCTGCAATCATCAACAGATTTCACAGCATAGAGGCAACTGAACAGACAGATCTCCAAATGCATGCGGCGAGACTTACGAAACTTTAATACTGCTCGTATTAAAGAAGCGATTGAGCGGAACCAGGGCTCCAAAGTCTTTGCTAGAGATCTGTCTACCAGAAAGAGCCAACTGTCAAAGCTAAAAACCGAGTGTGCCAGCATCGTTTCCGGGACACCTGTGATTTTGAGTGAGATTGAGAAGTTCTATGGGCAGCTGTTCACATCATCGTTGGAGCCACACGCAAGTGTGAGTAACGATCCAAGAGCAAGTCTTACCCGACGCTATTATGATGATATCCCGGACGTCAGTCTGAGCGAGATTAGAATGACTCTCCAGCACCTTAAAAACTGCGGGGCCGCAGGCGAGGATGGAATTACAACGGAGCTTCTAAAAGTGGGTGGAACACCGGTGCTTGAAGTCCTTCAGAAGCTTTTCATTTCCGTCCTCCATGGTGGTACTACTCCGGAGGCGTGGAGCAGAAGTGCGGTGGTCTTGTTCTTTAAGAAAGGCGACAACGCTCCCTTGAAGAACTACAGACCGATTTTCCTTCTGAGCCGCGTCTACGAGCTGTTTTCGAGAGTCATTACGAATCGTCTCGCACGCAGACTCGACGAATTCCAGCCTCCCGAACAAGCCGGTTTCCGAAAAGGCTTCAGTACCATAGACCACATACATACCCTGCGGCAGATTGTACAGAAGACCGAAGAGTACAATCTGCTACTTTGCGTGGCGTATGTGCACTATGAGAAAGCCTTTTATTCCGTCGAAATTTGGGCGGTGCTACAGTCCCTTCAGCGGTGCCAAGTTGACTGTCGGTATATCGAAGTGCTGAAGTGTTTATACAGTAGGGCTACGATGGCTATCCGAGTACAGGACCAGAGTTCGAAACCTATCCAACTGCGGAGAGTTGTAAGACAGGGTGACGTTATATCCCCGAAACGATTCACCGCTACGTTGGAAGACGTTTTCAAGCTACTGGACTGGAAAGGATACGGTATTAACATCACTCACCTTCGATTTGCCGACGATATAGTCCTTATGGCAGAATCGCTGGAGGACGTTAGCACTATGCTCAATGACCTCAATAGTGTCTCCCAACGGATAGATCTTAAGATGAACATGGACAAAACAAAGATCATGTTTAATGTCCATGTCACACCTATGCCGGTAGTTGTTGGGAGCACTATGCTCGAAGTTGTTGACGAGTACGTTTACCTGGGACAAATATTCCGACTAGGTAAGTCCAACTTCGACCGAGAGGTCAATCGACGGATTCAACTCGGCTGGGCAGCGTTCGGGAAATTACGACACATCTTCTCGTCAGGTATACCTCAATCTCTGAAAACTAAAGTGTACAACCAGTGCATGTAGCCAGTGATGACTTACGGATCTGAGACGTGGTCCTTCACTGCTGGCCGTATGAGGACGCTCAAGGTCACTCAGTGAGCTATGGAGAGGGCTATGCTCGGAGTTTCTCTGCGTGATAGACTCAGAAATGAGGATATCCGCAGTAAAACCAGAGTGGCCGACATAGCCCAACGGATTAGTAAGCCGAAGTGTCTATGGGCCGGCCATATAGCTCGAAGAACCGATAACCGATGGGGAAGAAAGGTTCTTGAGTGGCAGCCTTGTACCGGTAGGCGTAGTGTAGGGCGACCCCCCACTAGATGGAGTGACGACATGGTAAGACATGCAGGAAGTCGATGGATGCAGGTGGCTCAGGACCGTGCTTTTTGGCATTGCTTGGGGGAGGCCTACGTTCAGCAGTGGACTTGTGAAGGGCTGTAATTATGATGAATGATGAATCATCACGCACGCTATCCAAAAATTTTCCTCGATCGGATCTAGATCGAGTTCGTATAAAGCACTGTGTACAGATAAGCTACTTTTTAAATCTTAAGTAACTGAACTATACAGCGAGACCCTACCCTCAACTTACTCTCGAAGAGAAACATTTAGGACATCCAACAACATAGTGACGGCTGATGAAATTTGCAGGTGTTACTAGGCACTTTGTGCGTTTGTTTTACTTCCCGCCGCAGTCTGTCGAGGATATGAAACCTTTATGGAATTTCTCACTCAAGGGCGACCTTACGACGCAAACGGGATAATACGGGCAAGGATTTTCTTAGGTTGCTACTACACGAGAAATCTAAAAATCGTTTGATGCCTGAAATAAAGTTATTGTATTGTATTTATTGTATTGTAAAAATATTTAGCGTTATATTATAAATACCGTTGTTAAATATAATTAGGGTGTCAAGCGAGCACACCGCCCAACTGATGCTTACCATTATGATGCTGCATCAGGATGCTGTGGCTCACAGATGTTTACATCTATCCTCGCTTAAGAATCGTAGTACAGATTATCACCCCTGAAGAT
The DNA here is from genome assembly GCA_036936625.1 of Parnassius smintheus behrii. Taxonomy (NCBI): domain Eukaryota; kingdom Metazoa; phylum Arthropoda; class Insecta; order Lepidoptera; family Papilionidae; genus Parnassius; species Parnassius smintheus. The sequence continues at coordinate 7,461,282 of JAUPFT010000015.1, read as the reverse complement.
TGAGATGAGAAGAGGGGCAAACGAGCATGAGGCTCACCTGATGTTAAGTGACTACCGCCGCCCATGATCACCCGCAACAGCAAGGGAATTGCAGGTGCGTTGCCGGCCCTTTAGAAAGGAGTAAGCACTTTTCTTGAAGGTCCCAAGGTCGTATCGGTCCGGAAAAATCGCCGGTGGTAAACTGTTCCACAGAGAGGTCGTACGCGGAAGAAAACTCCTTGTGAAACGTACAATGGTGGACCGCCAAGCATCCAGATGGTGTGGATGGTATCGGAACGTTTGCCGCGTAGTGCCTTCCCGAAATTTGGCGGCTGGGATTAATCCAAACAATTCTTCAGAGCACTCCCCAAAGAGTTGCAGGCTTCAGGTGTCCATAGACTGTTGTAGCCACTCACCGTCAGGAGGACTGTAAGTTTGTTTGACTTTACAACAAAATGATTTCACAGGTTCACTTATAATTGATTAATAATTTTAACAGCTCCGAGGCGTAGTGGCTTGGTAATGAGATGTGGCGCTGAGTGAAGCGGGCTCGAAAACCGCACAGAACAAGTACTTTTATGGCCTACAAATAATTGTTCCGGGTCTGGATATTTGTGCTTGTGCAATTTACGTATGTAAACTGCCCCCACGATACAGGAGAAAATCCTAGTGTGGAGAGTTTACACAAATATTTATAAAATATATAAATATGTATGTGTATACAATTGTTAGATATGATCTTTCGTATCATATAAATTATAAATTATAATTGCCCTTGTATTTGTATAAAGCGCAGTAATTCAAACCCTTAAGAGGTTTCAATTATCTTTAATGGTACGCCATAATTAATTTCCTGTAATAGCGAATCTCACTTCCGAATATCCTCGGGGAGTACAGTCGTAAAATAAAGTTCTTTTCAATTATAGAGATATAAATAAAGTTTTTATAAATGATATTCCACTAACGTACGAATTTTCTCCTAGTTAGAAGTTCTAGACGTAGTCACTTTGTTCATTTCATGTTTCCTACGTATTTACTTTATTGGGCATATAGTGTACTAACTATCCGTCAGTTGTTTATTCTGAACATCATATTAAAACAGCATACTGAACTTCCGTTTTACAATCCATGGACAGGAGAAGAATGAACTTATTTTGTGTAAACCCTCAAACCAAACACGCATTTGTAAACAAATATTACATACATTTAGGACCATTTCCATATACAAATCAACAAGTCACTAAAGATACATAAGTAAGTTATAAGATATGTAATATTTTTGTAAGGGAATATCTGAATAAATTAAATTACGAAGACACAGAGAAGTTATTAGAAAATTTAAAATTGTAGGTAACAATTCATTGTTATTTAGTTATTTTATTTATTATATAATAGAGTTTAATTATATAAATCTAGTGTCCCACATCATTATACTCATATTGTAAGTGATGTTTTGAAACAGGTAACCTAGTTCGGGCAGGTAGCTAATATTATAAACGTGACTTAAATTTTTCTGGAAATTCTACATTATTAAGCTACACACAGTTAAAATTTTTTTATTGCTTGTTATTTTTATTAGACTTATTGTTACTTTATTTATAATAATATATATTTTCTTATGAAATTTTGTTCATGTACGTACGAGTGAACAGGTGTAATTGGAAATGAAATAAAAATTATTTGTTTTAAAAAATTACATTTCACCTGATGTAAACGGACTATGTGTAAGTGTAAGTGCAATCCTTGGACACTAATACATAAGACCCGTTATCATACTACATAAGACCCGTTATCACTTCAACTTATTGGCTCAGTACCGTGATTCGTGGCATTCGTTAAGGGAGGTCTATGTTTGGCAGCGAACTTACGAAGGTCTGTAATGATGACGATTACTTGAGTATTTAGCGTAAACAAAGGGAAACTTAGTAGTTTTTCTTTCTAGTAGACGAGATATCTCTTTTATAATACTTCAGGGGAATATAAACATAAACACTCACGCCTGTCACCCAGAAGGGTAGGCAGAGACTACAGACTTCCATTTGGCACGATCCTGACATACCTCTCTCGCCTCCTTCACATCCATACACCTGCACATACATGCTCGTCGGTTAAGGGTACTCCTAATTTGGCCCGTTTTTAATAAATCATTCTAAATATAATATAAATTTAACAAATCTTCAGGGGAATTTCGAGAAAAATTTATTGTTTTTTTTTTAATTTTGAGGTTGTGATATTCCTCAGTCCGTTCAAAAGGACGAAAGATATCTTTTTAAATTAAACATTTCAAATCACACATTATGAAGTTGGAGCTTTAACTCTTCTATGCACTATACACAATACAACACAATAACTTTATTTCAGGCATCAAGGAATTAAAAATGAAGAACATTGACCCATAGCAATATATACGTTCAAAATTCAGAAATCGGCAGCGAGGAATGTCTCTTAACATTTTATAGGAACCTGAAGTACGTAGGATTTGAAATTCATTGACTTATTAGATTCTAGACACTGCAAATATATAGAGATCGGATCCTCTATTCGGCTTCGTTCTATCACGAAACGCAGGACGCCTTCTCTCGACGTCTAAACGGAACTTCTACTCTTGTCCAAACGGAAGATGTAGAGCTGTATGGTGGGGTCCACAATACGCAGATTTGTATCTGTATTTATTTTGGCGATCCCAGACTGGTTATAAACGCGTCTCGACCGACGTCTCTTCTCAACAAGAGTAAACCCATCATGATCTCTCTTGTCTAGCACTGACTTTAGAATGTGAAATTATTTGATTCATTTTAGTATTTTTTTATTAAAAGTTTTTTAAATACCATTAATATCTTACCCAACATTCGTTTTTTTAACAGATGTACATAGACCTTATCTAGAATGCGACAATTAGCAATAGAAACAACATTTAATCGAGGTGAAAAAATGCCTGCTCCGTTTTAAGTAAATTTGATAAGTTCACATTTATTTGCTGTGTGGTCTTAGCATCTATGTAAATGATGCAATTGGCTCAATTTATGAATTTTCTTGGAGAAGCCTCAAGACGTTCAGCATGAAGCTTTAATATAATACCCAAATTTCATATATTATCGAGCACATTGTGTTGTATTTCGTGTTGTTGAAATTCAAGCTTAGGACGACAGATATTTGCACTCGAACGCTCTCAGTAATGAGAGAAAGCCTGTGCCCGGAGTGGGAAATATACAGGCTAATCTGCCGGCGTCGGATATTCGTCCGATTACAATCTGGGCGTGTTCAAATCAAGAGTAAATATGCTTCTGTTACGTTATGTCAGCGCAGTTGATCATCTGGGGCTTCATCGCCACTTATTGAGTGAGATTGTAGGCAAGTACTGGCTTATAATAAGTAAAAAGAACTTAACTTTCACCCGAGATACGTCACGTAATCATCAAGTAAACATGTGCTTTACTTTATATATTACAAGATACTTTAACATGATACTTGTTTTTTTTTATATAGAATAAGAGTGAAAAACGAACACTCAGTCTACCTAATTGTAAGTGGACGCTGTGGCCCATAGACATCCACATTTATCATCGATTAAGAATCAAAACGCAGATGCGTTATCACCCCTGAGGACTAAGATGAAATACCTAGTTTCCAGTTAAAAGGGGTCTTTGGATCTCAACATTAACCATACGAAACATAGCATTATTAAGCTGCCATTTTATGCCAGTATTCCGAGAGAACGTGGTCCTTCCCCGATCTATTAGATGCTACAACCATAATATTATATAGCTGCACGGTGGCTCTATATATCTCGACGTGTATTTTATTTTTTAATTCACAGAAATGTTTATCCTTAAATCTATTTATTAGTTCCCATTTTAAAGTTTAATTTAGGATTCTTTTAACGTCTCGCCACTTTCAAATTATTCACGTAAATATTTGAGAGACTTGCTTGAATTCTCGGCTTTATTTCCAGCGGTCTGTTCTGAATTTTACCACGCAATAAAAAGTGAGGTTCTATACGTGTTCAATTGTGGCATTACTTTACACACATACTATGCTTAACGAATACATGTATTATGTATTATGTATTGTTTAAATTTATACCGAAATTAACAAGAAGATTTGCCTTGAGTTATACCTATGTAGTAAGTTTCTTTCTGAATATCCCTTAGTTTCTGAAACTGCTTTCGAGCCTATCTTATATCTGATCATATAAGTTTTACATCAATTATGGGTTAGGTTCGGAAGAGTAGATCTGATCATATAACGTGGTAGAGCCATGCTGCAGTTATATTAGTGGTATAGTTGTAGCACGAATGGTTCGGCTCGACCGGGGAACGACCAGGCTCTCATAGAATACCAGCGTGAAATGGTAGCTTGATGCTGCTGTGTTTCGTATGGTGAGTGTAGAGAACCGGAAACCTTTTTTACTGGAAACGAGGCATTCCATCTTAGTCCTCACGGGTGACAACGCATCTGCATTTTGATTCGTAATCGAAGATAAATGTAGATGTACATGGGCCACAGCAACCACTTACCATCAGGTGGACTGTGTTCGTTATTTTGTAACCCTATCCTATAAAAAAAATCAATTATGAGTTAGATGCTGGGGATAGAGGTACTGCCTCTGGTATGTGTTTCACCAAAACATTTTTTGTAGAATAACCGTGATAAGCGAACAGACAGCTCACCTGATGGTATGTGGATGTTGTGGCTCATATACGTCTGCATCTATTCTCGATTACGAACTAAAATGCAGGTGCGTTTTAACTTTTAAGGACTAAGAATGCCTCGTATCATGTAAAAAGGGTATCCAGTAAAAAGGTATTTCTACAATCAACATACGAAATGCAGCAGCATTAAACTGCTGTTTTACACTGGTATTTTGTGAGAGCGTGGTCCTTCATCGGTCGAGCCAACCTATTCATACTACAAGTATAACCGGGATATAATAATATAGCTGCAACATAGCTCTACTACGTATATACATGGCGATGGAGATATCCCTGGTTGCGTTCCGAAAACATCCCAGGATACCTCGTCTACGATCGTGATGATCATCGTGTGATTCAGGCCGCTGAAAATATATTACATATATATTTATGAGGCCCTCGCACTGGAAGATATCCCTGAGGATTTTCTTAATTCAAATGTAAGGGTAAGTATGTATCTCTGTCTATACTACGTTATACTGTAATATCTTAGCAGTTAATATTATTCGACAGTGATCTTAAGACGGTTTTATGATTGAAATACGTCAAGAGACAATCATCACCGAGTAAAATGGAAGTTGGTGATAAAACACTAAGTAATAAATTTGTAATGTGTATAACACCATTTTTTATATAATTTTCAAACTAAAATTCTAAGTAATAACGAGCTAACTGACTACCAGTTGCTAAGTATTACCTGTAGCCGCATCCTTATGACAACCCAAGGAAAATAGCCATAAATGCGTTGTCAAACCTTTTTTATTGGAAAATGCCTACGCAATTCCCGTCATGAAGTCAAAAGCAGTTTATACGGGATACAATCGATAAGAAAATGGTAGTCCACCTTCTAAGAAAAATAGATACATGTCTGACGAGCAAAATATTTTGAGAACACATGAAGTCGGCCAACCGGCACTGAAACAGAGCATCGATCTAATTGTACTATAACCGTGCCTAGCAATGGGATATATTATGTATATCGTGACTTGAACGTTATAATAATAATAATAATAATAATTTCTTTATTTGCTTAAAACATGGTGTTTGTAGGTGGTACAGTAAAATAAGTTCACATGTTTTGCTTATAATTAGCATGCAAATTTAAGATTATATTTAAGATTATATTCTTTAAGTTTTCATACATATACTTGTCAAGAAATTTTTACTTAGAATTTATTTATTTTTTGAATATAGGTGGTAAAAACTATCACTGGTGGTAGGTAAGTGAATGCTGTAACCCGTCAATATACCACACTATACGTATATCTTCGATAAAAGAATCAAAATGCAGAAAATGCGTTTCCAGTAAAAGTGGTGTTCAGTGAAAGCCTTGTACTTCCTCGGTCGAGCTAACTTATTCGTGCTACAACCATGATATAGCTGCATCTGTTAATATTAGGTAACAACTATTTTAAAATCGGGCTTAAAACTGTAACGAACAGAAACAAATAAATATTGCAAGCTTGTACCTCATGCTCAGATTTCGCACAAATATAACTAAACCTAGTTTCGCGTTGGGATTTAGCAAATTTTTACATTTATTGTATTTGTTTCTTAGTTCTAAACTTGCACACGACATACTATCCGTTTTTGCAAATTTTATGTGATTTTCTAATTATTACAATACAATACAATACCCTTTATTGAACACTCGGAAAACAACATAACAAGAAACAAACAAAGAGAAAAACAAAAGGCGGTCTCATATGCAGCAATTTCTTTCAGACAACCTAACTACCTAACTAACCTACTTGTATGTTTTTTGAGAATTTTTCTTTTGCTGTTTCTTCTCCGAAAAAATCCTTTCAGTACATTGAAAGTAATTAATAGCTTGTTGCTATGAATTACGCGCTAACGCTCGATTTAGTGATCCGCCGAGAGTACAGTCTTATTCGTTACTAGCTTTTCTCCGCGACATCGTTCGCGTGAAATTTATTACGATTAAATTCTATGTATTTGAATTTTTTGCGAATGACCCCAATTCTTTTTCTAAAATAAAATTAAAACTATGTTACTCCTTATAACATCAGCTATCTGTTAGTAAAAGTCTTGACTAAATTGGTTCAGCTATTTCGGAGATTATCCGGAACAAACAAAAAAACGGACAAAAAAATTATAAAAATTGTTTTTGTTTTAAAAATATATTATATAGCTGTGCCCCACGGTTTCACCCGTGTATATCACGTATCTGCGCCGTGCGACATAACATGACACCTCGCTCATTTAGTTCAATCATTTTGGCTAAAAAATTGGCAAAATTAATGTAGTACATTTGTTCTATCGGCATATGTATGTTATACAGCAAAGTTAAATTTTATCCACTCTCTCACCCCCTCCCAGATGAATGCCCCAGAAAGTGCCCCAAAACGCGGTTTTTTTTTCAGTTTTAAAGATAACTGTACACGTTACATGAAAATTGTGGAGGTACGAAATGATCCATGCCGAATTTTCTATCAACCTTTTATACATACGAAAGCGATGTCATATATACTTTTGCGCAATCTGCCACAAAATATGAACATTTCTTATCTTTAATCGATTATTTTGCTCAAAGTTTAGACATATTAAAATTTCCAACTTTACCGCGAAAATATGTATGACTATAGTAAAGAATAGAATATGCTCTTCAAAAAGACGTACAAATTATTTCTTAAATCTTTCATTATTATAAAACTATTTATTTGGATAAGAATTAATACTACGATACGACTGTAACCGACTTTTCTTTCGGCCGGTGATCTAATTAAATTTTAGAACACAAAAGCTACTATTGTGACTTAATTATGATAGTTAGATATATTCCTTACGCGGACTTTTTTGAAGATAATAATGAGTACATAATTTCTATATATCATCAAGTTTTCTCAGTGCACGCCAAATGATGAATTTTATAGGCTATAATACTGTAGTACATCACTTTGCTCTATTGGCAATAGTTTCCGCAGCGTACGCGATATAAGGATTCTTTTGGTATTTTTTCCCGCCGTGGGTTATATTAACGAAGTTTTTATACGGATCCCTAACTTTTTGAAAGTATATTATAGCCTATGTTCATCAGGGATAATGTAGGATTCCATAGGTGAAAGAATTTTTCAAATCGGTCTCGTAGTTTTGGAGCCTATTTAATACAAACAAATTTTTTCTCTTTATAATATTAGTGTAGATTTCGAAATTATATTAAAATTTATGATATTAAACGAAAAAGTTTGATTGTGAATTTCTCTTTTACATATGACAAAATCTATCAACTAAACCACGTATAGTCACTTCATCAAGTGTGGGGGGGGGGCAACAGTGCGATTTCCAGCGTATCGGTTGTCGGTGCTTCAAGCCGTGCCACCCCAACCAACCCATTGCCACTTCACCTTACTGTTCCTCTGGGCTATGCCAGATAGATAAATAACACTTTCTTACACGCTAAAAAAATATAAATATAAACAAAAAAGGAGTAAAAGCAATGTGCTACAATGGCCGGTCTTATAGCTAAAAGTTTTCTTCTACACAATATTTGAATGTACAGGATTGCAAGAGAACAATATGGTGGGGCGACCAGGTCGCCCTTTTGATTCCGGAGCGAAGTCTAGTGGGGGGCCGTCTTACACTTCGTTTACCGGTAAGAGACTGCCGATGCGGTAGTAAGGTTCTCTAGAACCTTACTATCCCATCGGTTGTCGCTTCTCCGAGCACTATCACTTCACCTTACTGTTCTGGTAAACTATGTTAGCTTCTGATCTGGTAAACTAGACGACTCCGTGGCGTAGTGGGTTAGCAATGAGTGGCTGCGCTGGGAGTTGCGGGTTCGAATCCTGCACGGAACAAGTATTTGTATAGCCTACAAATAATTGTTCCGGGTCTGGATGTTTGTCCTTGTGCAATTTATGTTTGTAAACTGCCTCCACGATACAGGAGAAAATCCTAGTGTAGGGGTAACGTTTTTAAAAAAAAAGAGAAAAAAAATATGTCGGATATTCTGGTTCTACTGCGGATATTCTCATAAGTTGCTTCTTTATTAACAGCGAAGTAAAAACTACGTCCAGTAATATTTACGTCACTTAAAAAACACCTTTTTATAGCATTGTTGAATGATTAGAAAGGGTATTTAAAAATTAGAATACGATGAAAAACTATGTACTAATTAAACACTTAATTCAACTGAGTAATAATTTAATTTTATGTACAACATGATATTAATTTGTTTATTAAATTTGTTCAGAACTATATTTAATTTTTGTTACTTTTGTTATGATTTCGTGTAAGTGTTCAGTAGTTCAACTTCTCACAAACTTGTATAAATTCATCCTTGCGATGCCATTGTTCGAGTGGACTTTTCTTTTCCAACAACATTAAATAGATAAGTAATTAAATCAGTTGTTACTATGTGAGGAGAATCATAATATTGAAGAATTTATTTATTTATACTTTTTTGTACACCACAATACAGAAACATCAATATAGTTAAAACTAATTAAAGTATGTACAATAGGCGGTCTTTTCACTGAAAGTGATTTCTTCCAGACAACCTTTGCGTAGAGGAAAGATGCAAACAAAAGTTACAAATAGAGGGGGGCATACAAAATAATAATAATAAAAAATAAAAAAAATACAATAATACATACAGATAAAAGTAAGTGAAAGTTATATATAAAATATCATATAATAGATTAAATGAAAAGAGTAAGAGAAAGGTAAAGTAATTTATCTAATAGCGTTCTAAATAAAACGATTTAACAAGAATTTTGAAAGAGTGAAGAGATTTAGCACGACGAATATGGAGAGGTAAGGAGTTCCACAATCGCACAGCGGTTACAGTGAAGGATTTCTTAAAAAAGGAAGAAGAGTGCAGAGGTGTAGAGAGATTGATGGATGATCGAAGGAACCGATTATGGGTAAGAGAAAGATACTGGAAACGGTTTTTTTAAATAAAGAGGAGTAGAAGGATTAAACAGCACACTATACAACGCGGAGAGAATGTGAGTATTCCTGCGAAGGCGGATCGGGAGCCCTTTGAGCTGTTTGCGAAATTCGGAGATATGATCATATTTGCGAAGCCCAAATATAAATCTAATGCATAAATTTTGAATGCGCTCAAGCTTATTAAGCTGCTCCTCGGTAATGTCAAGATAGCAAATATCAGCATAGTCAAGGATAGGCAGAAGAAGAGACTGGGCGAGCGTAACTTTAGTTGCTGTGGGAAGGAAATTACGTAATCTACGTAAAGAGCTTAACGCAGCAAACATTCTTCTACTGACCTCATTAACCTGTGAGGTCCAAGACATACAGGAGTCAAGATACAACCCCAGGTTTTTAACCTTGTCACTGTAAGGGATTAGAGTGCAGTCTAGTATAATAGGGGGTAGTGAAGACCAGTCAATTTTGCCAATTAATCTAGAACTACCGATGACAATGACCTGAGTTTTCTTAGGATTAATCGTTAAACCATAACATTTACTCCAATTTGAAATACAAGTCAGATCAGCGTTAATAGTGTCAACTGCTTTAGATAGATCTTCAAGAGAGGACTGAGTATAGATTTGGAGATCATCAGCATACAAGTGGTAGGAAGAGGACAAATTATGACTTATAGAGTTAATGAAAATTGCAAAAAGGAGAGGAGACAACACGCCACCTTGTGGTACATCAGCAGCTGTAGTAATCCAGGTGGAAAAAACCTCTTGCACCTGAATTCGCTGTCGGCGACCAAACAAGTAACTTCGAAACCAGTCAACTACAGTTGGAGATATGTTGAGAGAGCGTAGGATGCTTAACAAGATATCAAAATCTACAGTATTAAATGCGTTACTAAAATCAAGCAACGTGAGAATAGTAAGCTTTTGTTTCTCCATACCATACCGAATATCATCAGTGATTTGTAAAAGTGCAGTAGTCGTACTATGGCCAGGACGGAAACCGGACTGCAAGGGATTTAAAAGATTGTGTTTTGAAAGATAGGTGCTTAATTGATTGTGCACAAGACGTTCTAGAACTTTGGAAAAGAAAGGCAAAATAGAGATAGGTCTATAATGAAAAAAAAAGAATGTAAGTAATAATTAAGTTCTGGGTGGCTGGGTTCACTCTGTACATAGGAGTCCGCCTGGGTCTCTTTTACGTACTTCTGGCAGCCAATATCAAAGCTTGCACCGCTGTGTTGCAGGCTCACGGGTACATAGTGAGTGGGTAGTCTAATTACAGGCTACGATGCACTCCAACTTAATATGTGGCTGCAGGTGTCCATAGACTGAAGTAACCACTTACCATCAGGACTGTTAGTTCGTTTATATTTCCACAAAATCACTTATAATTGAGTAATAATTTTGACGGCTCCGTAGCGCAGTGGCTTAACAATAAGTTGCGGCTCTGAATGCTGCGAGTTCAAATCCCGCATGGTACAAGTATTTGTATGGCCTACAAATATTTGTTTCGGGTTTGGATGTTAGTGCTTGTGTAATTTATGTATAAAAACTTCCCCATGATACAGGAGAAAATCCTAGTGTGGAGAGTTTAAACAAATATGAATAAAATATATATATATAGGGATGTACACAATTGTTAGCTATGATGTATTATATTACGCAACTGGCAAATTGTGTTGTTGCCCTTGTTTTTATATTACGGTATCGGAAGCGCAGTAATTCAAACCCTTAAGAGGTTTCAATTGTCTATAATGATCCGCCATAATTAATTTCGTGTAATAGCGAATCTCACTTCTGAATATCCTTGGGGAGTACAATCGTAGGATAACGTTCTTCCCGACTGGTTTATTATATAGATATAAATATAGTTTTTATAAATAATATTCGAATGACGTACGAATTTACATTTCACCTTATGTACAACTGCGTAAATGTATGTGCAATCCTTGGACACTAACTAAATTACCAGAAACCAACTTTGCACAAGAACGCAGTTCGTTACCACCCTTGAGGACTAATATCAAATACCTCGCAGCCAGTAATTATACTGAATTATTCGGCTTTGATATAATAGATGCAATAATTAGTAAGCACAAATACAATCGACATTTTATGATAAATCTTTTGCTGTTCTTGGAGTAAGACTCTGGAACTCATTACCCCAGTCCATTAAAAGTGCTCAATCTTTAAATGTGTTCAAGAAACAAATTAAGGAACACTATTTGGCTCTTTAACTCCACTCTCTTTCTCCTCTTAGTTATGGTCACTAATATACCTTAAGTATGTTGTCATTTTATAGTATATAAGTTGTATTTTTTTGCCTAATTTATTGCACCCTACCCTTCAATCTTATTTTTATTAATTTCCTCTTCTGGGTTGTCTGGAAGAGATTGCTATGTAGCAATAAGACCGCATTTTGTTTATCCCTCATTATCTGTTCATTATTTTTTATATTTATGTTTTGTTGGTGTACAATAAAGAGTATTGTATTGTATTGTATTGTATACAATGGTAAACAAAGAAATATTCATTGAGTTTATTAAAAATTCGTATGTATTATCAGCCCGTAACTCCATTTAGTGGAGATACGTTTTATACTCCGCTTACTGGTACGAGTCTGTCACTCTAGAACCTTTCTCCTTCATCGAATTTCATCGAGTTACATAGGAGACACATTATCGATAAAGTTGACTCAGGACTATAATTTCGGACATTCGTTAGGTGTACTTTCGGCAGCGAACTTATGAAGGTCGATAATGATGATGATTACTTGAGTATTTAGCGTTAACGCAGGGACACTCAGTCGTTTTCCTTTTTTAATATTAGTATAATGAGAAAAAGATAAAGATGAGATGTCTTTTTTATAATACTTCAGGGGAATTTGGAGAACAATTTCACACCCAAGGTGGCAAAATAAGGGATGAAGCTTTTAATGATTTTTTTTAATGAAATGAGTTTGGAATATTTCTTAATCCATTCAAAAGGATGAAAGATATTTTTTAATTAAATGCCGTCTTCAAAGAACTAAAACGAATAAAATAATTTCGCATTCTGAAGTCGTGGCTTAAATTATTGTATGCACTATGTCAAGCACTGACTTTAGAATGTGAAATTATTTGATTCATTTTAGTTCTTTGAAATCCGCCTTTATTATTTATTAAAAGTTTTTTAATAACATTAATATCATGCCACAACATTCGTATTTTAAAGAGATGTACATAGGCCTTATCTAGGATGCGACAGTAAGAATAAGAAAAAAATTATGGTACGTGTCCATTGGCCTGCGCCGGACGCACAGCACTCAACTTTTGATTGAACGGATTTGCCGATGGCATGCGTCCACTGTATCCAGATTTTTAATTACGGTTTGAGTGTTTTCTTGTCATGAGTAGACGTATTCGGTGTTGGAGTTTGATTGGGATATTATTATTATTAGCGGCTTGATTGAATATGACAAAGAACGTAAAACTAAACGTAGAATGTAGGTTCATGAAATAAATTTTAATGCGACCAATATTAGGAAAGTGTCATTCATTATTCTTTCCAGATTTATTTCAAGATTAAGAAAGATTTTTTAATTACATTCACTTCAAGAGCTAAATTCATGAATATATATGGTTTAATCAAAAAAAACCATTTGACGAAACAAAGTACATTTAGAAAGACTGTGGTTCCAGAAGAAAGACTTTTAGTATGTTAAAGGTATGTTTATTTTATTAACCAAATTTAAAACAGTAGACAAAACATTTGTAGTTATTTTTTAAATATTACGAAATTGGAATACTCAATTGCATCCAGATGAGGTTCTGCTGTCTCGTCGATCTGTCAAACTTGGCTTGAATAAGTATTTGGGTATTCAGTACTTTATTGCGGATTAGTTTCTTTATGTGCCAGACTGGATACTGCAAACATGTATAATCCAGTGTGTGATTTCGGTTCATGGATGAAGCTGCATAAATTCACATTTGTAGTGAAGCACTTGTACTTGTTTAATCAACTGTACTTGTTGACCTAGTAGTAATACTTGTTGAATTCAGCATTATTAGATATAAATGTAGTGAAAACATGGTTATAAGATTTACCATTTTAGGTAAATAGATGTCACTTGTTATCATTATTTTTCGGGAATCGGGGTTTTCAGTCATATGTTTTGTAAGAGATATGGCTGAGTGTTTGCATATTTCGTAATTCAAACAAGGGAAAAAATTGAGGCAAGGCAGTTTTAGAATCCCAACTCCGGAAATACCAATGGGAGGTAATCAACCCTTACTACACGTTATTGTTGGAGATGAGGCTTTTCCACTGTGTACAAATTTAACAAGAACTTACTTTCGAGTTGACGTTCGACAAAATGAAGATAAAAAAACATTCAATTATCGTCTAAGTCATGCCAAAGACGCGGTTGAAAATGCATTTGGTATACTGGTTCGTAACTCTCAACATCATACAGTTTCTGTTGTAATGGCAATATGTTGTCTACACAAATTTTATGAGAGACAATCTTTGTTACTGGTCTCGTAAGGAGAAACGCAGGCAAAACATTCTTGAATTGAAAGATGTAAGGCATTCTGGCGGAAATTTAAATTGCGAAGCCACAGAAATGAGTAACGCGTTCATAGGTAGTCTTTACTCAGAAACTGGATCTGTAGGTTAGTAACAAGTCAGAGTAAGAGCTGGAAGTCAATTACAATAAACCTCGAACTCCGTTAATATAACATTTGTATTACTATGAGTTTAACTAGTTTTGTTTAATTTGTAGGTACACCAAACAGAGCACAGAATCGCCATGCGCCGTGGGCCGCGCCGGACTTAGGGCAGCGCGCGGCGATTCCGTGCTCTGTCTGTAATATTGATATACTCGTACATACTATACAAACTAAAATCCATTGCGTATTGCGTGTAAGATGCGTCCGGTGTTGGTCAGTGGACGCGTACCTTTAATCGAGGTACAAAAATGCCTGCTCCGTTTTAGGTAAAAGTGATAAATTCACATTTATTTGCTTTCATATGTCTTAGCGTCTATGTACATGATGCAGTTGGCTCAATACTGTGATTTGTAGCTTTTCTTGGAGAAGCGTCAAGATGTACAGCAGGGTAACTGTAATAGTAATCTTTAAAATTGTTAATTTCGCAGAAATAATAATGACTTCATTTTGATTAAACACGAGATATATCAGCACAATAAACTTCGTCACCATTAGTCCGTTATATTATACTTCTAGGCCTCTACCATTGTAAGTAATTTTTAGTAGATTAATATCGCAGGACCGAGGTCTTGTTCCGATTATGTCCGTTGCCGGTCTCGTTATTTTACGTCTAGTCTGGTATACCATTTCGTTTACTATAGTATAGCGCCATCTATCGTACCAAAATAAAATCCATGTTTGCTATTTTCCGCAGTTGCCTATTACAGCATCCATGAAACGAACAGGGAAGTGGATTCCTTACACCGTTGCTACACTTAATGTACTCCATATTAAACTGCTGTCAAAATTTGAGTGAAATTATCGAAAAATTAATCGATACTGGGAATCAAATTCAATACATTATGGAGCATGTTGTGTAGTATTTCATGTTTTTGAAATGTTAGCTGAAATTCAAGCTAGAAAAAGCAAAAAAGGCCAACAGATATTTGCACTTGAATGCTCTCAGTAATGGGAGAAAGTCTGTGCTCGGAGTTAGAAATAAACAGGCTAATCTGCTGGCGTCGGATATTCGTCCGATCATCACCACTTATTGAGTGAGATTGTAGGCAAGTACTGGCTTATAATAAGTAAAAAGAAACTTAACTTTCACCTGAGATACGTCACGTAATCATCAAGTAAACGTGTGCTTTACTTTATATATTACAAGATACTTTAACATGATACTTGTTTTTTTATAAAATAAGGGTGACAAACGAGCACACAGTCGAACTGATAGTAAGTAGACGCTGTGGCCCGTAGACACTTACATTTATCATCGACTAAGAATCAAAACGCAGATGCGTTATCACCCTTGAGGTCTAATATAGAATGCCTCGTTTCCAGTAAAAATCTCTACATTCACCATACGAAACACAGGAGTATTAAGCTGCCATTATACGCTGGTATTCCGTGAGAGCGCGGTACTTCCCCGGTCGAGCCGACCCACTCTTGCTACAACCATAACATATAGCTGCAGCGTAGCTCTACCACGTATATTTTATTTCTTAAGTCAAAGAAATCCTTGATCCGTAAATATATTTGTTTGTTACCATTTTAAAGTTTAATTTGAGTTTCTTTTTACGTCTTACCACTTTCGAATTATTCTCATAAATATTTGACAGACTTGCTTGGATTCTCGGCTTTATTGCCAGCGGTCTTTTCTGAATTTTACCGCGCTATAAAAAGTAAGGTTCGAGACGTGTGCGATTGTGGCGGTACAATTCACACATACATATAAGATTCAATTTTATTAAGTTTCCTTTATTTGTTGGTCTTAGGTTCGAATTCAAAATTTATACCAAAATTAACAAGAAGAATTCTTTTGAGTTGTACCTATATAGTCAGCTTCTTTCTGAATGTCCTTTGGTCTCCGACACTGTTTTCGAGCCTATCTTAGATCTGATCATATTCGTTTTACATCAAGTATGGGTTAGGTTCGGAGGAGTTGCTGGGGGTAGACTTACTGCCCCTGGTATGTGTTTTACCAAAACATTTTTTATACGATGAGAGAGATAAGCAAATACACAGCTCACCTGATGGTATGTGGAAAACGCAGATGCGTTTTCACCTCTAAGGACTAAGATGGTATGCGGAGGCATGGATGGAGATCCAATAAAAAGGGTCTCCACTTCTCTACATTCACCATATGAAACGCAGCAGCATTAAGCTACTATTTTACGCTGATATTCTGCGAGAGCGTGTTCCTTCACCGGTCGAGCCAACCCATTTATACTACAAATATAATATAGCTGCAACATCGCTCTTATAGCTATAGATACCCCTGCTTGCATTCCGAAAGGATGCCAGGATACCTCGTCTACGCTCGTGATGCTCATCATGGGGTTTGAGCCGGTGAAAATATATTATATATACCTTTCTTTGATCACCTCACTGGAAGGTATCCCTGATGATTTCTTCAATTCAAAAGTAAGCAGGTGCACTATGTAATACTATAATATCTTTGCAGTTAACATCATTCGATAGTGATCTTAAGACGGGCTTTTTGGTTGAAATAGGTCAAGAGACAATCATCATTCTCGAGTAAAATGGAAGTTGGTGATAAAACATTAAAAATAGTTTCGTAACTTGTATATTTAATTTTTATATCACTTTCGAAGTAAACTCTTAAGTGGTAACGAGCTAACTTTCTACTAGTTGGTAAGTGGTAACTGTAGCCACATCCTTAAGAAAATGCAAGGAAAATAGCTATAAATGCGTTGTCAACGCATTTATAGCTATTTTCCTTGCATTTTCAAGGCAAAAGCGGATTAAATGGGACACAATTGACGAAAAATGGTTGGACTAACATTTTTTTTCTTCGCAAGGATTTATACAGGGTATTTTTCAATGAGTAGCCAAATTTTAAACTTAAGTTAAAATATATTAATAATGGTATACCAAATTTGCATTAAATATATAACAAGAATTTTATTGAAAATATGAGTAAATAAAGTTTCCACTTTTATTTGAAATTATCCTAAATTGAATGTAATTTATGGGCAACAACATTTTTGCCAAACGATCGACCCTTCTTTACCACGTATGTGATTATATGATATCTTTTACTATTAGGTAACTACTATTTTAAAATTGGATTTGAAAACTGTTACGATCAGAAACAAATAAATATTGTAAGTTTGTACCTCACACTCAGACTTTGCACAAGTCTAACTAAACCTAGTTTCGCGTTGGGTTTAGCGAATTCCTCGTGAATTCGGATTTATTGTGAGTTTGTTTCTTAGTTCTAAACTTTCACACGATATACTAACCTTCTTTCTTAGTTCTTACAATATTATGAGATTTTCGAATTTTACTTGTACCATCTACAAAAGACAACGCCTCTACTTTTAATACTGTTTTTTAAAAAGAAAACATTATTATTCCGCTACCCCTTTTCTGAAAAAATCCTTTTAGAACATTAAAAGGAAGATATTTCGTGTTATATTCAATACAGAGTTCCAAATGACTCAGATACGTACATCATCTCGATTTAGCGATCCGTCGAGGGTACAATCAAAAGCAATGTATACCTATCTCTGTCTGGTCATGCACCATGTTATACTGTACTAACTTTGCAGTAAATATCATTCGATAGTGATCTTAAGACGGCTTTTGAGTTGAAATACGTCAAGAGACAATCATCATCATCATCACCGAGTAAAAAGGAAGATGGAGATAAAATTATAAGAAATAGTTTCGTTATATGTATAACACCATTTTCTATATAATTTTCTAATTAAACTTTTAAGTGATAACGAGATAACTGTCTACCAGTTGGTAAGTGTTAACTGTAGGCGCATCCTCATGGCAACCCAAGGAAAATAGCCATAAATGCGTTGTCCACAACTTTTTATTGGAAAATGCCTACGAAATTCCCATGAGCAAGCCAAAAGCAGTTTATATGGGATACAATCAACTAGAAAATCCACCTTCTTACGGAAACATAAAAAACATAGACTGTCTGACGAGCAAAATATTTTAAGTCGGCCAACCGGCACTGAAACAGAGTATCGATCTAATTGTACTATAACCATGCCTAGTAATGGGACATATTATGTATATCGTGACTTGAACGTTTTCATACGTATACTTGTCAAGAAATGTTTACTTAGAATTTATTTTTTTATTGAATATAGGTGGTAAAAACTACCACTGATGGTAGGTAAGTGAATGCTGTCAACCCGTCAACATACCACTCTATACGCATATCTTCGATAAAAGTTTGAAAATTCCCTAGTCGAGCTGACTTATACGTTCTACATCCATAATATAGCTACATCTGCTATTTTTAGGTAACTACTATTTTTAAATCGGGTTTGAAAACTGTTACGAACAGAAACAAATAAATATTGCAAGTCTGTACCTCACGCTCAGACTTTGCACAAATCTGACTAAACCTAGTTTCGCGTTGGATTTAGCAAATTATTAGATTTATTGTATTTGTTTCCTAGTTCTAAACTTTCACACGATACACTATCCGTTTATACAAACATTATGTGATTTTCGAATTATTACTTGTATGTTTTTTGTGCTGTTTCTTCTCCGAAAAAATCCTTCCAGTACATTAAAAGGAAGATTTTTTGTATTACTTTCAATGTAGAGTAAAAAATAACTCAGATATATGGCAGATAATGTGATTAGATTCGCCCCATTAATAGCAACAACTAACGCTCGATTTAGCGATTCGCCGATAGTACACATTTATGAAATTAAACGATGCCTTAGTGTAAAAGTTTGATTGTGAATTTCTCTTTTACATATGACAAAATCCATCAACTAAACCGTGTATAATCAGGTCGTCACTTCATCAAGTTGGGTTTGGCTAACACTGCGATTTCCAGCGTATCGATTTTCGGTGCTTCAAGCTGTGCCACTTACTGTTCCTCTGGCCTATTCCAGATAGCTATATAGATAAATAACACTTTCTTACACGCCAAGAAAATATAAATATCAACAAAAAGAGTAAAAGCAATGTGGTGCAACGGGCGATCTTATAGCTAAAAGTGATTTCTTCCACACAATATTTGGATGGATAGGATTGCAAGAGAACAATATGGAGGGATGCATAGGTTATAATAATAATAATAATAATAATAATAATACTTTATTTTCAGACTTTGTCCATAAAGATGTTAGTAGAACAATAACTACTTAAAACTAATGTTAGTATTTAACTTTTTTTTAATCTTAACAAATTAAATATCGTTCCTACGTTACAAATATCTTATTTATTCAATTTTATATGTAGGCTCAACCAGTGTTTCATAATGGCAGAATCCCACCTATCAGCAAGTGTATTCAGGATGCTGTTGGTAGAGGTACGTAGTCGATTCATTAATGAAGCGGACCTTTTACGTATTATGGCATGAAAGCCATCCGTGTGTGCCTCGACGAACATGGCAGAGGCACTACAATAACGTGGCAATCCTAACAGCACCCTGAACGCATTATTGTATTGTACACGCAGGACATTGTATGTCCGACCGATCTGACCCACAAGTTGCATGTGTAAAAGCACTGACAATAAGCTTTAAAAAGCGTAACTTTAACTTCTTTAGTACATCGTGCAAACCTGCGGGCCAGCATATTACAGCGAACAGCCAACGCCCTGCGTTCCCTTTCTATATCCAAGTCATCCTCTAAGTCCTCTGTTACCCAGTGGCCTAAGTACTTAAATTTGACGACTCTGTTCAAAGGACTATGTATGTTATGCTCTTTCAATTCAAATATCCTCATTGGTTGCTTCTTTAGTAATAGTAAAGTAAAAACTACGTCCACTGAAATTCACGTAACTTAAAAATTACATTTTTTAAGCATTGTTGGATGATTAGTAAAGGCATTTAAAATTAGTATACTATGTCTTATAAAGCTATGTACTAATTAAAAATTAAATTCGAATAAGTAATAATTTAATTTTATATACAACATGTTTCTAATTTGAAAATTGAATTTGTTCAGAACTATATCCCATTTTCGTTACTTTTGTTAAGATTAAGAGCCGTGGTAGCTCAGATGGCTAACGCTCGCTGTAAAAATAACAGAATGCGAGTAACCCGGGTTCGATCCCCGCCGGCACCAATGAAATTGTTAATTGCAATTTTAAGTGCTGATTTACCACGTGCTCGGCGGTGAAGGAAAACATCGTGAGGAAACCTGCATGTCTGAGGAATAACAAAAAAAAATCGAAGACATGTGAAGTTCGCCAACACGCATTGGGGCAGCGCGGCGGACACTTCCTTGCCCTAAACCCTCTCAGAAATGAGAGGCCTCCCCAGGCCTGTGCCCATCAGTGGGACGTATATAGGCTGTAAACTTACCTTAACTTGTTATGATTTCGTGTAAGTGTTCGGTCGTTCAACTTTACGTAACGTTTAGGATTATATAAATTCATCATTGCGATGCCATTGTTCGAGTGGACTTTTGTTTTCCAACAACGTTATGTAGATAAGTAATTAAATCAGTTGTTACTATGTGTGGAGAATCATAATATTAAGGATGTAAGTAATATTAAAGTCCTGGGTGCCTGGGCTCACTCTGTACCTAGGAGTCCGCCTGAGTCTCTCCTACCTACTTCTGGCAGCCAACATCAGTGCTTGCACCGCTGGGTTATGGTCTCACGGGTACAGAGTCACAGTTTAACTAAATGCGCGATGCACTCCAACTTGTTCCTCTCTGTTTGAAGTGGACTGCGGGGGTCCATGGAATGCAGTAGCCACTTACAATCAGGACTATTAGTTTGTTTGTCTTTTTACAAAATGACTTATAACCCATTAATAATTTGACAGCTCCGTGGCGCAGTTACTGCATGTAAGCTGTCAAATTATTCATAGTCCATTCAAAAAGGTGAAAATTATTTCTTTTAATTAAATGCCGTCTTCAAAGAACCAAAATGAATAAAATAATTTCACATTCTGAAGTCTGGGCTTGAATTCTTGTATACACTATGTCTAGCATTGTCTTTAGATTGTGAAATTATTTGATTTATTTTAATTCTTTGAAATCGGCCCTTATTTTTTATTAAAAGATTTTTTTTAAATACTATCAATATCTTACCACAACATTCGTATTTTAAAGAGATGTATATAGGCCTTATCTAGAATGCGACAATTAGCATTAGAAAAAACATTTAATCGAGGTGCAAAAATGTCTGCTCCGTTTTACGTTAAGGTGATAAGTTCAGATTTACAATTATAATTACAATACTCTTTATTGTACACCAACAAAACATAAATATAAAAAATAATGAACAAACAATGAGGGAAAAACAAAAGGCGGTCTTATTGCTACATATCAATCTCTTCCAGACAACCCAGAATTTACTTATTTATATCCATTTATTTCCTTTTTTATGTATTAACGTCTATATAGATGATGCAGTTGTCTCAATACCGTGATTTAGCTTCATCGCCACTTACTTAGTGAGATTGTAGGCAAACACTGGCTTACAATAAATTTTTTTTTAGTTTATTTAAGGACCAGTAAACAGCTTCAACAAAGGCTTAATAACTACAGTCTTAATCCTAAAATTTGAGTTTAGTGAAGCCAACACCACCAGCCTCAGATAATGATTTATAGGTTAAACTACAACAGTGAGAGATGTGAAGGAGGACTTAATACATAAAATGCAATATTACATAATGAAAAAAAAACTGTTAACATTTTAGTTTTGATTTCAAAAAATTATATAATTTAAATTATGTTTTTATTTATTTTATTTAGTTTTTAGTTAACACGACTCATAAGCTTATTAATCACTTTGCTTCTATATGAGTTAGCACTGTTATTAAAAATGTCAATGTCCCAAAAGTGATCATTATAATTTTGCATTAAGCGATACAACGGCGCTCTTTTGCCAGCATTGGTTCTACACAAGGGAAGGGCAAATGTTTGACGGGAGCATCTTGATCTTACACGTGATCGAGTAGGTACACGATATCGCAATTTATTTATTACAGGAATGCAATCATATCTATTATGGCAAAGGTCAAATAATAACATTGCTACTAATTGTTGTCGTCTGAGCTTTAAAGTTAACATTTTGTATTTATTTAAAATAGCATTATACGAACAATATTTATGCTTACATCTATAGAACATTGACTTAAAAAACTTTTTTTGTACCCTCTCAATCTGATCGATATAGACATTATAAAAAGGATTCCACAAAGCAACAGCGTATTCCAACTGAGAGCGTATCAGTGCTTTATACAAAAAGATATATGTTGCTGGGTTGGTGAAATCCTTACAGGCTCTCATTACAAACCCAAACATTTTAAGAGCTTTATTACATATTTGTTCAACATGTGTATCGAGTGTTAATTTACTGTCAATGGTAATGCCGAGGTCACAAATAGAATGTACTTTTTCAATAGTAGAGCTGCACAGGGAATATGATTGTTGATTAAAATTAATTTTCTTAGTGACAGTTAACATTTTGCACTTATTAATACTAAGACTTAATTTATTTTTTATACAATAAGCAGAAAAGCGGTCCAAGTCATCCTGGAGTCTGAGATGACCATCATTGTTACAAATGGTACGATAAATTTTAAGGTCGTCAGCATATAGTAAAAAGTTACTGTGCTGAAAACAGGAGTCAATATCATTAATAAAAAGTATAAATAATAGTGGTCCCAATATAGATCCTTGAGGTACCCCGGAGGTGATAGACACAGACTCTGATTCGTAACCATTAATAACAACTTTTTGCGTGCGGTTAGTTACGTATGATTTAAACCACCGCCAAAGATTGCCACGTATACCGTTGAAAGCAATTTTATCAAGTAGGATTTTGTGATCAACTCTGTCGAAGGCTTTACGAAAGTCTGTATAAATACAGTCAGTTTGATGATTAGAGTCTAAATTTTCAAATAAGTCCGTTAGATATATTAATAAATTGGTAGTAGTTGATCGTCGTCTTACAAAACCGTGTTGTTCGGGTATGATTAAATTATGCAGTGATGGATATATAGAATTAAAAATTAATCGTTCGAAGAGCTTCGACACAGCTGACAAAATAGAAATAGGACGGTAGTTCTCAACATTTCGTTTTGAACCACACTTATATACAGGCACTATTCTAGCGGCTTTCCATATGTTAGGACATATACCTTCACTTAAACATTTGTTAAAAAGGAAACACAGCGGTTTAGCAATATTAACTGCTGTATTTTTCAGAAATACTGGTTTGTATTTAACGCCTGTAACTCTTTAAGAACTTCATCCTTTGATAGTATGATAGATGTTAAATTAATGTGTGAATCAGGGCATTGTGTAAAGTCGATACTATCAGTATCATATTCAGCTGAAACTGAAGATGCTTCAAAGGTTGAGTGAAAAAACATTGAAAATAGGGTACATGCTTCTGTAGGATTAGTGGCGTTAGTATCATTATAGTAAACATTGTCAGGAATACTAGCAGTATTTTTACGCTTTGATACATATGTCCAGAAATGCTTTATATCTTTTTTAATATTATTTTGAATTGACGACATGTAGTTTTTATATCTTATTGCACACTCTTTATTAAAGTACTTTCTAAGCCTAGAGAATTCGATATAATCATAAGAGTTTTCATATTTTTTCCACTTGATCCAGGCCCGCTCTTTACGTTTGAAAGTGTGAATCAGAGTGGCGTTAAACCAAACAGGGAATGAAGATTGTTTTAAGATTTTTGTAGGTATGAACTTTTTAATAAAACCATAAAGTATTTCGTAAAAATCTATCACAGCCTCTTCAGCAGATTTACCTGAGAACATTTCGTCCCATGGTACCTTGGAAAGCTCATTATTTATGACGGGGTAGTCAGCATTTCGAAAACAAAGCTGTCTTCGTGGAATCTTTGGCATAGACTTGTTATCATGAATAAAAGGCACTAAAGCATAAAAAGTAGGATGAAGACTATCTAATGGAAACAAATTATAAGGAGCATCCATAATTTTACATTCTAAAATATTTGATATAAATAAATCTAAGGAGCGGTCATTTAAGTTTCTAAAGTGATTAAATTGGAAGCTGTCCGTCAAAGCCATAAAATTAATTAAGTGCCTAGAAGATAAACATGCGTTACTATAAAAGGTAGGTTCTAGATAATTATCTTTAGGAAGCCAATTAATCGTGGGTAAGTTAAAGTCTCCCACCATTAAAAATTTACATGAGTCTAAAGGTTGCATGACATAACATATGTAATCTAGGTAAGTAAGGTATACTTCATTATTTACAACGGGTGGAATATATGTAGCGCATAACAGAAGCTTATTAGAACCCGAACCTATAAGTATCATGGTATTGTCAACAATAGAAGGCGGCTCGGGGGGAGCGTGAGGCGCGGAGGGCAGGCCGTATGGCATGGCAGCAAGTGAGCTGCGCACCGCTACTAATACGCCACCGCCGTCTTTACGGTCGGTCGCCGTCCGATTCCGATCGCTGCGAAATACTTTGTAACGTTGATCTATTAATTCGTTATCATAAATGCCACTATGAAGCCAAGTTTCTGTCAATATTATTATGTCATAATCGTGAAGTAAAATATTCATAAAAAGAGTGTGCAACTTAGTTCTTAAGCCTCGACAGTTCTGATAGTAAATTGATATGTTTTTTATTTTGGGATTCATTTAATAAAAGTTCATAATTTATTCAGTCTTTCATTAGAAATATTGAGAAAAAAAATAAGATTAATTTTCGATACACATTTTAAATTAAGTAGATGAGATGAATTTTTAAAATTTCTTTTATCATTACGCCGTATTTGTGCATAATGATTAATGACTAAAGATATCCTAATTATATAGTTAATGTTTTGTGTATAACAATAAAGTATTAGACAGTTTAAAATTTTGTTGCATAATACATAGTATATTTTAAAGTATATTTTTATAAAATAGTCTAGAACATAAGTTACTGACCTTTTTGTAGAAGTAAATGTGCAAACAACATGCTCATATATCAGTATCCCCCATATATCAGTACAAAAATGTAATAATAAAAATAAACAATAAGAAAATAAAAATAAAATTGATATCAAATTTCTATTACAAATTGAATTTTTTTAAGATCCTGTAGTGAGCGTATTGGTAAGACAGGAGATGAGTCAGTTTTTCGTACCAAAACTGTTTTTTTCAACAACAAAACAACAAAAATTTTTCAAAGAGTAGCCAAATTTGAAACTTAAGTTAAAATATATTAATAATGGTATACCGTTTTTGCAATAAATATATACTAAGAATTTTTGAAAATATGAGTAAATAAAGTTTCCACTTTAATTTGAAATTATCCGAAACTGAATGTAATTTATGGGCAACAACATTTTTGCCAAATGATCGACCCTTCTTTACCACGTATGTGATTATATGGTACCTTTTATTATTATGTAACTACTATTTTAAAATCGGGTTTGAAAACTGTTACGAACAGAAACAAATAAATATTGCAAGTTTGTACCTCACACTCAGACTTTGCACAAGTCTAACTAAACCTAGTTTCGCGTTGGGTTTAGCAAATTCCTCGTGAATTCGGATTTATTGTGAGTTTGTTTCTTAGTTCTAAATTTTCACACGATATACTACCATTCTTACAATTTTATGAGATTTTCGAATTTTTACTTGTACTTTCTACTAAAGACAACACCTCCATTTTTAATACTGTTTTTAAAAAGCATTTTTATTCCGCTGTTTCTTTTCCGACAAAATCCTTTTAGGACATAAAAAGAAAAAAATATTCAATACAGAGTACCAAATGATTCAGATATGTACATCGTGATAAGATTCTAATGGTTCGCGTAATTAATATCAAATACCAACGCTCAATTTAGCGATCCATCGAAGGTACAGTCACCGCCAAATTTGTTTATGTTATTTCGAATTTATATAAAATATAATGATACTGAAGGATGCAAGAGTGTAGAACCTTCGCTGTGAATTTTCTCTTACGTCGGGCAAATCCATTTACTAAAGAACATTTCATTGAGTCGTCACTCTATCAAGTGGGGGTTCACCCAACTGAGTTTGCCAGTACGAGGCTGCCACTCAAGAATCTTTCTTCTCTATCGGTTGTCGATTCTTCGAGCCTATAGGGCCAGTCCATTGTCACTTCAGCTTATTACTCGCTGGGTTACGTCAATTGACTCTTCACCGCAGAGGAATTTCGAGCATATGCCTTTCCATCGCACGACGAGTGAGTTTGAGCTTCCCATACGGCCAGCAGTGAAAGACACGTTTCAGTTCCCTAAGTTATAACAGGTTGCGTAGAAAAGTACTGGCAATATTTTCTGGCAGTATTTGGGAGAGCTGTAAAACACCTGAAACGTCTGCTACAAAGTATTAAATGTGCAATGCTAAACTAACGCTTCCCCCATAATTTTCCTCATAGCGAAGATATTTCCACGCTTCGCAGGCGCAGGAATTCCAAAAAGATTGGTGCTGAGCCACCTGCATCAACTTTCTGCGTGTCTTGCCAGATCACTACTCAATACAAAATAAGATCACCTAATACAAAGCTTTCCAGATCTATATTGCTGCTCGAAAACCACTCTTTCCCATTGGTTTCTTCGAGCTATATGGATCACTGATCCACCGGGATATGTCAGTCACTCTTGTCCTTCCGCGGATATACTGTTCACGGATTTTATCACGCAGGAAAGTTCCGGATATAACCCTCTCCATTGCCTACTGAGTGTTTTAGGGCTTAGCATACGGCTAGCAGTGAAACGGAAAAGTTCTTTTTTTATAAAATATAATTCATTTTATAACCGTCGGACTTGACGGTACATTGAATGCAATAAGGAGTTAGTTACAACTTAATCATACCTCAGAAGTGATAGGAACGAGAAACACCTTATGTAATAACAAGCTTAAACTAACATTTAATAAAATCATATATTTATTTCAGCAATTTTTGTAAATAAAATTGTAATGATGAACGAAATTGCAGGTCACCTGTCATTTAGTAGCTACCGCAGTTCGTTAACACCTACTTCAAACAAAAAGGGCTTAAACCCGTTGTCACCATTGAGGACTAAAATAGAATGTCTAATAGCCTGTAATTATACTGGATCTCCATACCCTTCAGAACGGAGCATATATTTCAATTGAAACAAAGGTTATCATATAAATGACATTGCTCTGCTCTCATACATTATTCGTTTTAGAGCCATCAGCCTCATCTAATCAATATCTGACTGAAATTAAATAAGATAGACATTTGGCGGCGCTGTTGTTGCGCCACAAGCAAAAACGCGAAGAATCGAAGCCTAAATCACGCTATCTTAGTTCCGAAGTACTACGCTATATATATATAGAACAGCTCTGTACGTACACACAGAGCGTTGGCCGCTCCACGGGTGGAACACCTTACCCGGCGGAAGACTCCCAATTTTCTTCTACGGCAATGCTTAAATATCCAAAATACTTTTGCTTGGTTAATATGTAGTGAGAGTGTTAACCGTGTAGTCGCAGTGTAATATCCGGGGTAGTGGACATCGTTATGCGGGTGTCGTGGGAGGGAACAGAGGGAACCTAAAACAGGAAATGGTTCGCAGCATCTTTCCAACAGCAACTCAAAATAATAAAAAAACTGGTTGACTACCAGCCTGCTTAGCATTTCCCTAAAAGGCATTCTATGGGGTAGGCCATAGAATTTTATAGGCTAGTCTTTGACAACATTCAGCAGTAGAATTTTATAGGCTAGTCTTTAACTAGCCTATAAAGAGCCTGGTTAAAGAACCGGCATGATATGATCATCATCATCATCATCATCATCATTACAGCCCTTCACAAGTCCCCTGCTAAACATAGGCCTCCCCCAAGTAATGCCACAAAGCACGGTCCTGAGCCACCTGCATCCACCGACTTCCTGCATGTCTTACCAGGTCGTCACTCCATCGAGTGGGGGGTCGCCCTACACTACGCCTACCGGTACGAGGCTGCCACTCGAGAACCTTTCTTCCCCATCGGTTATCGGTTCTTCGAGCTAAATGGCCGGCCCATTGCTACTTCAGCTTACTAATTTGTTGGGCTATGTCGGTCACTCTGGTTTTACTGCAGATATCCTCATTTCTGAGTCTATCACGCAGTGAAACTCCGAGCATAGCCCTCTCCATAGCTCGCTGAGCGACATTGATCGTCCTCATATGGCCAGCAGTGAAGGATCTGCATGATATGATTTTAAATATTTTTTTGAATCTGAATAGTATACCATTATAGATTACTATGTGATTTATTAAAAGCGTCAAGTAACATAGAAATGTCCTTCAAAGAGAATTTATTCTTTCGCACGTTTTTAGCCGTCACGAAGTTTTTCATCTCATTCATAAAATACTCAATAAACATTTGAACATATATAATAATAAGATGCTGTATTTTTTATTCAAGGGCAAAAAACGAGTGGTACGTACGTATACGACAGTAACGGTAGATGCTAAGTCCTCTAATCAATATGCCAACATCGCATACGTTTACATCTGTCCTCGATTATCAGTAAAGGACGCGAAACACAGGAGCTAGCTAATACTGCCAGTTCACGTTTCTATAGTTTAGTATTGACTAGCCATGGTTTTGTCTAGGTTCGCATTAACAGTTGTCTCCCACATTAGACTTTGCTGGCTGTCGTGGTTTTGTTTACACAAGAGGTGCAGAGAAGCATGTGGCTCACGTAAAGGAAAGTGTCGACTGTTGCCCACGTACAACTGCAATGGCAGAAGAATTGCAGGTGCGTTGCAAATTGAGTCTGGGTGTTTTACACCTGCGGTAAACGAGACGGTTATACCGCCATCAATCAGAAATATCTTTAGATCTTTCTGACATTTTTCATAGTCGCCTCTTTCCACACCCACGGACGGTGATGAATCCTTTTTAGTTTCGCGTAAATACGCAATAAATATCCACAGTTATCGTTTTCTTCTTAAGAATATAATAATTTTTATTGATAACACTGCTGAACATAGACTTCCTCCAAGGAATGCCACTAAGCACGCTCCTTAACCTCCTTACCCTGCATCCATCGACTCCTGTATGTCTTACCAGGTATTCACTCCATCTAGTTTTCCGAACCTAACATTAACAAATATAAAATAAGTTGTACGATTATTTGCAACATATCAGAAACATTTTCTTACAAGAACATACATATTCATATAAGAAACAACTTGGAAACAATCGCTTCATTCCCAGAGGTTAATATCGACCAAGTAATCATTTGTGTTCATTTATGTAATTTATTATCCTTTTTAGATAGATAGATAGATCACTCTTTATTGCATTTGAACAAAGTTATTACAGTAACGGAAAACTTATCACTACAAACAGTGGTCATACCGCTTTAAGCGATTTCTGCCTGACAAACCGAACATAAAAAAGACATTATAATTTTATATTTCGACGGATAGGTGCAACGTGCAATATGAAATAAATATTATTAAAAATAATATTTATAAAAATATATTAATAATATATACAATATTTAATGGTTATATATATATATATATATATATATATATATATATATATATATATATATATATATATATATATATATATATATATATATATATATTTATATACATAGATATATACATACATATATACATATGTACAATAATTTTAATTTAATATATTCAAATATATACTGCAGAGAAAATTTAACAAAAAAAATCAAGAATTTATGAAAAGAGGAAATACAACTTATACTTTTTATAAAGTATTTGTGCATTAAAAATAAGTTTGTTATGGAGAGACTTTGTATATTTTCCGGAACTTTGTCGTAATAGCGTGTATATTGCTCCATGAACGAATCACTAATTCCATGTAATCGACAAATTGTATATTACTATGGTTTATAGTACATTTTTCACTTTCATAGTCTTTCTCATTTTATGTTATAACAGTTATAATATGAACGTCCATATTTCCCATATTGCAACACTGAACAGCGGCAGTTACAGCATCTACGGCGTACGACTTAGGGGTTAAAATATCTAATACTAAACCGCAAGTTCTAGATTCGAATCCTAATTGCATTTTTCATTTGTCCAAAAACAGATGTTGCTGGGTTTTCAAGTGTGATTCTGTTATGATTATTCCAGTGCTTGCAACATCCGATAGTGATTGCCACATATTTTATATCAATATTCAATATGGTATATTTGAAGCTATTAAGAACCTGTAAAATAATACATAAAACAGTGATCAAACGAAAAATGTTATTGTTTATATAATATGTAGTATTTTTGTCTATTTTATTCTTTTTTAGAATTATATTAATCATGGTTGGGTATGATGGTATTGGTTGCAAACCCAACAGGCAGATATGTTTTTTTTATAGGAGAGGTTGCAAACGAGCAATTAGCTCACCTGATGGTAAGTGATTACCGCGGCCCATGAACAGCTGCAACACCAGGGGGATTGCAGATGCGTTGCCGGCCTTTTAAAAAGGAATAGGCTTTTTTCTTGACGGTCCCTAAGTCGTATCGGTCTGAAAAAATTCCTGGTGGTAGTTGATTCCACAAGGAAGTTGTGGGAGGAAGAAAACATCTTTTAAATCGCTTAGTGGTGGACCGCCAGTCATCCAGATGGTATGGACGGTATCGTAAGTTTTGTAACGACGTGCGATGGTGAAACTGTGCGGCTGGAATTAGTCCGAACAATTCCTCAGAGCACTCCCCGTAGTAGATGCGATAAAATACGCAAAGACATGCAACATCTCTTCGCAGTGCCAGTGAGTCAAAACGATCGGAAATAGCTTGGTCACCGACGATTCGAACTGCTCTGTGCTGGATGCGATCAAATGGAAGGAGCTGCCACTAGGGAGCCCCGGCCCAGAGATGGGAACAGTATTCCATGTGCGGCCGAACCTGCGCCTTGTAAAGTTGTAGGCGCTGAGCCGGCATAAAATACTGTCCCGCTCTGCTGAGTCACTCGATATGTCGACGCTGAGGATTCCGATACTGGCTAAGGCAACAAGGGAAGTGCCTTAAAACTGAGGAGATAAGACAAAGGGGTACATTTTAGCGATAAACGCGCAAACTTGTATTCTGGGGATTAAACTGGACTAGATTTGGTCGCCCTCAGTCCGAGATTTTCTTCAACAAAGTCTCGACTTCAGACACAAGTCTGTCCCGATACTCGGCGATGTTTTCCCGAGAAATATTGGCACGGCCGGTGTAAAAATTATCACCAGTGCTGTCTTCTGCTTAGTAATAAATGCTACCGATTTGCAACATGTCATTGATATGCAGAAGAAACAGCGTTGGTGATAGCACGCAGCCTTGTGGAATACCAACGTTAATGGGCTTGTAATCGGAGCTTTCGTGGAAAGCCCATAGGAAGGAAGCTTCGTAAGAAGCGCTTTATGCCAAACCCGATTGAAGACCTTCGATATGTCCAAACTAACGGCCAACGCCTGGCCATTGGACTCTACTGTCTTCGATCAATTATGAGCTAGGTAACCTAGAAGATCACTAGATGAGCGACCGCGACGGAAACCGTACTGGCGGTCACTAATCAGCTGCTCATCCTCAAGGTTCCACATGAGCTGGCTGTTAATAATAGATTCCAATATTTTAAAGAAAAAGGAGGCGATGGCGATAGGCATATAGTTGGACGGATCAGAACGGTTACCTTTTTTAGAGATCGGGTGCACAAAGGCTGTCTTTAATGATTTCAGAACTACGTCTAGGGAGTAGGAATACCAGAAAAGATGCGTTAAGACCGTTGCCAACTCCGGAGCACACGTCTTCAGCACAATAGGAGGGACGCCATTAGGCCCACTCGACTTGTTGATATCCAGGGAGAGGAGTGCTCTGCACACCGAGCGTTGGGTAACAGCTCATCCTGCATGGAGCACTCACACTGCGGGATAGTCGGCGGTGTGTTCCCCCTATAATCAAGAATCGAGTTGGACGTAAAGAGAGAGCCCAGTAGATCGGCTTTGTGTTGACACCTGTGTCTCGGTTAGAAAGAGCAAGGCCGGCTTCGCCGTTTCCAGACGGTATTGGACGTCGTCAAGGTTTGAATAAAGTCCCCTGATGTTGCAGAAATCCACGGATAACATAGCAGGGGCTGCCTTTGACCTATTGCTCCGTTTGCCCCGAGCAGGTTTAGTCTCGAGCGGAATTTCGCCCCCCTCCCCCCAGAATACGAAGGGCAGCCTGAGCACTCGCGCTCAGGTAGAGTAGGTGAGTTTGGGCGTGGATTCTCAACGAGAGATTCTCCGTAACCGAGGGATGCTGGTACCCTCCTGGGGTAGTGTATTTAACTCCGCTACCATGTTAATGGAGCCGCACGCACTCACCAGACGAAATGCACCCGCACTCACCAGACGAAATGCAGAAACAAAGCTTCTACTTCACGCCGGTATTCTGTGAGGTCGCGGTACCACCCCGGTTTGAGCCGGCCCATACGTGCAACAGCAAAGCTGCCGCGTGGCTCTATTTTAATTTAGTTTTTTTGGGTAAGTAAGTAGGTGTTGTTAACATATATATTATTTTAAAAGTAATTATATCACGATATTTATTTAATTATCCCTCTGTTATATTAAGTTTTTAATATGATTCGCCATATAGATCGATATTGCTTAAAAGTGCGAAGTATTCATATAAATATCAGTGCCGCATTGGTTTATGACCGATGTTTTTGAGACTGTCGTAGTTGATCTTAGCGTTAGTTTGTTCACTCGTTCCTGTAGAGGACAGTTAATATACTCTTTGTGCATTCGTATTGTAACCTCCAAGAGAATAATTTGTGAAGAATAAATATGTCGATCTTTTGAATCTGCATTTATTTTATTAATCAATACGTGAATTTTACAGTACTCACTTTAAAACTAATTTATTACCTATGGTTGAGTCGCCACTAATACGTCAAATTGTTGGGAAATAGTGGAAACATACATATATGGTTGGTTTTGAAGCAAAGCTACATGTATACAATTAAACAAAGGTGTACATAATGATTTCTTATATTTACGCGAACACTATACATTGATTGAAACTACTTTTACGGATTTTATCGCGTTTTATTTATATTAATTTTAATACCCGACGTTTCGGGTGCTTTCCAGCACCCATGGTCATGGGGGACTGAGGTGACTGACGTCCCGATGTCAAAGTTAACCCGGAGTACCTTCAGCTTTTTAATTATTGTCTTTGGTCCGATCTACGCAGAATGAACTAACTGTGTTTTGAAGTCTTGCAGTGGTATGCTTGGGTTTAGTTTTAATTTTATTAATTATAGGATCCCAAGCAGGTGGTGGTACCCAGCCTCCTTCTCTATTGAAATTAGGATGTTTTTTTTAATTTCAATAGCCTCACGTATCATCATTGGTAGGAATCGATGTTCTTTCGCGAGGATTTGTGGTCTACAAATATGATGTAATGGTTGGAGCTAACTAGGATATGATCGCAAACTGCAGACTTCCCGGAATGTTGATACTTCACGTCAGCTATATGTTCTTTTACGCGGGTTGTAATAGATCTCTTTGTTTGCCCTATATATGAGAGACCACAATCACAATCAAGCTTGTACACTCCTGCATCTTGTAGAGGAATATGACACTAGACGGATGGTAAGAACTGACTAATCTTCTTCGGCGGCTTGTAGAATGTTCTAATAGAAGCTCGCTTCAAGATGTAGCCAATCTTGTCTGTTACACCTCTGACATATGGTAGTACAGCAGGCACACGCTCGACTGTGGCCGGCTTCACTCGGTCACTGTGACGGAGGCGCGGGACCCGAAGCTTGTTGTCGTGCAGAACCTGCTTGACGTGCTGAAGCTCGGCGGCCAGGTGTTTGCTGTCACAGATCCCTCGTGCTCTCTGTAACAAAGATTTGCCCACGGTAGCTAACTGTGAAGGATGGTGGTGAGATTCACCATTTAAGTATCGGTTTGTATGGATCTTTTTTCTATACACAGTATGACCTATGGTGTTGTTAGGATTTCGGATGACTAACACATCTAGTATCATCATATATTTATATATATGATGATATATAAATATATTTCATCATCTAGCGTGTCTGAGACCAAAATCATGGAATCCAAAGTTTCGAGAGCGCCAAAGCAGTGTAGTGTATGTATAGTACAAGACAGTATCGAACAAGTTCAGAAGTACCTGTATCTTGGATCTTGGGTAACTGATTCTTGGGAGAGTGACATGGAAATAAGAGTTCGAATTGAAACTGCAAGAGCCTCTTTCATGAGGATGAGCAAAGTCCTTACTACAAGGAGACTATCAATCGAACTACGTACCAGACTCATGCAATGCTATATTTAGCCTGTCATACTATACGGATGCGAAGATCATCACGAGGATGAGCAAAGTCCTTACTACAAGGAGACTATCAATCGAACTACGTACAAGACTCATGCAATGCTATATTTGGCCTGTCATACTATACGGATCTTGGACTATGAAGGAAGATCTCCGTAGGAAACTAGAATCATTTGAAATGTGGATATATCGCCGTATGCTCCGAATAAGTTGGACAGACAAAGTTACCAACATTAAGGTCCTCAAACAGATGAAAAGGAATGAACCCCTACTTGTCAAAACCATCAAACAGAGAAAAGTTTCGCACCTAGGACACGTGCTAAGGCATGAACGTTACCAACTGCTGCAGACTATTGTGATGGGCAAAGTAGCGGGTAAAAGAGGTGTTGGTAGAGGGAAAATGTCGTGGCTATGTAACATCCGGAAATGGACTGGGATAAAGAAAGTTGAAGATCTGTTCAGGCTAGCCATGAACAAAGAAGAATTTAGAAGGATGGCTGCCGACCTTCAGTAATGGAGAGGCACTTAAAGAAGAAGAACACATCTAGGAAAGCTAAGGAATTATTTGCCTCTAATTCGAAACATCGGGCATTAAAATTAATATAAATAAAACGCAATAAAATCCGTAAAAGTAGTTTTAATCAATAAACAAAGGCGTTATATTAAATGGGGTTTCAAATAATAGATTAATGTTTTAGTTAAATTTTTATTGTCTTTGGTTACAAAAACATGGATTAATTTTTAAAATAACTTACAAAAACACATTTATTTATCCATAAACACGTTGTGAATACTAAACTTGTACATTGATAATAATAAAATTAGTTTATTTTATAATTTTAAGATATTTAACATTTGGCACGTTCATCAATATCGGAGCATGGGGTCGGCCATATTGTTTAAAAAGATCCTACAGGCGTACGTATACGACTTCTCAAAAGTTCACTGCTTAATATAGGCCTCTCAATAGATTGCCTCATAGCGGGGATATTACACTAGTTGACACGTTTACAGTCAGGTTGGCAACCTCAGGTTTTTTTACTAGTTTCACTTGTGATCATGAAAATGCTGCTGCACATTCCCTGTATCAGTGACCGTCTGTCACCTTTTACGACACCCGCGGTATGAGGTGGTGGAAATTCTTATATCACAACTACACAGTGTAATTGTTATAATATATTCAATTGTGTTATAAGCACCAAAAATCATAACTACATTATTACAGCATAATTTTTGGCTATGTTTTCTTTTGATTCAGAACTGCCAACGAATTGCTGACAGCATTTTGGCAGAGTGTAAAACTGAAAGTGTAAACTATTTTGTATAACTGACTTTAATGTAAATAAATTGAAAGCATCATCAATCTAGACGAAGTCAATTAGCGCATTATTAAGGATAACTCAAAAACTACTGGTCGGATATTATCAAATCAAATTATATAGGACCACACGAGAAGCACTAGATTTCAAATAAAAAGAATTATGGAAATCGTTTCACATAGAAAAAAGTTCTGAGGTAACAAAAAAAAGTGTAGTCGAATTGAGTACCACCTCTTTTTTGAAGTCGGTTAAAATCAAAAGATCAAGACATCGTAAAAAAATATGACTCATCTAAATCACTTGAAAAAGCCTTATAATAAGCGTACATATAAATTGATTCAGGAACCGATAAAAATTCATGTACGTGCACATTTTTGCTAAATGTACCTTAAAAGCTTTAATGGGGCAATTATTACGGACCTATGGCCCTAGACCGCCATTAACTCCGATTCTACAAGATTGTTAACGTAATAGCTGGACTCGACTCACATTTTATCGCAAGACAAGGTACTGCTTCATTCAAATATGTTGTATTATATTTTATATTCTAGGTATCTCAAGCAATAACCACTGTGTGAAGACATTTATTTGGAATAATAGAAAGTGAAATTTTACCATTATTAAAAATATGACGAAACATATTATGATTTTAGTATGTTGCTAAAATAAAAATTAATTAAATAAACAATAATAATAAGTCATAATTTTTTAATTCTTATATTTTTTCTTCTTATTTTCTATCTACGTTGATTGACAAAACCAAATTAAATTCATGTAATAATTCTATATTGTAGTGGTTAAAACTTGTTTTTTTTTTTATGAAAACGTACATTTTGCATTAGTAGGTATTGCTTGAGCCATCATTTCGTTATTTAAATCCATTGACAATCCTATTTCCATACAAAAACTATAAAGTGCCTATCTCGTCATAGTTTTAGTTATAATTAGCTTTAATAACGCTACAATATGCTCGACAGGGTTTTTTATAATATATTTTCAGTTCATTTTATTTCCATTTTATTTAATGATTTTAAAATCGACATCTAAAATTTTCGTATATCTAACATCAGATTGGTAAAATGTAGAAACCTCAAATATTCTTGAGCAGTTAGTATTTAATGTTATATATATTTTTTTTAACAATAATACACAATTACACGTTGAAGTATGAGCAATACATTTCATTACTTACATTAAATCTAGCAACGTTTTTATATTATTAAAATGTTGTTGTTATACTGTTGACACACAGTTCGTTAATGCGACAAGATAAAGATAGAAAAAAAAAGACATGAAATGGAAATGATTAAACAATATCCTATTTATAAATACAAATCATAAGGTACATAGAGCATAGGAAATTTTATATAAAAGAGAAAATATTTGGTGATATTGAAATTACTCAAAATATTATATAGCTTACCAGTTTTATTAATATTCATTTTTCAGTTGACAAAATATATATTTCACAAGTTTATGTAAAAAAATTATATATAATATGAAAATGTAATTTTATTAGTACTTAGTAAAAATAATTTGAAAATTAATAACATAACGAATGCAAAATTAGGAAATTTTTACATCTACATGCTGCAAACAAGTTTGAGTTCATTTTGAATTGTTTCGAATTGCTAATCTGAGCTAAATTACAAATTACAATATAAAACATAATGTATTTAGCAGTAATCGTATAAAACGAAAATACCTATATATAGTAAAATTCAAATATTTGAGGTTGCTACTAATGACTATGGAAATTAATTTTACATAGTGTAATACTCGTTACTATATATCGTTACTATATATACTGATTATTATTACTTCACATCGTGTAGTAAAACGTAATATATATATATATATATATATATATAGTGTTAATAAAAGTTCTTGTGATTTGGTGTAATATTGATATCGATGGCGTAAAGTGAAGATAATTTCTGTTCTAAAAATTTTATCATTTGTTTTTCATTCATGCAATAAAATTGGCACTTCTTTATTTATTTCACACACTACATAAGTTACACACACTAATTCA
The DNA here is from genome assembly GCA_036936625.1 of Parnassius smintheus behrii. Classification (NCBI taxonomy): domain Eukaryota; kingdom Metazoa; phylum Arthropoda; class Insecta; order Lepidoptera; family Papilionidae; genus Parnassius; species Parnassius smintheus. Next base: position 7,423,403 of record JAUPFT010000015.1, on the reverse strand, counting down.
TAATAAGATTTTAGCTTAAGAAATCTAGAAAAGAAAATGATGATTAAAGAAACATATTAAAAACATGATTTCTTCCGATTAAAGTGACATCTTTAGTTTAAGTAGGTACTGAAAGTAGTTATTTGCAAAAATACATTTTAATGTCGTAATATATACTCACAATGAATAGCTATACACACTCAGAAATGGCTTAAGCTGGAATATAAGTCTAAATCACACAAGTCGGTAAGATTGTACACCGCCCGCTGAGCGCTACGGTTAGTGCAGTTTTTGCAGACTATTTTAGTTTCTAGATTTAAATCCAGCAGGATAAGCGTGTATTTTTAGCTTTTTAATGAAGTAATTTGATGGTTAGGAAAAAATAAGTAACGTACGTCCGTACGTAAGCAGGGAATAATACGGCGTGAACATAACTAATACTGTACGGCCTGCAAATTTATCCGAATATAGTCCCGCTTTTAAAACTTCACAATCTATTAAAAACAATCGATTGATTCTGTGGGAAACTATGAAGCATTTTGTACTGTTTGATTGCATTATATACATTGGACTACCACATATAAGAACGAAATACAACATCGAGGGAAAAACACAAATCGAAAGCTTGCACCCAAGTTTAATTATCCAATAATTTACAAAGGCGTAGCACTGCCTTCTAGCGTAATCAGAAAACTTTTTTCCCCATTCATAACTTTCGTAAGTATATTTCTTAGGACTACATGATACTCTACAAAGAAATTCGGACCAGAAAATACATCCACAACAAAATAAATCACATTTGTAACGTAGAACTAATTTACTGTGCGCATTGATAATAATATTAGGAAATATGATAATGTTAGCCAAAATATTACAAACACCTATAAAAACGATGTTGTGTGTTGTATGCATAACCTTGTACGTTGTGCTACGCAAAAGGAACAGGATTTTAAGCATCAACACAACATATGAACATCCATCTGTAAATAGTAAAAGGACCGCCTTTTGTTACCCTATTTATTAAGGTTACCCTATGTATTAAGGTGCTAATAATAAAAATAAAATAAATAAATAAAATAACAGCTTATTCAACAACTTTAGTACCTGTTGTTTTAATATTGAAGTGACTATTTCATTTAGAAGCAAGAGTGACAAACGAGCACACAGTCTACCAGATGATAAGTGTAACTATCGTGCATAGATACACATATCAATCCTTTATTGATATTCAAAATGCAGATGTGTTAGCTCAGATGAAATGCCTTGCAGTGTTTGTACTGCATATATTATATTTCAAACGAAAATTTTACATTGAATGTCGGAGAATGTAATATATGAACAAGGTTTGTTTGTTATATAAATGACCATGGCTCGATCGCGAAAGGTTCACGCTCGTACAGTATACCAGCAACATATAGCAGTATAATCTCTTTTTAGTATAGTGAGTAACAAGAAATGGAGACTCTTGGAGAGGAGACCCCTGGAAACCAATTTCAAATCTTTTGTGGTGACGCATTTGCATTTAGATCCTTAATTGAGGTTAAATTTGTGTTTATGAGTCAAAGCATCTACTTAAAATTGGGTGAACTGTAATTAGCTCGTTTGTCATACTGACTTCGATAAAAATTTACGATACCGTACGCAGAAAAGGCTTTCTTTGCACTTACATCTAAATGTCACAACTACTCTCAGAATGTAAAGTTATTTCAGCTTCAAACTGCAATCTTCAATTTCAGTGACCGCGACGACAACGGCATTAGAAATACAAGTGATCCTGACTTCCAAAGTACTTCAAAATATTCAAGTCTTATAATGCAATATGATATTAACGGTTGAGAGCAAATTATGCGACGGGATTCTTTGTTTGTAAATGGAAAATGTCTTGACTGCAATCTACAATTCATTTCTAAAAAAAATGCATGAGAAAGCAGATATTGTGACTAATTTTAAGTGGACGTCCGTACGGATGTGTGTGTGTGTGTGTGTGTGTGTGTGTGTGTGTGTGCGTGCGTGTGTGCGTGCGTGCGTGCGTGCGTGCGTGCGTGTGTGTGTGTGTGTGTGTGTGTGTGTGTGTGTGTGTGTGTGTGTGTGTATGTGTGTAAGTATGTAAACTTAAGATGCAGCGTTCTAAAGATCTCAATGTGGAATAGATTTGGTGATAATATGAACTAATTCGGACGAGTAGATTTTGAGAAATTCCAAACCTCTTTTTTTGGAATAACTTTTAAATGGCTTTACCGGTCAATTTCAAACTAATCAGCTTTTAACCTTAAAAAAATGACGTCGATTGTCGTTTATAAAATAAAAATCGATTCATTCGTTCGTGAGATATTAAAGGAGAAGTAATTTGAAAAAAATAAAACGTTTTTTTATATTATAACTTCGAGATTTCGCAACATAATTTGGTAAAATTAGGAGCGCTTTGCATTTAAAATTAGCGGGAAGTTCGAGGGTTGGCCAGAGGGTCAACCAATTTTTTTAAATTTTTATTTCACTAAAAGTTTGATGATATTTGTTTTATTGTAGCCGACTTCTAGAAAGAAGAAAGTGCTTAATTTGGTTGTATGTTTTTCTGAATATATGTTTCAGAATATCTTTGTCCGTAGTGAACGGATTTTAATGTTTCTTTCCATATTAAATAGGAGATAAAACTTTAAAATAACTACTTAGAGGATATTGCAATTGTTATCATGAGATATCCATCTTGTATTTTATTCGTCACAAAAGGATCAAAATATTATAACTGTTATTAAAATGAAATTTAATACAGAACACAGAAAAAATTGGGAGAGTATTTTAGTTAATATAAACACTGTTTTATAAGCTAAAACCGTGGTAAATCGGAGGAGAGCACTAACCTGTAATTTGATTGTACGTAAGAAAGGAGTCGAGTAATTTACCGACGCCTGTCTTTCCATCTAAGTAAGATTTGGGCATCTTCAAGGCAAGAGTAAATAAGCTTTTGTTACGCCAAAACAGTGTGAAAACACTGCACACCATTTAGGGTTTTATCACCACTTGCCACCAGGTGGGATTGTGATCAAGCACTGGCTTTTATAAGTTCACAGTTCGATTCCTGCTGGCACCAATGAAACCGTTTATTTTTTGTACAATTATTAGTACCGATTACATTCAGCGGTGTAGAAAAACTTCGTGAAGAGACCTGCTAGTTTGAGGAATAAAATGTGTTCGTTTATAGACATCGGGTGAAAAATAAGCACAAAGTCCACCTAATGGTAAGTGGATGCTGTGATTCATAGACGTCAGGCAGTTAAAAATGAAAATGCATGTTAGCCACGGCATATGGCTATAATAAGATGGATCGTGTATTCGTACAGAAATGAGGGACCCTTACTTCTGTAAACCGAGGTACTTTATTTTAGTCCTCAGTGATAAGTATCTGTGGCTTTATTAAGCCTTCTTAGGTATGGTTGTCTTCAAATATTAATGGCTTGCAGTAACAGCCTATCTTATATCGACTGTAATATTTCTTGTCATTCTGACTTAAACAAATATAATGTGAAGGCTACTTTCTAATTACTATTATGACAAATGGAGCCGTAGTGGCTCGGTGGTTAACGCCCACTGTAAAGTTCACAGTATGCGCGTAACCCAGGTAGCTGTCCAATTTTAAGTGCTGATTTACCAGGTGCTCGGTGGTAAAGGAAAACATCGCGAGAAAACCTGCATGTCTGAGAAATAATAAAAAAAATATTTCGAAGACATGTGAAGTTCGCCAACACGCATTAGGATAGCGCGGCGGACTCTTCTTTACCCTAAAACCATATTATAAATGAGGGGAGGCCCGTGCCCAGCAGTGGCAGTAACTTTAACTTTTAATATGACAAATATAATTAAAGTGAAGTCTAATAATGTTGACTATCATGCCGGAAGCGCCAGTGCACACGCTCTCTATAAAGTTATAGTTTATCAGAAGAAGAGGGGGGAGGGATGAAGTAGCACAACGCTACAAGGATATATTATATCTTAGTAAATATATGAAGTCTAATTGTGATTTGTAATAATTTTGGCTGTTACTACATGGGTGTAGTGGTAGAATCACGCATTTACAAATTATAGTGATGATATTTATACAAGTCACAAGAATTAAGGGATATAAGAAAATTTCTAAATTTTCGGGTGATTTTCAACGAGCTGTAGCTCCGAAGAATATTGTTACGCGCTCCAGTCGACGACACAACTAGCGCCATCTAGTGTCAGGAACGAGAGCGAGGGGAGCGTTGCAGTTTATGACATCACAAATCTTTCGACCGACAGCGCCACCCGAAGAACTAAGTTTCTAGAAAATCTATACTCAAACTCTCGGTACCTTGCGCGTGTTTACTAGAACATTCCGGATATTTTGCTAATTTAAATAAATAGGTGGCGCAAGATGCGATCGAGGCAGAGAGTTGAACTCGGCGATACAAGCGAAGCTTCGGAGCGGAATTAAGTGAATTAGTGTGTTTAATTATTAGTGTTTTAACTTCAATTTGTGTAAAGCAAATTAAAGTGTTAATTTAGGTAATTTTATCGGCAATTTTTATTGTCACGAACCTCAAGCTCGTAACAATTGGTGTCAGAAGTGGGATAAAATCATGCCGATTTTACCTAAGGAGGAAACGGAGGGTGTCCGTACCCGAAGTCAACGCCAGCAGGAGACGGACCAACGAAGATTTGGTGGTGCAACGCCGCAGACGTCGGAGGGCCAGCGGCCGGCAACGGATGCCGATCCGTCCGTAGCTCCTGCACCTGCAGCACCTGATTTAGGCGCCGTGATGGTGATGCTGCAGGAGCAGGCCCGCCGACAGGAGGAGCAGGCTCGACGACAGGAGGAGCAGGCTCGCCGACAGGAGGAGCAGGCTCGCCAGCAGGCGGAACAGGTCCGTCAGTTGAAAGAGCAGCTGCAGAGCGGACAGGAGGAACAGGCCCGTCAGCAGGCGGAACAGGCCCGTCAGCAGGCGGAACAGGCTCGTCGGTCGGAAGAACAGATGCTCCTCATGAAGGACCTTCACGCTACCTTTGGGAAAGAGATAAGGCAGGTGAAGGATAGGGTTGCTCAACACGACAACCGTCTGTCGGAAGCTGAAACCCGAATCGAAGAACATGAAACCCGAATCAACCATGTGAACAATCGGGTTGACAACGTGATGGCTGACGTGAAGAAAACGCTGAACGAACTCAAACTTGGGGATGGAACTACAGCTCCCGTAGTAGCTTCAGCACCTTCGCTACGTGGGTTCAAGGTGCCACCGTTCGATGGGACTTCTTCCTGGTCAGCCTACAAAATCCAGTTCGAGGCTGTTATGAAAGCGAACGGCTGGAATAAAAGTCAGGCCATGACTGCTCTCACACTAGGCCTGCGCGACCAGGCCTTAATAGTTCTGGAAGCTCTCGGTGAGGAAGTGACTTATGAGCAACTCCTTGAGGCATTGGAGGCGAGATATGGCGACGCTCACCTAGAACACGTCTTTCGTGCGCAGCTTAAAGATCGCGTGCAGCGCATCAACGAAAACCTGCAGCAGTGGGCTCTAGAGGTGGAGAAGCTGGTGCGAAAAGCATACCGGTCTGTACCTGCGCTCATTGAAGGGAACCTGGTGCAGACATTCATCGACGGCATCCGTGACCTGGAAGTCAGAGCTGCTGTGAGGCTCGGGCACCACGAGACGCTTAAGGACGCCTTGGCCCATGCACTGGAAGTGGAAGCCGTGCGGCGGGATCATCGTTCCCATCGCGTCAGGGAGGTTGCAGCAGCTACAGTTCGCGACCGTAACAAAGGATACAGCCCTAGGTGCTATGGCTGTGGGGAAAAGGGCCATCTACGATCCAGCTGCCCTAAGCGAACTGAAGAAAGGGGAGTTGATCGATCTCGAGAGGGTAGTGCAGCTAACGGCACTGCCTGGCGGCGACAGGATCATCGTTCACCTCACGCTAGGGAGGTTACAGCAGTTACGGTTCGCGACCACAATAAAAGATACAGCCCTAGGTGCTATGGCTGTGGGGAAAGGGGCCATCTTCGGTCCAGCTGCCCTAAGCACACCCTAGGAAGGGAAGCTGAACGGTCTCAGAGAAGAAGTGCGGCTAACAGCACCGCCCAGCAGCAACAGGAATACGACTTTACTATCAGACACTGCAGCGGGAAATCTCACGGCAACGCAGATGCATTGTCAAGAAGACCTTGTCCTGAAGATTGCAACCATTGTAGTAGGCAAGAGAGTAAGGAAGTGGTATCCGTGAGGATGCTCAGGACAGACCACCTCAGCAACGGGTGGAAGGACAGCCTACGTCATGCACAGCAGGAAGATCCAGACATCAAGCCGATTCTGGGATGGATGAAGGCCCGTGCTACCAAGCCTAAGTGGAGGGACGTCTCAGCGATGAGTTCAACCACGAAAAGCTATTGGGCCCAATGGGACAGCTTGCTGCTTCAGGATGGAGTCCTGTGCCGTAAATGGGACAATGGTCGAAGAGACAGCTGTCGTTTGCAAATGGTTGTCCCTAAAGCTAAAGTGCCGAATGTTCTACAGCTGTGCCATAATGGTCGTTCAAGAGTCCATCTGGGAGTTAAACGAACTCTACTGAAGGTCCGAGAACAGTTTTACTGGGTCCATTATCGTGACGATGTCGAGGATTGGTGTCGTACATGTACAAGTTGTGCGGCCGTGCGGGGACCTCAGACACGTAGTAGAGGAGCACCGAAATTGTACAATGTTGGTGCACCACGGGATAGGACAGCCCTTGACATTGCGGAGCCGATACAGAAAGGCGCAAGAGGGACTCCTAAGATCGTCCATGTGGATCGCTTGGCGCATTATTATGGGACCGATAATGCTCGGGACGAGCATGTCTTAGGAGGGGGCAGTGTTACGCGCTCCAGTCGACGACACAACAAGCGCCATCTAGTGTCAGGTGCGAGAGCGAGGGGAGCGTTGCAGTTTATGACATCACAAATCTTTCGACCGACAGCGCCACCCGAAGAACTAAGTTTCTAGAAAATCTATACTCGAACTCTCGGTACCTTGCGCGTGTTTACTTGAACATTCCGGATATTTTGCTAATTTAAATAAATAGGTAGCGCAAGATGCGATCGAGGCAGAGAGTTGAACTCGGCGACACAAGCGAAGCTTCGAAGCGGAATTAAGTGAATTAGTGTGTTTAATTATTAGTGTTTTAACTTTAATTTGTGTAAAGTAAATTAAAGTGTTAATTTAGGTAATTTTATCGGCAATTTTTATTGTCACGAACCTCAAGCTCGTAACAATATAATCGTAGAGCAAAAAAAAAGAAGCAACTTGTAGCTCCAAGTGTCTCGTTTTCAGATCTGGCAGTGAATTTTTTTATCATCAATTCTGGAGTGACCCTAAAGAAACTACCGAAAAAAAATTTTGTTCGTCGAATCATTATGATTGTTTAGGAAATTGAAGTAGGGTTTGAAAAAGTGCATGATATTCCCCATGAGGCACCATGAAAACACTTGGCGCTACAATTTGCTTTTTATTTGCTGAACAATCATTTGCCTCGTAGTTACAGCTTGTTGAAAATCACCGAATTTTTTTATATCCCTTAATTATTGTACTAGGGCATTAAGAAATATTTTAATTTCAAAAGAATAATACAAAGAATAATATTTTATGAAATTAAAAGTAGAAAATTTGTATATTCCATCTAGCAAGTTTTGTTACTTATACTTCATATTATACATATCAGTATTATTATATTTGTCGAAAACGTAATTTAAAAAAAATTAGATATTTTTAGTAAGAAATGGGAAAATTAATGAAAAAAAAATGTATTTCATAACATTTTAAAATGCGCAATTCACCATTTTATATACTTCACAAAGTCTAGGGCTTAAATATTTTATCTTTGATATATCATTACAATAATTCTATGTCTCTACACATATATATTTTTTAATAAATTGTTTAATCAACCTTATTTACATCAAAGGAACGTTGTACGACACATAGAGTTCAGATGTGCATATTATGAATACGTTACACAAATTCTTATACATATATTTTGTAGTATATAAGAAATATTTAAATAGTATTTCACTAATACATAACGTCGATACAAATATTATAAACTTATGAATATAATCAAGAGTAATAATATATTTACAATGTCTTTGGTTTTATTTATACAGGTCGTTTATAAAAGCTGTCATGAAGTGAGACAGTCTAATTTGGATATATACAGGTTGATTTTAAATTCTTCTGCATTAATAATTTTGCATTAACATAATATTCCTATTATCTGTAAATGAAGTAATTTAGGTAATATAATGATTTTATGACAAAATATATTGTTTTGCCATCTTTTATATAGAACTTATTTTTTCAGATCGACTTATGTAAAATGGATTTTCAAGCATATATTTAGAATTGATATTTTCACTTAAATAATAAGAACATCTTATCATTTTTGGTTTTTATTATGGTCGATTGCATAAATTATAACATTTTATTTACAGAAAGTCGTTATTTTGCGTCAATTCGACTAATATTACACGGTCATTTACATATAAATGCTACAGCTTCACGCAATCAGATTTTTAAGTCATAATAGTGACCCCACGAGAGTGAAGAGAATATCGATTGAAAATTTAATTGTGTGCATTGATATAAACAAATGTTTTAAAAAGTGAGAAAGACATTGCAAAGGGAATCACGTCTAGATAATTTGTAATCGTTGTATTATAGTAAATATTTATTATATAAGTTCTATCTATTCGATTTTACAGAAAAAGTTATTATAAATAACATGAGCGTAAATTAAGAGTGATTCGATTAATCAAAAATACTTATTTAATCATTACCATTCATAATTATTTTAATTATAAAATTCCCATACGAGATTGTTCATGTATTGCTTTTCTTTTACAAATACGAAATACACGAATTGGCACAAGACAAATACACATAGAGTTTGAAAAACCAAGGCTCACATTTCTCTCTTGAAGACTCTTAAATTAAAACGTCAATAATTATTTAAATTAATTCTAATTCCATGTTACATTATTTTAGTTTAAGCTTTGGTCACTGCACTACTTTTATCAATTTTACTGAAATAAATTTAAGAACTAAGAAATATCACCCTTTTATTTAATATACAAAATATTTTAGGAAAACCCGAAAATGGATGAATCTTCAGGATTATATTTTATCTGTACAGCCGGATAAAGAATGGGATTAGAAATGGCGGCTCATCGAGCCCGTACCGTCAACATGCACAATATCAATAGCGAAAACCCATTAATAACTGTATATCGTTATAATGTTATATTATTCCGTTCATTAGAAAATTTCTAATAATAGGAAAATATTTGGTAAGAATTGTATACCCAAGTAAATACATTAATTTTAAAATAACATTTGTAACTAGCGATCTGCTTTGGCTTCGCCTGGGTGCGATCTATTAATTTAGCGTTATTTAGACTTAAGATAATCATTAAATACCATTTATTTTATCATATATCATCATTTATTTTATAATATTTCTATTTTAATAAAATCTCTAAATTTTTTCGATATTTTTGGGTAAATCACTCCTAGTTCCTCCTCCTCCTTCTCCATGTTCGTGAAATTTTATTATAATTGCTTGAACCACTCCAAAGATTAGCTCGGACAGACAGACAAACAAAAATTTTAAAAATGGTTGCTCATCTTTGAATGGCATGTAAATATATTATATTATACAAAAAAAAACTAACAAACAAAACCAACAATTAGCAAAACCGGAATTATCTTATTTAGTTTATGTCATTTTGTTATGATTGACTCCAATTACAAGTTGGACCAAAGTTACAGAACGTATGAAAAACGCATATCGCAACGTATTTTTTTGCAGTCTTTATCGGTGGGTGTGAGTATAGATAGCGACAGTGTGCGAGCAAGAGGTTAATAGAGGCAACGCCATTTTAAATCCCACTCTTTAACTGCACAGGTAGTATATCAATTTTGGACTACAAAACAGAATCTATTGCATCCAATTGCCCGGGATAAAGTTAAAAAAAATAATGTCAAAACTAGCTCAATATAAAAAAATCGAAACATGATCTAAGTTCGACAATATTAATTCTAAAAGCTCACACTTTATCAGAATAATGGAAATATCTCACTAGAGAAAAAGGTATTTACTAAAATTAACTAGAATTTTCCGTTACCTATATACCATTTCCATTTTTAAAATACAATCTAAATAATTCTTAAATTACCTTGGCATTTTAAATTTGTTTTACGTTATTCATTTAACAACGATCTTCTTATAACAGAAGACTGGTGAATTAAAAAGAATAAAACGAACCTATAACGAGGCATATCACAAAAGGTTACAAAACTACAAATAATGATTCTAATAATGGACGGGACGAGTAAATCACTAACGAAAGTTGGAATGTCTGTCAGGTTACTTTGGTGGGTGAAAGCAATGGTTTTTTATGAAAAAACAAACTATAAAAACCATAAAAAGCTTTAAAAACCAATTTAAAATCGCTCTTACAAGCAGTTTTCAATCGTTGCTTTAGGAACACCTCATTTAATTAATACGTGAAAAACTGGTATATATTAATTAAATTTATTATATAAACGAAAAATTTATCAGTACATATTTGACCAAATTGAAGTGATGATTGTATTTTTATTATTCTAACAACAAAATTTAAAATTTAAACAGAAAATACTTTAATAACAATGTATGCAGACACTGTCACTAATCCAGTATATAATTCTTGCATCGGTAATTTAAAAAGACAAAAAATATAAATTTAAGATACATGTTATTTAAAATTATTATATTGGTAAGTAAATTTTAAAATCACACACGACTTTTCGATTTACTCCCAAAATTTGCTTATACTCGTATGTCTCCTACCAAGTACCAAAATTGGGCAATTGAATTTTGGTACAAAAGTTTAATAATAATATTTTTTAAAGCGCAATTTAATTTTTTTTAAATTCAGTTGTACATGCCTCTAGTCATAGCTTCACGATTCCTGTTGTGCCATTTACAAGTTAAAATCCTGACATACGTTCTTCTAAATGTTGCGTTACACAGAGCGTAACAGACAGGATTTATAGTAGAATTAATATAGCATAGAGCGTAAAAGAAGGACCAAAGTTCGTCTGGAATACATTTAGTGCACGCTGTAAGAGGTTTTAATAGCACGAGAATATTGTAAGGCGTCCAGGTTATGATGAAGGATAAGAGAATAGCGGATAAAGTTTTAGCCGCTTTTGTCTCTTGTTTCTTTTCCTGAGTTTTCTTCTTTTTCGGTTGCTTAGAAGTGATTCCCTTACCAGCCAGCTGTTTGGGAATTATTTTAGCGTTAAGAGGAATTCTAACATCCTGTATATGTGATGTCCTTCTTGTCAATGCAGTATGACCACCCGGGTGAAGGTTGAATTCAGAATCACCCCTAGTTGGTGGTCGATATTGGGTTCTCGCATTAGACGGTGGTGACTCTTCAGTTATCATTTTGATGCTAGGTCTCTCCGTATCCGCATCTGGTAATCTTATGAGGATAGTGTACACTGAATCAGCTGATGCTGATTTAGGAGCTGGTGATGTAGCGGTGTTGATTCTGGTGTTAGGCGGGAGTGAGCGGCTGTCTCTTGCTGCTGGTATGGGAGCTGTAGGATTCTCGAAATTTCTGCGAAGAGGTGACGTGCCTCCGTCGCCGGTGGTCGAACCACCGGAGCCACCGCGGGCTGCAAACGGATCCCTGATAACGTTAAGCGATGTACACCTGAAAAGATGGATTGAACTAAGTACACCTAATAGTAATAATTATTCACCGCCTCGCAGCCGCTAGAATCCATTACCCATAACATTTCTTTACGGTATCTATTCGCTTAAGGCAGGTTTCACCATTTTTCGTCACTACATAGAGTGACTGGCAGAGAATAACGAATGGAATTAAGTCCGTGCTTTTGTTAACTTTAAAACTAATGCAATAATACGTTTAAATACGAAATAACTAAATTACTACCGAATAAACCATTTGTTGTAATCAAAAAATAGACACACTATACTGGTGACCTTTTTACCGTCTGGAAAAAAGTAAGGTATTACACGTGAACGGATTAGAAGCCTATGGCACTCATATTTTAGAAAAAATAAAAACAATTTTTTTTAGAATTAAACGTTTGAAAAAATGTTTTGAACAATTACTCTACCCTTTTCCCTTGAGCCTCTAACCCTGCGAAGTGACAAGGTCAAAGATGCCTACTAAATTTATTGTTTTATTGCCATTCATAAAGTAGGGTGGATATGATTTGAATTTCGATAGATTTTAATTAATTTATTTATTTAATTTAAAATTTTTGTTTTTAGATTTTGTAAAATATCAGTGCCATAGGCTTATACTCCGTTCACATGTTACACCCTATTTTTTTCCAGAGGGTAAAAAAGTTCATCCAGATTATCCAGACATATAGAGATTAACAGTTTCTGTTAGTGGTGATGAAACCGAAAAATGTGTTTTGGTAGCGACGTATATTGACATTTTTCATCAAAATTATGTTAGGTAAGTCCTCCAAGCTTTGATGACGTTGAAAATCTCAACGCAGGTTAACCAAACACCACTTGTGTTTGGTTAACCTGCGTTGAGATTTTTTTATTTTTTATTTATTATTTATTTCCTCGCTCCTATAGTCCGATGGGACGGTAATTCGACACACCCAAAAAGAGATTAAGCCCAGGACCAACGTTCAACCCAAGTACCATCGCCGTCAACTTCCGGACTTCAAGCTGGCTACTAAGAAAAGATTTTGGCTAAATCTGAGATTTGAATCAGAAGTAACGCTGCCGACTATTACACTAACTAGGTTTTTTATCTTCAATCAAACTAAGCCCATAATGTGTTTAAAAATATTACTTGTTAAAGAAATAACCTTTTATATAAAACTTTGGTATTTCTATTAACCGTTACCTCACCTGGACACAGAACTTTGCAGAGGCGTTTCCACAGACACTGGCGTTGCATATCCAGCGTCTGACGGTTCTTCCTCTGCTTCCGTGTCCTCAAGATCTTCTCGTCCAGAGTGCCACCAGGCTATACACCAGGCTTGTATAGCTTTCCAACCTCTCCGAGTTCCTTGCGAATTTGTACCCTATTGACAAAAAAAAAGTTTAAATGTATAAATAACACACAGTGATAAACGAGCACATAGTTTTTACAGTACATGTTTACAGTTGGCTAAAGACACCTACATCTACCATTATATTCTTGTTACTATGACGATGCGTCGTCACCCCTGAGAGGTAAGATGAAATACCTCGTTACCAGTAAAAAGCGTCTCCAGTTTACTACAAACCGTGATGAACACAGCAGCATTATGTTACGATCTATACTGGTAGTCCATGAGAGCGCCGCCTGCTCAGTGAGTTCTTTTTTATAGGAACGGGATGACAAACGAGCACACAGTCCACCTGATGGTAAGTGGTTGCTGTGACCCATAGACATCTACATCTATCCTCCTTTCCGAATCAAAATTCAGATGCGTTGTCAGCCTTGAGGACTAAGATGGAATACCTCTTTTTAAGTAAAAAGGGTCTCCGGAAATTTTTCTTTCAGTTCCACTTTTGAACATACATTTTTGTATAGAATAGAATGTCAAATTAGCACACAGTCCACCTGCTGGTAGGTGGCACTTGTGGAAAATAGACACATCTTTTTCGGTTAAGAATCAAAATGTAGATCCTCAGCACTGACAGGATTAAGATTCTTATTTGCCAGAACGAAGGATATCCGGTTCTCTTCATTAGTCATACGAAACACGGACTCATTGAACTGTTTTACGCTGGTATTCTGTGAGACTATGGTCCTTCCTAGTCGACCCGACCCATTAAGTCTGCAACGATTGTAACATAATCAACACACTAGCTGGTAAAAATCTTCTCGAATGATTTTTCGTATACATCATGTTGTGCAGGTGCAGGCACAGAAGCACCCTTGCACTGGTTATACTTCTTCTCGTTCATCATCATCACCTTGTAGAAGTCTACTGCTGGACATTGGTCATAGCTCTTGTCGCTGATCTGAGTATTTTACACTTAGCCTAAAAAGCTATCTTTATCATTCATTATACCGCCATCTATCGGAAGCCACAACATCTTTCTAGCCTATTCCATAGTAACCTCTTACGACACCTACGGGATAAAATCGTGGTGGATTCTCTTCCTCCACCATTACACGGCGTCATCAATAATACTACACAGGAATATATTTGTAATATAATTGAATAAATCTAACTTTACGGATTTTGGATTTTATTGCATTTGATTTATATTTTAATCCCCAACATTTCGAGCGCTTTATACTACCTTTGGTAACGGGTCCCTCCCCGTGAGGTGTATGAAGTCCTGATTCCATAGTTAATCTGAGTAAATGTAATACATATACATATCGGGTACATGTTCAACTTTTTTAATTTTTTTTTGTGATTTTGCAAGCGCCATCCCTCCTATCTCTGAACGCGTCTATTGCCCGTCGCCTCTCGCGCTTCACTTTTTACCCTACCTTATCCTCGTATTGCCTACACCTTCTATGCCTTTGCTGCAGTTTATATGTACCTCATTTCAAATTAGCTTATTCCGTCCAAATATGCTGGAAAATAAATCTATAAATCTATTCGTTTTTATAATAATAATATTTACTTGAAAACCGTACAAAACTTTCACGATTCGTAATATTTCTTTCACTTTGAGAAAAAGCGGTTACTGTAGCCGATTAATTAAATTTATGGTATAAATTGTAAGACGAAAATGCCAATATTAATATAATAATAATAATAAATTGTAAAGAGGCATCCCATCTTAGTTCTCCAGGGTGACAACACATCTACATAGATGTAGATATCTGACGGCTACAGCATCTACCTTCCATTATGTGGCGTGTGTGCTCACTTGTCATCTTTATTTTATAAAATAAACTAAAACAAAAAAACATCCAAGTCATCAGGTACAGTGAATTTTCTGAATCGGATCAGTAGTTCTAAAAATTGATTAAGATGGCGACCATGAGTTTATCACGTTGTACATATCTACGTACACTCGATAGTGTAAAGCATAAAAGGAAAAGTGTCCTACTGGAGTACAGCTTACCTTTTTGGGCAAAATGCGTGAATAATAAATAAATAAAACAATTAAAAAATATATCATCAGTTTATAATTTCATGTTACTATTAACTTGTCTAATAATTTTGTATTAAATTATTTATTTTTCTTGTACTACGAATCAATTAGCCAGTGTACGCTGATAAAGCCGAGGAGCACGTTTTCTTCCGACTTGTCTTACAAATATTGAGATTTCAAACCTTATTTAAAAAAAAATTAAATTATCGTACAGTCCTACTCCACGGCTGCGTTTCGTCGCTGAATGGCTATACTTAGCCTTTGAGCAAAGAAAATAACCAGCCCTCTCATCACCAGTAGCGATGCCCAGTCGCGGATACAGTTCCGTAGGAAATTTACCGCACGTGGAACCCACGGGTCGATAGTTCTTACAGCAAATGGCTCAAATATGTAGTCATATCTCAGAGACTCATATTTGCGTCACGCACCCAGTTCAGCTGTCTCTTACTAAAATAAGATATATCTCTTTTAACTGTGCCTATAGCCTTCAGGGAGCATCATTTAACTTGTTATTCTTGTAAGAATTTTTAGAATTGGTTCAGAAGATTGAAAGATTATTGAAGATCTAAACTCACAAACTCAGAAATTTTATCTTTATATTATATTAGCGTACAAGAAAACAAAATTTTAAAGTTGTAAACTTACAGGTAAAGAGGATTAAAGCTTATACTACTACAGCGCATTTGCCAAATCGAAATTTCCAAATGGAAAACATATTCCGGCGCTGCATTTGTTAAGGCCTTGGCTCTGGCAAATATCCAAGCACGTGTCATTACAAGAGCCTCATTTGGCTGTAAACAGGTTAAGTAAAAATGAATATTCTAATAGCACGATCAAATATTGTAGTCAACTGAATCGAGGCACATCTCAGGTTATATTTTACAGTACGCGAGAAATCCGCGTTGGATGAAATTGTTAATTGCAAATTCAAGTGCTCGCCGGTGAAAAAGTCACCTGAGGAAACCTGCTGTCGAAGAAATGAAAATGTTTCGATGTGAAGAGAAATCAGCCACCATGTGCTGGAGCAGCACAGGTGACTTATTACTCTATACAGTTACAGCCTACTAATGTCCACCAATACATGTCGGCCTCATATCTCCTATATCTGTCATAGCTGCCAGAGTTGTCAAGCCTCTTGTTAGGCACAGTTTTTTATTTTTGGGAGGACTAAGATGGAATGTCTCGTTTTCAGTAAAAAAAGGTTTCGGATCTCTACACTCACTATACGAAACACGGCAGTATTTTAAGCTTCTATTTTACGCTGATATTCTATGAGAGCGTGGTCCTACCCCGGTTGAGCGACCCGTTCGTGGTACAACCATTATATAGATGCAGCATGACTCCACCGCGTGTAAATATATCTCCTGATTTATTTTAATATGTCACCTCTTACAACACCCACGGGATGATATGGGATAGGCGATATTCTTACCTCTACTACACGGTATAATTACTCTATTAACCACTTAGAAATCAGATGCACGTGCCCAGCTGTAGGACTAGTATATTGTTGGCAATTACTTCACTTTTTTACTTAATATTTAGTACCAAAGTCAGGTATTCTCGTCGCCATAACGCAAAACTTTAGGACAACAAGTGGTAAAATTAAAAATTTTGTACAATCGATTTCAATACGACAGAATCAATGTATTTGAAGTCAATTAAATATGCATTATTAAAGATAACTCAAAACTAAAGGTCAGATCTTGTTAAGTTTATATAGGACCACAAGAGAAGCCGGCTGTATAGCTCGAGGTTGGGACAACCGATGTGGAGTTCTCGAGTCGCAGCCTCGTACCGGTAGGCGTAGTGTGGGGCGAACTCCCACTATATGGAGTGATAACCTGGTAAGATATGCAGCAAGTCGATGGATGCAGGTGGCTCAGGACCGTGCTTTGTGGCATTCCTTGGGAAAGGCCTATGTTCAGTGGACTTGTGAAGAGCTGTAATGATGATGATGATGTTAACACGGGAACCATCAGCTGTCAGATAAAAAAAGAATCAACAAAATCAGTTGATCCAGAGAAAAGTAATGCGGTAACACACATAAAAAATACAGTCATACTTAATACATCTGCCTTTTTTAAGTTGGTAAAAAATGAAATATATGCTGGCCGTGAAGCATTTTATCTCAGTCCTCACATATAGACTTTTTAGTTGAAGTTCGTTGCAGGTTCATATAAGTATTAGTATTATTATTGTGGGGTATCTATATAGTTTTCTCATCTGGTTGGGATGTATAAATATATAATTATAAATGAAAATGAAAATGAAAAGATAAATATACATAAATATCAATAAAATAAAATAAATACAAAAATACATAAATAAATAAAAGCCCAACCAGATGGAAGCCCTCGGCAGGGGAGACCAAACGGCCAAGGGTTAGGGGGAAAGGGAAAGAAACCGGCGGACGATGCGGGCAGTATCAAGGAGCACCGCCTTCTGCATTTGAGCCCGGAGCGGTCCGTGACGGAGTCCCAGTCGCCTCAGATGACCAGAGAGGCTAACTGGGATTAGCCCGTTTGCAGAGACGACTACAGGAATAATTTCGGTCGGCAGACCACCCCACATGTCGGTCACCTCGTGAGCCAGGTCCAGATATTTTGATCGCTTATCTGTTTCGGCTTTCACGAGGTTCTCGTCATACGGGATGGTAATATCGACCAAAAATATCCTTGACTGTGCCCGGTCCATCAGCACAATATCAGGCTTATTCGCAAGAATAGTCCTGTCTGTGATGATGGCCCGGTCCCAGTAGAGTCTGGCGCGGTCATTTTCGAGCACGGCTTCCGGCAAGTACTTGTAATACGGCAATTTCCGGTCCACGAGACCGTATTTCAGAGCGAGCTCCTGGTGTAGAATTCTGGCTACTAGGTTGTGCCTGTGCAAGTACTCAGAGTTAGAAAGCGCCGAACAACCGGAGATGACATGCCTAAGTGACTCACCGGGATGGCGACAAGCTCGACAGACGTCGACGGTGCCATCCTTTAGGATGTATCTCCGATAGTTGTTGGTCTTAATAACCTGATCCTGTATTGCACAGACAAAACCCTCGGTTTCCCCGAAGAGGTCACCGAAACGTAGCCAGTTGAGGGAGGCGACTGTATCTACGAAGGGCTCATGAAGAGCCCTGTAGTACCTCCCGTGGAGCTCTTTCTCCTTCCATACGGTCTCCCGATCGGAAATGCTAAGCACTGCTGGGTCCTGCCATTGCTCGTGGGCTAAGGATAGAGGGGTAAGCCCTTTATCACTAGAAATGACGTCATTATAGAATGGATCATCCGATCTCGTCAGGAAGTAATTACGGAGGCTGCACACTTCGCGATTATGCATGGTGAGCGCGCTCAAGAAGCCACGCCCACCATGCTTTCGCGGCAAGTACAGCCTCATTACCGACGATCTCGGATGATGCATCCTGTGGGACGTCATGGTAGTGCGGACTTTTCTATCCAGGGCGTTAAGTTCAGTCTGAGTCCACCTGAGTATGCCAAAGGTATACATGAGGACAGGCATGACCCAGCCGTTATATGCGTGTGTCTTATTCACACCGGACAAAAGGCTGTTAAGCACTTTGGTCAAGCGTGCATAAAACACGTCGCAAACTGACTGTTTCATACCAGCCTCATCGATACCGATGTTCTGTGACATACCCAGGTATCGGTATGTTTCAGCCTCGGAAAGGGTCCTTAAGTTGACGGGCATAGAGAAGTCTATGCCCTCAGAGTTAGCAACCCTCCCCCTTTCAACATGGAGGACCGCACACTTATCCGTTCCCAGCTCCATTCCAATAGAACTGCTAAATTCACAAGTGATGTTTAGCAGTTCCATAAGATGGGAGCGACTGGAGGCGAATAATTTGAGGTCATCCATATAGAAAAGGTGGGTCACTTTTGTACCTCCTTTCCTAAGCTGAAATCCCCTCCCGGAGCCCTCCAGTAAGGTACTGAGAGGGTTCAGAGAGAGGCAGAACCAGATTGGACTCAGACAATCGCCCTGGAAGATACCCCTTCTTATCCTTATGTGGTGCTCCGCAGCCATCATCCGCTCGCCCAGATGACAAAGGATCGTACTCCACTGCCCCATACACTGCTCGAGGAAGTCTCTAACTGTACAGTCAATCTTGTACAGCTCGAGGACCCTCTTTAGCCATGTATGGGGCACCGAGTCGAACGCCTTTCTGTAGTCTATCCAGGCGGCAGAGAAGTTCCGACGGTTGCGTTTCACCACTTTGCCTATGACCGCGTCAATGAGGAGTGGTTCCTTGGTTCCACGACCATCGCCCCGACATCCATTTTGAGCGCGTGACATCACCTGGTTTAGCTCCAGGTGCCGAGTGATTCTCGCGCTCAAAATGGATGTCAGTGTCTTATATATGGTGGGTAGACACGTGATGGGGCGGTATTTGCTCGGGTCTGTGGTATCCTGATCTTTAGGAACCAAGTGAGTGATCCCAGTAGTGAAGAGGCTCGGGAGCGACTTCTGGTCGAGAGCCTCTTGAAACTGTCGGGCGAGCACAGCGTGACACACTATGAACCCCTTCAGCCAGTAATGATGCAACCCGTCGAGCCCCGTATTATTATTATTATTATCTTAGCTAAAATGTAGTAAATAAATGGGGTTACCGGTTGAAACCAAGTAACCGTCATTATAATAGGGGATAAGCGACATTACTGTCATTCTGCATGAATTTTCGAAGGATGCGACATGTATTTAAGATTGCTGCATTTTCAAACTATAGTGTAAGTGCTTCGGAATTATTCCAGTGGTAGAAAGTACTACGATTATTATAAAAACGTTTTTCATCTTCCACATTTTTGTTATTTCTTCTTTCAGTTCTGTATATTTATTTAATATATTTTTGTTTTATTTTCTCTTTTATCTTTCTAAACTATTCGTAAATTTTAATGTTTTACGTCATATTTATTTTAATGCCGTTATAAATTTATAGCGCAATTTTGGATTTGTCATTAAGTATAATGTAGTGTCCTCTTCCTTTGACCTAATAAGTTGTATATTTGTTATGTCATCACAGAGTATCATTTTAGTAACACCTTATACTGTGGCTGTATGGTAGGCTGTAATAGATGAACGGATACATGACTGTCTCGTTGGCTTAGTGATCATAAGTTTTTTTTATATAAAATAATTGTGACAAATGCGTACACAGTCCATCTGATATTATGTGGATGCCGTGGCTTATACACATTTATCCTCGATCAAGTATCAAAACGATGCAATCCGTCTTTTCCAATAACAAAGGATCTCCGGATCTCCACACTCACTATACGAAACACAGCAGTATTAAGCTGCTATTTTACGATGATATTCTATGGGAGCGTGGTACTTCCCTGGTCATGCTACAAACATAATATATCTGCAGTATGGCTCTACTACGAAATTACGTCCTCATTGTTACAAAATTTCAATTTTCTCTTAGAAAAAAATAATTGTTGTTTTAATAAACTGATTCTTTGCCAAACCGGCTGACTGCTTACTTTGTTATTGTTAAATCTCCTCGTTAAATATATTGTTTTTATAATTAATTTGATTCTTTCGTCACTTTAAAATCATACAGTATTTATAGTATTATAAAAGTGAAGAAAATAAGATATATTTATCATTAAAAAGTGTGAAACATAGACGATAATTACAAAAGTATTGTAAACAAACAAGATCACGCGCCGCAGGAGTGGCCTGTCGGCGAAAAGTTACTGCAGGGAACCACAGCGGTTAAGTGCAACGCATAAGAACTATCTCTGCGTGCGGACGGCACGGTGAGTCACTCCTTACGTTGCTTGATCTGCTTATCTAGAGTAAACAGTACAGAAGCGAAAACTTGTTTGTCTTGTACGTAATTGTCTCTGAGAGGACGCTTTGTGCATAGTAACATAATGCGGTGCGAAGGGTGCTTACATGATATAAAAAGCAAAACTTATTTTCCGTGCAGTAAATCGGAATGTGACAAAATATATTGTACATTATGTACAAATTTACCAAGTACTGCAGTAAATAAGCAATCTTGGACATGCCCCGCTTGTTTCGCACAAGAAAAAAGACTGGTGACAACAGCTCAACGCCAGTACGTACTTCCGGCCACTCACAAAATGTCACTGTGCGTAATAAATCGAACCCAAAGACCTCGACTGAGCT
This sequence comes from Parnassius smintheus behrii, assembly GCA_036936625.1. NCBI lineage: Eukaryota > Metazoa > Arthropoda > Insecta > Lepidoptera > Papilionidae > Parnassius > Parnassius smintheus. The sequence goes on along the minus strand of JAUPFT010000015.1, from coordinate 7,402,133 downwards.
GTCTAACTTAGAACTCAGTGAATTGACAACTGAAATTAAGCTATTAACTCACGAAATCTCATCGTTTAAGTATAAACTCGACGAAGCAATGACATCATTAACTCGCTGTCACGAGCGTTTAGATGAACTTGGTAACACCATGGCCTCAACGAACACTCGCCTAGCTTCTGTTGAACAACAACAGGCCGATATACATCCACTAAAAGATGCAGTAAGTCATATTAAAAAAAATCTTAATATGATGGCTCAGAAACAATTATCAAACGAATTGGAAATAATTGGCATCCCAGAAAACAAAAATGAAAATCTAACTCACACTGTCTTGGTAGCATCCCGCAAGATTGGAATAGATTTGGCTGATCTAGATATTGATTGGGTGGCGCGTGTTGGACCGCAACGTCCATTTTTGGTAAAACAATCAGGCCACGACTCTGAAAGCAAATTCTCACGACCTGTCGTCGTTCGTCTGTTGCGTCGATCAAAAAGGGACGAAATTATTAAAGCCTCTAGGCAGAGACGCAACATAACTAGCATTGATTTAGATGTTAAGGGACCGTCAAATATATTTTAACGAACGACTTACTAGTGAAAATCGGCAGTTATTTCGAGAGGCACGGAAGATGTCTAAAGAATGTGGCTTTAGTTACTGCTGGACAAACCGCGGCAACATTTACGTACGTCGTAGAGAGGGAAAACCAGCACAGCATATTAAGTCTCACGATGATATGTTTCGTATTTTCTCAAGTGGTACTACCACTTCGCAATCTAGTAACACTGATAATGTACAAATTAAAAAAGTTTATGGACCTGGTGCGCTTTTTCTCATTTTCATATATTTTTATACTCGTATAGTTATTTGTTATTTATCCATATATATTTTTGGGCTTAAATACTACCACAATAGTGATCTTTATTATATCAAAGTGAGTGTTTCCTGTCAATATACATACATAAGTGTATGCTCCTATTTTTGGTCGTATATTTTGATAATAAGTTATGTCTATTTAATTTCATGTACACGCAAAACTTCAAATTTCGTCTTTGCACATTTTAAAATTCTTAGTTTCACTAAATATTTTGTCATGACATTAATAATCAACTTTTATATACTTATTTATTTATTTATTTTATACTTATAACTAAGGGAACTTAAGTAAATGCTAGATAATTTACAAGATAATCTAGATACAATAAATATAACATGTCATGACATTAGCCAACTCGAACAATGTGCTTCAATAATAACTAATGATTATACATTTAAAATACTGAATTTTAATATCAGGAGCATATCAAAAAACTTTACATACTTTACGATTGCAATAAAACGTATGGCATTTGACTTGGATGTAATTGTTTTAACGGAATGTCGTATTGCAGAATCTTCTATTATCCCTGTACTTCCAGGATACATATCGTACAGAACTCATAAAATAATCAATCAAAATAGTGGTGTAGTAGTGTACATTAAAGACGCATGGAACTCAAATGTTACAGAGCCAGTCTTTAACGAAGCAGACTGTTTAATAATAGAAATACCTGATACAATAACCATTTTTTGTATATATCGCTCACCTTCATTTAGAAGCACGGAAAGTTTCCTAATGGATCTGGAATCACATTTGGATCACTACAAAAATAAACCTCATTTAGTATTGACAGGAGATATTAATATTAATATTTTAAAAGGGGACAATGATACGGTAAGTTATGTCTGTCTTGCGGCAGAATACGGACTATTGCCTGCTATTTCTAAACCTACAAGATTTGAATCATGCATTGATCATATATTTGTTAAAACGATTGGAAAAACAATTGGTACTGTATGCATTTCGGATATAACAGATCACAGTATGACAATAGCTGGCTTATCACTGAATGTAAACTTACCTAAACCCCGATTGGGAGAAAAAGTTAAGATTGATTTTGATGCGATAAGTAATGAATTAGCGGTAATAGATTGGTCGGAATTACAAAATCAAACAGACGTAAATCAGGCGGTTGCTATATTTACTGATAACCTATCAAAAATAATAGATAAGCATACCAAACGCATAATTGTGAGCCGTTCAAAATACAATATAAAACCTTGGATTACTCCAGGCTTAATACGGTGTATAAAACACAAAGATAAACTACATATGAAATCAAGGAAGAATCCAAATGATGAAACTTTACTCCTCACATATAAGAGATACCGTAATTTCTGTAATGAACTTCTATTTAGGTTGAAAAGGGAGTATGAGAAGTGTCATACATAAACACTCACGCCTGTCACCCAGAGGGGTAGGCAGAGACTACGGACTTCCATTTGGCACGATCCTGACACACCTCTTTCGCCTCCTTCACATCCATATATCTACGCATACATGCTCGTCGGTTAAGGGTACTTCTAACGTGGCCCATTTTCAAAATATCGCCAATTTGGTCGATAAACTTTTTCCTAGGGCGTCCCTTCCCGACTCGGCCGTTCACATCTGCCATATAAATTTGCTTTGTCACTCTTTCCTCATTCATTCTTTCCACATGACCAAACCACCGAAGCATTCCTTTCTTAATCCTGGTCACAACATCATCTTGCATACCACATTTATCCCTTATCACGCAATTTCTCACCCTGTCATTCAGATTCAACCCTAGCATATTCCTTAAAGACCGCATTTCTACAGCATTTATTCTACTTTCGTGCTTCTTCTGCCACACCCAGCTTTCACTACCATACATTAAAGTAGGGACTAACACAGAATTATGAATCACCATACGTGCCTGTTTTGACACATTCTGGTTCTCCATAATAGAGTGTAGTGCCCCATTCACTCTATTCCCTGCATTTACTCGTCGTTCTATATCCCTATCATATCTACCATCCCTGCTAAATACACATCCCAAATACACAAACTCATCCACTTGCTCAATTAGCTCTCCTTCTATTCTTATTTCACATACCGTTTTGCTTTCTTCTCTTTCAAAAACCATCACTTTCGTCTTACACGTGTTCACTTTCATTCCCCTTTCTTTTAATTCCCAGTTCATTAATGTAACCATCATTTGCAATTCAGAAGTGTCAATTGCAAGAAAGCCAGGGACAGCCCAAGAAATTATGGAAAGCAATAAAGGATATATGCAACATTACTACATCAAGCAAAGAACCAAATGAGCTATTAAATATTCAAGGATCTATAAGCAAAAAAGAATCATTGAATATTTGTAATACTTATTTTTCCACAGTTGGACAAAACTTAGCACACAAAATTCTTATTGAAAGTAAAAATACTGAAGAAAGTCTAGTGCAAAATAGTAAAATTAGAAATATAACACACTCGTTTTATATGCAACCTACTGACGCTTACGAAATAGAAAACCTAATAACGAATCTTAAAAATGACAAAGCGCCAGGAATTGATGGACTAAGTAATACTCTGATTAAGCATATTAAGAAATTTATCACTGAGCCACTTACAGTAATATACAACTTGAGTATCTCTACCGGTGTATTTCCAGAAGTTTGGAAGACTGCAATGGTGTATTCTGTATATAAAAAGGGCCTAAAAAACTCTCCAGATAATTATCGAACCATTTCTCTGCTGAGTGTGTTTTCCAAACTCCTTGAGAAATTGGTTATTAAAAGACTAATGCATTACTTAGAAGCATTTAATCTGCTCTCTTCAAGACAGTTTGGATTTAGAAAAAGAAAATGCACCGAGGACGCTATAACCACCTTAGTTTCACATATATCTTCTTGCCTTGACAAAAACGAATGTTGTATTGGCGTATTCCTGGACTTAGCCAAGGCTTTTGATACTGTTTCCGTTCCTTTACTATGTCAAAAGCTTGAAAACGTAGGAATCAGAGGATTAGTTTTAGATTGGTTTAAAAGCTATTTGCAGAAACGGAAACAGTGCTTGAGAGTGGGCACATATATAAGTGAAATGCAACATGTTAAATATGGTGTACCTCAGGGAAGTATTCTCGGCCCTACTCTCTTCATCATATACATGAACGACATACATCAGTTCAACTCAAAACATTCAGAAATCATATGTTATGCCGATGGTACGGTCCTTTTATACAGTGGAAAAAGATGGGATGATACCATTTCTGTGGCGGAACGTGGTGTTTCTCAGGTTTCTCATTGGTTAAACTCAAACCTGTTAACTCTTAATGTCGAGAAAACTAATTATATTTGCTTTCATAAGACCCGTTCGTCAATACCACCTACTGACAAACACATAAGATTGAATATTTGCACGACCGAAAAAAATTCGTGTAGTTGTGAAAAAATTCGGAGAGTGGAATCCATTAAATACCTGAGTATATTAATTGATCACAACCTTAACTTCAAGGCGCATATATCGGCATTGGCAGCGAGAATTATATTTTACATCATGAGATGGCTGAGAAACTCTCCACCCCTGAGCACATTAATGTCCATCTATTATCCTTTCAGCTGCGGAGACTCTAACCGTCATACTCCGTTGACTGCGGAGCTGTTTAATAAAATTGACGGCGCATTGGGCGCAATCCGTTTAAACGCAAATTTCTTTATTTTGGTATATCAAATACTATAATATGTATACATTTCTGAATTCTCTATGAAATTTCCTATAAACGAGTACATAAATTAAATAAAGTCCCAAAGTAATAAATGTAAGTAAATATTGAATAAAGACAAAATTGTCATATTTCTCGATGAAACAAAGTTTTTTTAATACTTCGATTTTATTTTCATTTAATTTTAAATCTATTGTTTACAGTATTTTATGCGTAAAACCATAGGCTACAATACAATTTTTTATCATAAAACGCATTAATAGTAAGCTTACAAGAACCAAAAATCAACTTACACAGATGTAGAATGTAGTTCGGACCAGATGCGGCATTAAGATGGTACATATAAAAAATCCTACTAAAGTGTATAAGCTGTGGGGTTTTTATGGTAATCTTTTTTATCCTGTACACATCGACATATGGTAGAATAAGTTAGACATAGTGCGTAATGCTTTATTTCGACATTAAAAGAGCGGGTAAAAAATGTCCAGTACTTGGACATCCGCAGTCAACGGAGATATTTTCGTGTCCAAGTGTTAGACGTCCGCAGTTGAGAGGCTAAGCCCTATGTCAGTCTCTGCCTACGAGCACTTAACCCTATAGAGACGTAATACAAGGCGACCCGAACCTGTCATCTCGTCAGTGATTAGTCACTGATATATTTCGGAACACTTTTGTCTCCCGCCAGTAGCGACCAAAAACTAGAACTGAAGAGACGGCTTACATTTAAAATATAAATTAAAATCAATTTACGGCATCATGTCTTGTTTTGCCATTAAATGGTGCGGAAACAACAGTAAAACATGTAGTGTAACAACAAACAATATTACTTTTCATCGGTAAGTACATTTCTTTATTTTACCAAAATATTTTCAACATTTTTATTACGCAACGAGGGTCAAGTTAAACTGGAGAGTTCGCCACGCGTCACTCCCCGTCTTTTTTGCACTTACTGCTAACATGTATGTCTATCTCTCCTTATCATAACTAACCTCGTGACGCTAATGACTAGTGCAGTGCGGTATATTTATTTCGTATTGTCGATAATTATCTACAAAATGATTATTGTATTTAGATATCGTTGTTTTGGATATATATATATATATATATATATATATATATATATATATATATATATATATATATATATATATATATATATAGTATTACTTAGAGTAGTATATTATTATTTACTACTCTTAGTAACACTTTATAATATTAATTATAATTATTCTTTTCCTGTATGACCTTTGGATAAGTACGATAACAGTATTATTTTATTTAAACTGTATGATTTTTCCCTATAGGTTTCCAGAAGATGGTAATATGAAAAACAAATGGATAAATGTTACAAAAAGAGAAAATTGGTTTCCATCAAATATAGCGTCATGTGCTCAAAACATTTTACTGAGAATTGTTTTTTGATAAAAAACAAGAAGCGGCGACTAAAGAGAAGTGCAGTACCTACGCTGTTTTTGCCTCAGATGCAATACCTGTATAAAGGCTTTAGTGTCATTAAAATAAAATAAAAAGAATCTCATATTCTACAAAGATAATGGAGGGTTAATTTATCCCTCACAAATGGTCGTTAAAATATGTCGGCGTTGCGAGTCCGTAATCAAGAAAGATTTTATTAATAGTGACTCTAAAAGAAAAATCACCGCTGAACTATTGATCCATAAAGCTCTTAGCAGCTTTACGGAAGAACAATTATTCCCGGAGTATACACATCATCAATTTTACGCCGAAGAAACCAATCATATTGTTGATTTAACGAAAAGTAAAAATATATTGACACAAGAATGACATTTATACTTAAAAATCAAAAATTGGAAGGAAAAATTGCAGTTAGGAGAATATATACAAAATTAAATCATTTTAAAAATCAATAATAGCACTTAATAAAATAAATAATCATGAAAATCTTTTTTATTCTCTTTTCAATCTCTCCGTAAGCCTCGTAGTGCCTCGACCTTGAGCCGAACTATCTTGCATATCTCTGGGGCCTTTTTTTATAGGATAGGATAACAAACGAGCATACACATGATGGTAAGTGGTTGCTGTGGCCCATAGATATCTACATCTATCCTCGATTACGAATCTAAATGCAGATGTGTTGTCTGTCACCCATGGGGAATGGAATGCCTCGTTTCCAGTAAAAAGGGTCGCCGGTTCTCTACACTCACCATACGAAACACAACATAAAGCTACTATTTTATGCTGGTATTCTGTGAGAGCGTGGTCCTTCCCCGGTCGAGCCGACCCATTCATGGAAAAACTATACTACTAATATAACTGCAGCATGGCTCTACCACATATTAAATATTTTAATTTTTATGTTAAAGTAATTTTATGTTAAAGTTCAACAAATTATTAAAAGTTTACTTTAAACTCCTTTAATTTAATCTTGAATTTTTAAAGTTTTTTTTTAAGTTGGCATTTATATTTTACCTGAGTATACTGCTTGAAAAGTTAGTACATTTAAAATTGCATTTCTTAGTTGCACAGAAAAATTTAAGTCACAGAAAGAAAGCTAGTTACTGATACTGAAAGTATGTATTAAAAAAGCGAAAAAATTGATCAATATCGATAGAAAGCATAAATTCATTACAATGCACGCCCTAGCGATCGTGTTCGGAATCTCTTCGGAATGGTTAGGAGTACTTCGCAGCGATCACAGCTCCCCCCGCGCCGCAACTAGTTGACAAAATTGTTTTCTTTTAAATTCGCATGTATTACTTCTTTATAGGGTTAAGTGCTCGTAGGTCTCTGCTAACGTATTGTATTTCTTGCTGGGGAAGCGCTTCCAAAACAGTCATGATAAAAATTGAGAGAGCTCAACGTTCGGTCCTGAAAGTTATGCTTAACAAGAAATACAGGTATCCAACAGCTAAACTGTACAGTGATATTAAAGTACTAACAGTTCGGCAGCTATTTGTCTTATGTGTGGCTACATGTGCTCATAGAAAAATATTAAGCTCACATAAATACAGTGAGCTGATGAAAAAACGTGTGGTTCAAATGCCATTACCAAGCATTCGCACAGCTTTCGCAAAACGATTTAGTCCATTCATTGAAACACTAATTTATAATAAAGTTATGAAGGCATGCGACATAAGAGATTGCTCGACGAACATAGCTAGAATAAAAATACGAAATTGGTTGCTTACGCTTAGTTATGAGCAAACAGAAAAGCTGTTTCAAACATTGTCATAGTAGCTACGTGCCCAATATTGATATTATTATTGTTATTATAGTAGTATTGCAAATTTAAAATACTGCAATATTAACAAATTATAATATTTATGTGTGTGTATGTATGTATATGTGATGTATATGTATGTGTATATATGTATATGTATATGTATGTATATATATATATATATATATATATATGTGTGATACTTATATATGTTGTATGTATACGTATGTGGATGTATGTATGTATGTTGTGTATATATGTTTAAGTATGTGTTTATATTTATAGACCTTAAATAAATTGGAGTAGATGTTTAAAGGTAAAACTTTGTAAAGTCAGCCGTGCACAAATCTCTGTTTTTTGTTAATATGTGTATATGGATCTCACGATACAGGTCTACGTGCCTAGTGTGAGAACCGCCGCTAAATTATGTGTAAAGGTGCTAACTGTTAAATAAAGTATTTAAAAAAAACGATATTTGATTCACATTAGTACAATGGAAGTTATTTTTTATTTCTTTTTTGAATAAGGGTAGATTTTTTTTGAATAAGGGTAGATGGTAATCATCTATCTTAACATTAACATCTATCTTCGATTAAGAATCAAAATGCAGATGTGCTGTCACCCCTGAGGACTAAGATGGGTTGCCAGTAAAACGGGTCTCCGGTTCTCGACACTCATCATATAAAACATAGCAGCATTGTTTACACGCTAATATTCTGTGGGAGCGTGGTCTTTACCCGGTCGAGCCCACTTATTTGGGCTGTAACCAAAATATAGCTGCAGCATGGCTCTACCACGTATAAAATCATATCGTCTAATATATAAAAAATAAAATTTGTTTGTTCGTACTGTATGCGCTCCCATACCGTCCATTAGATTGCGGTAAAACTTTGTCGACACATTGCTTGCACTTTGCGAAGGTTATAGGCATAGTTGTACTCGGTAGGTGGCGCTCTTGTAGAATCCAGATATCGCACATGCGAAGCCGGGGCATATCGCTAGTTACTAATAAAACTAAACTTTCGTATAGATGAAAATAAATGCACAAATATTTAGGGTTTCATCACCATCAATAAACCGTTTAACTCCACTGCTGCCTTAGTCACCATAGTTGGCACACTTAGATCGCAGTAGTAGACATCTCGCACTTGTACGTCTGGCGTTAACTAAATTTAATATACGTCCATCTATAAGATGCCATTAAATTCATTTGGCATTTTCCAAAGTCGGCTATAACAACACCCACGGAAAGAAATTGGGTAATAGTACGCAGCTACCAAACGGCAGGTACGAATATACTTTAATATAAAAATCCCATCCATTAAGAATGTTATCTTTGAAATAACTTTTAATCGAATCTTTTAACTCTATTGTAGTTTGAACAAACATTTACACTTAAGGGGGATACTGGCGCGGGGTGGTCTCCTTTATAGCTCGAAGTTTGGCTAAGATCGCAGCTTAAACTTAGTCTGTCTATAGGCTATCATTGTTATAGTTATATTTACAACAGAAATGCACTAGAGTATAATAATTGTTTAAGTTACAGCAAGATTTAATGAAGAAAGCATTCTGTTTTCTTGAAATGTCATTCATTATTCGAGTAAGTTTATTCATTTTAATTAATGTCCACGTTAATTTTTTTTTAATAATGGGCATAAATCTAGTTAATCATAAAATTATATATAATATATCATAATAAATTAACCCAAAATTTTGTAAATGTTGTAGAGTTACGCTGCAGCTATATTACGGTTGTAGCACGTCTGTTCGACCGGGGATGGACCACGCTCTCACGGAATACCAGCGTAAAATAGCATCTTAATGCTGCTGTGTTTCATATATTAAGTTTAGAGAAACGAAGACCTTTTTTTATTCAAAACGAAACATTATATCTTAGTCGTCTGGAAGAACAACGTTTTCGAGAATAAATGTAGATGTCTTTGGACTACACCATTCACTTACCATCGTCTTTTTCTCTTTTTCTCTTTTTCGAGCACTGAGATATATGAAGAGTCGCATACACTTAGAGCACCAAAATCATCAAAACCAGATCCGCTTGTATTTTTCACAAACGGACAAAAAATATTGTTTTTATAAAGAATATAGGTGAGAAATTAAAATCAGATTGGTTGTCACCGTGAGAACTAAGATGGAATACCTCATTTCATATAAAAAGGGTATCCGGTTTTCCACACTCGTACTGACTGATTCGCTAGTCTAGTGGTTATAAACGCGATCGCTGATCGCAAGAGGTTCGAATTCTAGGTTGGGCCAAAATCAGTTCTTGGGTTTTCCGCGTTAAGAATCTCCAAGGATGATAACGAATATGTCAGAAGTTGCCACCAGCGAGAGCCAATGCATTATTTTGCCGGTAAAATATATTTACCTCATCATTTCGGCTGATTCGATCAAAATCAACGATTCGGTAAGTGAATAAGTTATGACCTGTCACTGACAACTACAAAAAATACAGAAACTATATAAAAAGGAGAATGAAAAATGAAATACCAGAGCTTTAAATTGCAATTCGTGTTTACGACATCGCGTGACAAACGGTCCGTTGGAAACAATGATTGGAGGCCCGCCAAATAGATACGGCTCGTAAAACGCCACTCCAAATAAATAGTCGAAAAACTCTAACCTGTTTACACGGGTAAAGTTAGGTGAACAAACACACTGGGTTGTTGATGAAGAAGAAAATTAATATAGAGTTCCTTTATTTTTTATTAAAAAAGGAGAAGGCTAACTATATGTTTTTTTTTAAGAATAAGGGGAGACAAACCATCACACAGACCACCTGATGCTAAGTGGTTGCTGTAGCCCAGACATCTATATTTAAACTCAATTCAGAATCAAAATTAATCTACGTTGTTACCCCTAAGGCAGGAGTGAATCAATATATGGGCGTTTTGGGCTACTGCACAAGGTAGTGCCCATTGAAGATAATAGCTGTCAAAGTTTCAAAAATAATTATTATGATATTATGAAAATTTCATAAGTTTTAGTAGGATTGAGGATGAGAAAGTTAATTTTCGAAAAGAGGCACCATATTTATTTTTGGAAGAAATTTTAGAGACTGTGATTTGTGAAAGCAACAATTTAATTGTCATTAAAAGTGTTTTGAATTCGTAAGCAACATATAATACCAGTCGGGTCAAAAATTAAAGATATACGCGGAGAACTCTAAAAAATTTTATAGTAGAGTAGGAGCAGAATACAGTATTGTTTATATCAGATTATATCAGATGGAATACTTCAAAATTTTCAGATAAAGTCAAGAATCAAAAATTTTAAAGAGGCATGCTATATACGTTGCGTTGAATAAAAAATTACAGCCTTTATACTCGCACTGCTGGGCACAGCCCCCCCCCCCTCATTTATGAGAAGGTTTTAGGGCAACGAAGTGTCCGCCGCGCTGCCTCAATGCGTGTTGGCGAACTTCACTTGTCTTCGAAATATTATTTTTATTATTCCTCAAACATGCAGGTTTCCTCACGATGTTTTCCTTCACCGCCGAGCACGTGGTAAATCAGCAATTAAAATTGCAATTAACAATTTCATTGGCGCCGGCGGGGATTGAACCCGGGTTACTCGCGTTCTGTTATATTTACAGCGAGCGTTAACCATCTGAGCTACCACGGCTCGTTGCATTGGATAAGCTGTTTTGGATTTTTGTTAAATAAAAGATGTCAAGTCTATGAGACATAATATAGTAAGATATACTAATTTTAATGGATATAAAAAACAAACATGAAGAAAACATAGATCTAGAAAGTGTACGAAATTTTGACGGGGTTGACGATCCAGATGACGGAGACAATCATTTAGTGAATGAGTGTGTTACATTGTGTGTGTTAAATTCGCTTGCGGTACGACGACAGGGCCGCCTGTCGTCGCACCGCTAGCGAAACACACCGAAGCCTAAATCACGCTATCAAAAATCCGAATCATAAACAGTATATATAGAACATCTCCGAACTATCACACGGAGTGTTGGCCGCTTCTCGGGCAGAACACCTTGCCCGGCGGGAGATCTCCCCTTTCCACAATTGAATTCGGTAAAAATCATACAAAAGTCTAAGCTAGAGTCTTATACGAGGGTGGATTGAAAAGTACTCGACCTAACCAAGAAAATAAACACATACTAAATCAGTTATATTTTTATTTTTCTACATAATCACCATCAAGTTCAATACACTTTTGCCACCTCCCCTTCCAAGCATTTAGACCGTTGAAAAAAAATGATTCTTCCTTAGAGTCAAAGTATGCGTCTACAGCTGCTTTGACCTCGTCGTTTGTCGAAAATCTTTGACCTCCCAAGTACTTTTTTAGGTTAGGGAACAGAAAGAAGTCTGATGGTGCCAGATCAGGTGAATACGGCGGATGCGGTAACAGTTCAAAGCCACAGTTGTGAATTTCAGCCATTGACTGTACTGACGTGTGAACACGGGCGTTGATGAAACAGGACTTTTCTTCTGAGCATTCCTCGACGTTTTTCTTTTATTTCCTCTCGTAAACGACGTTGTAAGGTGCAGTAGTAATCAGAGTTTATAGTCTGACCCCTTTCAAGATAATCAATCATAATCACACCTTTCGAGTCCCAGAATACTGAAGCCATCACATTATTTTCGACAAAATCGACTCAGCCTTTTTAGGGGGTGGTGAACCAGGTCTTCTCCACTGTTTTGATTGTTGTTTTGTTTCCGGTGTACAGTAATGAACCCATGTTTCGTCCATAGTAACAAAACGATTCAAAAAATCATCTGCATCGGCTTCAAATAACTCCAAACAGTCGCGTGAAATAGTCAATCGCGTCCTTTTTTGTTCAACTGAAAGCAGTCGCGGAACCCACCTCGCAGACACCTTGTGGAAACCCAACTCGTTGACAATGATGTTTTGAGTTCGTTCATAAGAGATGCCTATAATCTCGGCTATCTCTCTAATTTTTAATCTGCGGTCCCCCATTATTAAATCAAGTACTTTTTTAATATTTTCGTCAATAGTTGACGTCGAAGGCCTTCCAGAGCGGGGTTCATCTTTCACACTCTCTCTACCACGCTTAAATTCTGCTATCCATTTTTTGATGGATGAATATGACAGAGCACAATCGCCTAATGTACTGACCATGTCATCATGGATGGCTTTTGATGATAGCCCCTTCTTATGGCGGTACTTAGTGACGGACCGCTGCTCGATTTGCTCCATTCGCGGAAATTATGTCCGATTACTTTGTTAATAAATTTATAAAATCACAACTAATTATCGCACACGTTTCGAACTTCACACAATGAACTAGTCTGAACTGAACTAAATAATGTGGGTAGATTTGATTTTTAGAATTGAATGGATCTGTGTTAGGCCGAGTACTTTTCAATCCACCTAGTACCTCTTGCGGTGAATTGTTTATGCTATTTAGTTAAAAGAAACTTGTTAATGTTTTATCAAATTTCTTTACTATCTTATATAATTTTTAACATTGTCAAGCACTCGCTGTGAAGCGGAGCGCTCTTTCTGCAGGACGACGCATATGGAAAACAAATATAGGACAACAGTGTTGAACAATCGACTAAATAATTTATCAGTTCTTTCCATAAATGGAAATAATGGTGACTTAACAAAAGACTTACAATGTGATGATCAATTCAAGGAATGAGTAGCGCAAGAATCTAGTAAAGGTTTTATAATTTATTTAACATTATTTTGTAATAATATCTTGCAGTTGTTGTTAGTGTATCTAAGTCATATTAAATAAATAAATCATTTCATTGTCCTAATTTTTTTTCAGACTTGTGTACATCATTATAGAAAACATTTTTTTTGTGTTGATTAATTTGGTAGGCCCCAAGTAGTGATAGGCCCTATAAATTCACGGTCCGCACCTGCCCTAAGGACTAACATGGAATGCCTCGTTTCCAGTAAAAAGGGTCTCCGGTTCTCTACACTTACCATACGAAACACAGCAGCATTAAGATGCAATTTCATGCCAGTATTCTGTGCGGTGTTCTTTTCACTAGGTGATTTTATTCAGTCCAGGAATACTTATATTAACAAGAGGATTGTGATTTTTGTGTTTGTAGCTTTTTTGTGTTTATTTTATTTTATGACTTGAAAAACATAATTTTTTTCATTTTCATTTTAGATAAAATCTTATGTACAATTTATAAACGATGATATGTAATGTTCTGTCTGTGACTCATGTTTATCATACTTGTCTGTTTAGTCTATTAACTTATTTTTAGCTGTAAGTAGACTAAACTTTTAAATTTGCATGACAATTATAAGTCAAACGTGAGGATAAACTACTATGTTAACAACTTTGCAAAGCAAATAAACATTTCTGATTCTGATTCTGAATCCTCGATTACGAATCAAGATGCAGATGCATTTTCATAAGTAATCGAGGATATAGATGTAGATGTCTGTGTGCTCGTTTGTCACCCCATCCTATAAAAAATCACTTACAATCAGGTGAAATGTGTGCTCGTTTCTTACCTTATTTAAAAAATGCAGGTGCATGTGGTAAAAAACCAACGAGGCTTGGGTTCGCTTTGCTATGTACTATAAAATATTAATACAAACTCGTAATTCTTAAACTGCCACGGCTTGTAATATAAATTACACAGCTTCTTCGTCCGCATGCGTAAAGCTACGAACTGAAATAATAAGTCGGTGTCTGTTTTTCCACCCAATTACAATTAACCAAACTGAAACAATCGACACCTGAAACTATTGAAGTTACGACATTTGTTAAGCTAAGTCGGTGGGTTTTGCCATTTTCGGCTACATCACCAACTCCTGTTTGGTGAGTTGGCAGTTTAGCTCTCACTTATAACAGATAAAACAGATAACAATGGGTGCGTTTGGCAGAAAAAAGCGCTAGCAAGCGTTTGTAAGCAAAATGGCGAAACTAAACAGTTTTTCGGCCAGGACACGTTTGCTAACTTCAGTAGCGCTGACACAATCTGCCATTTTGCTTATTTAATTTGTTTGTTTTGAAGTAGAGTTGTATTGTGCAATATTAGGTTTAAGTAATATAATGACATGAATAAACATATACAAGTTATTAAAAATTCGTGATTGGTAAGTTTTTAATATGAATACTTTACAAACATATATTTAAATTAGGTTAGGTTCCCCGGTTAAAACTAACTTCGTGTCCTAGAGGAAAATAGCTACTTACGATTTGACAGCGCTTACAGCTTACGATTGCCGCTTTTTCTGCCAAACGCACCCAATGAGTTATGTTTTTTTGTTTGTTTTGTTGGAAGTATTGGGCTCTGGTAATATATATATATATATATATATATATATATATATATATATATATATATATATATATATATATATATAAATATATATATATATATATATATATATATATATATATATATATATATATATATATATATATATATATATATATATATAAAAATTATTATATAAATTACTGATATAGCTTGTTTGTAAGTCTGAGTTATGGTTTGATTTATTGAACTGTCAAACTCAAATTGAAAGATGTCAGTTCTAGAAATGTCAAAAGTGAGAGCGTAATTGTAGTCAAAATAAAAGATAGTCAAAATAAAAAGATGATGATTGGTCTGGCAGAATCCATTGGAAGTTGCCAAACTAGGAAAAAATATACGTACCGAGTTTTTGTTAAAATAAAAGAAATGGTGTAATAAAAATAAAAAAGTAAGTACCTCGTCTCAAATCCCTTAAATGCCCCAAATATATATATATATATATATATATATATATATATATATATATATATATATATATATATATATATATATATATATATATATATATATATATATTATAAAACCGAGGTGCCAAAAAAACTTACATTCCTCCAGAAAGTAAGTAGTTAATGCCAATAAACATAGTTTAAATATTATGCAGACAAGGCATGTAGCAGTTGATGTTAATTGGTTAAAAGTGATATTGCCACCATATCTACTTTTGTTTCACGTAGCTTCTTGATTTAAAAATGCATCAGTCGTCAACCCTTCCAGGCGTGTTGTAAAAGACGGTCAAGGCTGCATAAGTTTTAACGTCTCGGAACGTTCGTGCTTACATCGTTTCTAAAGGCTTTTACTTGTGGCCTCAGGTGTCATAACCTATTAAAATTCCATTTTACAAGAAGGAAAAAATATATAACTTTGTTAGTACGATTTACAACATTTGTTTCTATCTAATGGTCCAGTCCTCTTTAATGATTAATGTGTAGATTTTTTTATAGAATAAGGGTAACAAACGCAGCACACAGTCCACCTGATAGTAAGTGGATAACGTGGTCCATAGACCTCTACATCTAAAATGTAGATGCGTTGTCATCCCTGAGGACTAAGCTGGATTGCGCCGTCTTCAGTAAATAAGGGTTTCAATTACCCATACTCACCGTACGAAACGTAGTAGCTTTAAGCTGCTATTATACGCTGGTGATCCGTGAGAGCGCGGTGCTTCCCCAAAGATCGCATTATGCGTCCAATGAATGTTGGTGATATATTTTATGATGTCGAACAGTAATAATCCGATCGTCGGAGTTTCCATACGGATATAATGGTAATTATTACCTTCAAAATAAGTGAGTAAGCTAATTCCTACCAACCCTAGTGACTAAACAAGTGTTTGTAAATCCGTGCGATGAGAGACGCCTATGTCGCATTTCGGATATATTTGTGCTGTTAGCCAGGAGGCTTTTACAGATTTATCGGATTTACCTCTGATAATAATAAAGATTCAACTGATGATAATGATATTCAGTAAGTACCCAAACTTCGGATCTCCGATGCGGAATTCTCTACTCCTATGTCAGTGCATAAATCACCTCTTTCGACACTGACGCGATTACTTGAGATAATGTATTTCCTTACGCGACCGTCACAGGGAAATAATTTACGCGAGATTTTTTTCCCTTAAAATATAATAGAATGAATAAAATATATAATATAGATTGCACAAACACTTAATGAAAGTCATTTTTACTTTTACCGCTGGTTCGGAAAAACACCTCGGTCCTGTAAAAAACCAGGAAGAACCCAGCGGGATTAATTTTTTTAAACAATAATTTACAATATAATATGTTGTACAGCTGAATATGAAAATATTTAGAAACGGTATGGTAGCGGTTACCTCATTCCCAGGGGTTATTATTAAACATTGAAGCAGTATAATGACTCTTATTAAACAATTAATTGATTTTTAATTGAGCTGAAAGAAGAGGGAGGATAGTTGTAAGCCACCCACACAAAGATATTGTAATGAATGCCATTAAACTAAGTTAGCTTTCTCTTAATTCAATTGCCTGTAAATCTCTGGAAAATCCCTTTGAACGTGAAAGCATGCAAAATTATTCGAGGAAATCGAGTTATGGCGGAGCGAAGAAAACTTGCTGTTGGAAGTTTGCTGTTTGCGACGCCATGTTGGCTCGTTTAGGATACTGTGTTTTGTGAGGCGTAATATGATAGCCACGTATTGCGAATACTTTTAGATTTTCTTCTTATATATATATATATATATATATATATATATATATATATATATATATATATATATATATATATATATATATATATATATATATATATATATGTAAGTGGATGCTGTGGCCCATAGACAACTATCCTCGATTACGAATCAAAATGCAGATACGTTGTCACCCGTGAGGTCTACGATGGAATGCCTTGTTTCCAGTAAAAAGGATCTCCGGTTCTCTACACTCATCATACGAAACATAGCAGCATTAAGCTACTATTTTACGCTGGCATTCTGTGAGAGTGTGGTCCTTTCCCGGTCGAGCAGAGCCATTTGTGCTACAACTATACTACCAAAGTAAAATTATAACATGAGTATTGTAAAATAGTTTTACGAAGACTCCACCTCAGTTGTCTATCATTTCATTTATATTACATTGTCAATGGACGTGGTATAGCCACTCTGCAGCTATAATAGAGCTGCAACTCGAATGGGTCGTCTCGTCTGGAGTATGACAACGCTTTCTGAGAATCCTAAACAGATCCACTTACCAACAGGTGGGCAGTGTGTTCGCTTGTGAACCAAATCTGATAAAAATCGATAAAAACAGCCACTTAAATCTATACTCAATAGAATGCAAACCAATAAAATGGTTCTAAAGTTCTCATCATTTAGTCTAAGAAACACAGCGGTATAATATTAATTTACACTGGTGTGTTGCAAAAGCGTGTTCTTTCAAAATCCCGGTCGAGCCATATTCATAATATAACCATAACACATTTGTAGCATGTCTTTGTCACGTAAACTTCTTATCAAGCCATATTACATATGGAGATATATCCTACATAATAATACGAGCAATAATTATATATTTCTTTGTTATAGCGTTATATAAAACGACTCAAATAATTTCGTTGAAATTTACAATTGAAGGGGTTTGCGAGGGCGAAAAATCGATTTAGCTACGTCTCATTTCTAGGCAATTTGTTTTCTCCGTGTTTTAACGTATAAAGCAAGAAATTGACTTGCCTGTAGGTTTACAGTTTTCTTTACTTTTTATTTTTTTGTTTTAGTATTCTAGCTCTAGCTTTTTTACGTGCTAGAGCCATGCTGTAGCAAAATTTCGATTGTGGCACGAATGGGTCGGTTCGACCGGGGAGAACCACATTCTCACATAATACCAGCTTAAAAAAGTGACTGTATGAACCGAAGATACTTTTTTCTGGAAACGAGGTAATTTATCTAAGTTCTCAGGGGTGACAATGCATCTGCATTTTGATTCTTAATCGAGGATAAATGTAGATATCTATGGACCACAGAATTGAATTGTTACGGCCCAATAACTGAGCAAAAAAAAAACTGTGATAGATTAGTATAATATTTTATTTGCGGAGTGACTTGCATTTTTATGGCGCGATCTAAGCTTTATTACAGTATTTTTTTCGATACGCAATCAAGCCTACTCGCTAAGATACTTAATGTTAAATAACATTTGCGTAACTTTATACGAAAATTCAGATTGATAAACTTTGATTAATAAATTAATAACAAAGGAAGAATATTGCTCACGTAATAATTAAACTAATAAAGGAAAGAAGAGTATTAAAAGCTAAAAGCGTGAAATATATATCAAGTAAATTAAGTTAGAAATCTACACGGAAAAGTTTCCGCTGAAAGTTGGCCGGACTCGAATTAGGCGGCATATTCCCCTTTGGAAGCGTTCTATTTTTGAAAAGAAATCTTTTTTCTCAAATACAGAACAATCAGTTTTAGGAATCCTACATTTTGAAAGAGTTTAGAGTTTCTATAGAATTGAAATTGATGGTAACATAATTTTAAGGGGATATAGTAAGTGAGCTCAAATTCTAATTTCGCCCCCACTTCCCCGCGTGTCGTAAGCTATATACCGACATGTTTGTTATCACTAATACTGTAAGTAGATAGGTCGTTAGATACTTATTTCATTAGGTTTATCATATTTATGCCTGTTTCTTAACACCAACCCAGTCGCTTCTTATTTTTATCACGGTTATTTCCCATTTTAATTTTACGTCGTCCTGTTGCGTAATGTGTATTCTGATCGTAAGCGACACAACTTCTCCCTTCAAAAGCCTAAGCGATACTAACGGGGCGACAGGAATCAAGGTTCAAGACGCCGATAGTTTAGGTAATTTCTTTTTACAGTGAAAATAATGTAATTAAAAAAAAGTAAATAACATAAGCAGTGCTTTATAGTTGGTTCAGTTAGTATGCAAAGTTTCATGATCTTATTTAAAGTATTTTATGAATAACAGCGGTTTATTTTTCAGTTTGATAGTAACTTTGGATTTTTTTTTCTACCGAGAAAATTTTACGGAATCGTGTTTTCGTCTAACATAATTCTTAACATTAATCCTCAACTTTACCATATATTTATTTCAAAATTAATGCTGCAATACTTTCGGGATAACGGAGGATCTTGCTAAGCCATTTGAGGTTATATTTGCCCTTAAGCAGCTTTTGTTTGCAGCAGCTTTCAGTTGTATACAGAACCGTTCTGTATACAACTGAATTCAATTTCTAAGGATTGGTACTCCACGGCCATTGTGGACACATTGTACAATTTTACTGCTTTTTAACGTGCATTATTCTGATAGCGATCTCTTCTAGATCAAATGATCAATCTGCAAGCAGCCTGTTTTAAGATATAGCACGTCTCCACAGAGCAAGGAAAGATATGTTTTTGCGTCATTCCCTCACAATTGACTTTTGGCGGGAAATCTAACCAAGAGCAATGAATTTAAATATCATACACTAGTAATAAGCAGCGGAAGGGCAACCAGTGCGAGAGTATTGCGTCTTGGAGATCGCAGTATCAAAGGTTACGTTCTTTTTCCGCTGACCCATAAGCCCTAGAGTGCCTTAGTAGAGACGTAAGATAATCCACTACCACACATCATTCCCTATGTCGTAGGGAACGTACATAGGGAAATTAAAAAAATATGGGCAGCAACATCTTTCCAATAGCAACTCAAAGTAATAAATAAACTGCGGTTGCCATACCTCTCCATTGAGGGAGGCCTTTATTTAGCTATATTTGATTCATCGTCATCATCATTACAGTCCTTCACAAGTCCACCACTGAACATAGGCCTTTCCCAAGGAATGCCACATAGCACGGTCCTAAGCCACCTGTATACATCGACTTCCTGTCTTCGTGTCTTACCAGGTCGTCACTCCATCTAGTTGTGGGGCGCCCTACACTTCGCCTGTGGGCACGAGGCTGCCACTCGAGAACCTTTTTTGCTCATCGACTAGCGGTTCTTCGAGCTATGTCGCCAGCCCATTGCCACTTCATCTTACTAATCCGTTGGGCTATAATCTTCTTTACGAATATAAAAGAGCTGAAGAGATTTTTGCTTTTGTTATGTTTGTTTCAGTCAGATTAAAAAAAATATTTTTGTATATTATAGCCACATTAATAAGTAATAGTATAGGAATCGTGAAGAAGCTTGCATGCCTGAGTAATAAGAAAAACGTGTGTTGTTCACCCGTGGTAGAAGTGAAACCTTCAAATGAAATTAAATATAAAATAAAATTATTTCACGGCAAATTATTTATTTAAGGGGAAATATAACCTCAAATGTCTTAGCAAGATCCTCCGTTATGCCGAAAGTATTGCAGGATTAATTTTGAAATAAATATATGGTAAAGTTGAGGATTAATGTTAAGGACTATGTTAGAAGAAAACACGATTCCGTAAAATTTTCTCGGTAGAAAAAAAATCCAAAATTACCTCCAAACTGAAAAATAAACCGCTGTTATTCATAAAATACTTTAAATAAGATCATGAAACTTTGCTTACTAACTGAACCAACTATAAAGCAGTGCTTATGTTATTTACTTTTTTTAAATATCATTATTTTCACTGTAAAAAGAAATTACCTAAACTATCGGCGTCTTGAACCGTGATTCCTGTCGCCCCGTTAGTATCGCTTAGGCTTTTGAGGGGAGAAGTGTGTCGCTTACGATCAGAATACACATTACGCAACAGGACGACGTAAAATTAAAATGGGATATAACCGTGATAAAAATAAGAAGCGACTGGGTTGGCGTTAAGAAACAGGCATAAATATGATAAACCTAATTAAATAAGTATCTAACAACCTATCTACTTACAGTATTTGTGATTACAAACATGTCGGTGCATAGCTTACGACGCGCGGGGAAGTGGGGGCGAAATTAGAATTTGAGCTGACTTAGTATATCCCCTTAATAAGATAATTTCCTACGACGAGTGCGGCCTAAAATATAAGGTTAAAAGTTTAATTTTTTTAACAAATAAATATTACAATCCTTAAATTAAGACTAAATTCTAGTGTAATAAATAAAAAATATTTTTTCAAGTAAAATTACTTTGAAATAGTGCCATCTACTTCATACCATGTGTAAAGTCATTTTATCGAACAAAAAAATATTGTGGACTGTTATGAATGGATTGGTATATGATAAAATTTTTAAATATGGGAAATTTCTTTATTTTATAAATTTCTTATTTTTTTCCCTTGTTTAACAGTTAAAACTCACCAGCATCACACAAAGAGGAGACCGAGATAACAGAAAACGCTGTATTTAAAAAAATCTTTGGCGTCGCTTAATACCGCACAATGGAAACATGAAATATCGGTATATTTACGAGTACGAGTTCTACCGTGGCACCAGTGCTGCAGAAACAGCTCGAAGGATTAATGATGTGTACGGCTCTGGTGTCACAAAAGAAAGCCCGGTACGTTTTTGGTTTCAACGTTTTCGTTCTGGAAATTTTGACCTTCAGAATCAACCCCGTGGCCGGCCGGAGACCAAAATGGAAAATGAAGAATTAAAGGCTATTGTTGAAGTGGATCCATCACAAAGCACTTCAGAGATAGCTGCAAGCTTCGGGGTAAGTGATAAAACTGTATTAATCCCCTTGAAGAAAATCGGGAAAGTAAAAAAACTTTAACGATCCTCATGAATTGAGTGAATCGAACTTGCAAACACGCGTCGACTGCTGTGTGTACTTTGCTCAACCAACACAAAAATGAAGGCATTTTAAATCGAATTATTATTTGTGATGAAAAGTGGATACTGTACGACAATTGTAAGAGCTCGTCGCAATGGCTGAACCCTGGAGACCCAGCTAAATCCTGCCCTAAACGAAAATTGACTCAGAAAAATTTACTTGTGAGTGTTTGGTGGACTAATACTTTGATTAGTTAAATATATTTTACGAAAACAATTTACTTTATATTCCTCCCGTACAAAACGCTAATTTCATATGTAAGGACCTATTATTATAAGATTTTTATACTGTAATGGTTTTTTAAAAAGATATGTTACATTCTTTTTTTTTATTCACCTTTAAAAAATGTATAAATACTAAGAATCCCTGTAGTATTGTTAACATCCGTGGAATATAAATCAATCATGAGGTCAGCTTATTTAAAATCCCAAATAACGAGTACAAACGAGTGTAAATGAGTTTTAACTACGGAGTCTAATTCGTTTACTATTTTGTGAACTGATTAAATTGGAGAACTAAAATGCTTGAAAATAAGGAAAGGAATATTTCCTTTTGTGGCGAATAAATGGATATACTTTTTTCTTCTTATTGACAAGAAACAACAAAGGAAATAGGGTCAAATGCCTATAATGTGGCAAAACAATGGGAAATTCGCTTTGGAACTAGTTCGCAGAATTAATTACCATAAATTCCATAAATTCACAAACTACAGCATACTATTTGCATTCAAAATAACGCGTGAATGTGTTGTATTCGATTTTCATACATAACAATTAGACACTAACATTACATAATTTAGTATCATGTCCTCATCTATTGTTGTGTGACACATGACACCAAAGAATATTCACTACCTACGTTTTAACATGACACTGTTTTCATGTTAGATATACATTTAATCATTCTCTGTAATTCAAATGTTTTCTAGGCGGCCAGTCTCAATGTAGACTAGCTATCTACGCAGTACAGGATGGTGCGCTCTCCATTCCCTCAGTGTCATAGTCCAATGCAACGGTAATCTGACTCGACCACTTTATTGCTTGCCAAGGCACGGGGGAGAAAAACCGTCAACTTTCCGACTCCGGGCAGCTGCTGAGAATATCTTGACAGAAAACCCAATGGCCCGACCCTGGATTCAAACCCGGTACCTAAAGTTCAGCAATCGTGTTAACGACCACTAGACCAACGAGACAGTCAGGTACAATAACTATGCATTAATATTATAATAGAGATTACATAAGACATGAGACATAAGAGATTTTTTAGCCTTTAATACGTTAGATGATTGTGTATATTAAATTTCTCTCGAAAACAGAAGAACAGGGTTCGGTTGTAATTTGTGAGGGCTTTTCTCTTCTTATATAATGGTCTTATGAGCTTTATATCTTTCGTATAATTTCATTTGACTGCCCCATTGGTCTTGTGGTCATAATTGGCCGTAAGCGTGAGATTGCTATTCATGTCTTGTGTTACCCACGATAATCACAACTTTATAAAAGAAGCAAAATAATTTTGCTTGGGCTAAGAATTCGAATTTCAAATAATTTTATTTTTAAAAATATGAAACACTTTTTTCAAAATAGTCGTTTGTTTATTGATTAGCGTTATGTTTTTATCGTATGTGAATATTTTTCCTTCATCATGGATAAGTTGAAAATTTGAGTAATTATGGAATATGAGTACCGTCGTGGCAGCTACACGACACAAGCAGCACGCACTATCAACGAGCTTTACCGGGCAAACACCACAAACTAACGCACCACCTCTTATTTGATTGCCCGCTTCCGTTCCCGAAATTTTAACCCGAAAAATGAACCCCGTAGTCTTCTGAAAACTTTGGTCGACAATAACAAATTAAAAGCGATTGTGGAAGCTGATGATACTCAATCTACGGCTAAATTATCAGCAGCTTTCGATGTCAGCACCAAAACAATATTGATCCATTTGCTTCAAAATAGCAGGGTTAAAAAGCTTAAGCAATGGGTGTTCCACGAAATTAATGATCGCCAGCGCGAAGTACAAGTCGATATTTGCCTTGCAGTACCCAACAGGCACACAAACGAAGGAATTGTGAATCGCATTGTTGCTTGAGGCAAAAATGGATTATGTTTGATAATCGCAAGCGCTTAGAAAGTTGGTTGTGTCCTGTTTCTGCACATAAACAATGCCCTAAACGAAAACTTACCACTAGACAAGTAATGGTTACTATTTTATAGTCTAGCGCTGGTGTGATTCATCACAACTTCTTACCAAACGGGATGAGCAATACCGCAGATGTGTACTGTGAAGAACTAAACACAACGATGGCGAAGCTCGTACATCTCCAACCAGCTTTGGTCAATCGCTCGTCCCCGCTGCTCCTGCGTGACAATGCGCCACCTCATATTGCACAGTAGACAATCTCTAAGTGTCAAAAGCTGGGGTTGGAAGCTATTCGTCATCCGCCGTACTCACCAGACTTTATGCCTACAGACTTCTACTTTTTCCAGAATTTGGATAACTTTTCGACTGGAAAAAATCAATACCCGAAAGGCAGTACAAAATGCCTTTGAAGAATTTGTTGCCTCCCGTCCAGCTGATTTCTTCATGAAGGACATTAATAAACTGCCTATACGAACAAAAATCATTAATTTTTATATATTGAATTGAAATTTTGAGTTCTTTAATACTAAAAGAAAACATGTACGTCAAAATGTTGTATTCTTATAGTGATAATAACATTCATGATTATTGACATTTCCTATACATGACATAATTTTGTTTCACTTTAAATTACTAGATATTGTCAAAGAGTATGTGTAAATTTCAACTTTATAAAATTTTGTCTAGTGTTTTGCTTGTATGTAAGGACTAAATATATGAATATGCTACAAACATTTTCCATCTAATTTACTATATATAATGTAAATAAATGATTCGGCTTGATTTAGATCAGGTCCCGAGTTCGAATCCAAGGTCGAGCCAAACGAGATTATTGGGTTTCTCTGTGAAGAAATTGTTAGTCGCTTTCAGGAAGTTGCTGGTGTTTACCATGTGTCTTAGGAAGTACCTAAAGGCATTTTTGTTTGAAGTTGGATGCAGGTGCTCAAATGAGTGTCGTCAATTCAGTACCTGCAGCTACTTTTAAACAAAAAAGGCTATAGACGAGTTGTTGCCTTCGAGGATTAAGATCACAGATTGTAAATATACTGGCTATGTATATTTTTCAGAATGTAACATGTACGAATGATCACTGTTTCGCTAGTTCACTCAGGGAGGTTCTTATGCAGAAAACGAGCCAACCAAAAAAAAAAGAAACCTTACTTACTGGGTAGTAAATAATATTTCATTCTTTTCAATTTTTGTAATCTGCTTTTACTTTTCGCAAAAGTTTATTGTTGATAAAAGCCTTTAATTTTCATAAAAGTTTTGTTAACAAAAGTAGCTTTTATACGCATATATAAGCACGAAATTTAAATAAAATTTCATGCTTATAAAAGCTTTTACTGTTAATAAAAGATTATTGTTGATAAAAGTTTGTTTAAAGTAAAAGACGATTTCAAATTAAAAAAAAACTCCCTTTAGGTGTAGTATTTTATTAAGTCTTATTTACAGTATTTTTTTAACTATTATTGTGACTGGGCTAAGTTAACAACTACAATATGTAAAACAGTTTATATTAAAAACTTCATCCCCTTAATCAAATGTGAATGATGGGTTGATTTGACTTAAATTTAATTTATTTTATATTAAATTAGTTCTAGGAACATTCATATATTAATTTGTAATCGCGTTTTCGAAAACAGCTCTAATGATTTCGATGAATTTTACAATGGAGAGGTTTGGGGGAGCTAGGTCTCAATTCTGAGAAAATTCATTTTATCTGTATTTTCATGAGCAATGCTACTAATTTGATTTCCTCACGCATTATGATTAGTAATTTTGTCACGGAGATAATAATTTTCTTAGCTTAATATCTAGAGCGTAGAACCGCCACGCGAAATTTTCTTAAGTTTTTTTTTTGTTTAGTATTCTACCAACTCACACAGCCACACTGCTGGCCAAAACTAAATTATTAAAGATTTACAATTTTTTTTATTTTATTTAATACATTTTAAGGTACTTTATACTCGTAAAAGTAAGGTAAAAATTTTGGTTGAAAAATGTTGGGGTACAGTACCTCACTACCCCATATCGTCCCGTGGATGTGGTAACAGGCTACAGAGGTAAACAAGCCAGGAGATGGGCAACATCGTTTTAATAATAGCAACTGAAAAATTAAAAAAGACTGCTGTTGTCAACCCGCCTGCCTAGCGTGGCAACTATGGCAAGTATCCTTTGTTCTGGAGTAGACTTTGATAGAGTGTAATAATGATAGTGACATTATTTTTAAAGAAACTCATTATTTTATTATCACACCTTATTTAAATTATTATAATAAAAATAATATTATTTATTTATTATGTATTATAAATAAATAAAATTTATATATTATCAACAAAGTCGTGTTATCAAGGTAGTATTATTTAGATAAATGTCTTCCCTGATAAGATTCTTTTTCTAGTGCCAAACATTTTTTTTAAATAAAAATACTAGCAATGATATAAACATTACTAATATTCCCTTTAACCGCTCCTGGTATGCTTAAAATGCTTGTGTTAGGTGTGGTTCACGACAATACGAGTAGTCAAATAGCGGATTCGAACTCACGAACTTTTGAGTTTGCGGTCGGCACCCTATTTTTAACCCGATTAATTGGAGCATACTTACAAATTTACCTAAATACACCGTGAAAAAGAGAACTGTTCTTAAAATACTAATTACAAAATCAAAAGTGTGATGTTTTTCTAATATGTTATGTCTGTCTGGGATTTGAACTTAGGACACTCTTTTTTGTAGTCAGAGTTACTTTACCAATGTGATTTTTAAAATATTTTTACCTGATTATCTCGCCAGCGCTGGTCGTGTAAAGCACCTCGAACGTGATACACCGAGTCTGCATCCCCAGACTCCGATCGTGCCCGACCGTCTACTTCACGCGTTTCGTCACTGAAAATGGATTCCAATATTAATACCCTATTAGAGTAACATTTAATTCAATACAAAATAAAAAACATTTCTTACGTGGTAGAGCGTTATGTTATGGTTACGTTATGTTATGCTCGTAGCACGAATGGGTCGGCTCGACCGGGGTGGGACGGTTCTACTAGGACCACGCTTACAGTACCAGAGTAAAATAACAGCTGAATGCTTCCGTGTTTCGTAGTGTGAGAATCGGAGACGTTTTTTTTTTTATTGGAAACGAGGCATTCCATCATAGATCACGGGGTGATCGTTTACCATCAAAAGAACTGTGTGCTCATTTATTCTATAAAAAAATACTATTTTATTTAGTTTACTACTACAAAAGTATGAAAGTTAGTTTTCTCTTGAAAAATTACATTAAGATTTCAGTAATGATGGGTATTAGGTAGTATGTGGCTAAAATATTTAATACAAGACTGCAGAGTAGTAGCATACAACGCAACAACATAGTAGACAACGCAAACAGTAATAGATTTGAAATCTGCCCCTTTCATTGCAAAATACTTGGCTAAGCTTGCTTATTGTAAATTGGTTGTAAACAAATATGTGAGTTATGATGAACATATTGTTATTGAAATTTAACCTCACTGCAAAAGTCTATCGATCACTTTGAAGAATTAAAATAATTTATGACCTGCCTGCACTAAAGTCGTCTAATATCTGTTTCGCATATTATTAAAATATCAATAATATACCTAGAAGTTAGGAAAAACACTCAAAATCTAAATGTAAATGTTTACCAATGAATGAGTGATTCTTTAATTTTTTTCAAAGTCTCGAACTCTTTTTTTGGCTTTAAATAAAGCTCATTCATCATCATTCTGACATATCTCAAAAACCTTTCTCCAAGTAAATAGCTTTGTATTCGAAATTATTAGTGCATAATTTGAACGCAATTCTGTCACCTACCATGGTAGACAACCGCATACAACGGAAGTGCGCGCGTCGTCTGTCATGGTCGACAGACTAAACAGACAGAATAAAAGCATAAACTTTGGGTTAAGCAGGCAATTTGATTGTACTTCAATATTACAGGCCACTCAGAAAGCTTTGCGAAAAAAGATTTTTGTATCAACATATGTTTTTTTTTTGTATTAAAAATATGTTCCAATTTCAAATTTCCTTCTCTAGTTTCGCGTTATGTGCCATACTACCTCGCCGATGCTTAGAAGCAAATCTGCGTGGAATGGAACCGTGACGTGATTACTTAATTTAAAGCAGGTTCGTTTCGGCTTTTTTAATGTTATTAGCACGCTGGTTACAGGTAATAAAATAATCTTGGATTTGTTAGTAGGATTCAGCGCCAGTCGACGATTTGACTGTTTTAGAATAAGTCAACACCTACCAAAGTGAACTAATCGAGAAACGAAGGGAAGATTTAGATATCGCTAGTTTTGTTCACTTTGAGGAGTTAACTGGTGTTTAATCCTTTACGAAATCGAAGAATTAGAGTATATACAAGAGTGAATAGGCGTGAGACTGTAGTTGAACGCCGGCTTAGAATAGTAAAAAAGGAACATCAATTCTGAATGGTATACTACCAAATGCTAGCCAGAAGTGTTTATTAAAGTACAATATACATCGCAATAGCATCGCAATATACTTATGAAAATTAAATATATGTACATAAAATAAAACATGAGGAGCTTTGATAAGAACAGATATGTTCATACTTTAAACACTAGTAAAAAAAAGCTTGTAATACCAGTTAATAGACTCCCGTAATTAGTAATTCATATGTGGGGCAATTGTATTTGTACATTTTTACAATAAAATCCCGGGGGGGCAATGTATACGCTTTTACAACAAAATCTCAGAAAATGTACAAAATTTGTCAATCAATGAGTTTAAAAATTTAATTTAAGAAAAACTGTTCAAATAGGGTTATTATAATAACATATTCGTTATATTATAATTCATATAAATATCTACATAATTATTGTTAAATTACATATTATGTAATTATGACGGCACCGTGATGCAGTTTCCACACGGAACAAGTACATATTTATATGGCCTTGATTGTTCCGGGTCTGGATGTTTATCCTTGTGTAGTTTATGTATGTAAACTGCCTCCACTATACTGGAGAAAATCCTAGTGTGTAGGTTAGATTTAAAAAAAAAGTACCTATGTGTAAAAAATAATCTCGATGGCTTTTTGCTTCTGCTTTCAGAGGTATGTTTTCAAACCAGTGATAAAATAATGGATTTGATTTTGTGTGACTTTTTCATTCCAAACTATAAATCTAAAAGGGGCACTGGTTTCAACGCCGGAAGATGCGTTGTTTGAGAAGGCCGAGGTGTCTAAGGCGGACTATAAAACTGTTTTGAAGTTGGTTCAGACGCATAATACTTAGTATAAACTCTGGCGGAAATTTATTTGAAAATACCTGACAATAAAAACTTTAAACATAAGAACTTTTTTAGTTTCGCAAACTTTATGAATGGCCCACGTACCTGTATGTAATTGAGTTTTTGAATACAATAGTAAATCAAAAGGTCATATGTTAGTATTATAACAAAACTATTGTTTATTTATTTTTTTCGTTGTAATTAAAAAGTAATAATAAATTTAAAGTAAATTTTTGAGCTCAGTACTGATGACGCGCCAACGGTTCCCAAGAACAATGTTTATTTTGCTTCTACTTCACAGGTAGCCGATGCGTGTATTCATTTTAAATTAGTTTGTTGTAATTTTATCATCTGTTTTTTAGTTAATTTATTTAAAAAAATAATTTAAAGAGTTCTGTTATGTGCTAATACTACAAAAACAACTCCCAACAAAATGTTTTTAAATATGCCTTAACACCCTAAACGTCGGAATCTATGGTTTCAAGCGGCTCAGCGTTTTAATCCTAAAAGCACGTCGATTTTTTTGTTGTGAAGATTATTTTTAGTTAAGTAATAACATAATATATATATGTCTATGTATAAATCATTTGTATCAAATATTAACATATAAAATAAAAGCGTAGCGTCAAATACAAAATTTTAATTTAACTCGAAATTTTAGAACAAGTAGGGAAATCGCGATGAATCGAAAGTTTTAATAATTAATTTTGGATGATTTAATAATATATTTGTATACTCGTATTTATACGAAATTATTTTTCTATTACTTTTAATTTAAAAATTTATGGCATGTTAATTTATTATAACCTTGATATGACATAACCAAAATAAAGATGACACGTGAAAGTTATTGTGATAAACGATAAAAGGTTTATCACAATAACTTTCACGTGAAACACTAAAACAATATTGAATTATGTTTAATAAAATATAAAATTTTTACTTACGTTATATTATACATTATAGTGATAACAATTATGTATAAAACTCACAATGATGCTTTAACATCTCGAACTTCAGCTGAATTGAATCGAATATCGTTTCAAAAAACCTGTCGCCGTAAAATTGTCTATATATATATATATATATATATATATATATATATATATATATATATATATATATATATATATATATATATATATATATATATATATATATATATATATATATATATATATATATATATATATATATATATATATATATATATATATATAGGGATATTATCAGAATTAGCTTTAGTAGCTAGCCCTATTTCGCACATAACTGAATTTAATTGATAATTTGCAAGAATTTTTCTGCACTAACTTTTAATAATTTTAACATAATGACGTCACAAATATGGCAGCCACTTATGGCGCGTTTTGCATTCGTAATATTTTTTGAATTTTTATAACTTTTAATTAATTCATAATTCATCATAGATTTTCTGAAAAAAATTTTTTGCAACGATCATCAATATTTATAATGGTGATAAATTATTTTGTTACGATAAAAACGTGACAGTTAATTTTCATTCGAAAACTAATTGGTTTCTCAGAAATGGTTCTAAGGATTTAGATGAAACTTTGTTTTTTTGAGAAAATTATCACTGTACGTACGAAATCTCTCAGCAAATTATAAACAAGATATATATATATATATATATATATATATATATATATATATATATATATATATATATATATATATATATATATATATATATATATCTATTGGCAAATAAAAATATACGTTCTGGATATTTATATTTGCGCTCGTTACAGTGCTCCAGCTTACTAGATTAACGGATCAGTAAGTGAAAATTTTTTTTTTATCAACTTATTATCATTATTTATTATCAACGCTTCCACATAATGATTCAACGACATGCAAATTTATCGAAGGTAGAAAACTTCTGCGAAGCTTTATATATAAACAAAGGCACTTTGAAACTGTATTTAATCAGTACTCCCTAACCAAGCAGTGGTTAAACGCAGACTCCGCCTATCTTAATTAAGGAAATGGGATCTTTATTACGCTCTTCATTGCTTCAATATAAAAGGAAAATAAAAAGGAGGTGCTGCATAATTTTCCGGATAACGTCTCTAAGTGTTTTTTTTTATAAAATTGAAGCGACAAACATCTATATAGTCCATCTAATGGTAAGCGGCTTGCAGGACACCTGCAACCTATTTCAAATAAGAAGGCTGCAAATGCGTCCTTTTATAACCTTTAGGGATCTTCACGGCTTGTAATTATGGTGGATTTCTATATCTTTCAGACCGGAATACAGCAGTGCAGGAACTTCCGTTTGGCGACAGAAATTGATAAGATGCTGGTGTCAGGTAGACTCTTGGGCCACAGTGGGTTAGTCACCAGTTTAGAGGTGGAAGGAAAAGGGGAGATCTCCCGCCGGGCAAGGTGTTCTGCCCGGAGAGCGGCCAACACTCCATATGATAGTTCGGAGATGTTCTATATATACTGTTTATGATTCTGAATATGGATAGCGTTAGGCTTCGGTGTGTTTCGCTTGTAGCGCGACGACAGCGCCGCCACAGTACTATTTATTAATTTAGTAGTATCGCGTGGCAAACATATCAAAACTGAGCACTTGTAGAATCACTTCAATGGCTGCCCTTTCAATTCCATCAGAGGCGATTATCTCTAAGTCGAATATATCAATATACCCAGTATACCACACAGATCTTTCAGCACTCCCAGACAGAAGAGAAACCTTAACAACGATTATATATAGGTATTTCAATTTTTTATAGGATAAGGGCGACAAAAGAGCACACAGTCCACCTGATGGTAAGTGAATGCTGTGGCCTATAGACGTCTACGTTTATCCTCGATTAAGAAACAAAATGCAAATGCGTTGTCACCCTTGAGGACTAATATGGAACGCTTCGATTCCAGTAAAACGGGTCTCCGGTTCTCTACACTCACAATACGAAACATAGCAGCGTTAAGCGACTATTTTACGCTGGTATTCTGTGAGAGCGTGGTCCTTCCCCGGTCGAGCCGATCCATTCGTGTTATAAACATAATGGGTGTAGCGTGGCTCTACCACGTACAAAGTTGTCATAATTTAGACAGTGTTTTGACAGTCTACATCCGAATTTAAATATTATTACTCTGTAATAACTAGAAAATATACCAAAACAGAATAAACAAGTAAAATACAAATCATGTAACAAATAGTAACCTACGTACTACGTATTACTACTGGACGACATAAAGGCAGTTTCCTTCCTGCATACAAAGTTGCTACAACTGAAACGTAATACAATGACGCATGTCCTTCCCTTTCACGCTTCAGACATGGCAATAATGCGGTCGCTCCCGCTGACGGGTCCTTCCGGAGGCTGCAACATAATAGGCAGCTGATCTTATAGACAAAGACTGTTTCTATGCGCTTTGAAAAGGGAACAGATGTCAATAGATATGTTTCTTATTGTGGAACTAGAACGTGATATGGTTTATATGAGTGACATTGTACAAGTATTCTAGTGATAGAATACTTATATTCCTTTCATATCATTTACTATGTTCGTGTATGTTTACTTTTTGATATTAAATGTACGTGCCAATTCATGCGTAGTGGAAATTGAGATTCTTTTCATTCTTCTTTTACTTATCAATGTCTTGAAATCTACGTATCTTACGCATTGATAGATTTTTTTAATTCGACAACTAGATATAGGCCTTTTCAACATATTCATTTGATGTATAATAGTAGCGTACGAGTATCCGGTGGGTGTCGTAAGTGACAGAGGGGAGTGAAACAGGAGTGTAGCAAAATCTTCGCCTGCCAAGTAGTCTATTGTAGAGTTCATAAATTCGGAAGTATTAGGTTGTTATGAAAATGATTAATCTACATGTTCACTAAAACAAAATATGAGATTAGCTTAGGTCTAACATAATTTTTTCTTAAGTAATTTTGGTGTCACAGGTACTTTATATGATTCAAATAGCCACGTTCCCCAATATCTTTTGGAATGCTTTTCAATAGTTGATTTCTTTGCCTAGAGGCCCCTTAAAATTAATTATATAATTTACCACTACCACACCGGTTTGAAAAAAAAATTATGGCATTTTTCTACTATAGTATATTTTCGACAAGATCGAAAATTTTTATTCATATTTTATCAGTGTGTCTAAATATAATTTCCAAAAAACACGATTTCTGAAAAAAATAAATATAGTAGCTGTATATATATATGTGTATATATACAGCTACTATACTTACTATATATAATATAATAATATTTTATAAACGAACCAAATTTTAAATTTTTGATTTTATTTGCTTTTTTTTCAATTAATAAATTAAATTGCACGCGCTAAAACAAAAAACATCGCTGAACCACAACCTATGATACGAGGGTGGATTGAAAAGTACTCGGCCTAACCAAGAAAATAAACACATACTAAATCAGTTATATTTTTATTTTTCTACATAATCACCATCAAGTTCAATACACTTTTGCCACCTCCCCTTCCAAGCATTTAGACCGTTGAAAAAAAATGATTCTTCCTTAGAGTCAAAATATGCGTCTACAGCTGCTTTGACCTCGTCGTTTGTCGAAAATCTTTGACCTCCTAAGTGCTTTTTTAGGTTAGGGAACAGAAAGAAGTCTGATGGTGCCAGATCAGGTGAATACGGCGGATGCGGTAACAGTTCAAAGCCACAGTTGTAAATTTCAGCCATTGACTGTACTGACGTGTGAACACGGGCGTTATCTTGATGAAACAGGACTTTTCTTCTGATCATTCCTCGACGTTTTTCTTTTATTTCCTCTCGTAAACGACGTTGTAAGGTGCAGTAGTAATCAGAGTTTATAGTCTGACCCCTTTCAAGATAATCAATCATAATCACACCTTTCGAGTCCCAGAATACTGAAGCCATCACATTATTTGCCGACAAAATCGACTTAGCCTTTTTAGGGGGTGGTGAACCAGGTCTTCTCCACTGTTTTGATTGTTGTTTTGTTTCCGGTGTACAGTAATGAACCCATGTTTCGTCCATAGTAACAAAACGATTCAAAAAATCATCTGCATCGGCTTCAAATAACTCCAAACAGTCGCGTGAAATAGTCAATCGCGTCCTTTTTTGTTCAACTGAAAGCAGTCGCGGAACCCACCTCGCAGACACCTTGTGGAAACCCAACTCGTTGACAATGATGTTTTGAGTTCGTTCATAAGAGATGCCTATAATCTCGGCTATCTCTCTAATTTTTAATTTGCGGTCTCCCATTATTAAATCAAGTACTTTTGTAATATTTTCGTCAGTAGTTGACGTCGAAGGCCTTCCAGAGCGGGGTTCATCTTTCACACTCTCTCTACCACGCTTAAATTCTGCTATCCATTTTTTGACGGATGAATATGACAGAGCACAATCGCCTAATGTACTGACCATGTCATCATGGATGGCTTTTGATGATAGCCCCTTCTTATGGAGGTACTTAATAACGGCACGCTGCTCGATTTGCTCCATTCGCGGAAATTATGTCCGATTACTTTGTTAATAAATTTATAATAAAACAACTAATTATCGCACACATTTCGAACTTCACACAATGAACTAGTCTGAACTGAACTAAATAATGTGGGTAGATTTGATTTTTAGAATAGAATGGATCTGTGTTAGGCCGAGTACTTTTCAATCCACCTAGGTATTAACTGGCAGGATAACGTCTGCCGAGTTCAGCTAAAAAAGCAAATATAAAAAAATAAAATCAAAAATTTTAAATTTTGTTTCTAACTAAAAATACTTTTTAATTCTTTTGCAATTTTTTTTTAGTTTATAAATATAAACATTCTGCATTTAAAAATACATACACTCGTATTATACCACAGAACACCTAATATAGCGGAATAGAAATGCCTTTGTTTCAATTTACTTGCGGTACCACTGCCGCCGCTAGTCTCCCCACTCCTTGCAGGTAGTTAACACACTCAACTCATATACGCCAGTGCTTGACAAAAAACTATCGATAAAATATCGACACGGAATAATGTAGGTAATAAATATGTGATAAAATAAAACAGTATAATGATATAATATGAAACGTATATTTAATGAAATAAACTTAATGCTATAAAAAAAAGTAAAGTAGAAAAAATAATTAATTACAAGGAGTAAAACTTTACAGTAAAATAGAAAAAAATTAATACATTTTCATCATTTCAAAAACAAAATATTTATTGAAATATTTATTTATTTATTGTCCTGTAAAATGCGAATATTTATTTAAAAGTTGTCTTTTTGATACTTTTTGTGCTGAGGTATTCATCAAATGGTGAAGGCGAATATCTGTATACCTTTCTATAGTCCATACCATTAATTGCAGTAACAAGGAATACTTAAGCCTCATTAGCTTCACACAAACTATCCCCACCATCGTTTAAATTGTTTCCGAAATTGACATAACCATGCATACGTTTCCCATCCCATTCGATGCGCTGATGAATCACCATCGTGTAGATTAAACTTTAAATAAAAAAATGTAGCGTCATCGCAAAACTCCGAAGGCTCGGTGAGTATTTTTCACGTGTTAATTTTTTAGATTTTAATATCTTCTCACATCTTTTAAATAACTCTTTTATGTTAACGTTGGTGTTTTCTAAAAAAAAAAAGGCTTGGTCGCTATTAATTAATCTATTTGATTGTAATTCCTTTATTATTTCTTGCAACTCTATTTTTTTTTCTATATCTCCGGTTTTTACCTTGTAAACTTTTTATTTTCGATCGTTGAGTTTTTATAACATTTTCCTTTTCGTTTATAATGCGTTGCATTTTTCGTTTTCTGGGAGTTTCCATTATGTCCGGATCTAACTGTATCTCTCGCTTAGCAGATTTGGATGACATAGAAGGTGACGGAGATTTTGATGGTGTTACGTTAACTTGGATATCTGAGACCTGAAATAACATGTTTGGTAACTTAATAGTTACTTTGCAAAAAGTAGCAAGGGACAATTATAGAATTAAAACATAATGATTAACAAACATTTTTTCATTCATCATTCTCAAAAAAGGGTTTTAAAGTGGTACGACACGCACATTAGCGCCGCAAATAGAAATGATTTTAGTTATATTTAGAACATCAATCGACTTCTTCGAGTATTTTGTGAGCAGTTACAATGTAGTAACAAGTTACAGTAACAAAACAAACCAATCATTTGCGAGCTGAAACTATCATAAATAGATAGAATTTTGTTTGTTTTGACTTTTTTTTGTAGGATAAGGGTGATAAACGAGCACACAGTCCACCTGATGGTAAGTGGTTGCTGTGGCATAGACATCTACATCTATCCTCTATTACATATCAAAATGTAGATGCGTTGTCACCCGTGAGGCCTAAGATGGAATGCCTCATTTCAAGTAAAAATGGCCTCCGGCCACATGCACTCACCAAGCGAAACGCAGAGGTAAACCGCTACTTCACGCTGGTTTTCTGTGAGGTCGTGGTACCACCCCAATTCGAGCCGGCCCATCCGTGCGACAGCAAGACTGACTTCATTTCAGTATAATTACACAAAATGTCGTAAAGCGTTTCGTTTTAGAATTATAAAGTATCAAAAATGTACTAGTGGCGCCACATAATTTCTTTACTGTTTTGCATAATAGAGCCACGGGATGGTTTGTATTTTACTAAAATACTTAATTTATTTAGAAGATACTTACATTTTCAAAAGTTGTCCAAACGTGAATAGTCGGATAAGCATGATCCAAAAGAACACGGGGTTTTCTTGTAGGTTTAAATTCTTTTCTTGAAAATGTGCAGAACATATTTTACTACGTTTAGAAGGAAACCAATTTTTTTCCCTGTCGCCAAAATCCATTTTTCCTTAACTTCTGGGTTTATCGGAAAACTAAAAAAATATAAGAATATTGATTGAATAAGAAAAAATATTTATTGTTAAATAAAAACTTACGCTTTTTATTTAACAGCCAAATTTATTTCTAAAAATAACCTGCTAGAATTGATTATACAAGGCATAGAATATCGATGGCGTCGATAAACTAAAATCTAAGCACATCCTTAATTGACGTCTGGGACCAGCGGCCATACTACGATGCGTTGAAGGGCAAAGTATCGTTCAATAAAATCGATTTAAAAATGTATTATCTTACTCACCAATGATAAGAAATTCCTTTAGAAGAACAATAACCCTTTCCTGAACAGTTTGAACAGTTCGAAACACTGCAATAGACCATTTTTAACCACTTGCACCACGACTAACACGTGACGACGGTTTGTTTCGAACTGAGTCACGAAATTCTAGTAGTTGGCTTTTAAGCCATATACACGGCGCGCGTATAACATTTCTACTAGCTGTATTAAGTGTTCTGTGTATTATACCAATATTTTTATGGTGATCGATCAAATATCTTTCATTCATTAAATATATTCATATATACAAATATCCTCTTATATATATATATATATATATATATATATATATATATATATATATATATATATAGAAAGTATATTTTGTTACTTGTTTTAAAAAAAAAATAGTAATAGTAAATATTATTTAAAGTATGACTACTAAGAATGTCCTTACCAATAGTCTTAACATTAAATTTACTCACAAATATTTCAAAAGTTTACTTGAAAAGATAACTCCCAGTGGTTCTAGTTACGGCGCCTCAACACGTTGGCCAACACAGTAGCGAATGTAGCGGCCTATAGCATTGGCCAACGTGTAAATGGGGTGTTTGGGCTTCATTGGTATGTATTGGAACGATGGCCCGAAAGTTGGCGCCAGATCCATGTGGTGTCGGTTTTTTACAAAAGATCAAAGGATTGTTGGCAGAGTTTGTTCGCCGCATCCACACGTTGGGCACGCGTTCAGTTTGCTACAAGCTCCCAGAGTGATTACACGCATCTGATTTAAATTTTATATTCAAGCTTTGTAGGGTGGATGCCCCAATTACCAGCCTTTTAGTGCCAATTTCAACTTTAAACATTCCTACTACTTTAATTAGCGCGATTTAATTATTACTGAACATTTGTTTCAATCAATAAGCTATTTATCAAAAAAAATTAACGTTTTTTTACAATCTAATTATTACAAGAACAATTTTAAAATGAAAAAAAAATTAAGCACATCGTTTATACGTGGTAGAACCATGCAATTATATTAGAAGTATAGTTGCAGCACGAAGGTCGGCTCGACCGGGGAAGGACCACGCTCTCACAGAATATCAGCGTAAAATAGTAGCTTAATGATGCTCTGTTTCGTATAGTGAGTGTAGAGAACCAGGGATCCTTTTTAAAGGAAACGAGGCATTTCATCTTAGTCCTCACGGGTGACAACACATCTGCATTTTGATTCGTAATCGAGGATAGACGTAGATGTCTGAAAAACGTCGATTTCTTATAATTTTATCGTGCAAGATTTCGAATCATCATCATCATTACCGCTGTTCATAAGTCCACTACTGAACATCTTTCTCCACAGACTGCCGCAAAGCATGGTCCTGAGCCACTTTGCTCGTCATGAATTTTTCATTTATGTTCTAAGTTATAATTAGTACCTATTATTAAGTCAGTGTTAATTATATTTATTGCTATTGTTTTTGTCTTTCTCAAAAAATATTTAAATTACCAAATAAATTATAAGGTGTTTTTTATATACATCAAATGTCTGATAGAAATGCAAGTACATATTTTGCTAAACTTTAAAATCAAAACCCAATTTTAAAACATAGACTAATCGATTATAACTCCTTTAACTTTAAAACAAGTTATTATTAATGGTATTTATTCCAGTTTATGATGCATGTAAAGAATAAATAAAGCTAATCGTATATCGTATATCTATTTACAGCCCCATTAATATCCACTATTATTTTATAATTCTTTTATAAAAACGTTAACCCCAAACTAGGATTTTGTCCTGTATCGCGGAGGCAGTTTACAAACATAAATTGCACAAGGACACACATCCAGACCCGAAACAATTATTTGTAGGACATACAAATACTTGTTCCGTGCGGGATCAAACCCGCGGCGCCCGGCGCAGCCACTCATTGCTGAGCCACTGCGCCACGGTGCTTATAAATTCGTCCGCACATTGGCCCGAACCGAAGTAAACAGAACGACCTTCCAACGTGTGGACGCCGTCACCAACTCTCGGCCAATATATTCGCCACTCCATTCGCCACTGTGTTGGCCAACGTGTAGAGGCGACATTAGGCTATTGAAGCATAAGTCTACTGGGAATACGCCTAAATAATAACGTTTTTGGGGAAGCAAAACTAAATTACATTCTAAGTATTTGCGTTCGGTATACTATGGTTTACAATTTTCTTCGGCTACATCACCACCTCCCAGCGGGTAGGATAGTAGTCAAGCACTAGGTTATGATACTTAGTAAATGTCAATGCCCCTTGGTGCTAAGAGATCGTAATATCTTTAATGATCAAAAAGTGACGGTAGCTTGATGGTAGGTGGCGGACTGCTGTCGTGGATTCAAATCCGCTATTCGACTACTGTAGTGACGTACGAGTGGCTAATAGTATCATTACGAATGTAAATCCCACCAAAATCAAAAATTGAATTAGAGAGCCAAATTACAAACGACTTTTTTATACGTGGTAGCCTGCAGCTGGTTGTAGCACGAATGGGTTGGTTCGACCAGGGAAGGACCACGCCTTCACAGAATACCAGCGTCAAATAGCTTAATGCTGCTGTGTTTCGTATGTTGAGAGTAGAGATCCAGAAACCCTTTTTTACCGGAAACGAGGAATTCCATCTTAGTTCTCAGGCGTGACAACCATTTATCCACTTATCGTCAGGTCTATAGTATATCTTATAGTCAGGTCAGGACTGTGTACTTATAGAAGTAAATATATATATACGAGTATGTAGGATATACTATGTGAATGTACAATATTCATCATCCATCCATTAAAGTCCTTCCCATAAATTGCCTCAAAGGGAGGATTTTGCCATAGTTGCCACGCTTGTCGGGCGAAAATATATTAATAGATCTGACCTAGGCAAAGCCGAGGTGGGTTACTGGTATTAGAAATATTTCTAAACAAACTATTTTATAATATTTTGAAATAATTTCTATATATCATTCAGAAAACTCCATGTTTTAGTTAAACAACAAAACGATCGATTTGCGTCGTTTATTTAGTATTACACACAACTGGAGAGTCGTACAAAGATTTTATTATGATAAGTTAAAAGCATTTAGATGCAAACGGATAAGTTAAATCAGCTCCGGATCCATATTCCCCGTCGCAAAAACTTGGTCCCGGCTAAAATTACATTTGTCTGC
Source organism: Parnassius smintheus behrii (assembly GCA_036936625.1). Lineage (NCBI taxonomy): Eukaryota > Metazoa > Arthropoda > Insecta > Lepidoptera > Papilionidae > Parnassius > Parnassius smintheus. The sequence goes on along the minus strand of JAUPFT010000015.1, from coordinate 7,361,154 downwards.
TTGGCTTTATACAATTTTACCAATATCTCGCTTCCGTAAAAGTAATCTTCCGGTAACCGTCCTTTATTTGCATTTCCTGAACCCAACTTACTTTTTATATTTATTCAAGTAAAGCTACTTATATGCCAGTTTTCTTTTTAACTTTTACAGGAAATTGTCATCTCTTGTTCAAGTTTATAATGTCATATTATTCTACTTCATGCTTACCAACCCTTAAGACTATTTTGAGATTCGTTGTAATTTTTTCAGTGTACGAGTCGAGTTACGCGGATTTTAAGTGCAATTTTAAGAGTTCACTCACCACTTGCTCGGCGGTGAAGTAACAAGTCTTGAGGAAACCAGATATGCATTTGAAACAGAAACAGAACAGAAACTTTTTATTCAATGTAGATTATAAATAATACTTATTGAGAGTCACTTTTTTTAATTTACCACTGGTTCTGAAAAAAATCCTGGAAAGAAACCTGGAAAGAACCAGCAAGAAAACCATCGGGATTTAAAAAAAACAGCTTAAAATTATGTATGAAATTAACAACACAAAACAAATTATAAATAGCTTGGTAGCGATCAGCTGTCCAAAGGGTTTTTATCATCCACAAATTCCTTTAAATTATAATAACCTCTTTTAAACAAACTTATTTTGATAAAAATGAGCGTATTGGTGGAATTCTGGCAATATACTCATTTTATTTTTATTTTTAAAGGGTCATCCCAAGCCTGATAACACTCCTGCTTAATGCGTAATTTAGTTTTTTGCTAGTAGGTCAATATCCAGGCATGGGACGTATACTATAACTTTACTTTACGAGTCTACAGCTTTTACATGAGTCTCTCTCGTCTTCCTAATGACTAACCTAGTAACTAGAAAACAAGAAACTCGGTTGCCAGCTGCCTTAACCGTGGCAACTGCAGCAAACACAGCACATAACCGCCTCCCCCCTTATTAGGCAATCTATGAGGAGGCCTATGTTCCACAATGAACTTTAATAGGTCTTTAGTGTATGGGAAAAATTCCAAAATAATCTGTTGGAATCCATGTGAGCTTTCAGATATTCCCAAAAATTTCCCACAACTGGCTGCATTATTCGTTCCCCATAACGTACGTGTGTGTGTGAGGCATACTACAAATAATATTGAGTAATGGATTTCCCTATATTCGTCTCATATCTAGCTGCGAAGTAAAAAAAAACATGGCTAAAGATGTATTAAAAACGAGCAGCCGTCTATTATTTGTGGATTTTATTGGAGAGGAGACGAAAGAAGCTTTTAAAACGAACTCGAATACATTCCAAGGATTTAATGCATTGCTGACGTGTAGGTAACAATTTTCTCGATGTCGACGCTCCAACATCTTTAAAGCCCTAGAAAGGCTCTCAACGCGAGTGCACCGAGTATACTTGTGGGCTATACTTGTAGACTCTTAGAGAGGATTTTATTTAATCGGTCTACTTCAAGTCTGTTTTGTTTTATCTTTGCGGTGAAATATTCTTTACTCTATTATTCGGCTTTGCCTGCATAGATTATTGTAAAATTTGTTTTGATTTTTTTTTCATTCATTATGTGACAAGGTTCCTTTCTGTTCCGTCCGAATAACTGTTAGAGTAGCTATAGTATTCACATTGTTTTTCTATCAGTGTTGTGCCGGTGTACAAATATCCACTCCCCAATATTATCCCGTGGGTGTCGTAAGAGGCGACAGAAGGAAACGAATCGGAATATGGACAGCAGCGTCTTCCTAATAACGATTAAAAATAAAGGAACTGCGGCTACCAATCCGCTTAGCAAACGTGGCAATGGCTGATACTTCCGCAAATGAGGCTGGTTGGGCTTAGGGTTCCCGAGTTCGATTTCCCGGTCGAGCCATGACCCTATTACGCGAGATGTTATAATAGATGGACTGTATACGCGGTAAGCTCCAAATCTATGGGGGAGACCTATGCTCAGTATTAGACTCCAATAGGCTGTAGCGTTAACGGTGATTATTTAAATGGCACCTACGGTATACCTTATACGTCGAAATGCTCTGGCAGTATCAAGATTATACTGAGTTCCTTTTTGGTAATCATTTACTAAATTTGTAATTTACTCACAAAATTAAATTATTTGAATTTCTTCATCAGTTAAACTTTGAAGAAACTGAAGCATTACTTACTACTATTTAATGTTACTTACACACCCTCTTACACACACTCATGCTTTCAACATGTTATACACAAAGAGATACATATTAATACACATTATACCATTTTTCTTTATATCAAAACACATTTTGTTATATTTAAGATTCACATTTCATCTGTTGTATACCTTCTATTTAAGTTATACTTATGTTAGTCTGTTAATATGTAATAGGGAAGAGCACTGTGATCTGAAAAACAGATATATATTTATCTAGTTCAGACACAGATGCTCCATCATTCTTTGTGAACCAGGTATAGATCATTATTATTTTTGGGGTATCTGTATAATTTTCTCATCTGGTTGGTTTCTATAAATATATAAATATAAATTAAAATGAAAAGATAAATATACATAAATATCAATAAAATAAAATAAATACAAAGAATACACAAATAAATAAAGATCCAACCAGATGGAAGCCGAGGGCAGGGGAGACCAAACGGCCGAGGGTTAGGGGGAAAGGGAAAGAAACCGACGGACGATGCGGGCGGTATCGAGGACCATTTTATACGTGGTAGAGCCAAGCTGCAGTTATATTAGAAGTATAGTTGTAGCTCACATGGGTCGGCTCGAAAGGGGAGGGACCACACTCTCACAGAATACCAGCGTGAAATAGTAGCTTAATGCTACTGTATTTCGTATGGTGAGTGTAGAGAACCGGAGACCCTTTTTACTGGAAACGAGGCATTCCATCTTAGTCCTCATGGATGACAACGCATCTGCATTTAAATTCGTAATTGAGGATTGATGTAGATGACCATGGGCCACAGAAACCACTTACCATCAGGTGGACTGTGCGCTCGTTTGTCACCCTATCCTATATAAAAAAAAGATCACTGCCCTCTGCATTTGAGCCCGGAGCGGTCCGTCACGGAGTCCCAGTCACCTCAGATGACCCGAGAGGCTGACTGGGTTAGCCCATTCGCAGAGACGACTACAGGAATAATTTAGGTCGGCCGACCACCCTACATGTCGGTCTTCTCCGGTCGAGCCGACCCATTCGTGCTACAACTATACATCTAATATAACTGCAGCATGGCTCTACCACGTATAAAACTGTTCTTTTTGGGTTAAAGTTTTATACATTTAAGATATGTACTCATACTGGTAATAAAGAATTGCCAGAATTACCATTATTAATTAGGGTTTTTCGCGACTTTTTAAAACAGCTTATATTCGAGAACTTTTGTAACTAAACTGTTGTCTGTTGTATTTTAATATAGCCTGATCAAAATTTTATACATTCTATGTATAAAAGCAGCACTATATAACTCATAGAGACAGTTTAACTTTATGTTGTGCCCGAAGTGCACGCTCTAAATGTTTTGCATGTACATGTCTAGACTAATCTAGACGTTTCGTGAGCAGAGTTAGTAATGTTATGATAAGGGTTATATTTAAAGTCTTACCGTTAAAAACGATGCACATTGGAACCCATTAAATCCAAGCACATCTACAAAACGTGTAATTCATGGCAGCAGTTATAACAAAACTGTCAAGTAGAGATCACACCACCAATGTTTCATTTGCAGTGCGTTTAAACGCAGGTGATGTGTAATTGTCCATATAGTTTCATGTACAAAAATGGGTGGTGCAACACTTATGTTACGCGCAGGTGCGTTTAGTGTGGTACAGCCCTTTAGAGCGAAAACTAAAACGTAAATGGAATTGATGGATTAATATCCAAATTGGTAGCGAATGCCAAGCAGTTAACAAAAATGGAACTTGTGGTTTCTAGTCACACAGATGAAGCAAAAATTTTATACTGTGTGGTTTATCTTCATAAAGTTTAACAAGTTACAATAAAAAATAATCAATTTATTTAAGAACACATAATTAATAATAATAATAATAATACAGTCGCCTCCCTCAATTGGCTACGTTTCGGTGACCTCTTCGGGGAAACCGAGGGTTTTGTCTGTGCAATACAGGATCAGGTTTTTTTGCGGATTGGTAGCCGCAGTTCCTTTATTTTTAATCGTTATTAGGAAGACGCTGCTGTCCATATTCCGATTCGTTTCCTTCTGTCGCCTCTTACGACACCCACGGGATAATATTGGGGAGTGGATATTTGTACACCGGCACAATCTCTAGAAGGTCCTATTTTTAAATAATTAGTGGAATCAGGCGTTACTTTCCGGAAATTCTTTCTATTTAAGTTGTTAGAACTTGATTTGTTTATTAGCGGTTAGCCACCGTAGTTTACATCATCTGAGGATGCCTTGTGTAGAGGCGAAATACGTGTCGTATTATGGAGGGTGGTGTGTCGTTCCTAGTGTGGCATTGGGACAGGTGGTGCTGGGATTGGTGGTGACGGGAATAGTGCACGCAATTAAGGCACGGTGGGAGGTGCTCTTCAAACTGGTAAGGACACATTATTTTATTTCATTACGCGGAAATAAGAAAATTAATTTCTAATAATTTCAAGGTTTTGTTTTTGCGAATCGGTGTAGATTTTGACGTCTTGAGTTTGACTTCGAGAGTAGGCCACTTTCTTAATATTTTTGCTGGTAGGACCACGCTCTCACAGAATACCAGCGTGAAATGGTAGCTTAATGCTGCTGTATTTGCATTTTGATTCTTAATTGAGAATATTTGTTGATGTATATGGGCCACAGCATCCACTTACCATCAGGTGGACTGTGTGCTCGTTTATCACCCAATGCTATAAAAAACGATGTAACGTCTACAAATAACATTTCCAATTCTGAGTAATTCGGTTAAGGCGGAATCACATTTGTCCGACGGCGGCGCTCCGATAGTTACGACCTTACGTCAAAGTTGACTTTGATAGATGCGAACTTCGTCCGGTTGCGAGAGCAGAATCGCAACTTTTATTTGGTTGTTTGAATAATTTCTTTCGTATTCGCATGACCTCGAGGAAACTGCAACTAGATAGTTTGGTTTCACGGAATGAGAAGGAACAGCTCTAACGATACTGTGGGGAACGGAATGTTTTGAAATTTGTTAAATTTTACCTTATTGAAGGGGCAAACGCAATTTATAGACACCCTAATTTATCGGCGTCTGTCTTTCCGTCCGACCACAAAGTAGGTAATTTTGATTTGTTACGCTATAACATCGCGATTTACCATCTAGGTCCTTCATCACTTCTTACGTCAATCTTTTTGGATTACAATCAAGCCTTTTCTTATAATAAGTAAAAAAGTAACCATTAAAATAGAAATAGAAATAGAAACTTTGAAATAATACTAGTTTTTACGGAATTTATCGCGTATATTTAACTTTTTAAATACCCGACGTTTCGAACGCTTTACAGCACTCATGGTCACGGGCGGGACTGAGATGTTCAACGTCCATATGTCATAGTTAACCGCGGTTACCATAGATTAAAATTTAACTTTTGTTCCGATCGATCGAAAAAAACTTTTATCTATGGTAACCGCGGTTAACTATGACATATGGACGTTGAACATCTCAGTCCCGCCCGTGACCATGAGTGCTGTAAAGCGTTCGAAACGTCGGGTATTTAAAAAGTTAAATATACGCGATAAATTCCGTAAAAACTAGTATTATTTCAATGTGTAGTGTTCGCGTAAATATAAGAAATCATTAAGAAATAGAAACTTTTTTATTCAATGTAGATTATAACAATACTAATTGAGAGTCACTTCTTTAATTCACCATCGGCTCGCAAAAAATTTTTATATCCAAAAATACTATACTATGTATTTTGTTTTTAGAATTACACACGAGGACTAAGTTGGATGAAATCATACGTCCTAGGCCGTAATAATATATTCTCTTCATGATATAATAACATTTTCTCCTTTATAGTCTGTGGATTTCCACTTTTTTTTGCTTTTTATATCCATAAATTCCAACTTTTCCCTTTTCCTGTTTTTAATTTATATATTCTTCTGTAGGTGTTTCAATCAGCAAGTGCTCTATTTAATTATGTATATATCACGTATGTTTATATAAACATATATGACTGCCTCTTTGGTCTAGTGGTTGTAGTAGCGCGACTGCTGATCATGAGGTCCTGGGTTCAAATCCCGGGTCGGGCCAAAAATTAATTATTGAGTTTTTCGGTCAAGAAATTCTCAGTAGTTGCCCGGAGTCAGGAAGTTGGTGGTGTCTCACCCATGTGCCTCGGAAAGCACGTAAAGCTGTTGGTCCTGCGCCTGATCTCTCTCCGGTCGTGTCGGTTTACCGTCCCGTCGGATTATGAGAGTGAGGGAATAGAGAGTACACCTGTGCTTGCGCATACACTTGAGCACTATAATCCTGTCCTGCGCCGATGGCTAGTCTCCCCTGAGGAAGGCGCCGTGGCCGAAATTCGGTCTGGAGGACATTATATATATATATATATATATATATATATATATATATATATATATACCTCCAGGCTAAGCAGAAATATATTACATATTATTTATAATATATTTCTGCTAAGCCTGAAGGTAGGCTGGTAGAGAATGCCCTGTTGCATTAAGTCCGTCTTTTTGTACTTGATGTGCAAATAAGGCATAAATAAATATATAACACAGAACTCTGCAGTAGGGGTACTCCGGCTACCAGCAAAAATATTAAGAAAGTGGCCTACTCTCGAAGTCAAACTCAAGACGTCAAAATCTACACCGATTCGCAAAAACAAAACCTTGAAATTATTAGAAATTAATTTTCTTATTTCCGCGTAATGAAATAAAATAATGTGTCCTTACCAGTTTGAAGAGCACCTCCCACCGTGCCTTAATTGCGTGCACTATTCCCGTCACCACCAATCCCAGCACCACCTGTCCCAATGCCACACTAGGAACGACACACCACCCTCCATAATACGACACGTATTTCGCCTCTACACAAGGCATCCTCAGATGATGTAAACTACGGTGGCTAACCGCTAATAAACAAATCAAGTTCTAACAACTTAAATAGAAAGAATTTCCGGAAAGTAACGCCTGATTCCACTAATTATTTAAAAATAGGACCTTCTAGAGAAGAAACGGCTAGACATTTTATAGTCCTCGAAAGCTCCAGAGCCGTAAGAGCGCAACTCCAGCTCGATCCCCGCTACGATTTTGTTAATTGAAATTTTAGGTGCTGATTTTACATGTGCTTTGTGGTAAAGGAAACCATAGAAGTAATCTGCATGTCTAAGAAATAATTTTGACAATACATGTGAAGTTCGCCAACATGCAGTGGGGCAGTGCGACGAACACAATACATGGTATACTGAAGAAATGAGAAAATATCTGTGCCTAACAGTGGGACACATCTTAATCTTAATATATATAAATTACGTGTCACGTTGTTTGTCCGCGATGGACTCCTAAAGTACTTAACCAATTTTAATCAAATTTGCACACCGTGTGCAGTTTAGTCCAACTTGAGAGCTATCTCTCAAGTTTTTATTTGCCCATGAGTTACCCACAATATTTTGTTGCAAATTTAAGTATTTTTAATAGGACATGTCTCCGCAATACGAATCCTTTACATGCCGGCGAGTTGAGACTTACAAAATAACAAATAAGTACGACCTTTCCAGTAACCCTTTAGACAGTAGTAAGCCAGAATAACTTCTTTTTCGTCCATACCGCCGCTGGATTTCCACAAAGTATTAAAGAAAAAGTTGCGAAAAACTATATAAGTGCCATATTAATAGCATCGCATTTATATTCAATATCTAAGATAACCTTCGAATAATTTTTCTTAAAAGGAGTATATAAAACAAACCAAAAAAGACGAAGCACACATTTTCCTCATACCTCAAAACCTGAAAACTAAAGTGTACAACCAGTGCGTGTTGTCAGTGATGACCTACGGAACAGAGACGTGGTCGTATGAGGGCGTTCAAAGTCGCTCAGCGAGCTGTGGAGAGGACTATGCTCGGGATTTCTCTGCGTGATGAACTTCGAAATGAGGATATCTGCAGTAGAACCAGAGTGACCGACATAGCCCAACGGATTAGAAAGCTGAAGTGGCAATGGGCTGGCCATATAGCTCGAAGAACTGACAACCGTTGGGGAAAAAATGTTCTCGAGTGGTAGGCTCGTACCGGTAGGCGAAGTGTAGGGCGACCCCCCACTGGAGTGACGACCTGGCAGGAAGACATGCAGGAAGTCGATGGATGCAGGTAGCTCAGGACCGTGCTTTGTGGCATATCTTGGTGGAGGACTATGTTTAGCAGTGGACTTGTGAAGGGCTGTGATGATGATGCTGATGACACATTTTTAGTCGCTATCGAGTCGTGCCTTTTAAAGTGGTCTTTACAAACATCTTTAATTAAAACAATACAGTTGCTTTTTGCATACTTAAAATGAGACGGCTTTAGACTTAACAAAAGCCGCGCAGAAATTGTTTTCTTTTTAACAAATGTCAAAACAAAATGGCGGCGGACCATTAATCAGCTGCCGCAAATTGTGGCGGGGAAAAACGTTGGACACAAAAAAATTGTGACAGGTGATTCTCTCAGTACTTAACTGCATATTTCATGCCAAAATATTCATAAATTACATAAAAAATTAGAAAACTTTAAATTTTGCATTTGTGTTTATAAATAACGCTAATAAAACAAATCATTAATTTTTATAATTGTGACTCAAAAACTATCGTCCCAGAAACTTAATTTGAATGTATCCACTTTACATAATTTTGATTGCTTAAGGTAAGTAGTGGCAACATTTATTTTTTCAGTGTTTCTTTAAAGACATAATTTGTTACAATCACATAAATAGGCCATTAGGGTTCAGCGCTGCCAGAGTCGTGAATTTTGCGAACGTTAACGTGGCACAAATGTCATCCTATTGAAATGCTGCATGGGAATTTTTTGTTAGTGAGTGACAGATCCAGCCTATATTATAGACTTTAAAGCAGACTTATATCCTATACCTTTAAACGAGCAATTCTTATATATATATATATATATATATATATATATATATATATATATATATATATATATATATATATATATATATATGTATATATATATATATATATACATATATATATATATATATATATGTGTATATGTATATATGTATATATTTGTATACAATGTCCAGGGAGTTTCGGGGGTAATAAATCGATATAGCTAGGATTTATTTTTAGAAAATGTATTTTTGTCCGTGTTTTCAGGCAATGAAAAACTGCTACAATATTAGAAGGTAAATTTTTAAGTTATGTTGTTGATCGTAATAGCTTAAGTGGATATCGAGCGGTCGCGGAAGCGTAATACCTTGGTTCGCGTTCTGTCTTCGGTCCGACTTTTTTCCTTTTTTTTTTAAGTTCCCTTCTTTTGTGAGAAAATCTATTATTACGAGCCCTTCTTTTTAGTATTTTTTAAAAATACAAAAATTTTAATTAAACTAATTGCACTCGTGATTTTATATTCAAATAACCAGTTCAGTTTTTTCTATTATGTCAATGTGATTAAAAAATATTAATAATGTTTCATCAGTATGTAATTTGTATCTGAATATAATTTCCAAAACACACGATTTCCAAAAAAAATACCGAGGAAAGCTCGGTCATCCAGGTACTAGACTTTGAAGCAGAAAAAAGAACATGCATTTCTTTTGTTTGAAATTTTTAGAAGAAAAGTCAATCGAGCATACATAATTTTACTTTAAGTAATAATCGCCACCTACATACTTAATTCAATTCTTCATCACCAGGCCGTAATAGTCTACTACAAAACGTGGCCTATATTTCCCTTGCAAGAAAAATTTGTTCCAACAATCATACTTTGCAGACATTGATAACAGCAGTACCGACGTATGCAGAGTCGTTCAAAAACTTCGATAGCGTGATTTAGGCTCCGGTTGTTGTTTGGTTCGTGTACGCAATTGAGTTGTAATGAGAGTGCCGCTACACCTTAGGCCACCACCCACCATACAATAAGGTCGAGATTAGGCTTAGTACTGTTGAAGTATTACTTATTGAATCCGGTTAGGATTTGTACCCAGAATCACTAAGCATTCTCACCACCATCCACTATCGTCTTTTGTCTATGGTACGTGAATTTCGAGAACTATATCTGTATTAGACTTAAAATTTAAACGTAGATCACGTCTTCGGTAAGGGGCCACGTCAGCAGTAAGGAGGTATCCGTTTCTCGTTATTCGCCGCACGAAACACAGCAGCATTATGCTGCTATTTCACCCTGGTATTCTGCTAAAAGTAAGCTCAGCCGCTTATATACTGAATTACTCATAAGCTGCAGTGTAGGTCTACCACGTATAAAGTCTATAATTCTCGTGCAGAGACATAAAGGATAATAAAACATAAATTTATTTCAAAATGAAATATATCTCATACACGTTCAATTTCCTAACCCATAAAGCGTGTTTAAGTGCGGCTCTAATAAAAATTCTTATCACCTGAGAGCTGTTGAGAATTTTACCGACGTACGCCTGTACACGGATGGCCCATTCAATAAATCCCCCGTCCCAGCGCCTTTCACTCTCATTCCGTTGCTCTCAGCCTGAAGTGATAGAAATTACTTAGAGATACGACCGCTAAGATTTACGGCTCAACAACGAAGGCTAATGCATGCTTTTATTTAATACTGCGTAAGGGAGAACGTTACAACGAAAGAGTGAGAAAGAGATACGAAGATTATAAGGCACGTTTCACATCAGGTGACAAGAAACAGCGCCGCACCGTGTTAAAGTACTAACAAATGATAATTGTATGGAATATATACAGTAGCTAAATGGTAAACATACTTCAAGCAGTATTACATATGCTACTGTCTCACTGGTTTAGTGATTGTAAACGCGATAGACGATCAATAGGTCCCGGGTTCAAACAACCGGTCAGTCCAATTAGTTATAGGGTTTTTCTGTCACGAATTCTCGGTAGCAACCCGGAGTCAGAAAGTTGGCGGTATTTCATCCCTGTGTCTCAGAACCTGCCTCTTCTGTCGAGTCGAATGACCGTGCCATCGGACTACGAGAGTAAAAGAATTGAGAGTGCAACTGTGCTGTCTGTGTGCTAATGCTGTTCTGCGTAGATGGCTAGTCTACGTTGAGACTAACCGCCGTGCCCGAAATTTGGTTTGGAGGACATTATTATCATTATTACATTTGCTAGAACCTATAAGTAATGTATACAAATTAACTCCTTCATTTACCTCCCATCGGACAATCAAATACTCGTTGTTGGCTTAGCATGCATTCGAACCAAATGGTTTGCTTCATCGTTCGCCATGCGTACAGCAACGGAGTGGAATAAGTTGCCAACATCTGTCTTTCCATCTGATCACAATGTGTGTGTCTTCAAGTCAAGAGTGAATAGGCTTCTGGTAAGTCGGTGGGCTTCACCATCTTAGACTGCATCACCACTTACCATCGGGTGGAATAGTAGTAAAGCGCTAGCTTATAATATAAAATTTAAAAAAAAATGTCTTGTACGTGGTAGAACAACTGTTGAGCGTATTACAGTTTAAGCATAAATGAGTCGTCTTGACTCGGGAAGGACCTCACTCGCATAAAATACCAGCATGAAATAGCATAATAGTGTTTGTCGTGTGGTAAGCGACAAAACTTGGAGACTTCTTATTGTAACGAGGGAATTCCAATTTAGTCCTCAGAGGCAACAACACATTGGTATTTTGATTCTTAATCAAGAATAAATGTAGGTGTCTATGGAACACAATATTTACTTGCTAATTAGACTGTGCTTGTTTATTGCCATTTCAGTGGGTTCTCAATATTACGGTTTATTTGATTCGGTTTTTCAATAGTGCATAACACCGATTTCAGTTTTCGTAGATCGGAGCAAAGATTCATATTTAATAGTTGAACGTAGCTTTCGTGAACTATATAACATTACGCTGTCAAACACCTCAGTCAGAAGACCAACCCCCCCCCCCCCCGTGACCGTGGGTGCTGTAAAGCGGTCGAAACGTCGGTAATTAATAAGTTAAAATTACTACGACAAAAAAAATATAATAATACGTAAAATTAGTTTCATTTACTGTACAATGCATTAAAAATCTTAAGTGTTTAAATTTATAACACGTTTTGAAAATTGTCGCATAGATACTATTGCGCACTATAACTATTCGGATTTATGTTAACTTGGTATGGCAGTAAAAGTAAACAAAACATTTTTTATTTCTGGTTTAGTCTGTATAGTGTAAATACACTCATATTTACGCTCAAAAAACGTTAGAAACCTAAAAGAACGTTTCGGACCAAAATATTAAAGTTATAGTCTTCAAGAGTGTGCTCAGGACTTTCATTCTTCAATTCCTTCCTCCCTTTCCACCAATAAATAGGCGGTCGGCGGTCCTTTACCCATTCCTACTAAACGGTTTGCCTCGCTTTCGTGATGCATACAACAAAGGAGTGAAATGATCTGCCTTTGCACCCGATTACAATGTAAGCGTCTTCATAGTATGTATCTTACGTGGAGGTAATAAGGTCACCTTGAAGTTTGCCGCCCTATAAAACCAAAACTAGGAGAAGTACAGAGACAAAAACACAAAGTTGAATACTATAACTATTAAAACAAGAAAAAAAAGCAAACGAGCTTTGGATTGCCAAAAATCAGCTTAAAAAAAACTACACTACACAACACTAAAATCGACTAAAATATTTACTATAATGTCAACTGTCAAAATGACGTCGATAAAGCAGCGCCCTTTTGACCTTTTGATCCTACATATTATTGGATTGACTGAGGAGCTATTGTATCACAGAGCTATCTATGTAAACAAGGCTGTGGTTTTCGAGTTATAAAAAATTGACCACATTAACCGGATGATCATATTACCCTCACGTACTATAATAGGCAAATGTACGCTGAGACAGCACGATTTACTCATTTACCACCAGGTGGAATTGTAATCAAGTACTGACTTAAAATCGGCAAAAAATAATAATAAGCCTTTATCGAACATTGCTATGAATATCTTGCAATTCTTTTCAATTTTATATTCTGTCCCGACCACAGAAAAGTATGTGATTGAAATAATAGTCGTACGGAGAGGAAATGAATTGCGAAAAGGGAAATAGCGCGGGGCAACTGCAAACGAACGATTTAAAGAGTTTTAAAAAGAATTCCTATAGAGCTTCTATAATTATTTTTGTAGAAACTGTAAATAAAGTAATACAAAGAGCTTTTTTTCACACACAAAAGATACGATATGAATACAATACAAATACAATACAATAAAAGTTAAAAAAATCTGGACAAATTGTCCAATATGAAAAATATATTCATCATCATCGTTTTAATATAGGTATTTGCACATTTCAGTGACACCTACCACACTTAAATATTATTATTATTATAACATGTAAATATTATGTGTATGACACAATATATTTTATTACGATTTTGTTTTAATTAAGTTAGTAGGTAGATATTATTGTTAATATTGTTGTATGTTATGTGTTAATATTGTTTTACTTATTTTATTTTATTATCTATGGTAACAGAATTATGTCCTAAACTGCTAGGTAAATAATTTCGTGAACGCACGACACGGCAAACGTCCCGATACCATCCACACCATCTGGATGCTTGGCGGTCCACCACTGTACGTTTCACAAGGAGTTTTCTTCCACGTACAACCTCTCTGTGGAATAGTTTATCACCGGCGATTTTTCCGGACCGATACGACCTGGGGACCTTCAAGAAAAGAGCTTACTCCTTTCTAAAGGGCAGGCAACGCACCCGCAATTCTCCTGGTGTTGCGGTTGATCATGGGCGGCGGTAGTCACTTAACATCAGGTGAGCCGCATGCTCGTTTGCCCCATCTTCTATAAAAAAAAAAAAATATGAGGCGCCGACAGTATTACAGCGCTGTGGTTATGGCAACACTACTACAGTATCATGTTATGTCGATCTTTTCGTTGCTGCAACCCAATTTGGTGTATATTGTTTTGTTTTTTACTTACTTTTAAGTTCTTTTGACTTTGTGAGTAAAGCGAAACCATATCAACAATTAGAGACTCATTTCCCGATGTAAGCTTTTACAGGTTGGTGAAGAGCACCCTGCTCTAACTTTGATTTAATGAGGGTACATTAAATATATAAGTGATTGATTGTAAAAGGCTCGTCGAACAGTCACGAATAAACCGTCAATCCGCTTACCCGTGTCTTATTTACGAAATACACTACAGTGGCGACGAGGATTAAGTTGTTTTTATTTTTCGGTAAATTACGTGGACGCATATATTAAATATAATGTCAATAGGCAAAGTGAGTGAATTAAACGTCAAAACAGGAAACTGGACTTTATATGTGGAGAGACTAGAAATGTACTTTACGGTAAATGCAGTGAAAAACGAAATGTGGTTGCCGACATTAATCGCCGGTATGGGAGACGAAGCGTACTGTTACATCCCTATTTACGCTGTCACATCACTATTTGTTAAAGTAAAATGCTGACTTGCAATTATTGCTGGTTTATTCAAATACAATATTAAAAATCAGCAATAATTTTGCTATAAATACGCAAGACTTTCCTAAATTCGTTCAGTTGGTTGTTCTTCAGCTAAACTGCTCCCCAGCTACGGAGCTGGTTCTTGCCTGCCGGCTGGCTATCAGTGAAAGCTAAGAATACACTCCGGGTCTACTCTGCCCTTCGCCAGGGTTATCGCGCTGTTATAATCCAAGTCGCGTATAAGTTTTATGTAATAGTAGAAATTCTGTGTCCGAACTTGTGTATGAGTAAAATATTTAATTAATAAATAGTTGTCGAAATTTCAGTACTATCTTTTTTTTATAAGTGCTGAATAGGACAATCTAACAGTACGAATTATTAAGTAATTTAACAAGTCCGATTAAACCGGGAGATAAATCGTATCAAGAAGTGGTAAAAATACTTCGGGAACATCTTCAACCGAAACCCGCGTTCATGGCGGAGCGATATCGTTTTCGACAAAGAAGACAGTTGAGCGGAGAAACGATTCAGCAGTATATAACCGAACTTAAGAAATTGTCGAAATACTGCGAGTTTCATTCAACTCTAGAGGACAATTTAAGGGATCAATTGGTGTGTGGGCTAAGAAGTGATGTCATCCGTCAACGATTATTCGCAGAAGATAATCTGAAATATTCCGTAGCCGTGAGAATAGCTTGCGCTTTAGAGGCGGCGGAGCGGGATTCGGCCGCGGTGGAGCCGGCGGGCGGTGGCGACGGGCTCGGCGGTAGCGGCGCGGACAGCGCCTTGCATGCGGTGACGTCATCGACAAGCTGCGCTCGAACGCGGGAGCAGGACAGCGCACCGAGGGCTTTTAAAGGTCGAGAACATGGCGGCGGCAATGCGCTATATTGCATCGAGTGCGGGTCGAGGTACCACCGAAGTGATGATTGCCGCTATAAGAAATTCGTGTGTGGTAAATGAAAACAGAGCGGTCATCTACGCCGGGTATGTCCCAAACGAAGGGGGTACACGGGAAATGCGGGCTCCCGAAGCCACATGTACCATGTGGAGGCGGCAGAGTGCGAGACACCGTCAGCGGATGACGAGCCACCATCCGTGGAAAGTCAAACGGAGTTACAGGAGGATCTACACCATCTATGTTTAAATAGCTATAAACCGGTGAGCCTAACATTATTATTAGACGGATTTAAACTTAATATGGAAATTGATAACGGGTCGGCAGTGTCTTGTATAAGTAAAGCGACTTATAATAAATATTTTTACACTAGACCTATGGACAAGTTCGATCTGGTTCTAAAATTTTATGATGTCGAAGTCGAATCAAACCTTTAGGCATCATCAAGCCCGAAGTTAGATATGGAAATATAACAAAGCACTTAGAACTGTTTGTAATAGATGGGGGCACGACTTCATTGTTGGGTAGACAGTGGCTGTCGGAACTGCAAATTAAAATTCCGACATTCCACAGCATGGTGCTGGATGACCATTTTAATAACAATAATTTGTCATTATTATTCGACAGATATAACAAGTTGTTTTCCGGCGGCTTGGGGCGGTTCGCGGGCGGCAAGGCAACACTGCGAGTCCGGGAAGGGGCGACACCGGTGTTCTGCCGCGCACGACCCTTGCCCTACGCGCTCAAGGACCGCGTGGATGCTGAGCTGGATGCGATGCTTCGGGAGGGGGTTATTGAACCCGTGGAGAGCTCTGACTGGGCTACACCTCTGGTGCCGGTACGTAAGGCGGGTGGTGGGCTCCGAATTTGTGCTGACTATAAAGTGACGCTGAACCCTGTATTGCTGGTCGATAGATTTCCCTTGCCTAGGATTAATGATTTGTTAGTAGGTATGAATGGCGCTAGAATATTCTCTAAAATCGATCTGTCACAAGCCTACAATCAGATCGAACTAGATAACTCTCAAAACCTTACCGTTATAAATACACATAGGGGCTTATTTACGTATAACAGGCTAGTATATGGGTTGTCATCAAGTCCAGGAATTTTCCAGCGTATAATGTCAAATCTTTTTCACGATATCGAAAAGGTAGAAGTATTTTTAGACGATATAATAATAGGTTCTTCTAATGAAAGAGAGCATTTACAAATATTGGAGAAGGTGCTTAGTAGATTACATAAAAACGGAATGAAGCTGAGGAAAGACAAATGTTTATTCACGGTGGACGAGGTCAAGTATTTAGGATATATTATTTCAAAAGATGGCATTAAAGTTGATCCTGACAAGGTAGCTGCTATGGTAAAAATTTCTGCGCCCCAAGGACGTTTCGGACTTAAGATCATTTTTAGGATTAGTCAATTTTTACGCTAAGTTCATTAAAAATTTAAGTACTACCTTAGCCCCACTTTACGGCTTATTAAAAAAGGGTGTTAGTTGGGACTGGGACAGAAGTTGCGAGGACTCTTTTAAAAAAATTAAAAAAGTCTTAACCAGTGCTGAAGTATTAGCATTACGATCAAAACAAACCGTTAATACTGACGTGTGACGCGAGCGCTCGAGGTATAGGAGGCGTCCTCACTCAGCCGTGCGCCGGCGCAGCGGGAAGCGAGCGGCCGGTGGTCTATGTGTCGAGAGCTCTCAGCGACGCGGAGAAACATTATTCACAAATTGATCGCGAGGCTTTAGCAATTGTTTTTTGCTTAAAAAAATTGCATCAATACCTGTATGGTCGACGGTTCACCTTACGTACTGATCACAAGCCGCTTGTCAGTATTTTTGGCCCAAAACATGGCATTCCTTTAATGGCTGCGAACCCATTGGAGCGTTGGGCGATTACGGTATCCGCTTACTCTTATGACATAGAGTACGTTAGTAGTAAACAGAACTGTGCGGACGGCTTATCTCGTCTACCGGTATCGGTTCAATCCACAAAGAACGAATGTTTAGATTTACCTGAACAAACGTATTTACATTTCGCTCAAAGTGAAATGTTACTGGATTATAATGAAATTAAAAAACAAACCCAGTGCGATCCGATTTTAGGTAGAATTATACACTTAAGAGAAGATTGGCCCACCGATAATAAGGTCAAATCATTGCAACCGTATTTTAACCGAAAAAAGGAACTATACGAAGAACTAGGGTGTATCATGTGGGGTCATAGAGTAGTCATACCGGAGAATTGCAGGGGTAGGGTGTTAAACGAACTCCACGAATGCCACATGGGAATCGTCAAAACGAAGGCGGTAGCTCGAAGCTATGTGTGGTGGCCGGGGATCGATGAGGCAATCGAAACGATGTGCCGAGCGTGCGTCGTGTGTGCGGCCGAGGCGGACGCGCCCCAACGGCACACTCCAAGCCCGTGGCCATGGCCAGCTAAGTCTTGGTCTCGTATACACATAGATTTTTAGGGCCAATTTTCAATAAAATTTACTTGGTAATAATTGATGCCAGAACTAAATGGCCAGAGGTTTTTTATGTACCGAGTACAGCAGCTAGCCACACTATAGTTAAACTTTCCGAAGTTTTTGCTAGGTGGGGTCTACCTTAACAATTAGTATCAGACAATGGGCCGCCATTTACCAGTAGGGAATTTTCTCAGTTTTTAACAAATAATGGTGTTGGCGACGCGCCTATAAGAATATTTCAATTTATTAGTTAACCGATTACGAATAGCTTCTAAAAAGCAAATTATCAAGCAACAATGTTGCTCCTCTCAACTGCGGACGTCTAACACTTAGACACGAAAATATCTCTGTTGACTGCGGGTGTCCAAGTATTGGACATTTTTTACCCGCTCTTTTAATGTCGAAATATAGCATTACGCACTATGTCTAACTTATTCTACCATATGTCGATGTGTACGGGATAAAAAAGATTACCATAAAAACCCCACAGCTTATACACTTTAGTAGGATTTTTTATATATACCATCTTAATGCCGCATCTGGTCCGAACTACATTCTACATCTGTGGAAGTTGATTGTTGATTCTTCTAAGCTTACTATTAATGCGTCTTATGATAAAAAATTGTATTGTAGCCTATGGTTTTGCGCATAAAATACTGTAAATAATAGATTTAAAATTAAATGAAAATAAAATCGAAGTATTAAAAAAACTTTGTTTCATCGAGAAATATGAAAATTTTGTCTTTATTCAATATTTACTTACACTTATTACTTTGGGGCTTTATTTAATTTATGTACTCGTTTATAGGAAATTTCATAGAGAATTCAGAAATGTATACATATTATAGTATTTGATATACCAAAATAAAGAAATTTGCGTTTAAACGGATTGCGCCCAATGCGCCGTCAATTTTATTAAACAGCTCCGCAGTCAACGGAGTATGACGGTTAGAGTCTCCGCAGCTGAAAGGTTTAGTTGAATCTTAAAGAAATATCGAATCAATAATTTGAAGGTCTTGGGTTCGACTCCCAGGCCGGAATAGTTTATCGTTTTCTTAGTAATATCTTTTAATAAATTCATATAGGGAATTTTTAAGATATACCGGATTTGTTCCCCGGTTGAAATCATCTTTCCAATGATGTTAATTTAAAGTTAGTTACCAGATTTGTTCCTCGGTCGAGATGATCGCTGTGCATAAGTAGAATCAATGGAGATTAATTGCATAAGTGTTGTCTTATATGAGTTTGATATGTTTTGTATGAAAACAAATGCCTATTTTTATGATTGATTTATGAAAACATTCACTTATATTGTTTGATAAGAAACATGATAACTGATAAGAATCTGATTAGAAATAGTTTTCAACGTTTGAGAATTGTGTAGAATCAGTTATTCACCTAGTATTGTTGATATTAGTGTATACTAAACTTTCCATTTTTACTGATAGTCGATAGCCGTGCAAAAGTTAGTTGTTCAAATAGTGTGAGATCATAGACGCACGCTAGCCACGTACTTAGGAGGTCAAATATGTAGAAATCTAAATATTTGCAATTTCAGCAATTTATGTAAAAATGAAAACATTTCAGATTGATTGTACGTGTAAAAGAGGTGAATTCTATGTTATTTTTATGTGAAAATTCCTGTGAATAAGTGAAATAATGATAGTTTTGTATTAGAAATTTAAAAGTGTTTTAATAGTGAAATGAATAGAGAAAATGTAAATTAAACTATTGTATTGGTTAAGATATGTATAATTTCAGGTGAAAAACATTTTTTTGACTTTCTATGTTAAATATTTAAGAAATTTCAACTTTGAACATGTGAGTAAAATGGGCATATTTTGTTAAATAAATAAAAGTTAAGTAAGAATAGAAGGAGAGTTAATTGAGCAAGTGGATGAGTTTGTGTATTTGGGATGTGTATTTAGCAGGGATGGTAGATATGATAGGGAAATAGAACGACGAGTAAATGCAGGGAATAGAGTGAATGGGGCACTACACTCTATTATGAAGAACCAGAATGTGTCAAAACAGGCACGTATGGTAATTCATAATGCTGTGTTAGTCCCTACTTTAATGTATGGTAGTGAAAGCTGGGTGTGGCAGAAGAAGCACGAAAGTAGAATAAATGCTGTAGAAATGCGGTCTTTAAGGAATATGCTAGGGTTTAATCTGAATGACAGGGTGAGAAATTGCGTGATAAGAGATAAATGTGGTATGCAAGATGATGTTGTGACCAAGATTAAGAAAGGAATGCTTCGGTGGTTTGGTCACGTAGAAAGAATGAATGAGGAAAGAGTGACAAAGCAAATTTATATGGCAGATGTGAATGGCCGAGTCGGAAAGGGACGCCCTAGAAAAAAGTTTATCGACCAAATTGGCGATATTTTGAAAATGGGCCACGTTAGAAGTACCCTTAACCGACGAGCATGTATGCGTAGATATATGGATGTAAAGGAGGCGAAAGAGGTATGTCAGGATCGTGCCAAATGGAAGTCCGTAGTCTCTGCCTACCCCTCTGGGTGACAGGCGTGAGTGTTTATGTATGTTTTATGTAAATAAAAGTTTTTTTGTGATATGAAAATGCAATGTACATCGTAGTATAGATATTTTTTGTGTTATCTTTATAAGTAAGTTGTATAAATGTATGTCTTATACATATAAAGTTATTGAGAAAACCGTGAGAGAGAGATAGAACAAATTGATGTAATTGAGTTGCGCAAGCGCACGAATGGCGTGGCTCACTTTCGCGTATAGCTCTGGGGTAGCTCAGTAAACCAATTTTTTTTTGCAATTCTTTCGGGAATCGTTCGGGGAAGTTTCGGGAAAGTTCGGAGAAACTTCGGGAAAAAGTGCAAGACCAGCAGTCAATAAGAAGAAAGAAAAAGTGTAGGGAAGTGATAGGGAAAAGTAATTACTTTCTCACGGAACGGTTTGAAGATAATTGCTGTTTTATTCCTAAGAAATTCGTCCCTCAAAATTATACAGTCCACATCGAAGAGTTAAGGCGTTGGGACCGGGACGACTTCGGAAGGCCCGTAATCCCCGCCTGAATCTATTTTCTGAAAAGGAAGAGGTTATCGCCCTTGTGTGTTACTCCGTTGCGGAGATCACATACGTTGTTCCCGAACCCAACGTAGGCGTTACAGGAGGCCGGATCGAGAGAAGCCTCGATTCCCCCCTTCTGTTTCTTAGTTTAACGTTTACGCACCCTGGTTCCTTTTCAAGTGGTCCTTCGAAGCAGGATCAAGGAACCAGCGGTGGACTGCCCGGTTCCTTTTCAAATGGTATACAACATGTTTTCACCGCACCGTACCACCCGGCTTCAAACGGTGCCGCGGAAAACGCAGTACGCACTGTCAAGAAAGTTATTAAAAAGGCAGTGAGGGAAAATAAAGATATAAATTTATTTTTAAACACTTTCCTATTGCATTATCGAAATACCGAACATTGTACTACGGGCGAAAGTCCCGCTTCTCTCATGTTAGGAAGAAGATTACGTACTAAACTAGACGTACTTAGACCGGATATTGAGAATAAAATTATTAAAACTCAAATAAACTAGAAAGAGAACGCTCCCACTGGTGAACGTGGCCTGCAGCCGGGTGACGATGTATGGCTTCGCCAATATCAGGGGAGCGACAAGTAGGCAGCCCGACAAGTGACGCAACGTTTGGGCTTAACGGACTACAAAGTTTTAGACATTATAGGTAAGGAGTCACATAAGCATATCGACCAGCTAAAACGTAGAATTAGGAGTTCACTGATTTGTCCCCGTAGTAGTAGTATTCAGCCAAATTCGAGTTCCGAGTCTTTGTCTTGCTCCGGTGCAGAGAAAATTAATGCGCCTAGAAAAAACCCTGCCGTAACAGACACCGGGAGGAAATCAAAAGCACCGGAGGGAACTGAAATAATAGATAAGAGTGATTGCTTAGATACGGCAAGGGAAACGTCAACACTTCGTGCTCCATCAGCTCATACGTCGCCTGTGCCGCCCACAACGCCGCCCCAGGTCTTCCGGCCGGTACACAAGTACCGTGTGGATAACCCCCCCCCCCCGCTATAAAGATCGCACTATATTATTTTTATATACTTCTTTTTTTTTAAATAGTTTCAAGATTTTTTTTCCTTTCCTGTATAACAGTATAGTATAAAATACTTATATGTATTTCTAATTGTAAGTCTTAATTAAGGAGGGAGGATTGTAATGAGGGTACATTAAATATATAAGTGATTGATTGTAAAAGGCTCGTCGAACAGTCACGAATAAACCGTCAATCCGCTTACCCGTGTCTTATTTACTAAATACACTACAGAGTACGATTCATTATGTGCCGTTATTTAGTTTAAAATAATCAAAGGCCATTTATTTTATAAATTTTGTGTTATTTTAATCTTCAAATATTTCGAATGAACTTACATTAGGGCCTAGTTTAGTATTAGCCTAGATTACTCCTAGCATTGATGTTCATCTGTTTAAGATATTTCATTTCAACCGGTTCAGCCATTCCGAAGGTTACTCCACACAGAGAGACAGCCATACGGACAAAAATATCAAAAGGGTTAGTTATGTCTTATCCTCTCAAACGCCAAGCGTCCAAATTTGACCGCTTCGATATTCCGTCAATTTGACCGTACCCACCCACAGCACTTTAACCCATAAATACTTATGTTTAGAGACTACTTTTCTATGAAACGTTTGGCGCTATAGAATCAATATGAAATTTTCTATCCTCTAGTGGAATAAAAAACGGTTAGTCTATGGATATTCATTTGTATTCTACGTTCATTACGTACGACATTTTCATTTGGATGTTGTTGTGTTGATTTTTATATTTTTCTAGTGTTTTACTATAGTGTTTTATTATACAATTGTCATAAAAGTATTTGTGTGAATATAATTTATCGTTTTACGTAAATAATTTCGAGTAATATATAGAAATAACCTTGATTTTCACGCTGCCGACATCCGCTTGGATTGTTTTTTTTTTGTTATATATATATATATATATATATATATATATATATATATATATATATATATATATATATATATATATATATATATATATATATATATATATATATATATAAAATACACTAAAATCTTTTTAAAATTTATTAAAAACCCGACTTTTGTTTAGACCACAGAATAGAGAATTTTGTATCTATACAAAAATTTACTTTTCTATAAAGAAGTTTGACATTATAAAATCTATTTTATAATGTCAAACTTCTTTATAGAAAAGTAGTCTCTAAGTATAAGTTTTAATGGTTTTAAGTACTGTGGGTGGGTGCGGTCGCATGCGACCGCTCAGGATTTATCAGGCGCATGCGACTGCATGGGAATTTTATGGGCATTGAAAGGTTAAAAGTATTCAAATAACCTCCTCGGCCCAAGCGAAGCCAGTTAATTCGATACTAAAGATACACACTTCAATTCTATTTATATTTATCTATAAATAACATTCGTATTATGAATGCATCATACTGTTTCATAATATGCACAACACGAACGCATCTGGCATGAAGTTCACCGTACCGAACCATGACTTGTGTGCTCGGGTGTACATTGTTAATTACACAGACTGCACGCTGGATCGGAACACGCCTGTGCACTACGGAACATAAAGAGCGCACGTCACATAATATATCATTTAAAACTGTTGGCAGTATCTCCGGAACAGACACATTTTATACATGTCGATATTACATTCAACTCAATGTATGTATAAAATGATCTACACTTTATAAATAGGCTAAGATTTATTACATCTGAAATATGGTGACGGCTCCGAGGCTTAGTGGTTTAGCAATGTAATGCGGCACAGACGGCCACAGATTCAAATCCCGCACGGAAAGTATTTGTGTGGCTTACAAGCCAATTCTTGCGGGTCCCGATGTTTGGCTTTGTAAAATGTATATTATGTACACATGTATGTTAGCTGCCTCCACGATAAATTAGAAAATCCTAGTGTGGAGGTAGTTTTTTAAAAGAGACGAGAATAGTTTTAATAAAATAAATAACACTATTTTTAAGGTTTTATGGTGTTTATTTAGCTTATTGGACACTTCGCAAAAACACTGAGTAAACTTTATTATCGACATTCACCGTGACAATATGGTGCCCTCTCGTTCATGTCTACCACTGATTAAACGAAATAAATCTTTTAAAATATTTGTTTTTTTTTATTATTTTATTAAAATGAAATGGCAAACTCAGATATAGTGTACTTAACGGTAAGTAGTTAGTGCAGCCCATGGGCACAAACAATGAAGGCGACAGATGCGTTGTCATCTGTGAGAACTAAGATGAAATGCCTCACTGGTTATAATTAAAGTGATTCTCTATGCCTTTCAGATCGGACCAGTGTAACGCAGTCTTGCTCGGCGGTAGAAATATATATCGCGGCCTCACCACTCCACTCCCTACTTCTAAGCAAAAAGTGGTCCTACAGCTTAGAAAAACTAGAATTTTATTTCTTTACAAATTTATGTTAGTGTAGGAGAAAAAGACTTCTTAAACAACACGCATTGATCATGAGCTGTTATAATGCTGAAAATTATTATATTTTATCCTTATGATCCTGACGAGGATACTAGAATAAAGCTATTAAATTATTATATTGTTGTCAGTCCTTGATACGAGTGCAAATTTTCAAGTCAATGGGCCGTCTGCATGTTGGTGAAAATTGCATGAAAATTCCGTTACGTAGGTAGATATATACGCAAAACTAATAAAAGCGTGTTGAAAATACGTACTATTTTGTTTATTGATCTTTAGGTATATATTAGTATGATTACGAATAAATGAAGCAATTAATAAGCCAAGCTGGCTTACCAAGTTTCTACTTATTTTCTTCTCAAGATAATATATATCTGTTAAAGTTCTTTCATGATGTATTTATTGTTTATGAGATATCAACGAAAGTCGAGAATATGTGCCGTAAATACACCATTCATTTTAGAATAGTAATTATAAACGAGGTTACGGAGGGACTGAAGTGTTTGACATGCTAACTTTAGCTTTTAATTGTTACTTTTTTGTTTTATCCACATAAAATAAGTTCAGCGTATCTTGTACACTGTTATTACGTGTTATAACGAGTAATTTATACCTGCCGTAGTTTTCTGTGGTCAAGCTTTTTTAGCATTTGACGAAATACAATAGTGAATTATCTTAAACAACATGCTGCCGCCGCAGAAGTTTTTTAACCACATGTGCTCCGTTACAGCCTATTCATACTAAACTACTCAACATAAACCTCCCCTATAGATTACCTCATAGGGTGGATATTGGGACCATGGTTCACCACGCCTAAAGCTGAGTGCGAACTTCTGCAACTTTTAATATTAGTATTATTTGAGTTTTGAACATTGGTAAAAATATATTTGAGGTGTCAATGTGTAGCGAAATAAATATTATGTTTTTCTTCTCCTTCTTTCTTTAAATAATAGGAGGTCTGTAAACAGATATGATGGACGAACGTACGTATGTAGCATGCTCATCTATGTTGTCTATAGTACTCTACAAAACAGATGATAATAATCGTGTTAAAGAAGTGAAAAAAAGTTGTCTCTATATGTATGAAGTCTCTATGACATATATCAGTTTGACGTCGCTGGTACACTATATGAATACTATACGAATACAGCACACTGTTTGCATGAATTACAAATATTTTTTACCAATCTGGATGTTTGCTCATCTGCAATTTATGTGAGTAAACGGCCTTCACGATACAATAGAAAATTGTTGTGTGAAGATAAGAATTTCTAATATAATACAAAACATAAAAATTCTATCCCAGAAACGCAAACTAAAACTTACATAAAATTTAGCACAAAGTTCGTGACGTGCCATTCATGAAATACTTAAGTTCATGATGATTACTTAAAAGCCTACGTCGCCATTACTCTGTATTTTTATGGTACACGTACTTTAAGGAAGTTGTCTCTATATTTTATTTTGTGTCCTTTTTCCTCATAGGTAGAAATGATTTGCCGTCACACTCGGTAGGCATGTTGACGATCGCATCACCATATTTTTAATGATTAAGGTTTACAAACGAGTACACATTATCTCGATTAAGAATAAACAAGTAGATGCGGTGTCACCCCTGAAAATTAAGATGGAATGCTTAGCTTCCAGTAAAAAAGCTCTCCTATTCTCTACACTTCATGGGAAACACAGCAGTATTTTAACGCTGGTATTCTGTGAGAGTGTGGTCCTACCCCGGTCGAGCCGTCCATTTCTACTGCAACCATAATATAGCTTCAGCGAGGCTCTGCCACCGGTCCGTCTCCGGTATGAGCACATTACATCGAATTTACGTTGAAGACTTCATAGCGCAGTGGTTTAGCATTGAGTTTTGGCTCTGAGCGCCGCGGGGTCGCATCCGACAGTGAACAAGTATTTGTATGTTTTCAAATAATTGTTCCCGGTCTGGATGTTTGTACTTAAATAATTCTTGTGTATGTAGGGGTGTGTACAAATGACAAGTATGTTTGAACGAGAATGTGCGAAAACAAGGAATGAGTGAACAGAACCAGGAATGGTGTACGTAGATGGAGCTAGATGTGCGGGGACTAAGAAGTGCGAGCTGTGCTGGTACCGCTCTCGCACATCTCCACGCACTTTTTTTTTACAATCGGCACGTGTTAAGACGTCTTTAAATAATTGTCGTAACGGAAGAGATATTTTTAATTTTTCTATTTTCAAATCCTACATGTATGATAACTTCCTCTACGATAGAAGAGAAAATTCTAGTAAGTCTACACTTATAAAAAAAAACTAAAATGTTTATGCCGCCATATACGAGTACTGATAGCAATAAAAAATTCCTGGCATTTCTGCAGTGGCATCTTACGACACTTATGAAATGAAATGAATGAATGATGGGTCCTGTAACTCTTTAACACGGGTCTTTTACTGTTAGTCCTCTTACACGACTGACAAGGGTCGTGTTTTTCGAGAGTACGTATATATGAGTAGTATGTCTGTATGTATGTCTATCAATTTTGTTGGTACGATCTGTCTGTATATTTTTTAAATTACTGTTTTAACCTTTAAGCTTGTTACATATAGTGATTACTTTAAACTTCACTTTAATAATTCCGTAGTTTCAAGAAAACCTAACAAACATTTCCTACGCGTCAGGTTTTTTATCAACACGACTTTAACGAATATAATTCACTTAAAACTGTTAAAAGTTTCATCGCTCGCACGCCTTCTCCCGCACCAGTACATTCAACCTCATTCAACCCCTCCCCTAGGCCGCCCTGTAACACCCCTTTCCCTCTACGGTTGAGCTTTCAAGCCGAAGTAAAAGACATTACTCAGAGATACGGCCGTGAGGAGTTATGCCCTGACGAACGAAGGCTTATGCGACCGTTTATTTTACGTCCAAGTCGTGATAATGTACCGAGATTAATATAGAATATAACGTAATTTCAGGGAATATAGCGTAATTTCATGGAAAATGTTTTCAATCATACAGTTAAAGAGGTATTGGAGTCATGTTTTGTAAAACGATGTAGTAAGATATCATCCATCAATTACAGCCTATATGAGTCCCCAACTGAACACAGGCCTTCCCCAGGTTGCCTCGTAAGGGAAATTTTGCCATAGTGGAAAGCCACAGTAGTGCCATAGCCAAAATGAAAAACCTGTCACGCTTAGCCAGCAGGTAGGCAAAAGTGGCCCATCTCCTGTCTCAGTTTCCCACGGTCGCTTCTTACGACATCTGCGGGACGTTATATGGTAGCGCGAGTTAAAGAACATATAGCTGATGTTAAGTAACGACGCTCCAGGAAGTCTGCAGTCTGTGAACACGTACAGGACCGCCTCCGTCACTACATCATATTTGATAGACCACAAATCCTCGCTAAAGAACACCAATTCCTTCCAAGGATGATTCGCGAGGCTATTGAAATCAAAACATCCTAATTTCAATAGAGAAGACGGAAGGTGCTACCATCTACTTGGGATCCTATAATTAATAAAATTAAATCCTAACCTAAGCATACAACCGCAAGAATTCAATATACTATAAGTTTATACTGCGTAGATCGGAACAAAAATTAATAATTTTAATCTATGGTAACCACGGTTGACTATGACATCTGGACGTAGAACAACTTAGTTCACCCCGTGACCATGGGTGCTGTAAAGTGTTCGAAAGGTAGGGTATATAAAAGAATTAATATACGCGATAAAATCCGTAATAACAAGTATTATTAAAAAAATATGTAGTAGTGTTTATTCTTACGCTGACAATACCCGGAAAATTTGACAATATAAATATTCGTCACATTACATCCCGTAGGTGTAGTTTTTCTTCTACTTAAAATGGGGCAAACAAGCATGCGGCTCATCAATGCTGTCCATGAACAACTGCGACACCAGAGCAATTGCAGATGCGTGGTCAGCCTCTAAAAAAAGTATAGGCTCTTTTCTTCTAGTGTGAGGAAATTTTATCGTTATATATTTGGTTATATTAATTACCATCTCGCTTTTGTGAGACGGCGACGGTCGGCAACTTAAAAAAATGTGAGAGATCTGACCGCCATATCCAATATATTTTCAAAATGAAATGTTCCCGTATTTTTAAAGTCAATCATTCACAAATCAGATTTCCTTTAAAATCCACTTATTCGTTCGGTGCTCTCCGTTCTTGAAGGCCGTAAGGTGTTCTTTCATAATGGGTCTCCCCTCTAAAAAAAACTTAAAATCACGGCCGTGAACTGTATCGCGTAACTGTAAAATACAACTTGGAGTGTATCGCTGGAATCAAACATGAGAACTACGAGAGTTGTCGCTGGACTTCGCCAATTTAAAATTTTAATCCAACCTAATTCCGCAAATACAGTCCACAATTTTTTTTAAATAAGACCACTTTTGCACCAGTTATTGTCAACAAGCCTGCGATTAGCGATTGCGGTAAGCGCAAATCTTCCTAATGATGAAAGAGATCTATGTCCAAAAGTAAGCTTTAACGAGCTGATTACAGTGAATGAAGAACCAATGTAACCGATATATATATATATATATATATATGTCGGTATCGGTTTATGTATCTACACCACTCTTCTATTAAAAATCAAAATACATATGCATTGTCACCCCTGATGACTGACATGGAATGCCTCGTTTCCAGTAAAATGGGTCTCCGGTTCTCTACACTTACTAGATGACATTGAGCTTTTTTTTTTGCGGATGGAAAATCATCTAATGACGCCTTTCGCTCTTTTCTTTACGCTCCACGTAAGGGAGTGTCAGACAGACTTTTACTGACTAAAAACCATCCGTGTTCCTTCAGTGCCCTTACGTTCCGGAGCCGCGGTATCTCTTTCGAACGGTCCGCAGCCCCGGCAGGCGTCGGCCCTTGCGGGCCCCTTCACGCTGCTGACAGCTCTTTGAGGCGCGCGCGGAACAAAACGCGCCGTCGACACGGCCTGTCGTCGTTAGACGGAAAGACGGCGAGCTACCCATTGCTCGCCGTCCACAGGCCCGCGCCTACGGTGGCCGGGGGCCACGACGTAGCCCCCGACGCCCGGGGCGTCACCCGCGCCGGCCGGGGAGGAAAGCTGCTGCTCTCTCCTTCTCCCGCTCCGCCACCTCCTTCGCTAGCATCACTGCTTCGCAGAAGGTGGTGACGGCGTCCCATTCCGTCTCGCTCCGGACCATGGCTTCGACCAGGGCCGGACGCGAGAGGTCGCCGCCGCCTATCGCCGCTACGAGGACACGTCGGTGCTCCGTCCAAGCAGGGCACACCTCCACGGTGTGTTCGACCGTGTCCTCCGGTCCATCCTCGCAGTGGGAGCACCCGGGCGTTTCCTCCCGCCCGATTCAGTGCAAAAACCTCCCGAACACACCGTGTCCGGTGAGGACCTGCGTCAGGTGGAAGGTGAGGATGCCGTGGCGTCTCTCACGCCACTTCTCAAAGAGGGGTCTTATCGCCGCTATAGTGGAGTGCCCAGCACAGGGTTGCGACAGTCGCTCTCTCCATGTTGCCATGAGATCGTGGCGGAAGTCTGTCCGCTGCGCGACAACTTGCCGCGGCAGCGGGGTTTCCCCCCGGCATAGTGCCTCCGCGCGCCATTCGTGCAGGCGCGCGAGGACTATCGCCTCCAGATCGCATGGCGGCAATCCGGCAAGGAGGCTCGCCGCCTCGCGGGAGATCGTGCGGTAGCCGCGAACCATTTTAACGGCAACCACCCTTTGGGGCGCGTTCAGGTGGTGGACGGCAAGCCGCGCCAAACCACGCGCCCACACCGGGGCCCCGTAAAAGGCCATGGACCGCACGATCTCCGCGTAGAGCCTCCGGCAGGAGGCGTTTGGCCCCCCCAGGTTCGGCAGGAGCCGCCTGAAGGCAGCCCCGGTCCATTCCAGTTTGGGAGCCAAACGTCGGAAGTGCTCAACGAAGTTCCATCGGCCGTCGAGGACGAGTCCTAGGTACTTCAGCGTCGACTCGACGCCGATGGATACCCCTCCTACCATCACTGAGGATCCCGGTGGTGGCCTGTTCCGAGGACCATGGAAGTGCATGGCCTCGGACTTGTGCAGAGCCACCTCGAGACCCAGTTGCCGAATCCTCTCAACGACTATCGCAACCCCGCGTGTCATAGTTTCCGCCGCCGCCTCGTACGACCCCCCTTGTGCCAGTACCAGCGTGTCGTCAGCGTAGCAAACTACGCTGACGCCGGTAGAGAGGTCGGCGCGCAGCACCCAGTCGTAACCGATGTTCCACAGAGGTGGCCCCAGAACCGAACCCTGTGGGACACCGCACGACATCTCTCGCCGGTTCCACTCACCGTTGCAACCGGGGTAGATGACGGCCCCGTCCATCAGATAGTCCCCGACTGTACGACGGAGATAGGTCGGCACCCGGTGATACCGGAGTGCCTCCCTAATGCAGCTCCAGGGCATGGAGTTGAAGGCGTTGGCGATGTCGAGAGACACCGCCAAGACAACCCCCCCCCCCCCCCTCTGGCCACTGCATCCCCCGCCGTGAGAGCTCTCACGCGCATGATGGCGTCCACCGTAGAGCGCCTCTTGCGGAAACCAAACTGGTGTTCCGCAAGATCCGGCCCCGTCCCCGCAAGTTGCTCGGCGAGGCGGTTTGCAATGACTCTTTCAAAGAGCTTGCCCACCTCGTCGAGCAGCACCACGGGCCGGTATGCGGACGGAGAGTCCGCAGGGCGCCCCGGCTTCCAAATGAGGACCAGCTTCCCCGTCTTCCAACGAAGCGGGTGCAACATTGAGCTGATATTTCACTATGGTGATCTGTGAGAGCATAGTCCTTTACCGATTGAGTCAATACATTTCTAATGCAACCCAAACCTAACTGCAGCTTGGCTCAACCATATGACTTAAAATATTCTAAATCGTTAAATTACTTTGAAATTTTGACCGTGAAAAATGATCCCGCTTTAGAAAGTTATACCAACGTGTAAAAGTAAATCAACCCTCTAACATACGAAAGCTTTTAAATGGAACCGTAAACGCTAAATCTTTCTTGAAACAGATGTGAACGGCACAGAACGGGTATCGAGTAGACATGTTTGAGCGACACGCGGTAATTGCTAAACAAACCTTCTCCCGCCTCCTGCAACATAAACGACAACGATAAGATGAAAAGCTTACGCGTATATTTTGGCGGTATATCATATATGGAATATTCAATAAGATCACAAAGCAT
Organism: Parnassius smintheus behrii; assembly: GCA_036936625.1. Classification (NCBI taxonomy): domain Eukaryota; kingdom Metazoa; phylum Arthropoda; class Insecta; order Lepidoptera; family Papilionidae; genus Parnassius; species Parnassius smintheus. The sequence goes on along the minus strand of JAUPFT010000015.1, from coordinate 7,329,536 downwards.
TTCGAGCACTGCTCTCTCTAGGTCCCATTGCCTTAAGGTTACTAGGCTAATAAATAAATGTTTACAAGTGTTAAGAAATTTCAAAATGCCAATCATATGCATTTTGACTTATGACGGACGTAATTTCCATTTGCATGTATCACGAATCTTATTATTTATTTATTTATTTTTATATCATACTAATGAAATCATTATTTCTTTAATTTAATTAAATGGAAGAATTATTATGTGGTAGAGCCATGCTGCAACTATATTGTGGTTGCAGCACAAATCGGCTCGGCCGAGGTAGGACCACGCTCTCACAATACCAGCGTAAAATAGCAGCTTCATGCTGCTGTGTTTCATATGGTGAGTGTAGAGAACTGGAGACCCTTTTTACTGGAAACAAGGCGTTTTGTCACAGTCCTCAGGGGTGAAAACGCGTCTGCATTTTTATTATTAATTGAAGATAAATATAGATGTCTATGGGCCACAGCATGCTAATCTTAATGCTGTTGTGTTTCGTATATAAGAACCGTGGTAGCTCAGTGATTAACGCTCGCTGTAAATATAACAGAACGCGAGTAACCCGGGTTCGATCCCCGCCGGCACCAATGAAATCGTTAATTGCAATTTTAAGTGCTTATTTACCACGTGCTCGGCGGTGAAGGAAAACATCGTGAGGAAACCTGCATGTGCAAAAAAATATTTCGAAGACATGTGAAGTTCGTCGACACTTCCTTGCCCTAAACCCTCTCAGAAAAGAGGGGAGGCCTGAGCCCAGCAGTGGGCCGTATATAGGCTGTAACTTTACTTTACTTTTATGGGCCACAGCATCCACTTACCATCAAGTGGACTGTGTGCTCGTTTATCACCTTTATTCTTTAAAAAAAAGTGTAGATTGATTTAGCATTGTCAGGTTTAATACAAAAGTAATTTGGGAAAACGCTCCGGGAACCGCTAGTAAAAACTGCCATTACTGCTCTCCAACAAGAAACAGGCGGGGTCTATGTATATTAACGTGTGGTTACTCTACAACTTACGGTTTGAGCCATGAAAGTAATACCACTGCAGCTAGTAGTGATAAATTAGAATTACTTTCAATAAATTGAATTTATAATCTAGTTATAATAATAATAATGCCCTCCAGACCGAATTTCGGTGATGGCGGCCGGCCTCAATAGAGACTAGTCATCGACGCTTGACAAAATTATAGTGTATGCACAAGCAAGTGTACACTCCCTATTACCTTGTGTACCAACAGAACACAACGACACAAGGGGGGGGGGGGGGTGAGACACCACCAACTTCCTGACTCCGGGCAGCTACTGCGAATTTCTTGGCGGAAAAACTCAATAATTGATATTTTTCAGCCCGACCCGAGATTCGAAACCAGGACCTTATGATCGGTAGTCGCACTACTACAACCACTAGACCAAGGAGATGGTCGTTTATAAACTACACTGTACGAAAAAATCTAATTTTATTCATTTAAGTCGCAGTGGCGGTGTAATTATAACCACTGCCTCATATCATCCCGTGGGTGTTGAAAGGGGTTACAAGGGGAAACTAAAACAGGAGATGGGGGGCAGCATGTTTCTGATAAGAACTATAAACAATAAAAAACTGCGGTTGCCAACCTGCCTGCCAAGCGTGGCAACTGTGGCTAAATCCTCAAAATAAGACGATCTATGGGAGAGGACTATGTTCAGCAGTGGACTTTTATTGGATATAATGGATGGATTTATTTTATGAATGAAGAAATTCTGTTCCATAGCGATATGTAATTTTTTTTATAGAATAAGGGTGACAAACGAGCACACAATCCACCGGATGCTAAGTAGATGCTGTGGCCCATAGACATCTATATTTATCTTCGATTAAGTATGAAAACGCAGATGCAAGTCCCATGAGGACTAAGACGGAATGCTTCGTTTCCAGTAAAATGGGTCTCCGGTTCTCTACACTCACCACACGAAACACAGCAGTACTAAGCTTCTATTTTACGCTGGTATTCTGTGAGGACGTGGTCCTTCCCCAGTCGAGCCAACCCATTCGTGCTACATCGTAGCATAGCAGCAGCATGGCATTAACTTGTAAGAATAAAAAAGGTTATCAAATTTTCTATATGAGATATAGTACTTTCGAGGATACTACCTGCAAAAATATAGTACGAGAAAAGATATTGATTACATTTCATCTCTTACATATAATACATTCATTTAAAACTAATATTAACTTTTAGATGATTTTTCATTGGTGCTCCGAGCCATTATTGACAGCCCTTACACCATAGTCAGACTTGCAATCTCACCTGGGTTTAAGTGGTGATAAATTCCAAGATGGCGAATCACACTGCTTTAGCCTAACAAAAGCTTATTCACTCTTGCATTCAGAAACAGATTATAATCGGACAGAAAAACTGACAATGATGACAATAATGATCTGAAGATTGAATTTTCTTGCTCCTTGCTATACTATGCAGGACAGAATAATAGTGCCCAAGTGTATGCGCAAGCATTAGTGCACTCCATATTCCCTCACTCCCATAGTCCGATGGGATGGTTATCCGAAACGACAGGAAACAGATCAGGCCCAGGGCTTTAACTGCTTTCCGGGGCACAGAGTGAACACCGCCACCGCAACATACTGACTCAGAGCTCCTACTTACAATTTATTGACAGAAAAACCCAATTACTCATTTTGGCCCGACCCGGAATTCGAACCCGCTTATGATCAGCAACCTCCAACGACCGACGAGGTAGCCTTAAAATTCCTAAATAATTATATTATAATATATATTATAGGATTCGGACCCCCAGTTTTGTAGGATACTGTATTTTAGGGTATATTATGTACTGATAAGTCATTGAGGAAGTTAATCTGCCGTCAGTTAGTTATAATTTACAATACCGACTAATGCGTTGAAATATTCATTCCAACAGTTTGGTACACTAACAACAGTCGGTTAATTGGATTCGAACTGAAGTAACTAACTCTTCACCTCCCACTACCTTCGTTCGTAAGGTTGAATTGAATTGGCAGCCGCTTGGGGTTGAGTGACTTGCATGCGGTCGTCTTCGATTGGAACTACGGGACCGAATAACAAATACTGTTCAAAAACATGTGTTGAAATACAATTTGGTGAAACCGTTTGAATCGATTATAAAATTAAATTGTTCACTTACCTGTACCCACGAAAGCTAAATACAACATATAAATGATCAACAGGTGTCTCCTGACAATGTTTTTTATAAACATTGGCAGGGGATTAACCCGCCGATAAATGTTAAAAATCCTACTTTAACTTAAAAGTTAATTATTAATAAAGTTAAATATTATTAATAATTAACATATAATTTTTAATAAAGTGTAAAGTCCATATCTATGTTCATAATTCAAAATGTATATCTTGATATAAATGAATTGATAGCTACCTTAATAAATATGTAAACATTATTATTAAAATAAGATTAAAATAATTTTCAATATAATAAAAACTGAAAACCCACCTTGAATTAGATCTTTTCGAGGAATCGTGTTTTTTCCCGCCCTGTAGATTAGGCAGGTCCTTTTGCCTTTTCTTCGTTTCCCTCCATATCTTGTAATACAATATACACATCACTGTCACTGGCACGTAGAATGCCGCGATAGCGGTCCCGAAGGTAATAAACTGGTTTGTCTCTATGAACTGAATGTAGCACTCGTGTGGGGGGACCTTTCGTTCACCATCAATGTACGGCCACGCATAAATCCAAGGAGGCCACAACACTAAACTAAAACCCCACGCACCACCTATCATAACTTTCGCACGGCGAGTAGTCCTTTTAGCCCTGTAGGTCAACGGGCGAGTCACACTGAAGTATCTATCGAAACTTATAATGAGCAGATTCAACACCGAAGCGTTTGAGGCTAGATAGTCGAGTGCCAACCAAGTGTCGCATACATGCGGCCCGAGTGGCCAATACCCGAATATTGTAAACATTGTGAAGAGCGGCATGGATATCAAGCCGACAGCGAAGTCTGCGACCGCGAGTGAGAAGAGAAAATAGTTGCTGATCGTTTGCAGTTGCTTGTCGATCTTGATGCTGATCATGACCATCGAGTTACCCACGACGGTGAGAACGGAGAGGACGCTACCGATGATGGCGATGACGATCGTTTGGGCCAGGCTGTAGGGGCTTTCTGGGAGGTCGGGGTCGAGCGCCAGGTCTGAGAGGTTGGCTGTTGAGTTGGAGTCGTTGAGCATGACGTCAACTCGGCGAGCCGCCCGCGGCCCCCGCTCCGCCCCGGCTCTTACGCCGACCGAGAGCCAATCCGCCTGTGAACAAACATTTTCTAAATTAAAAGTCATTTTCAAACTGGACAGTCTATTTAATAATTTAATTCACAAATGGTGGTAACCGCTCTCGCATACTAATACATTATAATCGAAAATTGCAGGACCTATTTAAGTATTTATTAGCAGTTTTTACAGCATAATAAAATGTACATATATACATGATTTTTATGTTCAAAACGTTTTAAACAATAATTAAACAGCTGAACATACTCCGGATTAACATTGACATCGGGACATTAGTCACCTCAGTCCCTCGTGACCGTGATGGGTGCTGGAAAGCACCCGAAACGTCGGGAATTAAAAAAACATTTAAAATGAAACGCGATAAAATCCGTAAAAGTAGTTTTAATCAATGTGTAGTGTTCGCGTAAATATAAGAAATCATTACGTTTTAAACAATTAAATAAAAGCATTTTGAACATGTTTACGAATGTAGGAGCTAAAATCCCTTACCTTCCAGCATGGAAATTATTCAAAAAAAAAAATATCCAAACAAAAATAAGTTCCATTTCTTTCAAATTTCATTCTTATCGCTTTACTTAAACGCTTATCTTTATTTACTTGTTATTATAATATTCAGCATTCTACTGTTTAATAAATTAATTGTTTAATTTTAAGGAATTTTATGTAACGACAAATTTCAATTCTCTAATGTTTCCGATGTACAAAAGACGTTATGAGCATTTTCCACAGAAAACGTTTAAAAATGATTGCATAGAAGAATGCGTAATTCTGAAATAATGAAATGAAATTTATTCTATTCACAATATGTTTTTTTTTAAATAGTTCATGGGATACTGAAAAAATAACCTCTTAAATAGAATATTCAAAATCACATCTGTTGTTAGTTAAATACGAGAAGTATCAACATGTTGTAACTATGCTAAATCTCAAATATCTCTTACTCTCACAAAAAATTGATTTGGCATGAAACATTTGAATTCAATTCAACGATAATTTTGATAAAATTTTTGAGCAAACAGAAATTAATAAAAATTGCTCATTAAATAGGTATATCACAACAAAGTTTTAAGCAGTTATCTTTAGTTTTAAACCAAACCGTTGCAACTCCATTGGATTTCAACTACTCGCGTTGAAAGTGTCCGTTAGATTCGTTAAATTGAAACCAACTAAAGCTTTGAATTACGAATTTCCTATTGTACAAAATGGCACAAACGAAATAGAACTTTAGAGCTACGTGTTACAGCATAACTTTCATACAGTAACGAATGACGTCTCAGGTTGAAACAAGTACCTGAAGCCGGAACAATGTTTGTTCATTAAATTGAACGTAGTTTGTCTGTCCATACAGATTGTACCGTGTTTGCTTAGAGACAGGTGTTTACTGAAACACAGTCCTGATTCTAACATTTTTCACTTATATAACTGAATTGCAAGATTGCAATGACAAGCACGCGTTCAAATTTGTCGAAATTGACATCCATTTTTGGTTTCTGTTTTTTTTAAACATTGTAGTGATAATCATATTTACCTAATGGTAAATGGTAAAAGAAGAATACAGTGTAGTTTATTACGTGATAGAGCTATGCTGCTGTTATATTAATAGTATAGTTGTAGCATGAATGGATCGGCTCGACCGGGGAAGGACCACGCTCTCAGAATACCAGCGTAAAATAGTAGCTTAATGCTGCTATGTTTCGTATGGTGAGTTTAGAGAACCGGAGACAATTTTTACTGGAAACGAGGCATTCCATCTTAGTCCTCACGGATGACAATGCGTCTAGATTTTGATTCGTAATCGAGGATAGAGATGTCTATGGGCCACAGCAACCACTTACCATCAGGTGGACTGTGTGGTCGTTTGTAACCCTAGCCTATTAAAAAAAAGAAAAAAAAGTAAACGACTCAAAATGTTGTGGGTTCGCCATTCGATTACTTTTTAGCTTGCCAAAATGGTTTAAGGGAATTTTTGTAATGTTAATAGCATTGCTAGTATGTTTTTAAATAGTGTTTCCAATTATTTCCGTCTAATCTTTGCGAAATTATAACTATTAAAATAAACAGTCAAAATATTTTTACATATATTTATTAAAAAAATATTACACATATTGAAAAAAATTATCATATACAATACAATAATAACGATCCACAATTTCATGTCTAACCGATTTATATTAAAGTATTTGTGTTTATGCCATCTAGCCATAAAATAGGCCTATGTACCACTTTCAGCGTCAATCAACTTGTCTTCCAAAAAATTACTTCACATGTAGAATTAGTATATGGCGTACAGGGGAAAGCAGAAAAAAATAAAAAAAAAAACAGAAAAAAAACCAGCAATAAAATAGTAGCTTAATGCTGCTATGTTTCGTATGGTTAGTGAAGAGAACCGGAGACCCGTTTTACTGGAATTGAGGCATTCCATCTTAGTCCTCAGGGGTGACAACGCATCTGCATTTTGATTCTTAATCGAGGTTAAATGTAGATGTCTATGGGCCACGGGATCCACTTACCATCAGGTGGACTGTGTGCTCCTTTGTCACCCTAATTCTAAAAAAAAATCCTGACCACAGCGTCAAAGATGAGAGACGTATGGTAGTACCATCGTCATTCCACCTGCAAAGCGGGACAATTAAATTACTACATCATTTACAATTACAATTAACAATGACAATTAAAGGACTACAACAGCAGAGGCTCGTGTGCAGCAGTGAACTTGTACGAGCCGAAGAAGAAAGAAAGTTGTTATATCTGTATTGTTGATATCCAGTTATTCGTTATTCGAAATATTTTTTAATTGTCTTCAAAATGGTAATTTCACCGGCTATAAATCAATTTTTGGGGTTATTCTGTCAAAAAACTCTCAGTGGCAGCCAGTAATCAAGAAATTGGCGCTGTTTCATCCCCATACATCGGAAAGCATGTAAAGCCGTTGGTTCTACGCCTAATCTCTCTCCAGTCGAATCGGGTTGCCGTCTATAGACTATGAGAGTAAGAAAATAGAGAAGGCACCTCTGCTTGCGCATACACTCGGGCATTATAATCCTGTCCTGTGCAAATGACTTATCTCCGTTGAGACTCGCCGCCATGATCTTAATTCAGTTTAGACACTATATCATGATGTTTTGTATTTTTGGAGTATATGTACAGTAAATCTTTCTATATTAATTTTACAATAGGTCGTCAATCATATCAAGTAAGATTTTACGATATTTAAAGAAGATAAAAATATTTATGTCATTGCTTTTGACTTAACGTTGACTAAGTTACGCTATAATCAATTAATTACTTTTAACTTATTTATTTATTTATTTATTTTTTTATAGAAGAGGGGGCAAACGAGCATGCGGCTCACCTGATGTTAAGTGACTACCGCCGCCCATGATCAACCGCAACACCAGGAGAATTGCGGGTGCGTTGCCGGCCCTTTAGAAAGGAGTAAGCTCTTTTCTTGAAGGTCCCCAGGTCGTATCGGTCCGGAAAAATCGCCGGTGGTAAACTATTCCACAGAGAGGTTGTACGTGGAAGAAAACTCCTTGTGAAACGTACAGTGGTGGACCGCCAAGCATCCAGATGGTGTGGATGGTATCGGTACGTTTGCCGTGTAGTGCATTCACGAAATTTGGCGGCTGGGATTAATCCGAACAATTCCTCAGAGGACTCCCCGTGATAGATGCGATAAAATACGCAAAGAGATGCAACATCTCTTCGCAGCGCCAGTGAATCGAGCCGATCGGAAAGCACTCGGTCGTCGACGATTCGAGCCGCTCTGCGCTGGATGCGGTCAAGTGGAAGGAGCTGGTACTGGGGAGCCCCAGCCCAGAGATGGGAACAGTATTCCATGTGCGGCCGAACCTGCGCCTTGTAAAGTTGCAGGCGGTGTGCCGGCATGAAATACTGTCCCGCTCTGCTGAGCACGCCAAGCTTTTTAGAGGCCAATTTGGCCTTCCCTTCCAAGTGACCACGAAACTGCACGTCCCTCGATATGTCAACGCCGAGGATTCCGATACTGGCTGAGGCAACAAGGGGAGTGCCTTGGAACTGAGGGATACGACAAAGGGGTTCTTTTTAGCGGTTAACGCGCAAACTTGTGTCTTCTGGGGGTTAAACAGGACTAGATTTAGTCGTCCCCAATCCGAGACTCTGTTCAGCAAAGATTCGACTTCAGACACAAGTTTGTCCCGGCACTCGGAGACGTTTTCCCGAGAAATATTGGCTCGGCCGGTGTAAAGAGCATCACCAGTGCTGTCATCTGCATAGCAATGAATGTTACGGGTGTGCAACATATCATTGATATGCAGAAGAAACAGCGTTGGCGATAGCACGCAGCCCTGTAGAACACCAGCATTAATAGGCTTGCAATCGGAGCTTGCACCGTCTACAACGACCCTGATGCTCCGATCTGCAAGAAAGCTGGTGATCCAATCGCACAATTTCTCGGGAAGCCCATAGGAAGGGAGGTTCGAAAGAAGCGCTTTGTGCCAAACCCGATCGAAGGCCTTCGCAATGTCCAAACTAACGGCCAATGCCTCCCCCTTGAACTCTACTGCCTCCGCCCATCTGTGAGTGAGGTAGATCAGAAGATCACCAGCTGACCGACCACGGCGAAAACCGTATTGGCGGTCACTAATCAGCTGGTGATGCTCAAGGTACCTCATGAGCTGGCAGTTTACAATGGACTCCATTGTTTTGGAGAACAAGGAGGTGATGGCGATTGGCCGGTAGTTGGACGGGTCTGAGCGGTTGCCTTTTTTAGGGATCGGGTGGATGAAAGCCGTCTTCCATGATTTTGGGACTACGCCTAGGGAGTAGAAGTACCAGAAAAGACGCGTTAAAACCGGTGCCAACTCTGGAGCACACGTCCTCAGCACAATTGGGGGGATTCCGTCAGGCCCACTCGACTTGTGGATGTCCAGGGAGAGGAGTGCTTTGCGAACCGAGCGCTGTGTGAACTGCACTTCCGGCATGGAGCACTCACACCGCGGGATGGTCGGCGGCGTACTCCCCCCGTCATCGAGAGTCGAGTTAGACGCAAAGAAAGAGCCTAGAAGATCGGCTTTCTCCTTTGCAGTATGGGCCAGTGAGTCGTCCTCCCTGTGCAGAGATGGAAGAGATGGCTGACAGAAATTCCCCTGGACAGCCTTGGCGAGAGACCAGAATGCACGGGTTCCAGAAGGAAGGCGAACTAGTTTCTCGCCAATTCTGCCTATGTGCTCTGACTTTGCCTTGGCAATGACTCTTTTGAAGGACCTAGAGGCGGAATTATACTTCTTTTTTAGAGCGCTGGTGCTTACATCCCGGGACGCTGATGCATCAGCCCAGGCTTGGTAGCACTCCTGCTTATAGCATGATGCTATTTTACAGGAGCGACCAAACCATGGCTGAGATTTGCTTCCAATGGGCACCACAGAGGAAGGAATAAAAAGTTCCATACCCTGAAGTACCACATCAGTAACAGAATCCGCAACAACGGTTGGATCATCCGGCGAGAAGCAAACCCGCCCCCAAGGGTAGGATGCAAAGAAAGACCGCATCCCATCCCAATTGGCTGACCTATAGTGCCAAACACGGCGGCAGCCTGCAGAATGCAACCGCGATTTCAGCGTGAGTGGCACAACACTCCGGACCAGACAATGGTCCGAGGAGCCTAAAGGGGCGTCGACGGAAATCTGATATCCGTCCGGGTGAGAGGTCAGCAGAAGGTCCAACAGGGAAGGTGCATGATCCTCCACATCTGGAATCCGCGTAGGCGAAGTAACCAGTTGTGTCAGACCATATGCCAAGGCAAAATCATGAACAGATCTCCCCGCATGATCGGTTAAACGTGAACCAAGCCATTCGGCGTGATGGGCGTTAAAGTCGCCGAGGATCACGATCTCTGCGGAGGGGATCTGCTGTAGCAACGAATCTGCAGCCATTTGGACGTGGTCGAAGAGTCGGTCTGTTTCGGCATTACCGCTATGGGACCTATAGAGGCACCCGTAGACGCGCGGATGGTCGTCGCTGTCTACGCGTAGCCAAAGGATGGACAGGTCCGAACCTTCAAATCTGCCGAGGTGTCGAGAACAGATGTCCTCTCTGACGTAAACGCAAACCCCAGCCCGAGGCACAAAGGAGTGTTCTAGTTTGTACCCCGGGTAGGAGAGATACGAGACATCAGCCGGAGAGGACACCTGCGTCTCGGTCAGAAAGAGCAGAGCCGGCCTCGCCGTCTCGAGATGGTAGTGGACGGCGTTTAGGTTAGAGTGAAGTCCCCTGATATTGCAGAAATTCACGGACAGCGTGGCAGGGGTCGCCTTGGTCTTGTTGCTCCGTTTGCCCCGAGCAGTTATAGTCTTGAGCGGAATTTTGCCCCCCCCCCCCCCCCAGAATACGCGGAGCAGCCTGAGCACCCACGCTCAGAAGTGGAGAAACATGGTCGTGGATGCTCAGCGAGGGATTCTCCAGGGGTGCTGGTACCCTCCTGGGGTAGTCTATCATTATTTAATTCCGTTACCATGTTGATGGGGGGGGGGGGATTTGGGCCATTTTCCTGTTATCGTTTGAAAAAGTGTTTAATTTCTCGTGGAGAGATGTCTTTATATCCTCCTTTCTCGTATTTTTTTATAGAATAAGGTTGACAAACGAGCACACAGTTAAACTGATGGTAAGTGGATGCTGTGGCCCATAGACATCAACATTTATCCTCGATAAATAATCAAAACGCAGATGCGTTGTCACCCCTGAGGACTAAGATGGAATGCCTCGTTTCCAGTAAAAAAGGATCTCCGGATCTCTACACTCAAAAACAGCAAATATTAAGCTGCTATTTCACGCTGGTATTCTGTGAGAGCGTGGTCCTTCCCCGGTCGAGCCGACCCATTCGTACTACAACCATAATGTAGCTGCAGTGTGGCTCTACCACGAAAAATGTTTTTTCTTTATTTCTTTTTTCTTTTAAAAGAAAATTAAATTCCACAGATAGGATTATTCCTCTGGCGGCGTTTAACACACGATTTTCACATCCTTATATTTGTTAAATCTACGCTATCAGAAACAGAAACTTTTTTATTCAATGTAGATTATAATCAATACTTATTGAAAGTTAATTTTTTCATTTACCACTGGTCCGCAAAAAAAAAACCTCTGTCCTGGGAAGAACCAGCAAGAAACCCAGTGGGACTATTTTTTTTTCTTCAAATAATAGCTTAAATCTTGTTTACAACTAACGACACAAGACAATTTAGAAATAGTTTGCTAGTGATCACCCTTCCCAGGGGTTATTATCACCCATAAATTCCTTAATATTATAATAACCCTTTTAATACAAACTTATCGTTACAGTTTATCAAAAGTCCACTGCAGAACGTAAGCCTCCCCCATTGATTGCCACATAGGCGCCATATTTGCCATAGTTGCAATGCTTTCCGGTGACCTGGCAACCGCAGTTTTTTAGTTGTTACGGCTTGCGATACTACATAGCATTATTATTGTAGCGTTTTTATATTTAAAATAATGAAAACCGATTTATTTTATCAATTTTTCTTTTCTGGCATTACCCTCTATCTGTTTGTAAAGTTTCATTACAATCGGTTAACCTTTTCTGAAGACTATCCCGGAGACAGACAGACAAAAATTTTAAAATGTTATATCTTTATCGTGCAAATGACACTCTAAGCTGAATAGAAACTAGTTATTTCAATATTATAGATAGATACTTCATTTTTATTTAATAAACTAGCTGGACCGGCAGACTTTATCTGCCGTTTCTAGATGGTTACGCGATGTGTATCATTTTCCCACACACTTTTCTTATATTTATAGCAATACATTTTAAAATAATAAAAACATAACCCTTCTTTTTTACTCTTCCGTAAGCGGATTAGGATTTGCCTATATGTTATACGCCATCATGTACTGCCTACATATCAAATTTCAAGGAAATTCGTCCAGTAATTTTTGCGTGAATCGTGAACAAATATTTTTTACAGATTTATTATATGTATAGGCCTACCCCTTTTCAACATTTTTATGTCAATTTCCTTTTAAAAATATGTTTACAGTACTTAATACGTACCTCAATGATTTCCCCGCAACATGCACCTAAAATCTCACTTCCGCCAACATTAAATAATTACTTACCTTCGAAATGGAGCGACAGTGTCATGTTACTACGAAAGCAAGATCGATCTGGGTCCCTAATGGGTACTCTTCTCTCCTACGTCAATATATAAATTACAGTGAGTTTCCAGGAGCTTTTAATGTTAGATCTCTTGAAGAAAATTAATTGATTTTTCATATTACTTGTTTGTTTTTATTTTCGGTCGGCTCGATCTGTTCGGGTTGAATTTAGTAATTAATTTTAAATTACCTTGCCCAAGAACTAAAAACTTGATATTTTGAACATACGAGTAGCTCAGAAACGGATAACTGTATAAGAATATGAAAAAAAAAACTTCATGGTAAGTATATTAAAAAAAATATAATACATATTTTATCCACTCGTCTGTCCAAACGCCATATTCTGGCGTCTCAAATAATATGCGTATCCGTCAAACGCCATAATATGGCGTCGAGTGCTAGCAAACTATTTGTAACATATATATATATATATATATATATATATATATATATATATATATATATATATATATATATATATATATATATATATATATATATATATAACATATATATATAACATATATATCTGTTATGCATAATCTGATAACGTAAAAGCTTATTTAATAACGTTTCCATTGATATATGATTTTAATATATTTACTTAGTATACATATATATGTACTTAGTATACTTGTTATATACTTACTTAGTACTTCGGAAAGTGCTCGACAGATGCGCCATATTGGCCAAAATGACCCCGACATTCGAGTGGTTAAAAAAGTTTCACTTATTCTTTAAGTTCATGATAACGAAACTTTTTAAAGTACCATGCAAATATATCGTTTCAAGTACAAAATTCTTCGAGACCATTTGAAATAGCAAATTTTCATAACAGCAACGCGACGAATTTTTCTATTTCATAACTCTCTCCTACAAGGGGGAGTGCCGAACAATAGAAATGGGTTTAAAAAAATTGGATATACGACGCGTATGTTTTTTAAAGCACCGATTTTTCTGAAATGGCTGAACCAATGTGAAATGTTTCTTTGTTATTTAATAAAAGAATAGAGTAGTTCCATGTGAACTAAATGAAAAAATTATGTCGCAAAGGGTACAAAAAAAAACATATAATAAATAAATATTTTTAATATAACTACATAACTACATTTTGAAGTCGATTTTACTTTTTTAAAAGTTATTTTTTACGTTCCTGCGGTCGGTACCTTTATCCATTGAAGATCAAATAAATTTAAAAAAACGGCACCTAAATCGGTTCGCCACACATAGCGGTCAAGCTTATAACAACCCCTCCCGCTTTTTCTTTGGGCATTAAAATTGTGTTTAAACGATACAATTCATTATAAATCGTCCTTACCCGTGCATACGAGGCTATGCTGCGTAAGCTTATCTCCATGATAAAAGGGTTAGATCTGTAGTTCTGACTAAGCAAGCTGTAGCCGTTTGACTAAGTGACTAAGAACTTGTTGTAATTTCCACAGTACGTGAGCAGCCCGGGCTCGATCCCCTTCAGTACTAATGAAATTAATTAATCGAATTAGGCGTTACTTTACAGAAATCTATTACTCTTATATTAAATATGTTAAAAATTAATTAGCTAAGTTAAATGATAAAAATGGCTATGCATATAGATGTATGATAAAAATTATGTCTTACCCAGTAACTAGAAGTAGTCCTAATTTCCATGCGATGCGCGAATATAACTCATATTCGCGCACGAACAATAGATATATAATAATAATAATCTTTAGTTGCAAGAATATGATTGTACAATGGTGTTTAAGTATAATTCCTTCTACATATTCTGCCTTAGTGTTGTGCAAATATTCTCAAGTAACCTATACAACAATACTTATCGAATTTTAACAACACATAAATTATTTAATATATTCAATTGATTTGATAATTAATTAATTATGTAACAATGTCAGAAAAAATGCCTATAATCTATATAAGTAAGTATTATTACAGCTGATGGTCAAGTATTAATATCATATAATGTACTCTGTGATTAATATCCATACGTCAATAATTATATAATGTCAATATTGTCATTCTTTATTTCAACATTTATGTCAATTTTATTAATTTAAGTAGTTAAATCAAATATTATAAGTATAAAATAATATCCAATACGTTATTCTTTTAAACATTAGTAGCTAATGTGTAATAAATTATGTTCTAAAATAAAATTATTCATTACTACTCGTATGTAGGTCATTGACGTTTAAGAACTCTTCTACAGAATAATAATATTTTGTGAGTAAAAAAGCCAAAGCAAATATTTCGTTTCGTTTGCTAGCCTTCATATTAGTGGTCGAGCGTATTTCATTACTTTCATTCATTAATCTGAATCAATTAATGCTAGTACCAAATGAACGAAGTCATGTATGCTAAAGAGTCTCAAGTTAGAGAACAGTATTTTTTGTTTTTAATTTGTTTGTGACGACATAAGGTGTTGCATTGTATAATATATTCTCGCTTTAGTAATTTTATTACATAAATTTGTATCAATCAGCGTTAAAATAATTGTGAAACATTTTATTTTTAGTTTCACATTAAGTAAAATAATGAATTTCTTTTCAAAAATTAAAGTCTCTAATTTAAGTAAAATATGTAGGTTATTTTTCTGGAAACGATTTATATATATATATATATATATATATATATATATATATATATATATATATATATATATATATATATATATATATATATATATATATATATATATATATAATATGCAACGTAATTAACGCACACCCTCAGACACCCCAATTAGTATATAATGTTATAATCATAATACATACACTGAATTATTAGTAAAAATTTTTATGCACTGATTATTTATCAAACTAGTTTTACTAATTCCGGAAGAATACTGTGGTCACAGTACACATCCACAAACGCAAAGACTTTAACTTGCTTAAAATAAAGTTCATTTTTCTTTATTTTTATTGAATGACATAATTAGTAATAATACAAATAAAAATGCACTCTTAAAAGTCTTATTGCCTTAAGTTACGGTCCATTTCAGTTTGTTTTAACTGTACAGATTTAGTGTGACTGTAATTTACGTAGTTTTAATTATTTTTGGGATAAAAAATTACCTATATTTAAAATGATAGGAATCGATCCAGTAAACGATTCTGAACAACTTTCTCAAAGTGGGTTAATACGTGTTGTATATATAAAATAGTGACCTATCCCGGCATCACCTGAATATGATTTTTATATTTATGTGGCATCATTTAGATTTTTAAGAATAAACATCAATAACCATTTATTAATAAATTTTTAGATTTTGGACAAAAGTTCTCCATGTTTTTCGGATAAAATATGTTGTAGTATTGCCCTCTATTTGTTTGCCACAATCGTTTAACCACTCCGAAAATTAGCACGAACAGAGTCAGACAAAACTTTTATAAATTTCTGTTCATGTTTTGATAGTAAGCAAAAGCTCTTAAGCTCGATATAAGGCATTTACTTCTATACTACAGACAAATACTTATGCTATAGATAGATTTATAACGCTACTCTTCATCTAGATCGTAAGAATTTTGGCCGGGTTGGTACCACGACCTCACGGAATACCAGCGTGAAATAGAGATTTATCTCTGCGTTTTGCTTTGTGCGTGCAGGTGAGACCCCCTCTCTTAGCACGGTAGCGGAATCAAGTGAAAAACCACCCCAGGAGGGTACCAGCACCCCTGGTGACGGCGAAACCTTCGCTGAGCATCCACGACCAAGTTAACCTACTCTTCCTGAGCGTGGGTGCTCAGGCGGCCCCGCGTATTCGGGGGGGCAATTCCGCTCGTGACTAAAACTACTTGGGGCAAGTGGAGCAAAAACACTAAGGCAACCCCTGCCACGCTATCCGTGCATTTTGCAACATTAGGAAACTTCATTCCAACTTTAACGCTGTCCACTACCATCTGGAGACGACAAAGCCGGCCTTGCTCTTTTTAACCGAGACTCAGGTGTCCTCTCCAGCTGATACTTCATATCTCTCCTACCCGAGGTACTAATGTGCCCCGGGCTGGAGTTCGCGTATACGTCGGAGAGGACATCAGTTTTCGACGCCTCGGCAGTCTGGAAGGTACAGACCTGTCCATCCTATGGCTGCGCGTAGACAGCAGCGACCATCCCCGCATCTACGGCTGTATAGGCCTCATAGCGGTTATATCGAAACAGTACCGACTCATCGACCACGTCCAAATGGCTACAAATTTCGTGCTACAGCAGATCCCATCCGCAGAGATCGTGATCTTTGGCAATTTTAACGCCCATCACGCCGAATGGCTCGGTTCACGTTTAACCAATCATGCGGGGAGATCTGCTCACGACTTATGCTTTGGCATATGGTCTGAAACAACCGGTTACGTCACCTACGCGGATTCCGGATGTGGAAGATCCTACGGCTTCCCTGTTGGACCTTCTGCTGACCTCCCATTCGGACAGACAACAGGTATCCGTTGACGCCCCTCTAGACTCATCGGACCATTCTCTTGTCCCGAGTGTGGTGCCAGTGACATTAACGTCACGGTTGCATTCTGCAGGCTGCCGCTATGTTTGTCACTATAGGTCAGCCGAATGGGATAGGATGCGATCTATTTTCGCATCCTACCCTTAGATTGTGATTGTGCTTCTCGCCGGACGATCCAACCGTTGTTGCCGATTCTGTCACTGATGTGATACTTCAAGGTATGGAACTTTTTATTCCATCCTTTGTGGTGCCCATCGGAGGTAGACTCCAGACATGGTTAGGTTGCTCCTGTAAAATAGCATCACGCTATAAGCAGGAGTGCTACCGAACCTGGGCTGACGCATCAACGTCTCGGGATGTGAGCACCAGTGCTCTTAAAAAGAAGTATAATTCCACCTCCAGGTCCTTCAAAAGACTCATTACCAAGGCAAGGTCTGAGAACATCGGCAGAATTAGCGAGAAGCTACTTCGTCTTCCTTGGGAAGCCGTGCAATCAGGTCTCCCGCTAGGGTTGTCAATGGGAACTTCTTTCAATTATCTCTTCCATTTATGCAGAGAAAGGACGACTTTTGACCCATGTCACAAAGGAAAAACCCGATCGCTCGCTCTTTGCGTCCAACTCGCCTCTCGATGTGGGGTGAACACACCGCCGACCATCCCGCTGTATTGGTGTTCCATGCCGGATGTATGGTTTACACAGCGCTCGGTTCGCAAAGCACTCCTCTGCCTAAACGTCAGCGTCAAGTGGGCCTGATAGAGTACCCTCCCATTGTGCTGAAGACGTGGGCACCGGTTTTAACAAGTCTTTTCCGGTACACCTACTCCCAAGGCGTAGTTTTAAATTCTTGGAAGACAGCTTTCGTCCACCAGTACCAATAATATCATACAATTTTTGGCTGTATCAAAATAATAAATAAAGTTTAAACTTATAATAAGACACATTTTGTAATAATACCGAAAACGTTTATACTTGGTAGAGCCACGATTCAGCTATATTATGGTTGTAGTATGAATGGTTCGGCTTGACTGGGGTAAGACCACGCTCTCATAGAATATCAGTGCAAAATAGCAGCTTAATACTGCTACGTTTCATATGGTGAGTCTTCCGGAGACCCTTTTCACTGTAAACGAAGCATTCCATCTTAGTCCTCATGGGAAACAACGCATCTACATTTTAATTCTTAATCGAGGATAAATGTAAGTTTTTATGAGCCACAGCATTCAAATACAATCAGTGGGACGGTGTACTCGTTAGTCGCCTATTTTCTATATAAACGATTACACTTCAAACTATAAAAAAACTTTTTTAGGGTGCAGAATTATACTTTTAAGTGAGAAACGAACATCCTTCGACAATATTTAATCTAATCGAATTAATTCAAAGACACAAATGCTTTTAGACGATATTCTCTTGCCGTTTGCGAAGCGTTGGAGAAATTTCACAAAGTGTTTGCGAAGGGAACCGAGTGCTCTAGAAACATAAATTTGTATTCACTGGAATCATTTATATTCCGATTTGATGTAAAGAATGCGAGACCCCCAATTGGAAACGCAAATATATTTTTACTACTTTTGTATTTACTATTAAAGAAATATGGGAAAGGATTTTTAAAACACCACGGAACCGTAGACGTTTAATAAAAGTCAAACGAAACTATTTTAATCCTATACCTTTAAACGAGCAATTCTTGTATATATATAAATATATAATCGGAATCTCGGAAACGGCTCCAACGATTTTCATAAAATTTTGTGTGCAGGGAGTTTCGGGGGCAATAAATCGATCTAGCTAGGATTTATTTTTAGAAAATGTCTTTTTGTCCGTGTTTTTAGGCAATAAAAAACTGCTATAATATCGTTAGAATAAGAAGGTAAATTTTGACAGTTTATTAATGATTACAGGTAGCTTAATTGGTATATTGGGCAGTCACAAAATCGTAATACCATGGTTCGAGCCCAGACCGGCCGACCGACTTTTCTTTAATTTTTTTTCAAGTTCCTTTCTTTTTTGAGAAAATCTATTTTTTCGAGCCCTTTTTTTTAGTATTTTTAAAAACACGAAAATTAAAATTAAACTAATTGCACTTATGATTTTTTAATCAAATAACCAGTCCAGTTTTTTCTATTGTGTCGCTACGATCAAAAAATATTATTCGTATTTCATCAGTATGTAATTTGTATCTAAATATAATTTCCAAAACATACGAATTAAAAAAAACCGAGCGAAAAATACCGGGTACTATTTATTATATACCAAACCACAGCCCAAATAAACAAAGCAAAATCATTAATAAAGGCATTCCATCTTAGTCCTAAGGGGTGAAAACGCATATACGCATACATACGTGATAACCCATGTATATTCTTAATCGAAGATAGATGTAGAGGTCTATGGGCCACAACATCCACTTACCATCAGGTAGACTGTGTGCTCTTTGCCACCCTTATTCTATAAAAAATATGTATATAAGAGTATAGAAGTCACTTCTTATAACGCCCACGGGAGACTGCTCAACCTATAACTAAATAACTTATGAGCCGTATTTAGACAAATGACTGAGTTTAATACCACTACGGAAAGTGATAACTCGTGTAAAATATACAAGTGGTACAGCTCCGGAAGAATGCTTTGTTTACGATTACCGTGGCCTTAACTTGTTTTTATTCAACTGAATTTTCATCTCAGGGAGATAAGTCACTCGCGTCCATAGGCTTCGACCACCTAATCTTAGGCCCACCCTACACGTATCCCCCGGGTGGTTCTTGCTAAACGAGCGATAACGCCGAAGGAACAGACTCGGCTCCTCGCCGTGTGGTCGCGCCGTAAAATATACCGCCCCTAGTTTCGCACCATGAGGCAAAAAAGAAAGGAAATGGCCCCGAGTTCCCAGTGCCCCTTTAATGGGGCAGGGATGCAAAGAATCTCCGGGAGGAAAACCGGTGATAAGGTTCGCCGCCCGTTACGTTCCATCTTTCGGAGGGGCGAAATGGATTGCGAAAGACCCTCTAGCTAAGCTGAATGTATATGAAGCAATGAATGATAAGATGGATGAAATTAGCAATATGATGCATGATAAAGAAATAGATATGTTATGTGTTAATAAAACGAAACTATAACGAAAGGATGCCACTGCACATGGCATGTATACCGCGTACTGGTCTGGTGTAAACGAGACCGAGCGCGCATGCCAGGGAGTCGGTATCATCCTTTCGGAAAGAATAGGTCAATGTGTGAAAGAGTATGAATGTGTAAGACCAAGACTGCTATAGATACTAATGAAAGTGGGCTTAAAGAAGTTGTTTTTTCCTAGGGGTCTATGCCCCAGACATGTCTAAGCCCACTTATATCCAAGAGCAGTTTTGGGATATAGTGAGGATGGTGTTAATGAAATAATTTAAAAAAAATCAGGTAAATACACCAATTTTGTTAGCACACTTATAACTTAAAAACTAGGGGTTCGTAAATTCACATAATACATAAATTATTATACAATACCGAAATTATTATTTATTATTAAACATATTGGGCCTGGAACTCATATGCACTGTGTTTCAGTACCTCAACGCAGGGCAATCTTTTCTTCCATATATGGACGCTAGGAGGCTGCTGGTGTTATTTCGCACGTGACGCATCAAGGAGGCTATTCTTTTGCATAATATTACTGCAAAGCTGATCCACGCGTGCCTCAGCAAACATACGCGATGCGCTGCAAGAGCATGGCAGCCCCAACAACATCCTGAACCCATTGTTGTACTTAACACGTAGTGTATTGAGAGTTCGGCGAATACCTGTCCACAGGTTGCAGGTGTAGAATATCAGACAGTATGCTTTGAATAATGTTATCTTAACTTCATTCGTACACCTAGCAAAACTGCGGACAATCAAATTACACCTCACTGCCAACGCTCTACATTCCCGTTTAACATCTAAATTGTCCGAATTATTCTGTTTACCGCTGCAAAATACTTCCTGTTGCTTGAACGTAGAGCAAATGCTAGAAGTGTTGGATTTAACATTCAAAATTTGGAATAAACAAATCATATTATTTTCATTTAAAAATGTAAAGAATTAAATCGTTTATATTTAACGTACATTAAGAATGCTTTGATATAGAAATCCATTTAAGTTTTACCACTGGTTCGGAAAACCTCTGTTCAGAGAATAAACAGAAGTATGAAAACATTACAAACAGTATAATAGCGATCACGTCACAACGATCACCAGGGATTATGATGAAGTAATACGCTTATACTTAAAATTTTATATAATAAAACAATTCATTTATCCAGCGGATATATTCTAAATAATAATTTTCAGTACAGATCGGTAAGCTGAAATAGAAATGGGTCAGCCACATAACTCGAAGAACCTACAACCATTGGGGAAGAAAGATTCTCGAACGGCAGCTTCGTCCTGGTAAAGTAGATGGAGTGGCAATCTGGTAAGTAATGCAGAAAGTCAATAGAAGCAGGTGACTCAGGACCGTGCTTTATTCAACGCCCATGTTCAGCAGTGGACTTGTGTGTAGGCTGTAATGATTATGATTATTTTTTATCAAGTAAAGCGAAAAACAAGCTTACAGCCTCTGCACCTGGTAGTAAGTGGCTACCGCAGCACACACACAGCACTCAAATAAAAATTCCACTGATGCGTCGTCATCCATTAGAACTAAGACAGAATATCTCAAAGTATTCCAGCTCCCAATATCTTTCAGACCAAAAGACAGCAGTAGTTGCACTGTTGCATGACAGTATAAACGAGGAGTCCTAACGAGTAATTAATCAGACAACCTTAAAAGAACTGTAAATAAATTTGAGATTTTACTAAATTCGAGGATAATACCTAAATTATATTGTTGGCGCGACTACTAACGCCGTCTAGCGACGCACCGGAACACCAAACTTTTATCTACGAATCAGAGCTCGTCATTGTTGGCAACCACTCACAGCACGTCGTGCAATTAGTTATAAGATCTGTCTGTTTAAATTTTGTTTATTACCTGATACACACTGTTAGCAATAAGACGACTTAAATATAACCAACAAACGTTCAATAAATCAATCATTGAAGAGCACCTGCCTCCCGTTCCTGTACATAAAGTGGTCCTATCGAGCCGAATAAGGAGTTCAAGCTTGGAATCTCCGAAGATTCTTCGCATCAAAATACGAAGAGGAGATTCACGTATCGAGCGAAGAGCTGCAACATTAAGGCATCGACAGACAGGAGTGGCAGGTTTGAACTTCCCGTCCGTTTCTCCATCTCATCCTTCGATAGGTGTTGATTTCGTGCTGATATTCCATTTCCAGTGCTCAAGTTAGTGGCGGTACCTACTTGTGCAACGGCACCCACTTTGGTTCGCACGCATCTACAAATTGGTAACTGTAAATACTCTTGATTTCCTTAATTCCCAAAATGAGTGTGCCCAAATTGTCAGATTTAATTAAGAAAAGAGGAGTTTTAAAAGGTCGATTAACTCTGTTTGAAAATTATGTTAAAAAGTTCACTTTACCCTTGACTGAACAACAGTCATTAGAATTAAATTTACGTGTCGAGAGTACTTCGAGTTTGATAGAGATGTACAGTGAAATACAGACTAAAATTGAAGAAGAGGTAGCGGAAGATCTCGATCTTGTAAAACAGCTGGAAGAGAGAGATCGTTTCGAAAATCAATTTTATTGTGCTGTAGCTTCTGCAAAACTTTTATTGAGAAAGGAAGTAGCTGACAAGTGTAGTGTTTCAACATGTAAGCCGATAGGCATAAAGTTACCCGATATTAAAATACCTTCCTTTGACGGTTCATACGATTGCTGTCCAGAGTTTAAAAATTCTTACGTTAGTATGATTCATGATCGCGATGATTTAGGTCCTGTTCAAAAGTTTCATTATTTAAAATCGTCATTGGTCCGGTACCGCGGCACACGTCATAGGTGCATTAGAATTTACGGCTAACAACTATTCTCACGCATGGGAGCTATTAGAGAATAGATTTAATAATCCGTGACTATTGGTTCATAATCATGTGAAGGCATTATTTAAAATTCCATCGTTAAATAAAGAGCCCGCTTCCCAGATTAGGAACTTAATAGATATTGTTTGGAGAAATTTGCGTGCCCTTAAAACGTTAGGTGAACCAACAGATTCATGGAACACTTTAATCATTTACATGGTCGTTTCCAAATTAGATCAGGCCACTGAACGCGAATGGGAAGACTTTCAAGGTAGAGCTAGTTCGTTAATTGAATCAAGGTCAGCTTTGAAACTGGATGACTTACTTAAATTTCTTAAGGACCGCGCCGACGTTTTAGAAATGATAAAAGTGAACCATAACAAATCCCAGGAGAACAAAGGCGGCGAACAAACGCGCTCTAAGAAACAATATACATATACTCATATTACTACGAACGTTACTAACAATAACGATAAGGGTAATACGAAACTAAAACAAAGCCGCGTGTGTGTGATGTGTCATGGTAATCATGCGATTTATTCCTGTTCAAGGTTTCTTAATTCGTCTGTCCAAGAAAGGAATAAGATAGTTAAAACGCATCAGCTGTGCATCAATTGTTTACGCGCAACCCACCTACTTGACGAATGCAAGTTTGGGCCATGTAGGTTGTGTGATAAAAGGCACAACAGTTTGCTTCACATTGATGGGCAGGTAGACGGCGCATCACAGGTGAGCGGGTCGAGTGCATCAGCACAGCCGGTCACCGCTAACGTCTCCACTGTCTCGTCATCTTTACACGTTACGGCTAACCATTCAGAATCGCAAAACAGTAATCAGGAATATTCGTTATTACCCAACGTTTTGCTGTCCACAGCGTTAGTGGACATAACAGATTATAATAACAAATATCACACTGTGCGCATTCTGCTTGATAATGGTAGTCAACATTGTTTCATAAAGAAATCGTTATGTGAAACATTAAATGCACCGTTAATACAGTCCACTTATCACGTAGCTGGGGTAGGTCAAGCAATTTCGCAGTCCACCCACATTTGTAAAATAAAATTACGTTCAAGGTTAAATTCGTTTTGTATGAACATTGATTGTTTAGTGTTGCCGTGCATTACAAATCAATTACCCACATTTAGTGTCGATGTAAATAATATGAGTTTACCTGATAATATTCAACTTGCGGATCCGAACTTTCACTCACCGTCAGACATCAATATACTGATAGGCGCGGATAAGTTCTGGGAATTATTGTGTGATGGCAAAATTAAGTTGAATAAAGGACCTTATTTACAAAATACAAAATTGGGTTGGATAATGTCGGGACCTTAACATAATAACCCACTTCCCGTTAAGAGTGTGCAATGTAATTTCTCCCAAACAATTGACACACAGTTGAAATTGTTTTGGGAACTCGAAGAGATAAACAATAACGTTAATAAAAACATCCTTAGTGCTGACGAACGTGCGTGCGAAGACATTTTTGTCAAAACGACAAAACGTATGGAAGATGGTATGTTTTCCGTACGCATTCCTTTAAAGGAATCAGCTGATGTGCTCGGAGACAGTTACACAGCGGCTAAAAAACGTTTGTTGTCGTTAGAACGAAAATTCGCGCGTTCGCCACAATTTAGGGAAAAATACGTAGAAAAATGAGTTGCGTTGAAACTTATGAGTCACCCCACTATTTTTTGCCGCATCACGGCGTTATTAATGAAAATAGCAGTACAACTAAACTGCGCACTGTTTTCGATGCAAGCGCAGCGACGTCGTCCGGTAAGTCGTTGAACGATATTCAACATATTGGTCCACCACTTCAGAATGACATTTTTAGCATTTTATTACGCTTTAGGCAATATAAATACGTGGGTTGTGCGGACGTTGAGAAAATGTTTCGGAATTTTCTTGTACAACCAGATCAACGAGATTTACAATTGATATTATGGCGTAAACTTCCGTCGGACTCAATACGTGTATATCGCCTAAACACCGTGACGTATGGCACTGCGTGTGCGCCATACCTTAGTATGAGATGTTTACGCCAGCTTGCGCTGGAATGTAAGCATCAGCAGGTTGCGAGAGTAATCCGAGAGGATTTTTTCGTTGATGACGTCATCCTAGGTGATAAAGATTTAAATAGCTTACTCGATACCTGTGAGAAGTTACGAAATACTTTAAACTCGGCTTGTTTACCGTTGCGTAAGTGGTTGTTTAACGTTGATATCAGTAACCACGACATATCTAAAGACTTGTCATTAGGCGAACATCGCCAAACTAAGACTTTAGGAGTGGGTTGGTATATTAAAAGTGATGAACTTCATTTTACCACACGAGTAGTGAGACCGAATTTACTAAATAAACGTACAATGTTGTCGATAATCGCACAAATAAACGATCCTCTAGGAATTTTAACACCGGCTGTCGTAGTAGCTAAGATATTGATGCAAAAAGTGTGGTTGTGCAAGATAAATTGGGATGATCCCGTTCCCAGTGATGTTGCTTTATCCTGGGAAAAATTTATTGACACACTTCAATATTTGCATAACCTACGTATTCCGCGTCATGTTAAGAGTGCACACACACAGTTTATAGAATTACACGTATTCACGGACGCGTCGCAGAGTGCGTATGGTGCATGCGCATATATTCGCACCTACTCTGATGACTCATCGGTGACTATTAGATTATTGTGTGCAAAGAGTAAAGTTGCACCAGTTAAACAAGTCAGCATACCCCGACTAGAACTGTGCGGGGCTTTAATAGGCGCACGATTATATAGGAAAATTATCGAGTCATTGCGTGTTAATTTCCACAAAGTTTACTTTTGGACAGATTCAACTATTGTCCTTGGATGGCTACGTACGTCACCACATTCGTTAAAAACATTCATTCAAAATAGAATAGTGGAGATTAATGAAATAACAAGTAATGCGTTATGGTTACATGTAGGAACCAAAAATAACCCAGCGGATCTGGTCTCGCGCGGTCTTAGTCTTGATGAACTCATTGACAGTAATCTGTGGTGGAACGGACCTGAGTTTTAAAAAAATTCACACTCCGACTTACAAGAACTAAAATCACAAACGACAACGGTTATGGTTTGTGATGTAACAAAGAATAAAATTACTAATTTTGAAAGGTTTCGTTCTTATCAGCGTATCGTGCGCGCCGGCGCTTACCTGTTGCGATATATACATAACTTACGCACACCAAAGAAAGATCGTACACAGGGGCCGTTATCAGTAGATGAATTGAATGACTCATTACAGTCGTTAGCGCGTCTTGCTCAACGCGAATCGTTTCCGATGGAATATGATAAGTTAAAACGTAACTTACCTTTAAAAACTTCAGGTTCGATTTCTAGGCTTAATATATTTCTAGATGAAAGGGATATAATTAGAGTAGGTGGCCGTCTTAGTAACTCGCCTGACTTTAATTACGACAAGAAGCACCCGATACTTTTATCAAGTAAACACAACTTCACACAATTGTTGTTTCAACATCAACACAAAGAGCTTCTTCATGCTGGTCTCCAGCTGCTATTGGCGACCGTGCGTGAGAATTGGTGGCCGTTAGGGGGTAGAAACCTAGCTAGAAAGGTTGTCCACCAATGTGTCCGCTGCACTCGAATGAAAGGTAAAACCCTAACGCCAATCATGGGCAACCTTCCGTCTGAACGAATAGAACCTGGTTTTCCATTCATTCGATGTGGAGTGGATTATGCGGGTCCCATAAACGTACTGAATCGCAAAGGAAGGGGAGCTAAACTGGAAAAGGGCTATATTTGCATATTCGTTTGTTTTGTTACCCGGGCCATTCATCTAGAACTTGTCAGTACGTTAGCTGCTCAAGAATTTATATTAGCACTTAAAAGATTTATCTCACGACGAGGTAAACCTCCTCAAATTTTCTCAGATACCGGTAGAACTTTCATTGGAGCCATGAAAGAGGTTAACAAAATGTTAGAGCGAAATTCAAAGCAAATAATTGATAAATTATCAACCGACAATATTGAATTTAAATTTATTACCCCTTATGTTCCTCATTTTGGGGGATTGTGGGAAGCAGGAGTAAAATCCTGTAAGTTCTTCCTTAAGCGTGTCGTGGGTACCGCTAACTTGACGTACGAGGAGTTCAGCACTGTGTTGGCACAGATCGAAGCAGTCCTAAACTCCCGTCCTATAAGTCCTATGTCCTCAGATCCACATGATCTTCGTCCACTAAGCCCAGCTCATTTCTTCATCGGCCGGCCACTCACTGCACCAGCCTGCAGAGACCTCACCGAAGCACGGACTCACAGCTTGAAACGGTTTCAAAGAGTGGAACAAATAAAACAGCACTTCTGGAAACGCTGATCACAAGAGTATGTTGCTGAACTTCAGACAAGAACGAAGTGGAAGGCGAACGGTCAAGACATAGCATTAAACACGCTTGTCGTTATTAAGGAGGACAATTTACCACCCCTTAAATGGCGTATGGGCAGAGTTACCCATATTTTCCCCGGAAAGGACGGCGTGTCGCGTGTCGCCACCATCCAAACTGCTACTGGTCATGTACAACGAGCTTTGTCGAAAATCTGCCCTCTGCCTATATCATCAGCAGAGGACGACAACATGAATGCAGCCCGCGGCATCTCCAATCAAGCGGCAACGTAGATATATCATTGGAAGCTGGAGCTTCCAAGGCGGCCGGCATGTTGGCGCGACTACTAACGCCGTCTAGCGACGCACCGAAACACCAAACTTTTATCTACGAATCAGAGCTCGTCATTGTTGGCAACCAATCACAGTACGTCGTGCAATTAGTTATAAGATCTGTCTGTTTAAATTTTGTTTATTACCTGATACACACTGTTAGCAATAAGACGACTTAAATATAACCAACAAACGTTCAATAAATCAATCATTGAAGAGCACCTGCCTCCCGTTCCTGTACATATGTCTTATAGCAACGCCTCCTGAAACTACTATGTGAAAATTATTACTTTTTTAGTTCTTTGAAGTTATCCATCACATTTTATTTGAAGTCTAATTTTGATATTGTAAAGTTTAAGCTTTAAATCGAAATTGTCTGTGAATACCGACCATAACACAATTTAAAGTTTATTTTTATTTTATTTATTATCTTTTTCACCCTTTCCTATATTTTAAATGGGTAAACTTTTGACTTTTTTTAATCCTTCTTTTCTTTTATTTACATTCCTTAGCGATCTTCTGCTTCACTATATTCTTACTGCCCTACACCACTGGTCATTTTTCATTACGGTAACCTATGATTTCGGTTAATTTATACATTACATCTGAGATCCATGATCATCCTAATTTCCTTACATCCACCATCCCTAATCTATCGTTATAGACTATTTTAAACTAAGGCTTTCTTTGAATTATATTTTGCAGTATACTATATAATTTTTATATGGAATAAGGGTGACAAATAAGTATACAGTCTACTTATAACTGCAGCATGGCTATACGTGGTAGAGCCATGCTGCAGTTATATTAGTAGTGTTACGAGCTTGAGGTTCGTGACAATAAAAATTGCCGATAAAATTACCTAAATTAACACTTTAATTTACTTTACACAAATTAAAGTTAAAACACTAATAATTAAACACACTAATTCACTTAATTCCGCTCCGAAGCTTCGCTTGTGTCGCCGAGTTCAACTCTGCCGATCGCATCTTGCAGCGCCTATTTATTTAATTAGCAAAGAAGCGTCCCGAACATTCAGGTAAATGCGCGCCAGGCAACGAGTATTCGAGTGTAGATTTTCCAGAAACTTAGTTCTTCGGGTGGCGCTGTCGGTCGAAAGATTTGTGATGTCATTTACTGCAAAGCTCCACTCGCTCTCGTTCCTGACACTAGATGGCGCTAGTGCGCTGATTTGAGCGCGGCGTAACAGTAGTATAGTTGTAGCACGAATGGGTCGGCTCGACCGGGGAAGGAACACGCTCTCACAGAATACCAGCGTGAAATAGTAGCTTAATGCTGCTGTATTTCGTATGGTGAGTGTAGAGAACCGGAGACCCTTTTTACTGGAAACGAGGCATTCCATCTTAGTCCTCACGGGTGACAACGCATCTGCATTTTGATTCGCAATCGAGGATAGATGTAGATGCCTATGGGCCACAGCAACCACTTACCATGAGGTGGACTGTGTACTCGTTTGTCACCCAATCCTATAAAAAAAAAACCTGACGGTAAGTGGATGCTGTTGTCCATAAAAATCTGTATTTATCCTTAATTAAGAGTCAAAATGCAGAAGCCTTGTCACGCTTGAGGAGTGAGAGGAAATGCCTCGTTTCCAGTAAAAAGTGTCTCCGATTCTCTTTACTCACCATACGAAACACAGCATAATTATGCTGCTATTTTACGCTGGCAACCTCACCCGATCGAGCCGTCACATTCATGCTACAACTATTATGTAGCTGCAGAGTGGCTCTACTACCATGTGTCCACTGCTGAACACAGGCCTCCTCATAGACGTCCTATCTATGTCTGTGGCCTTTTAGGACAACCACGGTATGACACGGTCAATACGAAGGATCAGATTTCGCTTCAGATAAGTTATTTATGTCTCTACCATTTCTCAACTTCCCCTTTTTTGTATTAAAATAAAAGCTGAAATAAAGCAGCATTCTTGCGCTAATCTAATGAAACATGAGGTAAAATGCTTTTGCCAAACCACCCGCGAAGCGAGGCAGCTATGAAAAATATGACTATGAGGCAATCTATGGCAGAGTGGTCAGTAGTGGACTTCCGTCCTAAGTCACTAAGTTATTTTAATTTAGATTTTCCTCTTTGATAAATTTATTTTATGAAATCAATTAATTGTCTTATTTTGTAATCATTTAACGCAGGAATTTCATTAAGGTATGGTTATCCAATTTAAGACCACGAGAATCAAAAATTAGGCCCTCTTTCTTATTTTCATTTCTGGGAAGCCTATTAAAATAAAGGAAGCCAGCCATCTTTTACTTTAATAGACTATCCTAAATGGAATGGCAATATTTTAGTCATTTGTCAAATTGCGATATCTTATGCAATAACTAAATGTAGTCGTTGCTTA
Source organism: Parnassius smintheus behrii (assembly GCA_036936625.1). Classification (NCBI taxonomy): domain Eukaryota; kingdom Metazoa; phylum Arthropoda; class Insecta; order Lepidoptera; family Papilionidae; genus Parnassius; species Parnassius smintheus. The sequence continues at coordinate 7,299,619 of JAUPFT010000015.1, read as the reverse complement.
AGCCTAAAATAGCTTATAACTGATCTAAAACGTGTTAAAAAGAATTGAATAGACATTTTATTTGTAAAGTCACATATGACTCCATTCACACTTACCCCAGATGGAATTTAATTTAAGCATTCGCTCGCAATAAGTAGAAAACGATAGTGTGACTGTATTATTAAGCTTATAGCTGCCAAAATATATGTGCATTTACATAGCACAGCATTGTTATTAATTTTAACCCACATTTTTATCTGTTTGTACTTTCTTTGCCATGACATAAGGTGTTGGTTGCATTGTGTAATTTATCTTCGCTTTAGTAGCTATTTTGTTTATCATATTCTCGCGGATGTTTGTGTTCATCGGTATTAAAATCCTTGTTAAACATTTTCCTTTTTAATTCCTTATTAGTTAAAATAATTTATTTTTTTTAAGAAATTATAGACTCTTTATATCTATTTTTAACTACAAATAAAAAAAACGTTTTTAGAATATTTTCCAAGAAACGATTTGCAAATATATATACATACTAATGGTCCATCCTGGCTTTGTCTGGGTAAGATACGTTTATGTAGCGTCATTCAGATTTATAAAAAGTAAACATAAAAAGTTCTCTAAGGTTTTCGGATAAATTATAGCCTTGCTAATTCCTAAAATTGCGCTCTATCTGTTCGTGAAGTTTCATTAGAATCAGTTCACTCACTCCGAAGATTAGCCTGGACAGACAGACAAAACTTTTACAAATGATTCTTCAAATTCATGTTGTAAATATATGCAAAAACAACTAAAGACAATTATACTATAGATGTATTTACAACGCTACTCTCCATCTAGAGGCTAAGTATTTTATTAATTAGTAATTCACACGTCATTCACGTTGTCGCAATTAATAACAACAATTTCTTGTCTGTACCAAATTGATAAGTAGCGTTTAAACCTTTAAGTACGCACTTTTTGTAGGATACAGAAAACATTTTATCCGTGGTAGAGCCATGCTGCAACTATATTTTATTATATATTATATAGCATGAATGGATCGCGTCAACCGGGGTAGGACTACGCTTCAAAGAATACCAACGTCAAATAGCAGCTTAATGCTGCTGTGTTTCGTATGCTGAGTGTAGAGAACCAGAGGCCATTTTAACTTAAAACGAGGCATTCTATCTTAGTACTCAGGGGTGACGCATCTACATTTTGATTCTAAATCGAGGATAAATGTAGATGTCTATGGGCTACAGTATCCACTTACCATCAGCTGGAATGTATGCTCGTTTGTGAAGAATTGTTATATTAAAAAAATCATACTCCAAACTATAAAAAACAACTACTTTATGGTGCAGAATTATACTTTTAAGTGAGAAACGAACGTCCTTCGACAACAATAAATCCAATCGAATTAACTCAAAGGCACGAATACTTTTAGACGATGTCTCTCACATTTTGCGACGTGTTGGAGAGAATTCCCAACGTTATTTGTTAAAGGAACCGAGTACTTCAGAAACATAAATTTGGATTCACTGGAATCATTTATATTCTGATTTGATGTAAAGAAAGTGAGAACCCCAATCGGAAACGCAAATATATTTTCCTACTTTTGTATTCACTATTCAAGGAATACTGGAAAGGTTTTTAAAATACTCCGGAACCATAAACGTTTCATTAAACTCATACGTATATACGTATGTACGGTTATATAACAAAATATCATTATATCAACCTCAACCCAACAAAGAAAAACTAAATCATAATCATTATTCAAGGGATTCCATCTTAGTCATCCAGAGTGATAACGCATCTGCATTTTGATTCTTGATTGAGGGTAGATGTATGTGTTCATTGGCCACAGCGCCACTTACCATCAGGTCGACTCTATGCGCTCTTTTTTCGCACTAATTCTATAAAAAATATACCCTATATACAGTAGCCACTTCTTACATCAGCCACGGGACGGTATATATACCTCGTGTATATACCTAACCAAAATTATCAAATAAAACCAACATTATATTTGTATAATAACGCAAAAAGTCGTATTTAGACAAATGACTGAGTTTAATACCTCTATAGAAAGAGATAAAAAATTTAAAATATACAAGAGGTACTGCAACGAAAGAACGCATTGTTAACAATTTCCATGCCCTCGATTTTTTGTTTACTTCTGTTTATTCAACTGAATTTTCTGTTGCAAAAAATGATGGACAACAGCAAAAGCGGTAACAACCACAAATGTTGTATATAGGACACGAACTGCGTAACTAAATATCTTGTTGTTACCTTGTAGCCATATATAGTAATATATAGCTACAATCATGTTATGCTGTATATAATATATGTGGTAGAGTCATGCTGCTGCTATGTTATGGTGGCACGAATGTTTCGGAGATGAACCCCGCTATGCGCTATGCGATAAATGTGGTATGCAAGATGATGTTGTGACCAGGATTAAGAAAGGAATGCTTCGGTGGTTTGGTCATGTGGAAAGAATGAATGAGGAAAGAGTGACAAAGCAAATTTATATGGCGGATGTGAACGGCCGAGTCGGGAAGGGACGCCCTAGGAAAAAGTTTATCGACCAAATTGGCGATATTTTGAAAATGGGCCACGTTAGAAGTACCCTTAACCGACGAGCATGTATGCGTAGATATATGGATGTAAAAGAGGCGAAAGAGGTATGTCAGGATCGTGCCAAATGGAAGTCCGTAGTCTCTGCCTACCCCTCTGGGTAACAGGCGTGAGTGTTTATATATATATATATATATATATATATATATATATATATATATATATATATATATATATATATATATATATATATATATATTTATATATATATATATATATATATAATGAACCCCGCTCTCGTAGAATGCCAGCGTAAAGTAGTAGCTTAATGTTGCTGTGTTTCGTATGGTATGTGAAGAGAATCGGAGTCCCTTTACTGCAAACTGGACATTCCGTCGTAGCCATCAGGGTTGATAACACATCACAATTTTGATTCTTAATCTAAGATAGATGTAGACGTTTATGGACCAAAACAACCACTTACGATAAAGTGGATTGTGTGTTAGTTTGTTAGTCTTATTCTATAAAAAATTCATGACGTAGCGGTGTCATAGGTGCAGCAAATATAATGCGGCTCCACCGGGGAAGGACCTCATTATAGTGCTGCCAATTGAATATCCCTTTACTCTTGATATCCTATATTCATCCGCGTGGGGAAGCTATCGGTAATTTGATACTTAATCATGAAATTCAGCAAGACAATTTTTTTTGGAAAAAAAAGAACAATGTACAATCATATATTGTTATACAATTAACTACACAAAACAAATTAGAAAAGGTTTCTTAACAATTACCTTATTACCAAGAGTTATTATCATTCATAAATTACTGAATATTATAATAACTAATTTCATACAAAACTTGTTTAATAAAGATTTTGTATTTGACGGTAGACAAATTTTGTGTATTTTCTGGAATTTCTTTGCAAAAGCGTATACTCCAACACAAGGCTTCACCAACATCTGAAAATTAGATTAGTCTTAAATTAGATTACTACTCGTACCTGCATCTAAGTTCACATACTCTCTGTGTAACTTGCAATTAATTATGAGAGATCGTAGTCGCTACGGAATGTCGCTACATATCGAATGCCTTCCTTATCGAACCACAATCAGGAATAACTGAAATAATTTGGATTATTCTGTTTTCCCCTGCGAAATATTTGCTATGATTGTTTGGATGCAAAGCAGACACTAGAAGTGTTACTTAATTTAACATTCGCAATTGAAAATTTCATTTTATTTTAAATTAATATTTAATATATATATATATATATATATATATATATATATATATATATATATATATATATATATATATATATATATATATATATATATATATATATATATATATATATATAAATTTATATTTAATGTAAATTTATATATAAATTTATATTTAATATAAATTTCACTTATACTTAAAATTTTATAAAAAAGAAACATTTAATTGTCCAGCGCATATATTCCACATAATAATTTTTGTCATCGAAAGTCGTCAGAGCCGGGACCCCCTCCTCGGACAGCCATTCGATAACTCACCCAATATACTGTCATAGGAGTCATCGTTACAAGGAACGATGCGGAATAAGTGAAATCCACCCTTTTACAGCCTTCAGTCCTAAGATCTACGAGGCTGTAAAAGTCAAAAGGAAATGGGTCAGCCACATAACTTGAAGAACTCACAACCATTGGGAAAGAAACATCCTCAAACGGCAGCCTGGTACTGGGAAACTAAATGGAGTGACGACCCTTTAAGCAATGTAGAAAGTTAATTGAATAGACATGTATCAACCATGAATCGCTTGTTTGACCTGGTATACTTAAAAATATTGATTTTTTTGATTGATTGGAATTGTGAATGAGTGGAAAACCGACCGAATCCCAAATTATCTGAATGAATTGTTTTTAATGTAGGGTACTGGAGCCCGAAATGATCCATTTGAATGATCGATCCGAGTGTACCGGTATGCGTGACGAAATGTACTAGAATGATTCGGTCACGAGAAATAATTGATTGACACATGTCTATAAAGCAGGTAGCTCAGGACCGTGCTTCAAGGAAGGCCTATGTTCAGCAGTGGGCTTGTTAGTGATAGGTTGTAATAATTATGATGATTATTATCAACTAAAGCGACTAATGAGCCTACAGTCTCTGCACCTGGAGGTAAGTGGTTACTGCAGCACACAGACAGCACTCAATAAAAAAATCCACAGATGCGTCGTCGTCCATTAGAACTAACACAGAATATCTCAAGCTATTTCGGCTCCTAATACCTTTCAGACCAAAAGGCAGCAGTAGTTACGTTGTTGCATGACGGTATAAATGACGATTCCTGACCAGTAGTTAATCGGAAACAGTACCTTACACTTTGTGTGTAAGAATCAACCAGCTTATTTCATTCCATTCCAAAAAGATCTCATGGCTTTCTAAAGATGGCGCCTAAGATTTACTACGTGTTCGGCGTTGAAGGAAAACACCGTAAGTATTCGTTCATTCCTTAGAAAAAAAATACTTCAGGGGCATGTGAAGTCATTATTGTATGTAATAAATTTAATTTAATTATTGAATTAAATATTTATTTCTTCAAATATTGAGATAACGTTTTATGAACAGTGATTGAAGTCACTTAGTCTAAAATGCCTGTAACAGGTGCCTTTGCTCTTCCATAGCTAATAATTTAAAAACATTAAATGTGAAACATGAGCAGTTAAATTTGCAATTAATAATATCATTACTATCGACAATAAAGTCGTTTAACTCTTGAATACAATGGCTTACCATAAAAGTAATCTCGACAAAACAAATCATTGACTTCGAACTCATACAAGGAACAGAAACATATCATACAGATAACAGATATAGTACGTCAGGTAGAAGGTTAAACCTTATTCGACAACGTGACATGAATTGCATTAAGCCGAACGCGTGAGCGATTCAAGACGTTGCGATATAAACGGAGAATTTCCAACACGATCGAGAAAATTTCCAAAATGGTTTTGCTTCAAATACTATACTTATTGACTTGTTTGATACTCTTAAAAATAAACGTCTACAATTTCATGACAAAATATTTTGGCCAAGTAAATCTAAGAAAGGAAGAGTCTTCACACGCAAAAATAGAAGGGATGGGGACAACAGTTGTGACACCCGCGACAAATGTTTCGTGGACGATTAGAACACTCACTTGAGATAATTAATTTGAACATATAAGTTATTGTACTTAGTGAATGAACCTTTATGCCACTATGAAAATATAGGGTATATATTAGTACAAAAAACAAGTGTAGTTATTACAGAATCTGCACATACAATAAGCTTCAAGCGTATGGAACACTTTATGTTTAATGTCTTGAATGAAACACACATAAATATTGAGTTTACGAGGCGTAGTATGTCGTGCCTTAACAAGCCTTATAAGTTAAAGGCTTTCGTTCAATGTAGCTTGTTCTATGAAACGCTACAGATAAGCTTCAGCTACGCCTTCACGATTAATACTTGGGCTGGTATTCAGAGAAAATCAGTTTTAGCTTAGAATGGAAATTATCAAATTTTGAGTTTAGGCTACATTTTATTTATACAAAACGACTTCAAAAAGAGAAAGTAGCTCTCAATTTGACTTTTGTTGAAATAATTTTTGAACCAATTTTTATGAGTTTTCCTATACTATAGGTTAAAAATTAAGGAAGAGTCATATATAAATTTAAATTTGAAAAAAAAAGCTATCCCTAAGAATGGAAAAATAAGGTATATAGTTGTTAATGTAACTTCACACTTTAAACATAATTTGAGCTTTTGATATTCCTTACTCCGCTCAAAAGGGTCAAATTTCATTAAAAAATTACAATAAAAAGTAAAAGAAAGTTAAAGCCGACTTCTAAGAACTAAAAATAAATTTAAGAAATTCCACATGATAGCTACTGAAATCTAGGATAATTCTATACTTACGTCATAGCACCGCCTGCTGAAACTATTATGTAGAAATTGTTACTTTTTTCAGTTCTTTGAAGGTAGCTTTTTATTAGAAGTCTAATTTTAACATTATAAAAGTTGAGTTTGAGAGTAAATCGAAATTGTCTGTGAATACCGGCTTAAGTATAACACAATTTAAATTTTATTTTGTCACTCGTTATCTTTTTCACCCTTTTCTATACTTTAAATGGGTTTCATGTTTTTAGTCTTTCTTTTATTTAGTTACACTGCAAAACAGTCTTATGCTTCATCATAACCATACAATCCTACCACTCTCATCACGGTAATAAATGATTTCCGTTCATTCATGCATAGCAACTTAGATACATATTTAACCTAGTTTACTAACACTAACGATCCCTAATCTACTATTAAAGACTATTTTAGAATAAGACTTTCTTTTAATTACTTGTACAGTTTAATATATAAATAAATAAACACATTCATTCATTAAAATCTATTAAATTCTACTAATGAACAAAGATTTTTTTTTATAAAATGGGAGTGACAAAACAACACACAGTGCACCTGATGGTAAATGGATACTGTAGGCCATAGACATCTACATTTATCCTCGATTAAGAACTAAAAAGCAGTTGTTTTGTACTCCCTAAGGACTAACATGGAATACCTCGTTTCCCGTAAATAGCATTACTAGTTCTATAAACTCACATTACGAAACACAGCGGTATAAAGCTGCTTTTTCATGTCGGTATTCTGTGAGATCGTGATCCTACCCCGGTCGAGCCGACCCATTCGTGCTACTACTAAAACATAGTTTTAGCACGGCTCTGCCGTGTAAAAGAGTAAGACTTTCTTGAAATAAATAGCACAATTTATCATTTAAATTAAATAATAATGTCATTAACGTTACTAACACTAGGATAAGTTTTGACTGTTTACTGATACCTATGGATGAAGAATCCGAAATAAATGTTTTTCATTGATGGCTGCTGCTAAACACCGGCCTCCTCATAGACGTCTTCTATCTATGTCTATGGCCTCTTACGACACCCATGGGACGACACAATCAATTCAAAGGATCAGATTTCGGTTGAGACCGGTTTACATAATGATTTCTTACATTTACGCGAACACTACACATGATTAAAACTACTTTTACGGATTTTATCACGTTTATTTTTACTTTTATTTTTAATTCCCGACGTTTCGGGCGCTTTCCAGCACCCATGGTCATGGGGGACCACAGAGTACATTATATATACCTGGCGGGGGACTGAGATGACTGACGTCCCGATGTCATTGTTAAACCCGGAGTACCTTCAGCTTTTTTAATTATTGTTTATGGTCCGATCTATTCAAAATGAACTTCTCGGAACGTGAAGCATCAACGTTCCGGGAAGTCTGCAGTTTGTGATCATATCCTAGACGGCCCCAACCATTACATCAGATTTGATAGACCACGTGAGGCTATTGAAATTAAAAAACATCCTAATTTAAAAGATACTATAATCAATAAAATTAAAACTAAACCCAAGCATACCACTGCAAGACCTCAGGACATAGTCAGTTCATTTTGCATAGATCGGACCATAAACAATAATTAAAAAAGCTGAAGGTACTCCGGGTTTAACAATGACATCGGGACGTCGGTCATCTCAGTCCCCCGTGACCATGGGTGATGGAAACCGCCCGAAACGTCGGGAATTAAAAATAAAAGTAAATAAAAAGTAAAAATAAACGCGATAAAATCCGTAAAAGTAGTTTTAATCTTGAGACCGGTTATTTAGATCTGTACCATCTTCGAAAAATTGTATTACAGGTCTTATATAATCGTTACAGCCCTTCACAAGTCCACTGCTGAACGATGTCTCCCCCAAGGTATGCCACAAAGGACAGTCCTGAGCCACCTACATCCATCGACTTCCTGCATGTCTTACCAGGTCGTCACTCCATTTAGTGGGGGAACTCCATATACTTCGCATGCCGATACGAGGCTGCCACTCTAGAACCTTTTATGCCTATCGGTTATCGGTTCTTCGAGCTACAGGTCTTATATAAAGTTGTATATAATTATTTTAAAATAAACTGGCATTCTAGCGCTAATCTAATGATACAGGAGATAAAATGCGGTTGCCAACCTGCGTGCCAAGCGGGCAGCTTTGCCAAATATATGAGTACCACTTCAGCATTTTGAGGCAATTTATGGTGAAAGTCTAATTAAGTAGTGGACTTAAGACCTGAATCACTGAGTAGTTTTAATTTCGATGTTCCTCTTTGCTCAATTTATTTTATGAAAGAACATAATAATCTAATTATGTACTCATTGTACGCAGGAATTTTATCAAGGTATTGTTTTCCACCTTAAGAACACGAAAACCAAAAAGTAGGCCGTCGTGAAATATTAATTTAGCTTTTTCATTTTAATTTCCGTTGGAATATAATTTCCCTGAATAATTTGCATTTTTCCTATGGCTGAGATTTCGGCGGCTGAAGGAAGCTTTTGTTTTAATAAGTTACCCTAAACGGAATGACAGTACTCGTATTTTAGTCATTTTGCTAAATCTCTCTATAAATTGTGATATCTTATGCCATGTACTAAGCATAGTCGTTGCTTTAGTCTAGAAATGGTTCACAGCTGGACATAAATCTCTTTCAAGGGACTTCTTCAAAACCTCCCAGCAGTAATCAGTAACTACGGTAAGATAAGGATTTCTTATATTTATGATTAAATTGCATTTAATTTAATTGACGGCTCCGTGGCGCAGTGGTTTAGAAATGAGTTGAAGAGCTGAGGGCCGCTCGTTCGAATCCCGCACGGAAAAGTTTGTGTATTATACCTACAGATAATTGTTCTGGGTCTGGATATTTTTTTAGTGAAATTTATGTTTGTAAACTGCCTCCACGATACATTAGAAAATCCTAGGTCTGTGTGACCTACGTTTAAAAAATGGAAAATAAAGATAAATTTTTATATTTAATTCCCGATATTTCGAGTGTTTAGCAATATCCATGGTCACTCAAGGTCGTGGTCAAAACCTATTCACAAAAAAAGTCTATTCACTTAAAATTAGTCCCCGTAGCATTTTCTTTTGATTGTCGGTAGGGCTAGAGGGTCGATTCATTGGCAGTGCAACATACATACTCGTATGTTAATTATAATAATGTAAAAAGATAAAAAAAAATAATGAGGCTGACAAAGTAGCGCACAGTCCACCTGGTGGTAAGTGGATGCAGTGGCTCATAGCGTTACATAAAGCTTCTATTTTACACTGGTATTTTGTGAGAACATGGCTCTTCCCGATCCCGTTTACGGTTGTTATAACAAAAAAAAATATTGCATGATCTTTTTGTTTGAATATTGCACGAATCATTGCAAACAATATGTATGATATATTAATATGTATGCTAAATATGTATGATTCACTTGTCTGAAAATTAGCTGCAAAAAGTAATTAATAAACAATACCTATATGGAACTAACAAGTACTTACAAAACTAATCTCGTATTAAGCTCCAGGGATAATTCTAAATGATAGTAGTTAACTATATAATCAAACTTTAGAATATTTCTTACGTTTCAAGGTATTTTAGTTAGAAAATCTTATTAATATTTAAACCGATTTCAGAAAGGATGTTATTAACTTGTATAGAATTTAATAAATTTGCAACTTGAAACTATACAATTTTGCATGAGATGGTGCTACACCTATATTAGACTAGTATTTTGTATTGAGTCTGCAAGCAAACAGGCTAATTTTAAACAATATGTACTTAACTAACCTAACATTACAATAATTATAAAATTTCTTTTAAATTAAAAAAAAAAACACTTGTTATGTAAATTCAGTTAATAAAGTTTTAAAACTTGTTTCCTTTTAATTTTTAACACATATATACAGTTTTTCTATAAATATAAGTATGACAAGGATGTTGGTGTAATAGGTTAAAATATTGAGTTCTTTGTATGTGTGTACTTTTGAAAATATTCTGGGTGCCGTTTTACAAAATAGCAAACTTGTCTTATATACATACACGGTAAAGAAAAATTTTATATTTTTTAAATAATGGTTTGCAACTATCTAAATAAATAAATCGAGAGTCATTACGAATCGTCTCGCACGCAGACTCGACGATTTCCAGCCTCCCGAACAAGCCGGTTTCCGAAAAGGCTTTAGTACCATACACCACATACATACCCTTCGGCAAATTGAACAGAAATCCGAAGAGTACAATATGCCACTTTGCCTGGCGCATGTGGGCTATGAGAAAGCCTTTAATTCCGTCGAAATTTGGGCGGTGCTACAGTCTCTTCAGCGGTGCCAAGTTGACTGTCGGTATATCGAAGTGCTGAAGTGTTTGTACAGTAGGGCTACGATGGCTATCCGAGTACAGAACCAAAGTACGAAACCTATCCAACTGCAGAGAGGTGTAAGACAGGGTGACGTTATTTCCCCGAAACTCTTCACCGCTGCATTGGAAGACGTTTTCAAGCTACTGGACTGGAAAGGATACGGTATTAACATCAATGGCGAGTACATCACTCACCTTCGATTTGCCGACGATATAGTCCTTATGGCAGAATCGCTGGAGGACTTAAGCACTATGCTCAATAACCTCAATAGTGCCTCCCAACGGATAGGTCTTAAGATGAACATGGACAAAACAAAGATCATGTTTAATGTCCATGTCACACCTATGCCGGTAGTTGTTGGGAGCACTAAGCTCGAAGTTGTTGACGAGTATGTTTACCTGGGACAAATAGTCCGGCTAGGTAAGTCCAACTTCGACCGAGAGGTCAATCGACGGATTCAACTCGGCTGGGCAGCGTTCGAGAAATTACAACGCATCATCTCGTCAGGTATACCTCAAAACCTGAAAACTGAGTTGTACAAACAGTGCGTGTTGCCAGTGATGACATATAGAACTGAGACGTGGTCCTTCACTGCTGGCCGTATGAGGACGCTCAAAGTCGCTCAGCGAGCTATGGAGAGGACTATGCTCGGGATTTCTCTGCGTGATAAACTTAGAAATGAGGATATCCGCAGTAGAACCAGAATAACCGACATAGCCCAACGGATTAGTAAGCTGAAGTGGCAATGGGCCGGCCATATAGCTCGAAGAACCGACAACCGTTGGGGAAAAAAGGTTCTCGAGTGGAAGCCTCGTACCGGTGGACGAAGTGTAGGGCGACCCCCCACTAGATGGAGTGACGACCTGGTAAGACATGCAGGAAGTCGATGAATGCGGGTGGCTCAGGACCGTGCTTTGTGGCATACCTTGGGGGAGGCCTATGTTCAGCAGTGGACTTGTAAAGGGCTGTAATGATGAATAATGATGATGAACTATCTAAAAGCCATACGATAACGATGGATCTAATGCACTTTTTTGTAAAATGAATGCGCTTTGAAGTTCCAATGAGGATCGCCAGATTACGATGCCATAGCTGTACACCGTGGACACGTAGCCGTGATAGGCGAGTAGCGCGGCCTCTGTAGACACCGTTTCACGCAAAGCGTTTTAATGCGAATACATTACGTCCAATTTATTGCAAGTGACGTCATTATGTGCCTTCCAATTTAAATTTTTACAAATATTTACTATGCTTGTACTTTTTATTAACCGTAAGTTGATTATGTCAAATATAAAACTTTTAAGCTGTGAGTTAGTTGTTTATTCCAGCAACGGACTTTACCAGCAGATAACAAACCTACAACTACATCTACACTCCGTAACTGGTGACCCCGACGTGATCGACACTGGATACTACCGACATTGTATTGCTATATATATTCACTTTATACTATACGAAATAGTAAGGTGAACATCGTGTAGCGTTACATGACAGCAAGATTACCTCTTATTGAAATCTTAATACATATATTTCGCAATTCCAAGTTAATAAATATCATGTACTGAGCTACGAGTATGATCGCACTATGTTTATTCCATGTTATCGAAATTAATAAATCTTTCATTGTTTAGTTCATGTTAAAAGTTGGCCATAGGGAAGAGTGTGTAAGATTTGCCGTGGTGGGGGAGGGTGATGGTGCGGGCGTGGCCGGAGCAGTGTTGCAGCCCTGCGGCATGCGCCTCGAACCATTAAGCAGCAATGACGAAGACGACGGAATGCGGCGCCGGGATAAGAGTCTACCATTACGGTCAAAACCGTTGTCGGAATTCCCTGGGCAGTACTTGATGGTGTGCGCGTGGCCGACAGTTGATAATTAGTTGCTAAAAACTTTCACAAGTTCCACGAGGCTATGCTATCACCAACGCTGTTTTCTCTGTATGTCAATGATATGTTGAAAACCGGTAAAATTGTTTGTTATGCGTATGAGAGCATTGGTGATATTCTATACACCGGTCGTGCCAATATTTCTATTATATTATATATTGTATTTCGGTAAAACGTCGCCGAGTACCGGGACAAACTCGTGTCTGAAGTCGAGTCTTTGGTGAACAAAGTTTCGGATTGGGGGCGACTAAATCTAGTTCAGTTTAAACTTTAGAAGATGCAAGTTTGCCCGTTTACCACTTAAAAGAACCCCGTTGTCGGAACTCCTCAGTTTCAAGTCACTCCCCCTGTTGTCTCAGTCATCTATCATAATCCTCGGCATCGACATATCGAGTGACGTGCAGTTTTGTGGTTACCTGAAAGAGAAGGCCAAATTGGCTTCTAAAAGGCATGGCATGTTCAGCAAAGTGGGACAGTATTTCATGCCAGCACACCGCCTGCAACTTTACAAGGTGCAGGTTCGGCCTCACATGGAATACTATTCTTATCTCTAGGCGGGGGCTCCTCAGTGCCAACTCCTTTCACTAGATCGCATTCAGCGCAGAGCGTCTCAAATAGGGTTTGCATTACTCGAGACAACTAAAATTAAAAATTATTAAAATGCCTCTATCATAACCATATTACACTTATACGATAATATGAGTAGCCAGATATCAAGAAAACACTCTAATTAACCCATTTTATATTTTCTAAAACGTCATTTTATATTACTACTTTGAATTAAAACAGTTTGAATAAAATTTTACGTGAACGTTGATTTCGTGTTCGATGTTCACGATAACTACCGAAAAAAATTGACATATCGACCGGGCTTTTTTATTAGCTTCAGAGTTACATCAACTAGATTCCTATTTCATATCAAAAGCGTATGTAAATAAAACGAACTTAAACGCGCTTTCATATTTTTTTAGCCCTTGATAGACAAAGAACTAATGTACCATAAAGCCTATATCGGTTTTATACTTTATGTAATCGATTTATTTTGGTAATTTTTTTCCTGTATTACCGGTCAAAATAATAGAGCGCTAAATTTAAAACACGTTAATAATATATTTCAAAAGTCAGGAATACACGTTTGTTTTTCATCAAAAATTAAATTAAACGCTCATGAGGCGTGCACTTTTGGATTTTCCAAATAATTTGTTTCGTCTAGCATCCCGCTAAGCTTCACCTGGATAATCAATGACCATTTATTTTATCAATTTTTTTTAAAAGTCTTCAAACTATTTTTAATCACATTCGATTCAGCCATTCCAAGGATTAACCCGGTCAGACAAACACATAGACATATATTTTAAAAATGTTTATTCATACAAATAGCTTTTTGAACTTAATGGAAGCCAGTTATTTAAATATTACAGGCGGCCATTTACAACGCAGACTAACTGCGCAGGAAAGTGTGCACAAGCACAGGTGCATTTTCTGTTCGATCACTCTCATAATTCGATTGGGTGGCAATCCAATACGACCGGAGAGAGATCAAGCGCGGAAAAAACGGCTTTACGTTCTTTCCGAGGCACTGGGGTGAAACACCGTCAATTTCCCGGTTCCGTGCTGGTACTGAGACTTTCTTGACAGAAAAGCCCAATTTCTGATTTTGATGCAACCCGGGACTTAAACTTAGGACCTAACTAGTAGCGTCGTAAGAGATGCAAACTCTCCAGTAATTTTAAAAAAGACAATATTTAATTTAAAACGTACTGTTGTGTGTATAAGCTTGGACTACATTCACTTATCCTCCGCCAATTTTTCAAAGCTTTATTATAACAAAACAATATTTTGTTTCTTTTCGATTAACCCCTTTGGCTAGGTATAATAGAGATAAATATAAAAATTAATAGGTACTACATTTCACGCAGGAGTTTTATCTTGGGTAAAGAATTGTTTCCAGTATTTAAAACAACTAAAACACGAGCTTTTGAGCTGAAATTTTAATTAAACTTTTGTTTAATTTGCAATGGAAATTATTCCGCTGAATAATCGCCATATTTTTTGCTATATCTGAAAATCTCTCTTTTTGTAAATACGTGGAAAAAGTTGAAAGCGTGGTGAGGTAGCATAACAGCGTGACAACTATTTACACTGTTTCCGTAATTTGACTATAGTAAGTATTCGGGATAGTTTTTTTTTTCAATAGGGACACTCGAACTTTAACCGGGTTCATTTTTTACGTGATAGAGCCACGCTACAGCTATATTGTAGCTGTAGCAAGAATAGGTTCAACCGGGGCAGGACACACAAAACAAAATACTGGCAAAAATAGCAGCGTAATACTGCTGTGTTTTCTATGGTGAGTGTAGAGAACCGAAGACACTTTTCACTGGAATCTAGGCATTCCATCTTAGTCCTCAGATGTGACAACGCATTTGCATTTTGATTCTTAATTGAGGATATATGTGGATGTCTACGGGCCACAATATTCACTTACGATCAGGAAAAAAGCGCATAGCGGTTATGTGGGTACAGCGATAGCTGCCAAATTATTGTTTACCTATGAAATTGCCGTTTTATATGAAATTTAATGTGTAAAATTTTAAATACGTAGTAGAGCCATGCTGCAGTTATATTAGTAGTATAGATGTAGCACGAATTGGTCGGCTCGACCGGTGACGTACCACGCTCTCACAGAATACAAGCGTTAAAACGGAAACGAGGCACTCCATCTTAGTCGTCACGGGTGACAACGCATCTGCATTTTATTTCGTAATCGAAGATACGTGTAGGTTTCTATGGGCCACAGCAACCACTTACCATCAGGTGGACTGCGTGCTCGTTTGTCACCGCATCCTATAAAAAAAATCCATCCTAGTCATTTGGGGTAACAACGCATCTGCACTTTGATCGAGTATTAATGTCGATGACTTTTGACCACAGCATCCACTTACCATCAGGTGAATTGTATGCTCGTTTTTGACCCTTATAATAAACAAAAATTTAAAATTTAAAGTGAATAAAAGTTGTAAATTCATTGTAGTGTGTTTTTGGTAGAAAATTAGTAGGTATATGTATATACATGTGAAAAAAATATTATATTAAATGTAAAATTAATATATATATATATATATATATATATATATATATATATATATATATATATATATATATATATATATATATATATATATATATTAATTTAAAATTTAAAGTGAATAAAAGTTGTAAATTCATTGTAGTGTGTTTTTGGTAGAAAATTAGTAGGTATATGTATATACATGTGAAAAAAATATTATATTAAATGTAAAATTAATATTTATATATATATATATATATATATAAAGCTAAAGTAGTTTTACTTCAGTCGTGTGGTCACGTTTTTTTTCTTGAACTGGACCTTTGAAATATATAACCCTATTTACCCTATTTAATAAAACAACGACGACGCAGACATTGCGTAACATAGATATAAAAAATTTATGTAATGAAATGTAGTTAAGCCTCTTTTTTTGTAATCGGCTACAAAGGTAACATTTTTTATTAGTTACTTTACTTACATTAATAAGTGACATCACGATGTTTTTCTACGTGCCAAAAACTTTTTTCGATCACTTGTAAAGCTTCTGTAATTAAATGCGTTCCTTTACTTTGTAACTGCGGTATTTTCTTCAACTAACGACTTCTTCTGAGAGTTTGATGAAATTTCCCAAACTTTGAAAGCGACGAATCGATATTAAGAAGTGTAATGTTACGAAAGCGACAAATTAGTTTTTTCAAGAATCATTAGAACCAGTAATGATAAAATTTAGAAAATAATTAAATTTTTATGGCTTCCAAATTGCAATATGGTCTAAATCAGCCATTAATACATTATGATATTTTTTTATATTTACACAAGTACTATAGATTAGAATAAATATCATTACAAACTTTATCATGTTCAATATAAAATATATACAATATTAAAAACTATAATAAAAAATAAAACTAAAAACTTAAATTATCACATAGTCCTTCTCCCCGTGGTGTAGTGCCAAAAACGCTGGCTGCGTTTCCTCGCTGAATGGCTGGCTATACTTAGTCTTGAGCGAGAAAAAACAAACCCTTTTATCACCAGCAGCTATGATCAGTAGTGGTACTAATAGGAATCACACCGCACGTGGACTCCACGGACCAATCACTACAGCAAATGGCGCAAATTGTATTCATCTCAAAAAAATGTATTCATCTCTCAGAAACTCATATTTGCGCCATTTTCTTGGTTGTTATGTATACGAGTATATATTATTTTTAATTTAAATTAATTTATTGTATTGTGTTTGAAATGTCTTACTTTTACGCTATTGAAGATAAAGTGACGCCAGCTTTATGAATAATTCATGACATACACATCTTATGTGCTTTGTTCGCATCAATCATTTGGACATTTTCTATTGTCGATCGTCTTTTAAATTAATGATCTGATATAACGAAGATATCCACATCCTACCTTTAAGGTTTTGAAGAGTTAACAAAACTAAATTTACGGATTATTATTTTTATTTCAGCTTACATTTCGCGGCATTAAAGTGTAGCGGTGACTGTTATTGCGCATAATTGGCCGTCTTGCGCATGATTGGCTGTGCGTATCGTTCGCACGCGTTGATTGGCGCTCCAGTCGTATTCCGTTCCCGTACTGACACGACATTCGCAGCTATCTCCTCCAGGTTTCATTCAGCGCTAGAGTTACGTGCCGCGAGTTATATGTGTAACACACATACGCTCTCAAAACGTTCATAATTTAACCATTATGAACGTTTTGAGAGCTCTGCAGTAACCATGGTCACGAGTTGATTAAGGTGTATGACGTCTTGATGTCATAGTAAGGTGCTTATAGATGAACACCACTGAACGGTAATGCAAACACTGATATTTAGCGGCAGTAAAAGGTAAAAAGGTAAGACCTAACCAGAACTAAAAAGGAAAGAGACCTACCTAGATAGTCTACCTAGAAAAAATAGGAATATACTCTTAAATAGGGTATCAATAACGCTAAGTAAGGCACAAGTAAAGAAACTTAGCGGCCATTTGGCAACCAGCTACTTCGTTGGATATTTTGACTAGTTACCATTGAATCTCTTCCATTTAAAGCGATCACGGGCTACCTGATGTCAGATAAACGATTTTTATCCATAAAACTGTTTTTATTTAAGAGGTCTTCGTCTTTTCTTTATCAGCCCGTTTCACTTTTGGTGCCTTTCTCGATGTTAAGTGGATTTTTATTTTTTATCCTTCCTTTAAAACAAAAGTGGCAAACGAATACACAGTCCACCTGAAGTTAATTAGTTACTGTTGTTCATGGAAACCTGCAGCCAAATTTAAATAAAGAAATGGCAGTACCTGATGTCTCGCACCATTAAAACTGCTGCTCGTCGCCAGTGTAGTTAAAATCCTAAATGACACTGTTATACCACCTACGGGTATCAATAAGGTGTTTTTGGATGTTTCCCATACATACACATAGTAGTCACTATTTAAACTCGAACGCATAAAATATCAAATCTCTACACTTAATAGAATATTCTTATGACACCCACGGGACGATATGAGGTAGTAGATCCGCTTATTCGGCTTATACCAGTACCGTTAGAGCCTAATAAAATTCTGGTACTGAATGTGGCTTTAGATTGGATATGTATATATTAGAGTGGATATAGATTACCATAAAATGGGGGTAATTTAAAAAAAATGTCATTTAGTTGTTATTACGAAGACGCTAATACCCAACTCCTGATTTGTATTTCACTGTCACCTCTTACGACAGGAAATTACGGGGTAGTGGATTCATCATTCACAGTCATTACATAGTCTAAATTTAGGTTATAAAACATTTACTAAAGCGATATAGCTGCATTACAGACAAAACAAAACTAGCAAAAACCTGACATAGATTATATGAGTATAACACTGACATAAGCCACAGACCTTGACACAATTTTTCAGTTCAATGCTTTAGACGGTAGAAATATTTTTGCTGTTTACAAAGTTGAACTCTTTTTGTAATGGTTTTAAACATAGGTTTATTACATAGGCTTTTAATATGTATTTCTTAATCGTTACTTGTTGGGACGACGTGATAAGATATGCAGGAAGTCAAAGAATGCAGGTGTCTCAGAACCGTGCTTTGTGGCATTTCTTGGAGATGGCCTGGACTTTCAGCAGTGGACATGTGGAGGGTTGTAATGATAATAATTATGATGATATTGAGGAATTCTTTTTAAAGTATTCTTCAATATCATCATCGAAAAATAATATTTTATTGCTTCCTAGTAAGTTTTTAATTTTTACTAACTCCTAATTTCAATGTTTTACAAATGTTTTACTTCAACCTTATCACATTTTTC
Organism: Parnassius smintheus behrii; assembly: GCA_036936625.1. Taxonomy (NCBI): domain Eukaryota; kingdom Metazoa; phylum Arthropoda; class Insecta; order Lepidoptera; family Papilionidae; genus Parnassius; species Parnassius smintheus. The sequence continues at coordinate 7,280,524 of JAUPFT010000015.1, read as the reverse complement.
TCCTGTATCGTGAAAACGTTTTACATACATAAATTGCACATGGACAAACAACCATACCCTGAACTATTATTTGTAAGCCATACCAACCCTTGATCCATACGGGATTCGAAACCGTAACACCCCAACACCGCGGCAAACAAATGCTTAGCTACTGCGTTATCGAATCGCCAAGCATTTTTTTTTTTATAAAATTGAAGTGACACCTGACGGTAAGTGACTACTGCAGTTCATTGACCCTGCAGCCAACTTTCAACAAAGGAGGTTTCAGGTGCGTTGTCACCTCTGAGGACTAAAATGGAATGCCACAAAACCTGTAATTATACTGGCACTCTATATCCTTCAGTGCCTGCACTGAAATATTTCACTTTAACGTTGGAGCATTTTAAAGTCCACAGCTGAATATAGGGCTACCACATAGGTTGCCTCATAGGGGTGGATATTTGCCGTAGTTGCCACGCTCGGCGTGTTGTCAACCGCAGTTTTTTAGTTTTATTTGTTTATTTATTTGGTTCGCCAACAAATGCTACACTAAAACCTACGCTTAATTCTAAGACAGTAATATAAATTATGTGCACATTCAAAAATAGGTAAACACCGCATACTTACTACTCACAGCATTTCCTACAAGCCTTTACTTAATAGTAAAAAAGAAAGTTAAGTTAAAGTTACAGCCTATATACGTCCCACTGCTGGGCTCAGGCCTCCCCTCATTTCTTAGAGGGTTTAGGGCAAGGAAGTGTCCGCCGCGCTGCCCAAATGCGTGTTGACGAACTTCACATGTCTTCGAAATATTTTTTTTAATATTATAAAAGAAATAATAGTAAAAAAAAAACAAAATACAAATAAAAAAATACAAAAGAATTGGTTACTACAAATAAATATTAATATTTAATTAATTTTTTCCGAAAAACGTTAAAAGTGTCGTGGTGAATATCAACTACATTATTGTTACGAGCTTAGGGTTCGTGACAATAAAAATTGCCGATAGAATTACCTAAATTAACACTTTAATTCACTTTACACTAATTAAACTTAAAACACTGATAATTAATCACACTGATTCACTTTATTCCGCTCCGAAGCTTCGCTTGTCTCGCCAAATTCAATACTTCACCGATTGCACCTTGCAGCGCCTATAAATATAAATTAGCACCGAAATATCCAGAATATTCAAGTAAACAAGGTACTGAGAGTTCGAGTTTCAACTTCAAGAAGTTTAGTTCTTCGGTTCAAGACTAGATGGTGCTAGTGCCGTCGATTAAGGCGCGTAACACTGCCCCCTCCTAAGACATGCTCGTCCCGAGCATTATCGGCCCCATAATAACGCGCCAGGCGATCCACATGGACGATCTTAGGAGTCCCTCTTGCGCCTTTCTGTATCCGGTAGGTTACATCGTTGATCCCGGTCACAATCCGGTACGGGCCGTCCCATTTAGCTTGAAGCTATTTATTTTTTTTATTTTATAGGATAGGGTGACAAACGAGCACACAGTCCACCTGATGGTAAGTGGTTGCTGTGGCCCATAGACATCTACATCTATCTTCGATTACGAATCAAAATGCAGATGCGTTGTCACCCGTGAGGACTAAGATGGAATGCCTCGTTTCCAGTAAAAAGGGTCTCCGGTTCTCTACACTCACCATACGAAATACAGCAGCATTAAGCTACTATTTCACGCTGGTATTCTGTGAGAGTGTGGTCCTTCCCCGGTCGAGCCGACCCATTCGTGCTACAACTACACTTCTAATGTAACTGCAGCATGGCTCTACCACGTATAATCCCACGTCCCACTGGTGAACCTTCGTCGAACCCTTTGTTGTTCATTTTGTGGTCGTACCGGATTTTCATCTTTTCAGATATTTGCTGGCCCGATTGTCTGACGTGCTCATAAATGTCATTCATTTTGTTCCGCAAGTCATTTGCATAATCGGTTATACTACGTGGAGCATCAGATGGTATCCCGGTGATCAGGTCTGCAGGCAGCCGTAATTCTCTTCCGAAGTTTGCGAAAGCTGGTGTCACTGCTGTACTTTCGTGAACAGCGCTTCGATATGACAACAAAAACGGTTGTATGTGCTTGTCCCAATCTCGTTGCCGATTGTCTAAAACTTTTGCTAGATACCTCTCCAATGTCTGATTAAATCGTTCTACCATTCCATCAGATTGCGGGTGATAAGAAGTCGTTCTTGTTTTATGAGTACCCATAACTCGGCAAGTTTCCTGGAATATTTGAGACTCAAAATTCCTTCCTTGATCGCTGTGAATCTCTAAAGGTACACCAAAACGACAGAAGACTTCATGAACTAGTTTATCTGCAACTGTTGAAGCTTCTTGATTTGGAATGGCGAAGACTTCTGGCCACTTAGTGAAGTAATCCATCACAACCATGAAATACTTGTTACCGCTTTCACTCTCCGGAAACGGCCCCGCCACGTCAATGGCTATTCTCTCCCATGGTGCACCAACATTGTACAACTTCAATTCACCTCTACTACGAGTCTGAGGTCCCTTTACAGCCGCACAACTTGTACATTTGCGACACCAGTCCTCGATATCGTTTCGACAGTGGACCAGTAAAACCGTTCTCGGATCTGCAGTAGAGTTCGTTTAACTCCCAGATTGCCTCCTGAATAATCATTATGGTACAGCTGTAGAACATCCGGTGCTTTAGCTTTAGGGACAACCATTTGCAAATGACAGCTGTCTCACCGAACACTTTCCCATTTACGGCACAGAACTCCATCTTGAAGCAACAAGCTGTCCCACTGGGCCCGATAGCTTTTAGTGGTCGAACTCATCGCTGAGACATCGCTCCACTTGGGCTTGGGAGCACTGGCCTTCATCCATTCCAGAATCGGCTTGATGTCCGGATCTTCCTGCTGTGCACATTGTAAGCTGTCCTTCCACTCGTTGCTGAGGTGGTCTGCCCTGAGCATCCTCACGGATACCACTTCCTTACTCTCTTGCCTAGTACAATGTTTGCAATCTACAGGGCAAGGTCTTCTTGACAATGCATCTGCGTTGCCATGAGATTTCCCGCTGCGATGTTTGATCTCAAAGTCATATTCCTGCAGTAGTTCAATCCACCTCGCAACTTGTCCTTCTGGATTTTTAAACTGCAATAGCCATTTTAGTGCAGCATGGTCAGTTCGTAAGTGAAATTTCCGCCCCAGAAGATATTTGCTAAAATGCTGCAACGACTTTACCACAGCTAGCAATTCGCGTCTTGTGACACAATAGTTCCTTTCCGGTTTTTACAATGACTTGCTGAAGTACGTTATCACGACCTGTTGGTCACCATTCCGTTGAGACAACACACCGCCAAGTCCTATATCACTTGCGTCTGTGTCAACTATAAATTCTTTGCTTGCATCAGGGTATCCCAAAATAGGTGTTTTGCACAGACAGTCCTTGAGCTCCTGGAATGCGATATTGCAACTTTCATCCCAGCAGAAATGTCGCTTCTCCTCGGTTAGCTTGTGAAGAGGTTTGGCTATATCTGCAAAGTTCTTCACAAATCGCCGATAATAGGAGCACAAACACAAAAATGCTCTAACCTGCGTCTTGTCTTTTGGAACCGGCCAATCCTTGACAGCGGCGATTTTCTCCGGATCCGTACGGATACCTTCTTCCGACACTACATACCCCAAAAAGTTGACTTGCCGTTTGAATAGTGAACATTTCTTCGGACTCAACTTGACGTTGGCACTCTGAATCTTTATGAGCACGCGTTTCAGATTTTGAAGGTGTTTCTCAAACGTACGGCCCACGATGATGATGTCATTCAAGTAGACCAGACAGGCATCGCCAATTAGCCCAGTAAGTACAAGCTCCATCAGCCTTTCAAACGTTGCTGGAGCATTGCACAACCGAAACGGCATTACTTTGAATTGCCACAGACCCTTTCCCGTCGAGAACGCAGTTTTCTCCTTGTCCTTAGGTCAATTTCAACTTGCCAGTAGCCACGTTTTAGATCCAGCGTGCTAAACCATTTTACTCTTGTAAGCATGTCCAGCGTGTCATCAATTCTTGGCAAGGGATAGCTGTCCTTCTTTGTAACGTCGTTCTGACGGCGGTAATTAACACAGAACCCCATGCTGCCATCCTTCTTCTTTACCAGCACCACGGGTGAACACCATGGACTAGATGAAGGTTCAATAACACCATCCTTCACCATTCCCTCAATCATGGTTTCCACTTCCTTTTCACGTGCTACCGGCAATCTTCTTGGCCGCTGACGGATAGGAAATTCCTCTCCTGTATTTATTTTGTGTTGAACTAAGCCAGTCTTTCCTATGTCAGCATCGTTTGATGAGAATACATCGGCGTACTTGAGTAACAACTTCTTCGCCTTGACCAATTCGTTCGGGGAGAGAACACTGCGACAGTCTTCCAAAAGTGTGGTCACTCTCGTTTCTAAATCCTTGCTGGGGGTCCCACTCGATATATACTGGCACCGACGTAACCAATCCACTTCCTCACAAGTACCAACCAGTGTGCCTTTTTCTATAATCTGTTCCCGGTCACAAAGGTATAGCACACGTACTCTTGAGATGTCAGTGGTTCTGACCAGGGTTCGAGCTACTTTCCATGGAAGGTCATTGTTTACCCTTTCCACAAGTACACAAGGAACAATCGTTTCCGATCTCGGCGGAAGAACAATCTTCTTAATGCTGTACACGTTCCCTGGTAACGCACCTTCCATAAATAGTTCCTCCTGTCCACATTTCAAAACACCTCGCTTAACGTCGATCTCACAACAATTATTCCTCATAAAGTCTAGGCCCAGGATGCAGTCGTCCATTATATCAGCCACGATGACATTATGCAGGTAGATCACGTTGCCTAGCTTCAACTCCATCTCCTTCTCTCCACGGACGGGTATACGCTGACCGGTGGCTGTTACCAAATTAATGCGTTCTCGATTGTATGCGGAGTCCCCAAGGAACTGTCTTATAAGTTCGGAACTAACAACCGTGCGAGAGGCTCCAGTGTCTATGGTCAGTTTAAACGGCATTCCTTTGATCTCGCCCTTGATGATTAGGCTGTTCCCATCATGGGTTTGTGAAATCGAGATCCTTGGGGCTCTTTTAACATCAGCCAGCACCCGCCCCGCAGTTCGGGCTTTTACTCGTTTTCCTGCTGCTGCTGGGCGGGGCTGGTAGCCGCACCACCTTCCTGATATCGTTCACCTTAGGGCAGCTGGATCGAAGATGACCCCTTTCCCCACAGCCATAGCACCAAAGGCTGTATCCTTTATTGCGGTTGCGTACCGTAGCTGCTGCAATCTCCCTGACGCGATGGGAGCGAAGATCCTGCCGCACGGCCTCCACCTCCAGTGCATGGGCCAAGGCATCCTTAAGCGTCTCGTGGTGCCCCAGCCTCACAGCAGCTCTGACTTCAAGGTCGCGGATGCTGTCGATGAATGTCTGCACCAAATTCCCTTCAATGAGCGCAGGTACAGACTGGTATGCTTTTCGAACCATCTTCTCCACCTCAAGGGCTCACTGCTGCAGGTTTTCGTTGCTGCGTTGCACGCGATCTTTAAGCTGCGCGCGAAAGACGTGTTCCAGGTGAGCGTCACCATATCTCGCCTCCAATGCCTCAAGGAGCTGCTCGTAGGTCACTTTCTTACCGAGAGCTTCCAACACGGTTAAGGCTTGGTCGCGCATGGCCTGGCTTTTATTCCAGCCGTTTGCCTCCATGACGGCCTCGAACTGGATTTTGTAGGCCGACCAGGAAGAAGTCCCGTCACTCACACACACATCACTTTGAATCCACGTAGCGAAGGTGCTTTAGCTACTACGGGAGCTGTAGTTCCATCCCCAAGTTTGAGGTCGTTCAGCGTTTTCTTCACGTCAGCCATCACGTTGTCAACCCGATTGTTCACATGGTTGATTCGGGTTTCATGTTCTTCGATTCGAGTTTCAGCTTCCGACAGGGGGTTGTCGCGTTGAGCAACCCTATCCTTCACCTCCCTTATCTCTTTCCCAAAGTTAGCGTGAAGGTCCTTCATGAGGAGCATCTGCTCTTCCGACCGACGAGCCTGTTCCGCTTGCTGATCTTCCAACCGACGGGCCTGTTCCTCCCGTCGGCGGGCCTGTTCCTCTTGTCTGCTCTGCAGCTGCTCTTTCAACTGACGGACCTGTTCCTCTTGTCGGCGAGCCTGTTCCTCCTGTCCTGCAGATGTAGGTGCTACTGACGGGCCTGCAGCCGGCGTTGTCATGCTCGTTCTTATATACAAGAAACGTTCCGTATTAAATACAAAGTGCCTTTTTTATAGAAGAAGGGGCAAACGAGCATGCGGCTCACCTGATGTTAAGTGACTACCGCCGCCCATGATCAACCGCAACACCAGGAGAATTGCGGGTGCGTTGCTGGCCCTTTAGAAAGGAGTAAGCTCTTTTCTTGAAGGTCCCCAGGTCGTATCGGTCCGGAAAAATCGCCGGTGGTAAACTATTCCACAGAGAGGTTGTACGTGGACGAAAACTCCTTGTGAAATGTACAGTGGTGGACCGCCAAGCATCCAGATGGTGTGGATGGTATCGGGACGTTTGCCGTGTAGTGCGTTCACGAAATTTGGCGGCTGGGATTAATCCGAACAATTCCTCAGAGCACTCCCCGTGATAGATGCGATAAAATACTCAAAGAGATGCAACATCTCCTCGCAGCGCCAGTGAATCGAGCCGATCGGAAAGCACTCGGTCGTCGACGATTCGAGCCGCTCTGCGCAAGTGGAAGGAGCTGGTACTGGGGAGCCCCAGCTTAGAGATGGGAACAGTATTCCATGTGCGGCCGAACCTGCGACTTGTAAAGTTGCAGGCGGTGTGTCGGCATGAAATACTGTCCCGCTCTGTTGAGCACGCCAAGCTTTTTAGAGGCCAATTTGGCCTTCCCTTCCAAGTGACCACGAAACTGCACGTCACTCGATATGTCGACGCCGAGGATTCCGATACTGGCTGAGGCAACAAGGGGAGTGCCTTGAAACTGAGGGGATACCACAAAGGGGTTCTTTTTAGCGGTTAACATCATATGTTTACTCTGTATCATATTAACAATATATGATACAGAGTACGGTGTTTACGGATTTTCATTTAATATCACTCTGAAGTACGAGTTCAAAATGGAGACATTACAAGTATTAAGTGCGAATACCAAAGTGTTGAAAGAGTCGTCTATGAAAAGGCAAACTTTGACATGATTCATTTTTAATTCAGTGACAATTCCTATTAGTCTAAAAAGAAAAATTAAAAGTAGGAATATGCAAAAAAAAATTAACATTCATATGTGCTGTGTCATATATGTCATACATGCTGTGTTTCGTATGGTGTGTATAGAGAACCGGAGATCTGTTTTACTGTTAGTGCTTAGTTCTTAGGGGCGACAACGCATCTGCATTTTGATTAAATGTAGATAAAAGTAGATGTATATGGGCCACAGCATCCACTTACCGTCAGGTGGACTGTGTGGTCGTCTGTCACCCTAATCCTATAAAAAATAATCCATCACCCATTTCGTCAAAGGATCTTTAGGGTTCCAAAAGATGGCATCCCAACATACCTTCTCTACATTTGCTCAAGACAAAATACCCAGACTAACAATGAAAAACAGTGATCTACGAAGCAGTCGCCTTTAAACCTATTTATGTACAACTGCTACATATATGTTCAACTACTGGGCACAGTTCTAAAGACTACAGATGTCCTCGATATATTTATTTCCTTTTCCAGACATGCGGGCTTCCTCACGGTGTTTATCATCATTGCTATGCACGTGGTATGCACAACACTTAAACTGCTATTAATTAGTTTAGAGGTGCCGGCAGAGATCGAACTTAGGTTACTCGTGTACTTATAAAATTTGAAACGAGCGCTTGGCCCTAAAACTCTTGCAGTTCATAAATAGTAAATCTTTAACAAATTTTAGATAACTTTAATTTTTGTCATGTCAATATCATTGAAAAGAAATGATATCGAAAATTACATCTATTTTAATTTAGCGCAAAATTGCAATAAACCAATGGCAACTCTAAATTTTATGCTGAAAAGTAAAGAAAAAAATCATGTTGCATGTATGTGTATGCTTGCATTCAGAAGCTATGTTGAATCAAATTGTAATGATATTTTTCTCTAGAAATACAAGTTACAAAAACACATTTAGAATTTCATTATGTCCAAATGAAACGAAGGGATTTTAATCCATCTAAAGTTTAATAGATATGCACATCAATATGTTGCTATTATAAACTCAGAAAAATCCATTCAAATGTTTGTTAAATTAAATCTAAATCCTCTTTTAATTCCACGAAGCGTTAGAGTTGTAATTTATTAGCGGCAGTTATTACGGCGAAACCCTGGCCGCTTGCCAATCAGTGGTCTGTGGGCAGGCTTGAATTGTTAGAATTGACTGAAACGTCCGGATATTTCATATACCAATCCGGATATCGCCGATTATTAGCAATATGTTCCTATTTAATTAAGTTAATAGTTTGTACGTAAAGGACAACGTGAAAACAGACAGGGTTATGAGGTTATAGCGTGTATCTATGTGTCTGTGTGCCTGTCTTTGGCATCAGCATAGCATAGCTCCTGAACGGATGTCCGATTTTGATCAAGTTTTTCCTCGTTTGAATGGTGCCTTAATAAAAAGTGTTATTAGCTACGTTTCAAGAAAATTTGTTCAGCCATTTGAAAATCGTCGGCTCTTTTTCTTTCGGAGATTTTTTTTATTTTACTTTAAGTTATATTAGATGAAGTTATGAAAGTTGAGAACAAATTGTAATTTATATTTTAAGTGTTTAAAGTTGGTTGCATGTGCGGTTAAGTGGATTTTTCTTTTTTGTTCTTTATAAAACAAATATGACGAACGAACTTATGGTCCTGATGTTAAGAAGTTACTGCAGTTTATGGCCACTTACAACCAGCTTCATACACAAGAAGGTTACTAAATGCATTATCACCTCTGAGGAAAGATAGAATGCGTCATACCTGTAATTATAACGACTTTTTATACCCTTCAAACTGGAACACAGCAATGCAAGCAGAAACGATCTTTACTCTTAACTCTAACAGTTAGAGATCTCAATCGTCACTCGTCGAATTTGCAATGGCAATAACCACTTTTCGTCAAGTTCATTTGTCTTTTTTATCTTTATTTACATAACATAAAATATATAATATTTAATATAATAACAAAAGTTCAGTGAGTGAAGTTGGTCAGAAAGCAATCGTTCATCAACGATTCAGGTCGTTCTTCGCTAGATCCGGTCAAGTAGAAGGAGCTGGAACTGAAATGCCCCGGCCTGGAGATGAGAACAGTATTCAATGTGAGGTCAAACCTGTGCCATGTAAAGTTGCAAGCGGTGCACTTTCTAGAGGCTAATTAAACCTTCCGTTCCAAGTGACCGCGGAAATGAACGTCATTCTATATGTCTACGCCGAGTATCCCGATGCTGGTTGAGATAACAAAGAGAGAGAGCCATAAAACTAAAGACATACGACATTGGGTTTCTTTTTACCGGTAAACCCACAAGTCTGTTTGTTATAAAGGTTAAACTGAACTAGATTTAATCACCTCAAGTCTGAAACTTTGTTTAACAAAAAATCGTCTTCAGAAACAAGTTTGTTTCAGCACTTGACGACGTGCTCGACGATCATGCTCAAAAGTAAACTTGTAATAGGCTGTAATGTTGACGATGAAGCTTATGTATAAATCACAGATATCTATTTTGAAGTACTCATACAAAATAAAATATATCTGCTTTTGAAAAGTTTTATTTACGAGCACACACTCCACCCCTGAGGAGTAAGATAGAGTGCCTCATTTTCAGTAAATATTGTCTCCGGTTCTCTACACTCACCATCCAAACCACAGCAAACTTAAGCTGCTACTTTAAGCTAGTATTCTGTGAGACCTTGGCGAATCGACCCATTCATGCCACAAATAATATAGCTGCAGCGTGGCTCTACTACGTAGAAATCCATGTATCTATCATTAAAAACGACTAAATTGAAATTAGCTTTTTACCGAGAGGCCGGTTTAAGGTCAATAGCGTTACGAAATCATTAATATTTGGCAGAAAAGTAGGGTGTACATAATTTGAATACGACTTCAAGCCATGATTCAACTATATTATGGTTATAGCACGGATGGGTAGGCTCGACCGGGAAAGGACTACGCCATCACAGAACATAAAAGTAAAATAACAGCTTAATGTTCCCCGTGGTAGCTTAGATGGTTAACGCTCGCTATAATATAACAGAACGCGAGTAACCCGGGTTCGATCCCCGCCGGCACCAATGAAATTGTTAATTGCAATTTTAAGTGCTGATTTACCACGTGCTCGGCGGTGAAGGAAAACATCGTGAGGAAACCTGCATGTCTGAGGAATAAGATAAAAAATATTTCCAAGACATGTGAAGTTCGCCAACATGCATTGGGGCAGCGCGGCGGATACTTCCCCGCCCTAAAACCCTCTCATAAATGAGGGTAGACCTGTGCTCAGCAGTGGGACGTATATAGGGTGTAACTTTACTTTACTTTTAATGTTGCTGTATTTCGTATAGTGAGTAGAGAACCATCTTAGTCGTCAGGGTTGACAACGAATCTGCATTTTAAATCTTAATTAAGGATAAATGCGTATATATTTGGGCCACAGTATCTATCTACCATCAGGTGAAATGTGTGCTTAAAAAAAATAAAAAAAAATTCTTTTGAACTGCTTTATTAGGGGGTCATTGTAGAAGCGTGCTCGTCGCGACCCCTGCCAGCCCTTTTCAGGGCTGCAATTCTACACAGCTGCGCACCCATGCAAACGAGGGTTAGGGCGTCCCCCCAAGGCGACGCACACCAGCTCGTCCCTGTTGGTGTGGAATGTAGCGCGCAAATCGGCGGTGGGGACTGCCACCTGTCACGCACAGCCCAAAACGGCGGAAGGTGGAGGATGGAGTGCAGAGTTGCCACGTGGAATTTTAGAGGGGGCATGAGAGATAAGACGAATGAGTTGATCGAAATAATGAAAGAAAGAGAATTAGATGTCATGTGTATGTCGGAGACCAAACGGAAAGGCAGTGGTACTGAAGAGCTCCCTGGCGGGACGTTAGCTATATGGTTCGGAGTCCCGGAAAGCGAGAACGCCTGCCAGGGAGAGGGGGTGCTGCTGTCGTCCCGGTTGGTCGATCTTATGACTGAATATAAGGTTGTGAACTCAAGACTTCTCTGTGTTCGCTTTAAACTGGGACCGACGAAGTTATTCCTTTTGGCTGTTTATGCGCCGGTAGCTTCGTCATCCAGGGCTGAGCTGGAGGAGTTTTGGGAGAAAGTTAGAGAAGTTGTAGATTTGGTTAAGGGAAACGAAAGAACTGTTGTATGTGGTGATTTGAATGGATGGGTAGGTATCACTCGACCAGGATACGAGTCGGTGCTTGGAAAGTTTGGCGATAAAAGGGTTAATGATGCTGGCAAGCTTATACTGGCTGTATGCAAGGAAAAGTGTCTTCCTGTGACAAACACTATGTTTAATCACAGGAAAATCCATATGTACACTAGAGAAAGAAAGAATGAGAGAAGTATGATTGATTTGTTCCTGGTGGATAACCGACTGCGAAAACAGGTAATGGATACACGAGTGTTCAGGGGTGCTGACCTGGGAACGGATTACTATCTAGTAGTTACTAGATTTAGGGGTTTGTTCGCGGGTTGGCGCTACCGGACGGCAGTAACAGAACCACAGTCGATCTGTCGCATCCGAAGCTGGAAGCTGCAGGAAGCGGATACTAAGGACAAATATAACACGAGGGTAGCCGAAAAGCTTGACACCATCTATGGTAGGAAAGAATGTGTGGAGAGAACATGGCAGAACCTTAGAGATGGAATGGTAAGTGCAGCGGAAGAAGTACGTGGAACGACAAAAAGAGGTAGTAGTAAAAGAAGAGATGCATGGTGGAATGATGAAGTGAGAGAAGCTGTAAAAAAGAAGAAAAAAGCACCAGACCACTTGGCCTCTAGTAACGATAAGCGTATGAGAGAAAGAAGATGAAAGAAAGATATAAGCTGCAGAAAGTTCATGCGAAAATACTGATTGAGGAAGTACGTGAAAGGTGTAGAATAGAAGCGGACGAAAGGTTGTCGCACAACTTTAAGGAAAACTCCAAACTCTTCTGGAAAGAGGTTGGAAGGTCCCGGAGTGGTGCGACAGCCCTAAGAATGAACAAAGTGCTTTCGAGAACCAATGACGTCCTCTCAGAAAAATCGGACGTCATGCAGCGATGGAGTGAATTTTATAGAGAAATGTATGCGTGTCATGATCGTAGTGAAGGATCCAGGGGTGACGCCGTGACTGGCATGCCAGGCACGGACCTCGATGACACTGATATCAGCATTTTTGAATCGCACGTTCAATCTCTATCAGCATGATAGAGATTGAACGTGCGATTCAAAGTTTGAAATGTGGTAAGGCTGCGGGACTAGACAGAGTTACTGCTGAAATGGTCAAGTACGGTGGGCCTCGCGTCTGGGACAGCTTTCATCTGCTGTGCATTTTGTGCTGGCGGACGGGAGGTGTCCCGGATGATTGGCGATCCGCGGTCATTGTGCCTTTATATAAAGGTAAAGGTTCACATTTTGACTGCGGGTGCTATCGGGCAATCAGCTTGACCAGTTAAGCAAGTAAAGTTTACTCGAAGGTTTTGACACGTTGGATGCAAGAGAAATCGGAAAGATTCTTATGGGAGGCACAATGCGGATTTAGACCTGGAAGAGGATGCACAGATCAAATGTTTTCTCACCGCATGATCACGAAGAAGCTTCTGAGTGTTAACCAGAAGATTTTCTGTGCTTTTGTGGATCTGGAGAAAGCACTTGATAAGGTTATAAGGAAGAAAATGTGGGAACTGTTGCCGAAATATGGTATGGATGGTCGATTGTTAAGGGCTGTGCAGTCACTTTACTATGACTGTAAAGCCTGTGTGCGGGTAGGGCATGACCTGTCACCCATGTTTAGCGTCCAAGCGGGCATAAAACAGGGTTGTGTCATGTCTTCCTGGCTGTTCATACTGTATCTCGACAGCTGTTTACAGAAGCTGAAAAATAGCTGTTTGGATGTGAAATTAGGTGACATTAAAGTTAATTGTCTGCTGTATGCTGATAATGCAGTGCTTATTGCACCATCAGAAGCAGAACTGCAGGCATTAGTCACGTGTATGAAAGAGGAATGTGAAATTAAAGGTCTCCGTTTGAATGCTAATAAAACTAAGGTTCTGGTATTTGAAAAGGACGAAGAGAGAACGAATTGTGAAATATAGGTAAATCAGGAATGTCTAGAACAGGTAAATGAAATTGTATACTTGGGTAGTGCTTTCAGCCGGGATGGAAGATGTGATTTAGATGTGGACAGGCGTGTCGCTGCCGGGAACAAAGTCAATGGTGCCCTGAATGCGTTAGTCAAAAGGCAAGGCGTAGTGAAGAGTGCACGCCTTACCATACATAACGCAGTGTTGGTGCAGACTTTGTTATATGGCAGCGAAACCTGGATATGCCAGAAGAAGCATAAAAGCAAGTTGAATGCAGTGGAGATGCGATCTCTTCGTAAAATGTGCGGCGTTACCATAGCCGAACGAAAGCGAAACGAAGAGATTCGCAATATGGCAAGATTGAAAGATGACCTTATCACAAAAATTGATAGGGGCGTACTCCGATGGTTTGGGCACCTTGAGCGAATGAGTGAAGACCGAATGGTGAAGAAAATATATAGCGACAAAGTAAATATTAAAAGGTGTCGAGGTAGAACGAGACTAACTTTCGAAGACCATGTGAGCAAATTACTCGAAGAGGGGAAGGTCAAGAGTATTCGGATACCTAGACCTGCATATACGAAGAAGTTAATGAACATGAAACAAGCGAAAGAGGTATGTAAGGATCTTGACACTTGGCGATCTGTTCTCTCTGGCTACCCCGTTAGGGATTGTGCGTGAAGATAAGTAAGTAAGTAAGTAACTGCTTTATTATTTTTAGCAAATTAAAATAAAATGATTTTGACTAAAACTACTTTTACGGATTTTATCGCGCTTTATTTATTTTATTTTTTTAATACCCGACATTTCGGGTGCTTTCCAGCACCCATAGTCACGGGGGACTGAGCTGGCTGACGTCCTGATGTCAAAGTTAACACGGAGTACCTTCAGCTTTTTTAATTATTGTCTTTGGTCCGATCTACGCAGAATGAACTAACTGTGTTTTGAAGTCTTGCAGTGGTATTGCTTGGGTTTAGTTTTAATTTTATTAATTATAGGCTCCCAAGCAGGTGGTAGTAACCAGCCTCCTTCTCTATTGAAATTAGGATGTTTTTTTTTTTTAATTTCACTAGCCTCACGTATCATACTTGGTAGGAATCGATGTTCTTTCGCGAGGATTTGTGATCTATCAAATCTGATGTAATTGTTGGGGCCATCTAGGATATGATCGCAAACTGCAGACTTCCTTATTGCAGACTTCATTATAAAATGATTTTGAAAAATATCAATGCCATAAGTTTCCACATTGATTATCTATCACCTCGATTTTTTCCCAACAGTAAAAAAGTCACCCGGTGTCTGTGAAATATATATAAATTTTAAATAAACCAACGATTCAGTCGCAACCAACGCTAAGTGCGACTTGAAGTGAACTGGAAAAGGGACCATTGAAATCGCATTTTATTCATGAAAAATTTAAAGAGAGCTTTCATCTTTAAATTCACAAATAATTTAACTTTATGGATGTATTTGAAAGAGGAAACAATTAGACGCAATTTTAGCGGGAAATAATGAATTTGTATTTTTAACTTCAATTTTAATTTAAAATACCTAAATTGAATAATATTACGACTCGGTAACGTAGAACTTAAATGTTAAATAGCGATTCCTGAATGTAATTAGTATTTGTATTAGCTTAAAATAATTGTATATAGAAATAAATATACAAACGAGAAGAACTATAATACAGGTGCAGTGGTTGTGCATTGTGTGGTTCTTCCCAAAACAAAATTCAGATTTAGAGGTAAATTATACGTGGTAGAGACACGCTGCAGCTATATTATGGTTGTAGCATGAATGGGTCAGCTCGACCGGGAAAGGACCACGCTTTCACAGAATACAAGCATAAAATAGCATGGTGAGTGTAGAGTTCCTGATGTTCTTTTTTACTGGAAACGAGGCATTCCATTTTAGTCCTCAGGATTGTTGTCTGAATTTTAATTTGACCACCATAAAAGTAAAGCTTATAATAGCTATAAAATTACAATTATTAAAATACAACGATCGAAAGTCCCATTAAAGTAACCAATAATCATCCACTTCCAAATCCAATCTTTTAGTTTACCCGTTTCACGATCCGTGAACAAACACATTAAGGGGCGGTTCACATTTAAGTTTACAAGGGTTGTTATCATTTATTTTGGTTTTAATTATAAATATGTACAAACGAACAGTAACATACCAAACGCTTTTTATTTGCCATTAAATTGGTATTCATTTAATATGTCATTTGTATGCAGTCCCCAAATCGTCTGTAGATAGTGTATGGTTTGGAACATATTTTATGATTGACATCTTAATTCAAGATACAAATCATGTAAGACATATGAAGCTACCAATTTATTGTACACGTGTGCTAGTGCATTGTCAAAGATGTTTTATAGGTACAGATACCATGTACGCGTGCCTAAAACGCTTCCATTTAAAAGGCGCCAATATTGGCGTATTCGTTCGATCGTTCCGCCATTACGCCAGCGACGTTCACTGCGAACATACATCACGCACCAGTGTTTTTAATTTCGGAAAATGACTGTTTGTGCTGTGAAATCATGTAAAAATTACTGTCGAAAAAAAGATAAGGATAAGAACATCACTTTTCATAAGTAAATATACAATTTTCTGGTGTATTTCTTGATAAAATAATACGAAAGCCGAATGTCAATACAAGTAATAATACTACGCAATAATATTCGAGTGTTGCCTACCGTATAAAATGTTTTTCCCTATTTTAATGTCATTAATAGATGTAAAGCAGCTGTTGACAACGGATATTTATCCAAAGCAGCCGATACGCAACCGTTGTGAACCGGTTGTTTATCCGACTACAAACGGAAAAGGGTGGTTGTGTTTTTACTATGTGTGCGGTTGGCTAAGCTGAATCGCTTTTTGGAATGGTGCTCAAAAACTACTTGACCTATTTAAAAATTCTTTCACCATTAAAATGCGACTGAATTATGACTGTGAAGCGTAGGATGTATTTTAATATAGAGGGCACTACCATCAATGAATATGTTTTTTTGGCTAAACTCGTACAGTTCTTGACCGATTTTGAAAAATCTTTTACCACTAGAATGTTATGTATAATAATTAAAGATGTCTAATGTAGGGTGTATTTTATTAGAGATGGCACTACTTTCTATGAATATGTTTTAATTAGCTTATCTCGAATATTACTTGACTGATTTTGAAAATTTTTTACCGTTACATTACTAGTGAGGGCTTTAGTTGTGTGATTAAATTAATAATTAATAATATTATTAAATTATATTATTATAATAATTATGTTATATTGTTATTTGTTATATTATTATTTGTTATATAATTATGTTATATTATTCTTTGTTATATAATTATAATATAATGTTCAATTCACTTTCATGTCAAGGACACTCATACACAATCAACATTGATTTTATATGCTTTTTTTTATTTATTTACTTACAGGTTTTACAGTACAAAATGTAGCCTTTAAACACACAATCTTTTATCGTCTTCTAGTGGCAGGATTTAATTGATTTCACGCAATGATTTGATCTAGTCATGAAACTGTATCGATATATGAATTTAAAAAAAAACATTTGCTATCTCTTGGCCGAAGTTTAAACTTAACCAAACTTATTTTTGTACGTCATTTTACTTAAGATTAAAAATAAATAATGTCTTCGCGGCAATATTTTGGGTTTTAAGGTACGAAAGTGTAGTACTCTATATATATTCAATAATAATAGATTAGTTCAATATATGCTAGATACATAAATATCTAATGTGATTTTTGATTTATTTTTAACTGTTACATTAATTATATCTAGTTTTTTATTACTTATCTTCACTATTTTAATGCGATTTTCGTACCTACATAAAACACACATAACCACCCATATCCCTTGTGTGTGTATATCCCCATTCACATAGGTACACAAATACACACGCCGCACACATATTTTACACTCAGGTATGTCAATATGAATGAAATATAAAATCTCCCAAATTTTTGGGCAATCGATTCGCACTATTATTACCGAAGTCACGCACACTAATGCAGGCATGGTACGTAAGATATGCGCGTCACGTGGTACTCACGCACACATGAATCAAAGACTGGCGTCACTGTGAACGGTGCGATGTGTTAGCAACACGGTATCTGTACTTATAAAACATCTTTGTGCATTGTCTTCAACATATTTTGAAGATAGTATAGTAACGCTGCATCTATATTATGGTTGTATCACAAATATATCAGGTCAACCGGAAAAGGACTACTCTAACACAGAATACCAGCGTAAAAGGCATTGCATCCAAATTCTTAAAGGGTGACAACGCATCTGCTTCGATTCTTGAGGATAAATGTAGAGATCTATGGGTCACAGCATTCACCACCATAGCATCCACACGCACCAGCAGGTGGTCTGTGTGTTCATTTGTCGCCCTTGTTTAATAAAAAAAAATCCTGACAGTATCGAAGTAGCGGCTACGACATGTTTGTTTCGAACATCGATTTACGTTTGAAACCTTTTACTATCTAACTTGCTCGATCGTACGATAAAATGACGAGCAAGCTTGTACAGTAAAACCTACTATTAGAAAAATTTAAACAAATTCTGTTAATCCTTAACATTTTAAAAAACCGGCCCTGAGCGTGTCGGGCCACGCTCAGTGTAGGGTTCCGTAGTTTCACATCCGTCACAATAAGTGTTCCCACTTATGAGTTTAAAGGTGGGTATCCATTATGTTCGCACTCCAGCAGCGCTCCGCGCTCCTGCAACTGCTCCCGGTAGTGGGTACTGTTGTTTCCATCCAAGTTCAAAATGATTTTCCTAGAAAGTACTTATAAAGTTCTACTTTTCAGATTTTTTTCATATTTTCTAAACTTATGGTTCAAAAGTTAGAGAGTTAGGGGCTACCCTAGTAAAACATTTTTTTCCAATTTTTATTTTACCACTTTGTCGGCGTGATTAATACACATATTGATACCAAATTGCAGCTTTCTAGTGCTAACGGTCACTGAGATTAAGCGAGGACGGACAGACGGACAGACAAACATGGCGAAACTATAAGGGTTCCTAGTTGACTACGGAACCCTAAAAACACTAACGCAAGCATTTATTAATGAGATCATAATTTAATATGCGCAGTTCAAATTGTATGCTTCTTTGAACAACAGTGCAAATAATTTAAAAACTTTATGAACAAATGTTTAAAATAGGTTTTAGTGAAATCACTGTAAAATGTAACGTACGTGAGGTTATTTATTTATTATTATTCTTTATTGCATTCCTTACAATAAAAGAATACAAATGGAGAACTTATGATTTAAGGCTTTCTGTACCAGTCAATCCAATGAGTGGTAGAAGTTGACGTAGGTGAAATACAGAAGAAAAAACAAAATAAAAGTGATATTTTAATACAATTACACAAAATAAAATTTGAATGCAATTACAAAAAATAAATAATTACCATTTAGTGGCGGTGTAAGAATATGCAGTACCCCATATCATCCCGTAGGTAGGTTTTATTACCCTAAGTTGTCTCTTAGGTCACCCACGAGATGGTATGACATCACATACACGAATGACATCATTACGAGTATAACTGTTGATAAGGTTTTTATTCCGAAATTTAATGAATTATTTTTTATTTCCTTAAGATTGTAGAGATACAATAGGAATCATTATAATTACTTTAACTTCGGGAATATAACATTTGGTTTAGACTCGTGTGTGTCGCCACACATACCGTTCGCACGAGAACGACCTACGTAGAAATCGCTTGTACCGGCAATATTTATTAAAAAAAAAACACTTTCGGCATTGATATGTTTGATATTTTCGTTTTTTTTTTTAATATATTAAGGGCGAAAATTGAGCACGCAGTTCACCTGATGGTCAGTGGATGCTATGGTCCATAATCATATACATTTATCCTTAATTAAGAATAAAAATTCTGATGCGTAGCTGCCCCTGAGGATTATGATGGAATGCCTCGTTTCCAATAAAAAGGATCTCCGATTCTCTGCACTTACCATACGAAACACAGCAGCATTTACTCGTAGCTGTTATTTTAGGTAGGTATTCTGTGAGAGCGTGGACCTTCCCCGGTCGAGCAGACTTTCATTACACTCGTACTACAACTATAATAAAGCTGCAGCGTGGCTCTACCACGTGTAAAATTCGACGTTTTTTGCGTTTTAATTGAAGAGTTCTATGATAATTAGGAAGGGCTTCTCATCTTTTTATTGGAAGGCACTTGTGTGTTGTATTACGTCGCAGATACGTTTTTCGTCTAGACATTTGGTATATGTAGGTATATAAGCGCGATGCCTTCAAGTTCCCACGTACCACACTAGTTTATGCATTGCAGCATCGTGGCATCGTTTGATATACCTCAGTCCACCTAATTTTAAGTCACTCTTGTAAAGCCGTATTTACACATTCGCGCGAGTTACAAGACGAGCGGCGAGTCGTGGCGTGAGGACGAATATGTAAACGGAGTTTTGTCATTCGCCTCGTGTTTCGCGTCGCCGCTTGCGCGCTCACGTCGGGACCAATTTTTTAAACACGAGAACACGGTAAAAGAGTGGCAAGTCGAACTAGTGTTTACACATTCGCTTTCTAGTTCATTTTGTAGTAAACGGTCTATCAAGCAACATAAAGAAAATTCTCCAAACCAATTTTGTACACCTCTGTACACCTGTAATTTTACACAAATGTTAAACTCGACTGAGTTCCTGACTACTAACAATGGCTTTTCAAACCGACAAACCTACCTGGATGTCAGTTTGAAAAGCCGTAAAATCAAAAAAAAACGTTAAGGAAGAAAAGAATATAAGGAATCAAAACTTCACAATCTAATGTGATTAAGCGTTGAATAATCTCAATAGTCTTAATTATTATACAGCATAATTTAAAAAAAATTAATAAGTAGCACATACTCTTACTTAATTGCATTTAATTATTACATTTTCATGTGTATTTAACGTTTATTCAACTGTCTCTACCTCTTTGGGTTTTTTGAGGAGTATTAAAGATAAAATTGTGTGATTATTGCCTTCCAACAGCGTTTTATTAATAAATTGTGCGTAAGAGTTCTTCGATAAGTGTTTATCAGGATTTTAAAATTATTAGGGTAATCTAAAAAACATGTAAAATATTGGGAGTCGAATCTAGAACCGACCATCTGGCAACCCTACCACTAGACCGCTCTTCTCATTTGTACATTATATTGTAGTCATTTTTCTGTCATAATATCGGACTTTCACCCAGAGTCCTTTGTCCCATCTAAAGGTAAAAAGTGTAGATGTTACATGAAACTGTCAAAGAAGGAATACATGAATAAGATTATTATAAAGTTCGTTACAGCATCGACGCCATTATTTATTCTTGAATAACTTACTCACAGCGTCACTTAATATGCAAGCAGACATGCTCGCTCATATTCCGACCTCGGCTTGTCCCGTTATATTATTTAAGTCCACGCGAAACAGTCGACAGAGTCCGTGGTTCGGGGTATACAAATAGAAGCTTAAATTTGCGCTTTGGCTAATTTTTGTTAGCAAAATCCCGACCACAAACAAGAATTTCAACAGCGCTCAATTTTTAACACGGTTTACAAAATTCCAAGTAAATAGCGGCATAATACTGCTTTTACATAATGAGTGGCGATAACCCGAGGCTCGTTTTACTAGTAACGAGATATGTTTTAGTTCTCAGATATGAAACGTATCTTGTGGCACTTAAAGGTGTTAAAAATAATTAGCTGAGATTGATTTTATTGCGTTAATTAGCTTAACGCTATTTCGAATACTTTACACCACTCGAAAAAGTGTAAGTTTTACGGAGGAGGGGACTGTGGTGTTCAACGTCCCAATGTTAGAGTTAACTGCTGCTAGCTTCAGACTAAATTTATTAAGTTTTGTTTATTATTTTGTTGTGATTGTTAATTTTTGTTGCAAAATATACGCGTAAAGATGAAGTCTGTTTCTTATCTAGTTTAAAAAGCACATCCCGCCCGTATCTATCGCGTGCACCATGCTCGCTATTACCACTAAATAAGGATTTCTCTTTAAACTTAGGTTGATCTTCAAACTGGGTTCGGCACATTTCGGTTTGATTTCCACAAAGTAACACCTGATCCTGTTAATTAATGTTTTCAAAACTGTTTATTAATGTGACAGTCTCAACGCAGACCAGCCATCTGCGCAGGACAGGACTATAGTGCCTAGTATAATGTATACGCAAGCAGAGGTATAGAGAGTCTATACCCCTCACGCTCATAGCCCGATAGGACGGTAATCCAACCCAACCAGAGAGAACAGGTGCAGGACCTACTTTACGTGCTTTCCGAGGCACAGATGTGAAACACCGCCAACTTTCTGACTACAATCTGCCATTAAGATTTTCTTGACAGAAAAATCTAATAATTAATTACGGCCCGACCCGCGATTCGAACGCAGGACCTCATAACCAGCAACCGCGTTCACGATCACTAGACTAACGAGGCAGTCAATTCGTTATTTTGATACTTAGTCAAAAATAAATATAGGTAATGTCCTTCAGACCCAATTTCGTCCACGGCGGCCAGCCTCAACGGAGACTAACCAACGGCGCAGGACAGGATTATAGTGCCCAAGCGTATGCCAAACCACAGGTGCACTCTTTATTCCCTCACTCTCACAGTCTGATTAGACGATAAACCGACACAATCGGAGAGAGTTCAGATGCAACACCAACGGCTTTACGTGCTTTCCGAGGCACGGGCTGAGGCACCGCAACCTTTCCTGACTCCGAGAAACTACTGAGAATTTCTTGACGGAAAAACTCAGTAAACTGATTTTTTGACCCGACCCGGTATTCGAACCTGGGAGGTCATAATCAGCAGTCACTCTACTACAACCACTAGACCAACGAGACAGGCAGGCAAAATGTAGGTAACTATGTACCAGAACATACACATAACATCAGATGGAATATAATATGTTTGTTACACATATTTGTACAAACATTTTTGTAGAGTTGTAACATAAACACCGTTGGTAATTGCAACTAGGTCAGTCGTGGTTAATCCTCGGTTAAGCAACCCTGTGGAGTTATTTAAAAGTAAATTCTTTACATTATTTGCTATTTTTTTAAAGAATTTTTAAAACCAGAAATCATTGCGTTTTTTTTTTGTAAGCGTATTAGAGCTTAAATTCTCTCTCTGCCACAAAGCACTATCGTTATTCATTTTCAGCTCGGGTAATTATTCTATTTATGCCGTTGAAAATATAATTTATCTTTTTCAATAATAAATTTTCTTTAGTTCAATTTTAAAAATATATAATTTCCGCTTCCGATTCTCTATTCTGTAGAGAGGCGAAATCTCGAAGCCCATATTGTTCAACAGCAGTTAAGTTAACATTAAGTTTTGTACGAATGCGCTTCCGTGTAAGCAGCTAGTTTGTGCACAATTTTCCCTGAGATTCCCTCACATCGTCTTCAAACCTTTAAATTAATCCAGGGTAGTATTTCCCCGTTACTTATTCACCCTTCCCATTTAATTATTCACCGCGTCATGGCAGTAAAAAAAATATCCCTATATCGTCCCGTGGATGTCGAAAGAGGCGAGAGGGGGAAACTGAAACGTGAATGGGCGACAGCATTTTCCTGATAACAAAACCAAGTTATGAAAAACTGCGGTTGACCACCGCCTGCTAAGCGTGGCAACTATGGCAAAATCACTGCCATTCCCATGTTGTCTTTTGTTGTTAATCGTATGTTAAATACTGGTCTTCTATAGTCTGTAATGGATGAAAGATGATTCGCCCGTTATGAAAGCACCTCGTTTTTGCAAATATAATTAATCAAAATAATTGTAGAAGTCCAAAACTCCGTGGCCATGAGTTTTGAGTGAGTTTGAAATGTGACGTGATGTTTTCATGTCACCAAATTAAGACTGAACCGTGGTACCGAGCCATGGTAGCTCAGATGGTTAGAGCTCGCTGTAAATTTCCCAATACGCGATCAAACCGGGTTTGTTCCCCGCCGGCATGAATGAAATTGTTAATTGCCATTTTAAGTGCTGATTTACCACGTACGATGATGGAAAACATCGTGAGGTAATCTGCATGTCTGAGAAATGAGAAAAAAATATTTTCAAGGCATGTCAAGTTTGCCAACACGCATTGCAGCAGCGAGCGGCGGAGGCCTGTGCCCAAGTGTGGGACGCATATAAGCTGTAACTTTAACTTTTTTTACTTTAAATTAAGGCTTGCTTAGATTCAGACCATGAATAATAACCTTAATATTCATCTCCAGAAATGACTTTATTCAAAACTTTTTTTTTTTGTTTTCCCTACAAGGGTACAAAACTCGCGGTGATATGCTACGTGTCATTGCGTTTTCATGCGGCGTGAGTATTCTCGATAAATTACTTTCTTCTAAAATTTAAATCCGACGAACTTTAAACTTTAAACGAACTTTAAGTCCTCCTGTGTAAGTGACAAGTACAGTCCATAGACACTTGCAGCCGACTTCATACAAGAAAGGCTACATATGTGTTGTCACCCACATAAGATGACTAAGATGTGATTCAAAGCTTGTTATCAAATATTACTTTTGTATAAGTTGAGTACTGTTTTGTAATTGTTTATACGCGGTAAAGCCAACATACAGCTATATTATGGTTGTAGCACGAATGGGTCGGCTCGACGGTGAAGTACCACGCCTTCACAGAATAATATATTATATAGTAAACTAGCTGTTCTATGCCGCTGTTCATATGGTGAGTGTAGAGAACAGGAGACCTTTTTTACAGGAAACGAGGCATTCCATCTTAGTCCTCGGGGTTGACAACGTATCTGCATTTTGATTCCTAATCGGGAATAAATGTGGATGTCTATGGGCCACAGCAACCACTTATCATCAGGTGGACTGTGTGCTCGTTTGTCACCCTATCCTATTAAAAAAGAATAAAAAATTTCTATAATGATTTTTTATATTTACGCGAACACTACACATTGATTAAAACTACTTTTACAGATTTTATCGCGTTTGTTCTACTTTCAATTACTTTTATTTTTAATTCCCGACGTTTCGGGCGCTTTCCAGCACCGATGGTCACGGGGGACTGAGATGACTGACGACGGGAATTAAAAATAAAAGTAATTGAAAGTAAAATAAACGCGATAAAATCCGTAAAAGTAGTTTTAATCAATAAAAAATTTCTATTCATTGTGTTCTTTAACTGATATATTTTAAAATTATTGCACTGTTTTCAATACGGAGCTACAATTTCAAAAACACGTTTTAAGTAAATATTTTGCATTTAACGCAACCGCATGTTTTAAACTAAAATCGTAATTTAATTGCAAGCCTAAGGGAAACTTCACTTAGCACGCGTTAGGTTTTCTTTAGTAGAAAGAATTCTTAATTACTTTTAAGGGGACCGTTACGAAATGCCATGTAACTGTTCACTTCATAATAAAGCGATATGATATAGCTTAAAAATATAAATTTCGTAATGTTGCTACCATTGAGTTATATATACTACGCATTAGAAAAGCTATTCAAAACAAAAAACATATGCACCACTCTATATTCGCGCATGCGCAGTAGATAAGCGCGCCTTGCCTCTGCGCGGGCAGTTTTTGTCTCATGAATTATTATGTAGGTAGAATAATCAATGTATGTAAAATTGTTTATTTAGAATTTAAATAGTGTTGTTAATTATATCGAATACATTGCGTTTGTCATTTTATTTTGAATATGTGCTAATTGAATATAATATTTCATAATATTATGTCACAATCATATATTTAAATAATATTTTTTGAATATTTTAAAAGGTAGCTGTAAAATATAAAAACAATTAATAAAACATGTTATCAAAGATCTTTATTATTACATTTTGTCTGTTCCGTAAAATATTTTACCTACATTCGGATTTGTAATGGAATATCTGCATGTTTTAGTCTATGATTGTGGGCGGCGTAGCATTTAAATGAAGAATTATTTATTTCTATTGTGGTATTACGATATTATTACCAATTTTTCATTTAAACAACAAATACTTTTAGTAACTTGACTACTGAATTATATTTTACATCCAGGTTCAAACTTTGATTTGAATTTTCGTATTAGTAGCGCCGCTCCGCGCTCTATGAATATCGAAGCTACACAAAATGACGCTAAAATAAGGTGTACGGATTGCAGCACAGCTTATTTGAACAAATTGAGTGTTCGGACTGCGAAATCTAGAGCGTACTAGTACATATATATATATATATATATATATATATATATATATATATATATATATATATATATATATATATATATATATATCTATGGTTGGTACATATTCTGACTTTAAAGAACTTTTTGAAGTGAAATTTCTTTATCGACTGCGTGGAGAAATTTAGTACGGTATTAAAAAAAATCAAAAACGTCACGTTTTCTTGTAACGTGTTCTTGTAACGTTTCAATGCCGGGAATAAAAGAAGAAATAGAAATTATATTTATTTTCTCATCACAAACAAGTACAGTACTATTGATGACAACCATGTTAAACTATAAACGTATCGGACCCTAGTTTGTGAGAGAATGCTGCCTAATAAAGGTGTTAAACAATACCTGTTGTATAGGTCACCAGGTCCCTCCTCACGAATTGTATATTTTAAGTTACACGTTTTTATAGTATATAGAAGACATCATTATTTTCATTTAATTGGTTATGAGAAAATCTACATTTAGTAAATTGAAAGATAATATAACAAAGCCAATTAATTAAATTATATAGATATTAGATACATATTTAGATTAAAGAACATAATAATATTATAATTATATATAATGTGCGTGATATTCAAGTTGAGGATGTAAAAAAAATTTTGTGGATTCGTATGTTAAAGATTTGAGCCAGTACAGTTCACTTGAACAAAGTGAGTGTTCGGAATTCGAAATCTAGTGCGTAGTACATATGCATGCATGAGTATACTATTGTTTAATAAGAATGATATGTCACAAATAAGTTTCAGTTCGTACGTGTGTACGCAATTACACGCACATTTTTTATATAGGCAGGGATGACAAACGAGTTACAGCATTAGTCTATTAAGTCAAAGGCACACAGTCCACCTTTACCTATACCTTTGCCCCGTTATCAGTAAAAGGGTGTAGGCTATTACACTCTCTACACAAAACACAAAACTCCTTCCCTGAAACTAAAACAAAATATTTTAATTCAAAATTGGACTTTACAAAGCACGTTTTGAAACTCAATAAAGCTACACATCGCTTACACAGGTCCGTCCTGTGAAAGACCTTGTGAAAATAAGTGGAAAGAAGCTCTAGTATTTGCGATTTAACCTTATAGGTAACGTATATACACACATAAAATAATAAAGTTGAAAGGTTCTCGTAATATCCAAGCATTTTTATTTTTTTTTAATAATTTGTATAATTTTTAGTATCCTTTCTTCATAATAATAATTATTATGCAAATGCAAATCACTAATACTACAGGGAACCTTGTTATAAATTTAATTATATTTGAATAATTATGTATATATATATATATATATATATATATATATATATATATATATATATATATATATATATATATATATATATATATATATATATATATATCCAAAAAGGAGCCGATAATTTTATGGAGATTGTACCTTGGAGCAGCAGGTTTAAATTTATTGCGCGTGTTATACGAATATGACTTATTTCATCAGAGGTATTAAATAGTTCCGTACATAAATAATGTAATCAAAAATGATATGAGGTTCACTATTAACATACTCCGAGTGGTTTAGTGGTGGAGAAATGAAACTACTTTGTCGGTGTGCAGACGAATGGAGTATGGAATATGGAATATATTTTTTGGTCAACCCTGCCTATATTTATATGTCCGGCTACGTCGTTAGTTTACCAATAGTAGCAATTTTTATTTGCCTAGCCAATTACAATTCATACATTATGACCATTAAAGATTAATCAAAATACAACTATTATGTGCCCTCCATTTGCCGGCGTGAGACTCGTGTATATCTTCTCGTAGCCAAAGAAAATATACACTATCGTAGCTGCGTTGCTGGACTGGGCTATAAAAGTTGTGCAGGCCGGCGCGTGCGCACTTGCGCCCTCCTTTCTGCCTTGCGCCCTCCTTTCTGCCAAGAAGGGTCGCGTACGTATACGACTTAGAGATCTCTCGTCAGATCGGTAAGCCAATCCATAAAGGTGGGGTTTAGTGGGTAAAAGTCTCCACATAACCACGCAGCCGGCTGCCGCAGCAGCAGGGTATATATTATTTATTGCTGTTTAGGGTTGATTAGCCTGGCTGCTACAACTGGGATATTAATTTATTTAAAAAGATCTCCAGTGAGTCCCTTGGTCTGATATTGTAATAAGCACGTCACACAACCCCCCCCCCCTCTCCCATGATAACTGGTGCTGTAAAGCGGTATTTTTACTAAAACTCGAATGGAGATCTAAAATTAAGCATTTATTGTACCCTTTTACAGGTTAAGCTATTTTTATCAGAACCATTTTCGTTTCAACTCCTGAAATAGACAATAGGATTAGATGTTAGATCTTGATTTTTATTCTAAATTAATTAAATATGAAAATATTTATTTAATTAATATCTTATCGCGATGTAAAAATCCTAATACATCGTAGTATTAGATTTCTAATTCCCAGTGTACAAAATGCAAAGGAAAAAGTTGGAAGAATAATACATGGTGTTTATTACCCTACAATTCCTTACTTGACACAAAGTATTGTTGACCAATTTTGATTTTCCTTCACAAACCCCCTACCCACAACGAGAGAAAATTTTTCAGAAGTATTATCATTGCACTATTGCGTAGGTATGTGAAAATTTGTAAGGATAGATATTTTAATTGCGTAAAAAACATTCATCCTGATAAGTAACATAAACATATAATACACATGAAATAAACCTAATATACATAGCTTATTAATTTTGTTTATTTTAATACTCGTGGTGTTATTATAAAGGTATTATTAAACTATTGTAGCTGAGAATTACTATCCATAAATGTTTATAACTACATACCTAAGTTCGTGATCCTTATTATAAAG
Source organism: Parnassius smintheus behrii (assembly GCA_036936625.1). Classification (NCBI taxonomy): domain Eukaryota; kingdom Metazoa; phylum Arthropoda; class Insecta; order Lepidoptera; family Papilionidae; genus Parnassius; species Parnassius smintheus. The sequence continues at coordinate 7,252,142 of JAUPFT010000015.1, read as the reverse complement.
GAAATAGAAACCTATGCTTTAAAGAAACTAAAGGAATGTGCAAATCAAGCTGCGTAAAATTGTGAAAACTCTGTATTTCGCTTGTGTATGCCGTAAAATTAGGTGCTTACAGAACCTTATCTAGACGCACTATACATCGGAATGACGTTTCGTACCAAAAAAATCTCATTTCCTGATTAGTTTTAATATTCATTGTATTTTTAAGTTATCGAAATCAAAGCGAAAAAAGGCCTAATCATAAAAACAGCCCTAAAATTAAAAAAGAAATCAAGTATCTAGTATAAGTCTGAAATCGCATCACGCAGTATAAATCGTAATAAGAAACCAGCTGATATATTTATATGGCATCTAATACCGCGGTAGTTTTGAGGCATATTTTAACCACGATTTATTCAAACAAACATACAAAGTTAAGTGATTTTTTTTTTCGATTAAAAATATAATCCTTGAAATAATTTTACTCAAAGAATTACACACACGGTACAAAAGGAACCAAAAAATCAGCTGCAGACAGAAAACTTACATATTATTTTTAAACATATACACATTACTCCAGACCTTTGATGATATAAGTATGCAATGTTCTTTCAAGGCATATTTTATTATCAATTGAATAAAGAAATTTTGCAGTAAAAAAAACCTTGTAAATCGCTCGTAAACGCAGTATTTTCCGAATACCTCGGAATATAAAGTGAATTTGAGAACCTCTTGGAATAAGGTACCTTTACCTTTAGTAGTTTTATGTCGCCATGTGAATGACTTTCCTTTTTTAGTCCACCTGATGGTAAGAGGATACTGTGGCCCATAGACATCTTCATTTATCCTCAATTAAAAATCAAAATGCAGATGCGTTGTCTGCCTAAGATGAAATGCTTCGTTTACAGTAACAAAAGTTTCCGATTCACTTCTTTCACCATACAAAACAAAGCAGAATTAATCTGCTATTTCACGCTGGTACGCCGTAAGAGCGTAGTCCATCCTCGTACGAGCCGATTTATTCGTGCTGCAACGCTCTACCATGTACATCTTCTTTTATAATATTATCCTACAACTCAACTAATTTGCCGCAGTTAGTAATAAGTAGGGACGATTGCTTTTTTATGTTATGAAATAAACCTTTTGGATATTTTTTAAGTCAATTAAAAGTAAAAGAAATTATTTAACTGACACCGTACTTGGAACCGTACCGTATCGTACCGACAAGGTTTACCACGGTTCACCACGTAGTGACAGCGTAAGAACATCCACTACCGCATATCAGCTCGTGAGTATTATGAAAGGCAACAGAGGAAAAAGAAACTGGAGAAAGACAGCAGCATCTTCTAGATAACAATACAACATAATAAAATATACGGTTGCCAACTCGTCTGACAAGCGTGGCAACTGTGGCAAATAGGCAAAGCGGCAATCTATAGGCCGAAGTCTGAAGATATCAATGATTTCTTAAACTTACACACTCAACTGGAACACACCACATTGCATAAAACTATATTTCAGGATTTCATTGCGTTTAATTTACCACGTGCTCGGCGGTGAAGGAAAACACCGTGAAGAAACCTGCTTGTCTGAGGAATAAGAAAAAAAAATATTTCGAAGACATGTGAAGTTCGTCAATACGCATTTGGGCAGCGCGGCGGACACTTCCTTGCCCTAAACCCTCTCAGAAATGAGGGGAGGCCTGAGCCCAGCAGTGGGACGTATATGGGCTGTAACTTTACTTTAAAAATATAAAAATCCGATAAAAATTCGTAAATATAGTTTCATTCAATTTGAAGATGATTTTAAACTGAAGAAAAATTTTCGCTTTGTGGTTTTGCTCATAAAACATTCGCTGTAAAACTTGAAAAACAATAGTCTCCGTCTATCCAAAAATAAGGAGTGAAAGGGCACGAACCACATCGAGGTTAGCATTTAAGGCGGTTTAATTGTGACCTCGGCCGATGCTGACCTAAATCCGGGCTATATCCGACGCCAATAGCGTTGAGGAAGATTATTTGCAAGATAACTAGACCTCAATGTCATTATACAAGAATTTTCCGAAAGTGGTTTTTCAAGAGTTTGTAGATTTAGCAACTCTTTTGTTATCTATACAGTATACTTATAAATAAAATTGTTAAGTCTATCGTAATATATTATGATTTGTTAAATTTACGTAAACACTACACATTGAATACAACTATATTTACGGATTCTATCGCGTTTAATTTACTTATTTTATTAGCACCCGAAACGTCGGGAATTAAACATAAGTTAAAATAAGTAAATTAAACACGATAGAATCCGTAAATATAGTTTTATTCAATCGATAAATTATATTAAGCTGAGGAGATTATTTGCATGCATTAAGACATGATAAGCATTTTTAAAATGTTTGTCCGTATATCTGTCTGTCTGCCTTCTATACATATAAAAAAATTGAAGTGTCTGCCTGTAATATCGAAATATCTGCCTTTTATTGCTAAGAGGTTTAGGCATTGTAGGGTTGAGGGGTTTGAAATTTTCTATCCGGGCCAGTCAGCGGAATAGCTGAACTGATTGTAATGAAAGTTTACGAACAAATGGATAGCAATGCCAGGAGTGATCTACGCTATATTTTATTTGAAAAACATGGCTTTTGGTGGAGAAAAGGAAAATTGATAAAATTAATAGTCTTTAAACATCATATCCTACCCAGGCGACGGTGCAAGTCGCTAGTGTTATAATAAATAAGATAAATGTTTATTAGCACAGTTCATTTGTTCCGATAATGAAGAAAATAGAAATACTGCCATTCAACTACCTCATATAAAAAGACAGCTCCGTAGTGCAGTGGCTTTTATAGATTATTTATAATCTATATTGAAAAATTATTATTGAAAGTCACTGTTTTGTTTAAATATTACCACCGTCTAGCAAAAAACCTCTGTCCTGGGAAGAAATAGCAAGAAACACAGCTGGTCTTTTTTTATAAATAACAGCTTACAATCATTTTTGGTACACAATTAATCAACACAAAATTAATTAGAAATACTCGTAACTTGGTAGTGATCAACTCATTCCTAGCGGTTATTATCATCCATAAATTCCTTAATATTATAATAACTCATTTTATATAAACTTAGTTTAATAAAGTTTTTAAAATTTGAGCAGTTCAAATTTTGTACAATATTGTTGTAAAAGCGTATGTACATCGCCCCAAGAATGAATTACTGGTGGAGTCGAGCTACTGTTACGCTAACTTGTGTCTATTATTACTATTTTTGTATGTTATAGAGACATGCTACAGTTATATTAGAAGTATAGTTGTAGCACGAATGGGTCAGCTCGACCGTGGAAGGAACACACTCTCACAGAATACCAGCGTAAAATAGTAGCTTAATGCTACTGTGTTTTGTATGGTGAGTGTAGAGAACCGGAGACCCTTTTTACCGGAAACGAGTCATTCCATCTTAGTCCTCACGGGTGACAAGGCATCTGCATTTTGATTCGTAATCGAGGATAGACGTAAATGTCTATGGGCCACAGCAACCACTTACCATCAGGTGGACTGTGTGCTCGTTTGTCACCCCCATCTTATTAAAAAAAAATCACAGAGTGTATCACTTATTTTTGTAAAACTGCTTTTATTTTCCTATACGTACGTTACATTTTCATAAGCTTATTAAGAGGTCAAAGTTAATATGTTGATTCCCTTAAACTTTTGTCTGAGCGACTCTTTATGTTTTCAAATTTAAAATTTAAATCATAGATTGCTCTTATGACACTCTTCTGTAAAACAAATATAATTTCAGTGTCAGTCATATGTTTCCATAGCAAAATACCATACGACATTATGCTATGAAAAAGCTAAAGTAAACTAGTCTAGCTGTTTCAACATTGGTATGACTTCTAATCTTTTTACAATGTATGCTGCAGTACTGAGTTTGTTTGCTAGTGATTTCCCCAATAAAACTTCGCGTCTAGTGTGATTCCAAGAAAATGGTGGTATCAGCAAGACTCAGCTCCTCCTCATTTAAAATTACATTAGTATTAACATGTTTAACATTTGGAGTAATGAAATGCATTATACTAAGTTACTGATTCAGATATGGCATTATTTATTTCGTCATATTTTAGTAAATTTCATTTTAATTTGAAAATTAATGAAGTGTTATCAGAAATATTAATATATAATGGTTATCCCCTACCATGTAAGGTAAGGCATTATAAAATATATATGCAAGAAAGGGAAGAATTGAGCCTCGAGACACGCCCATTAGTATTATCGACTCGAAAGAGCTCATACTGTTAATGAGAACTTTTTGCGTTCTGTTTCTTAAATATGAAATAATGAATTTAAGAGCTTCACTTATTACCCCTAAGTGTTGAAGGTTCCTGTTTAATGTATCACAGTGAATACAATCGAAGGCTTTGGATAGATTACAGAATATACCCAAAGCATCCTGTGAATTCTTTGAATATATATTTAATCAGCTCAACACCAGCATCAGTTGTCGAGGAACCCCTTGTGAAACCGAATTGATTTTATGAAGTAAATTATTTACATTAAAAATTATTTAACATTTAATTAAGAATAATTTTTTCAAAAACTTTATTAAGTGTTGAAAAACTTTAAAAATACTACCAGATTAAAACATGAACGTACTATTAGTGCATTCATGAATTAAAAAAGGTATTACTAGTAAAGTAAGTGCTTCATTAAATCCAGATTCGATACTAGTATTAAAATAATACTAATTTGAAGTGCGATTGATTATAGACGCAATAGTTTTTAGGGAAATCTCCTACAGATTTGTAGTTTTCATAATATCAATCGTTTTAAAATGTTTTACAATATCTTTTGATGATACTTTGAGGCATGAAAACTTCTTTGTACACGCATTTACATTTTGTTTAGGTAATGAAATATTAAATTATACCTTGATAGTAATAACTATCTCTAGTCATATTTTCTTAATTAAATTAATCACGTCTATTAAATTAGTTTTATTATTATGATAATTACAATTATATATCAAATATAAATTATTATAATAATTTAAATTGAATATTATTTTATTTTCCTGTGTCCAACCCTGTATGTAAGGTAATATTAACAAGATAATTTTATGTAAATTTAAAATATTTAGTTTATCAACTTATTTCAATGATTCATTATCATCGTCATCATTACAGCCCACTGCTGAAGCAAATCTTTTGACCCGAACGCGTGATATTACGAAGGGGTGGAGACTTGCAGAGCATCTGATTGTTTGACGGTGGAAGGAAGAGGGCGAAATTAAGTTATTTATTAATTTAAAAAGGTAAACCAACAATACATGTATACATATTATAAGAGTTACATTTATAAAGCGCAATTCCTTTTACATACATACATAATACATATATTATATTAATTCCTTCTACATAATTCATTTTGCATAATTCCTTTTACATACACCCATTATAGGCGTACACAACATTGACAGAAGATATTAAGTACCTAACAACATAATATATATATATCTGAAAATTTTAAAACAATAAAATACTAAAATTCACCAAAAAAAAAACTAAAAACTTAACTAAGAACAAATGCCTCTTCACAAAGGGCCGGCCAGTTTTCGTTTAAATTTAAACAACGAGTAAGTTACACATTTTTTTTATGGAAGAGGGGGCAAACGAGCATGCGGCTCACCAGATGTTAAGTGACTACCGCCGCCCATGATCAACCGCAACACCAGGAGAATTGCGGGTGCGTTGCCGGCCCTTTAGAAAGGAGTAAGCTCTTTTCTTGAAGGTCCCCAGGTCGTATCGGTCCGGAAAAATCGCCTGTGGTAAACTATTGCACAGAGAGGTTGTACGTGGAAGAAAACTCCTTGTGAAACGTACAGTGGTGGACCGCCAAGCATCCAGATGGTGTGGATGGTATCGGGACGTTTGCCGTGTAGTGCGTTCACGAAATTTGGCGGCTGGGATTAATCCGAACAATTCCTCAGAGCACTCCCCGTGATAGATGCGATAAAATACGCAAAGAGATGCAACATCTCTTCGCAGCGCCAGTGAATCGAGCCGATCGGAAAGCACTCGGTCGTCGACGATTCGAGCCGCTCTGCGCTGGATGCGGTCAAGTGGAAGGAGCTGGTACTGGGGAGCCCCAGCCCTGAGATGGGAACAGTATTCCATGTGCGGCCGAACCTGCGCCTTGTAAAGTTGCAGGTGGTGTGCCCGCATGAAATACTGTCCCGCTCTGCTGAGCACGCCAAGCTTTTTAGAGGCCAATTTGGCCTTCCCTTCCAAGTGACCACGAAACTGCACGTCACTCGATATGTTGACGCCGAGGATTCCGATACTGGCTGAGGCAACAAGGGCAGTGCCTTTAAACTGAGGGGATACGACAATGGGGTTCTTTTTAGCGGTTAACGCGCAAACTTGTGTCTTCTGGGGGTTAAACTGGACTAGATTTAGTCGTCCCCAATCCGAGACTCTGTTCAGCAAAGACTCGACTTCAGACACAAGTTTGTCCCGGCACTCGGAGACGTTTTCCCGAGAAATATTGGCTCGGCCGGTGTAAAGAGCATCACCAGTGCTGTCATCTGCACAGCAATGAATGTTACGGGTATGCAACATATCATCGATATGCAGAAGAAACAGCGTTGGCGATAGCACGCAGCCCTGTGGGACACCAGCATTAATAGGCTTGCAATCGGAGCTTGTACCGTCTACAACGACCTTGGTGCTCCGATCTGCAAGAAAGCTGGTGATCCAATCGCACAATTTCTCGGGAAGCCCATAGGAAGGGAGCTTCGAAAGAAGCGCTTTGTGCCAAACCCGATCGAAGGCCTTCGCAATGTCCAAACTAACGGCCAATGCCTCCCCCTTGAACTCTACTGCCTTCGCCCATCTGTGTGTGAGTTAGACCAGAAGATCACCAGCTGACCGACCACGGCGAAAACCGTATTGGCGGTCACTAATCAGCTGGTGATCCTCATGGTACCTCATGAGCTGGCAGTTTACAATGGACTCCATTGTTTTGGAGAACAAGGAGGTGATGGCGATTGGCCGGTAGTTGGACGGGTCTGAGCGGTCGCCTTTTTTAGGGATCGGGTGGACGAAAGCCGTCTTCCATGATTTTGGGACTATGCCTAGGGAGTAGGAGTACCGGAAAAGACGCGTTAAAACCGGTGCCAACTCTGGAGCACACGTCCTCAGCACAATTGGGGGGATTCCGTCAGGCCCACTCGACTTGTGGATGTCCAGGGAGAGGAGTGCTTTGCGAACCGAGCACTGTGTGAACTGCACTTCCGGCATGGAGCACTCACACCGCGGGATGGTCGGCGGCGTACTCCCCCCGTCATCGAGAGTCGAGTTAGACGCAAAGAAAGAGCCTAGAAGATCTGCTTTCTCCTTTGTAGTATGGGCCAGTGAGTCGTCCTCCCTGTGCAGAGATGGAAGAGATGGCTGACAGAAATTCCCCTGGACAGCCTTGGCGAGAGACCAGAATACACGAATTCCTGCGCACACTCTTCTAAAAAATTCCTATATACTTTAAAAGGCACTTTACTTTGCACCCGTTTTGTTCTTTTATACATTTTTTATGTGGTACAGCCAAAGTGCAGCTATATTATGGTTTGTAGAATGAGAAGATCGGTTCGACCGGGTGAGAATCACAGTCTCACAGAATACCAGAGCCTCTTAGCACGCCTTTGCAACTACTCCAGTGGATGAAAAAAAATAGTTAATATTAATAGACATAACATTATTGTTATGTTTTGAAAAACAAAATCGTTAAATTAATTATGTAATAAAATATCCATTAAACGATTTTCAAATGCAAATTAATTACAGTTATTTTTACCGAAATTATCAAACGAGGTTTGATATCAAATAACTTAGTTTTTAGCGTTATGACGTGAATGTAACTCACCTGTACATTCAGTATTACACATACAAATCGACGTCAATATCAGAAATGCTTAAAATTGCTGTTTCTTTTATCAATAAATGAAAAAAGAAAGGTATGGAGTACATTTACTGAAACATCCTGTTAAAGTTCACTGCTGAACATAGGCCTCCTTCGCAGATTGCCTCATATTTATACATATCCCCCATATTTGCCACAGTTGCCACGCTTATCGAGCGGGTGGGCAACCACAATTATTAATTTTTGGGTTATTCCGTTTATCCACCCTAAGAAATCCACCCTAGTGTGGATACTCTAGGACTAGGGACTAGGATACTCGGAAACGCGTGTACGTTTATCTACCCTAGACGGGGTGATCGGAATTCACTTTTTGATCGTTGTTCCGCATTTCCACCCCTAGTACAGTTCAATCAGAGCCGTGGTAGCTCAGATGGTTAACGCTCGCTGTAAATATAACAGAGCGCGAGTAACCTGGGTTCGATCCCCGCCGGCACCAATGACATTGTTAATTGCAATTTTAAGTGCTGATATACCACGTGCTCGGCGGTGAAGGAAAACATCGTGAGGAAACCTGCATGTCTGATGAATAAGAAAAAAAATATTTCGAAGACATGTGAAGTTCCCCAACAGGCATTGGGGCAGCGTGCGACAGTTCCTTGCCCTTAAAACCCTCTCAGAAATGAGGGAAGGCCTGTGCCCAGCAGTGTGACGTATATAGGCTGTACTTTACTTTAACTTTTACAGTTCAACAGAAAATATATTCATACCTTAACATATTTTTATATACAAACTTAAACACATTATTATATATATATATATATATATATATATATATATATATATATATATATATATATATATACATAATTATTCAAATATAATTAAATTTATAACAAGGTTCCCTCCGACTTTTTTTATACTTTTCCAATGAGATCATTGTCATAAATTATGTCACATCAAATGATATGTAATTGAACAATTAAAAATATTTCAGTTTTAACATTTAAACAAGAAGTATGTATGTATTTTTATAAGTAGGCTAATGTCTACTAAGTAATCTTGGGCCAGTTGAGAGAACCTTTTTACTGGAAACGTCCATCTAGTCGCCAGCGGTAACAACGCATCTGCATTTTGACTTTTTTTTTATAGAATAGGGTGACAAACGAGCACGCAGTCCACCTGATGGTAAGTGGTTGCTGTGGCCCATAGACATCTACATCTATCTTCCATTACAAATCATAATGCAGATGCGTTGTCACCCGTGAGGACTGAGATGGAATGCCTCATTTCCAGTAAAAAGGGTCTCCGGTTCTCTACACTCACCATACGAAATACAGCAGCATTAAGCTACTATTTCACGCTGGTATTCTGTGAGAGCGTGGTCCTTCCCCGGTCGAGCCGACCCATTCGTGCTACAACTATACTACTAATATAATTGCAGCATGGCTCTACCACGTATAAATTGACTTTTAATCAATAATTTAGTTGAATAAAACTATTATTTACGGATTTTATCGCGTTTAATTACTTTTAATTTATTTTTATTATTATCCCGACGTTTCGGGTGCTTTACAGCGCCCATGGTCACGGGGGGGACTGAGATGTTTGACGTCCCAATGTCATAGTTAGTCCGGCTACCTTCAGTTTTTTAATATTAATTTTTGGTCCGATTTACGCAAAACGAGCTTATAGTATCATGAATTCTTGCAGTGGTATGCTTGGGTTTGGGTTTAATTTTGTTAATTATAGGATCCCAAGCAGATGGTAGCACCCAACCATCTTCTCTATTGAAATTTGGATGTTTTTTAATTTCAATAGCCTCGCGTATCATCCTTGGTAGGAATCGGTGTTCTTTTGCGAGAATTTGTGGTTTATCAAATCTAATGTAATGGTGGGGACGATCTTGAACATGTTCGCATCGATAAAATCCGTAAATAATAGTTTTATTCAATGTGTAGTGTTCGCGTAAATTTAAGAAATCATTACAATAATTTAGTTATTCATTTCTACTGTATGTTTTTTTATGTGTTACCTCATAACTTTTCTCTGCATGAACTGATTTTGATGCTTCTTTTTTATTTAAAAGCAGGTGCTTCTCGTGTGGTCCATATAAATTTGATCAAGATCTGACCAATAGTTGTTGAGTTATCCTCAATAATGTGTATTTAATTGACTTCGATTACATTGATGATGTTCTCATTTTGTTTTATAGAAGTTGTTTGTACAAAATTTTTATTTTACCACTTTTTTATTAAATAGGTTAAACTTTAAGACAGATCATGTTAATTTGGTTAAAAATATTTAAACAGGTAGATAAATTTTTTATCTCTCTGTTTCGTTGATTTATCACTTTCTTTGAATTCAGCTTTAACTTTTATCAAACGTTCCATTTCATAAAGTTAAAGTTCAAATAACGGGGCATTCCATGTTGGCTTCAGGAGCGACGAAGCACTTACATCTTTATTGTTAATTGAAGACAGATTTAATAATCTATGAGCCTTCACGATACAAAGGTACCTCATGTGGATATGATGTAATCAAAAAATAACTTTGTTGTGTAATTTAGATACATGCGGCTCTCATATCAATTGACATTGGCTCTCGAATCAGTTCTTTTAAAAATTATTTATCAGTTTATGAACTTCTTATAATAACAATTATTTCCCTACATTCATATGTCGAAGCAATAAAGTCTAAAATCAGTTTACTTAGCATTGTCCGAAATTATCAAGCAAGATTTGTTATTTGTTATCAAATAATTTAGTCTTTAGCGTTGCTTCGTGAATGTAACTCGTCTGTACTCGTATATGACGTCACGCACAAAACTCGACGCCTATTTAAGAAATGTTTAAAGTTACTATCTCTCTTTTCAATAAATGATAAAAGAAAGTGACGAACATAGAGGTAATTATTGCATAATTTGAGTGAGCAACGTAAGGTCGTTTCTTATTAAATGATTTTTCGATTCATGTTAGTGTTTGTGGTGTGAGATACTGTCCAAATCAAAGATCTTATATGCTTCTTTTACATATAAGATCATTGGTCCAAATTATATAAGGTATGTAATGACACTAACGTATAAATATTATTTTGGTATAATAAAATATTATCAATCGATGTTTAGTATTACATTACGTCATTTTTTATTTACCGTAGTAAATACCTCTGGAAAGAAGAAGCAAGAAACTCAGCAGGGTCTTTTTTAATTATATAAGTTAATTTGATATAACTTTTACAGTTTCAAATACCACATTTCATGTCAAGGTAGTTATTAATTTTTACTTAGAGCCGTATCTCACCGGAGCGCCAAGGTGAGGTTACCGGCAACGTCACCAAAAAAACATATTGACATGTAGATGAAGTGCAGCTAAGTCACTTGTAGTGTTGTAGTTTAAGACCGTGGGAGATCGACCTTCGCCCATCTGATAACTAGATCTGACCTATTTTTGATAAAATTTTATTGATTTATAAACAAGCCTATGATAGCTTGCCTTTCGAAAAGTGTTCATGGCTATTTTTAATAAAACTAATTTTAATTTTGTTTTCATAACCGTGAAGGTTATTGTGTGTATTTTAATAAACGAACAAATTTAAATAGATAGTATTTTGACAAGAACAATATGTTTGGTAGGCTTGCCTACTTATTTCTGTTCAAGGCTACCCGGCAAAGCGGTATGAACAGGTAAGTCAATATAGGTAACTACACCGATATATCAACCAATAAAAATTGGTATCAGAATAAAGATAATTTAATTACGAAAATAATCGTATAGGCTTACCTGGAAAAATTCGTTCGTGCAATATTATTGTCATTCTTTAAGGTTTGAAAATCGGAGCAATTAAATATGTGTGAGAGAGAAAGTAGGGTAGCCCAGTGCACATGCTCTTTTACATGCGACTGACAGAGACAGTGTTTATTTATTGTGGTAAATTATTTTGTGACAACTCGTGCTCAGTGCAAAATAGTAAAAAAACATAAGTGTTTTTGTGTAGTTCAAAAAAATTTGTCATTGATTTTGATGATAATGAGGCTTTCCATAAAAATCGGTATCAGTTATGACATGGGTGAAGGTTGATCTCCTACGGTCTCTTCTACTATTGAAGATGTTTTAGACTCGCGAGTAAACCGCGTCTTAATCTCTCAGACGCCATCACATCGTATTAGTTTCCCGCTCAACATTCGTTATATTGTCACAAATACGTTAAGAAGTCAAAACTACAGCTATAAACGCAATAAAGCCACAGCGGGGCACATTCATTTCTGTGAGGGTTATGGATTATGGAGCAATTGGGCCGTCGCGCAGCTCCGATGCGTGTTATCGGACTTCACACAACTTCACCGACAATCACATAATAAAACAACACATAAAATAACAACTAACAAGTAATAATAATAATAATAATAATAACAGCAAGGCACAGTCAAGGATATTTTTGGTCGACATTACCATTCCGTATGACGAGAACCTCGTGAAAGCCAAAACAGATAAACGAACAAAATATCTGGACCTGGCTCACGAGGTGACCGACATGTGGGGTGGTCTGCCGACCAAAATTATTCCTGTAGTCGTCTCTGCAAACGGACTAATCCCAGTCAGCCTCTCGGGTCATCTGAGGCGGCTGGGACTACGTGGCTGACCGCTCCTGGCTCAAATGCAGAAGGCGGTGCTCCTCGATACCGCCCGCATCGTCCGCCGGTTTCTTTCCCTTTCCCCCTAACCCTCGGCCGTTTGGTCTCCCCTGCCGAGGGCCTCCATCTGGTTGGGCTTTTATTTATTTATGTATTTTTATATTTATTTGATTTTATTGATATTTATGTATAATTATCTTTTCATTTCCATTTATAATTATATATTTATAGAACCCAACCAGATGTGAAAACTATATCGAAACTCCCCAATAATAATAATAATAATAATAATAATAATAATAATAATAAAATGGCGTAGGGAATTGACGACCCCATCGCCCGCTGACGTAACAGTTAAGTGACAAAACTGCTACGTCAACGCAGTCAGTCAGCGCCTTGCGAGAGGTGTGAGCGCCGTGCCTCGGCAGAATTTAGGGTGCAGAGGCCCGTTTGTGCTTATGGCCACACATGATACGGTGCCGGGCCTGGGCGTCTCCCGTCAATGGACGCCCAAATAATGGATGATGGATAAGAAGATAGTGCGCAAAGGGCCGCTGCCTGGGGGTCGCCGGGGCGCGTCTGGAGCTGGCGCTGGACGCGGCAGCATGCGGGCCGCCAGCCGAGCGCGAGGAGCTGCACGGTCACCTAGCAGCCCTCCGCATCCATCATCCCCACCAGAAGGCTTGGTGTCGGCTGGGTCTTCTCGGACTCAGCAAGCGGCACCCGCCGCTGGTGGAGCACGTCGCATGCGTTGGTCACAAGCAATGAATGCAAACGCACTGCGGGCGTACTTTAGGGCAAAAGGGGAAGAAACTGGATGTTTGACGTATCGGGCTAGGATGCATCGTCTTTTTGCTGAGCTGGAACCATCTTTAACCGTCACAGAGCAAAACCTGGCAGACCGAGTTCGGTATATCTTGCGCTCAAATATATTTGATGTCGCCGAACTCGAACGGCTACGGCGTGAGGCTGTTCCCTCGTCGGATGAAAATGCTACGGCTGAGGATGCGGCGCGACAAATGTTAGAGCAACCCGCAAACGTGGATGCCGCCGTGAATACCCCAGTTGTGGTTGATTCAAACGATGATGGAACAGTCGCCCAGGAACTGGAATTAGAGCATATGAGGAGTACATTGGAAGAGGCGATTGTGGAAACGCGCAGTACGCCTCTCGAAAATCGACCGCGACTTCCCCGCATAGCCCTAAGCAAGCGGAATCGGGCTGTCGTGAGGGCTCTAAACCCAATGCTGGTGACCTATTTCGAAGCCAGCCGGGACCTTTGCGAGACGGACTCAATTCTTTTTGGCGCTGCGCTGGCGGTCTGCCGTATCATAGGCGCCAAGGTTTCCACGGCTGGACGCGCTACTGGACATAGTAGCACTATCCCAGCATGGAGAAGAAGAATTGAGGAACGTATCGCAAAGGCTAGAGCTCTCATCGGCAGACTGATATGCTTCAGATCAGGCAATAACAGGCCAAGAATTGTGCGCACCGTCAGGATGGCGTTTGCTGGGACAAATGTCAGTTTGTCCCAGCCGGATATAACGCAAAAACTGACGGAGCGCATAGATGATCTGAAGCAGAGAATCGCTGCTTGGGGAAAGCGGATTCGGCGATATACCGAGAGGTCGACACGGTTCAACCAGAATCGTCTCTTCCAGAGTGATCAGAAGAGGCTCTATGAATCAATGGAGCGACCAATGGTAAGTGGAACGGGACCAGCACCGAATCAGGCCGACACTGTAGCATTCTGGCGCGGCCTGTGGTCAGAGCCCGTAAACCACAGCGAGGGCCCTTGGATGGAAGTTGTGGCGAGTCAGTGTGCGGGTATTACGCCCATGGACCCCGTCATCATAACGCCGGATGACGTAGCTGAGGCGGTCCGTAGGGCCCCGAACTGGAAAAGTCCGGGGCTTGACGGGCTGCATCACTACTGGCTGAAGGGGTTCATGGTGTGTCACTCTGTGCTTGCCCGACAGTTTCAAGAGGCTCTCAACCAGAAGTCGCTCCCAAGCCTCTTCACTACTGGGATCACTCATTTGGTTCCTAAAGACCAGGGTACCACAGACCCGAGCAAATACCGCCCCATCACGTGTCTACCGACCATATACAAGACACTAACATCCATTTTGAGCGCGAGAATCACTCGTCACCTGGACTCAAATCAGGTGATGTCGCGCGCTCAAAATGGATGTCGGGGCGGTGGTCGTGGAACCAAGGAACCACTCCTCATTGACGCGGTCATTGGCAAAGTGGTGAAACGCAACCGTCGGAAATTCTCCGCCGCCTGGATAGACTACAGAAAGGCATTCGACTCGGTGCCCCATACATGGCTAAAGAGAGTCCTCGAGCTGTACAAGATAGACTGTGCAGTTAGAGACTTCCTGGAGCAGTGTATGGGGCAGTGGAGTACGATCCTTTGTCATCTGGGCGAGCGGATGATGGCTGCGGAGAACCACATAAGGATAAGAAGGGGTATCTTCCAGGGCGATTGTCTGAGTCCAATCTGGTTCTGCCTCTCTCTGAACCCTCTCAGTACCTTACTGGAGGGCTCCGGGAGGGGATTTCAGCTACGGAGAGGAGGGACAAAAGTGACCCACCTTTTCTATATGGATGACCTCAAGTTATTCGCCTCCAGTCGCTCCCATCTTATGGAATTGCTAAACATCACTTGTGAATTTAGCAGTTCCATTGGAATGGAGCTGGGGACGGATAAGTGTGCGGTCCTCCATGTTGAGGGGGGAAGGGTTGCTAACTCTGAGGGCATAGACTTATCTATGCCCGTCAACTTAAGAACCCTTTCCGAGGCTGAAACATACCGATACCTGGGTATGTCACAAAACATCGGTATCAATGAGACTGGTATGAAACAGTCAGTTTACGACGTGTTTTATGCACGCTTGACCAAAGTGCTTAACAGCCTTTTGTCCGGTGTGAATAAGGCACACGCATATAACGGTTGGGTCATGCCTGTCCTCATGTATACCTTTGGCATACTCAGGTGGACTCAGACTGAACTTGACGCCCTGGATAGAAAAGTCCGCACTACCATGACGTCCCATAGGATGCATCATCCGAGATCGTCGGTGATGAGGCTGTACTTGCCGCGGAAGCATGGTGGTCGTGGCTTCTTGAGCGCGCTCACCATGCATAATCGCGAAGTGTGCAGCCTCCGTGATTACTTCCTGGCGAGAGCGGATGATCCATTCTATAAGGACGTCATTTCTTGTGATAAAGGACTTACCCCTCTATCCTTAGCCAACGAGCAATGGCAAGACCCGGCAGTACAGAGCATTTCCGACCGGGAGACCGTATGGAAGGAGAAGGAGCTCCACGGGAGGTTCTACAAGGCTCTACATGAGCCTTTCGTAGACACAGTAGCCTCCCTCCACTGGCTACGCTTTGGTGATCTCTTCGGGGAAACCGAGGGTTTTGTCTGTGCAATACAGGATCAGGTTATTAAGACCAACAACTATCGGAGATACATCCTAAAGGATGGCACCGTCGACATCTGTCGAGCTTGTCGCCATCCCGGTGAGTCACTTAGGCATGTCATCTCCGGTTGTTCGGCGCTTTCTAACTCTGAGTACTTGCACAGGCACAACCTAGTAGCCAGAATTCTTCACCAGGAGCTCGCTCTGAAATACGGTCTCGTGTCTCGGAAATTGCCGTATTACAAGTACTTGCCGGAAGCCGTGCTCGAAAATGATCGCGCCAGGCTCTATTGGGACCGGTTCATCATCACAGACAGGACTATTCTTGCGAATAAGCCTGATATTGTGCTGATGGACCGGGCACAGTCAAGGATATTTTTGGTCGACATTACCATTCCGTATGACGAGAACCTCGTGAAAGCCGAAACAGATAAGCAAACAAAATATCTGGACCTGGCTCACGAGGTGACCGACATGTGGGGTGGTCTGCCGACCGAAATTATTCCTGTAGTCGTCTCTGCGAACGGGCTAATCCCAGTCAGCCTCTCGGGTCATCTGAGGCGGCTGGGACTACGTGGCGGACCGCTCCAGGCTCAAATGCAGAAGGCGGTGCTCCTCGATACCGCCCGCATCGTCCGCCGGTTTCTTTCCCTTTCCCCCTAACCCTCGGCCGTTTGGTCTCCCCTGCTGAGGGCCTCCATCTGGTTGGGCTTTTATTTATTTATGTATTTTAATATTTATTATATGTTATTGATATTTATGTATATTTATCTTCTCATCTTCATTTATAATTATGTATAATTAGAACCCAACCAGATGAGAAAACTATATTGATACCCCACAATAATAATAATAATAATAATTTATTGTTTCTCACGTGACTTTTACAAACAAATCATATTGAAGCTCTGTAGCCCGTGGTAGTTGAAAACTGTGTTACAGGCTACAGCATCTTCCCCGTTTCAGTAACACATAGTTGTAATGTTAAAAAAAATGTTAAAAAAGTTAATTGTTGTTTTTTTCTTTTATTTCTTTATTTATTTATTCATCTGTTTATTTTATTTTTGAATAAATTTACAAAAATCTATTCATTATGAAACAAAATGTATTTAATGGTGCATGGAATACTAACATTGAAAATAACAGCATGAAATGTTTTGTATGTTCTGTAATGACCATAGGAGACCCTTTTTACTTGTAACGAGTTGAGGAATTCTCCCTTAATATCAGGGTGCTAACGCAACTACAGTGAAATATTTGTAGGTTTTTGAGAGACATATAGGACATATAGGTATAGAGGAATAGTGTAGTGGAGATAAATTGATTACTTACTACAAAGTCTACACGATAGTCAATGGATGCTGTTACTTCTAAACCCCTTTATCTATCTTAGATTAATAGTAAAGACTAAGATGGAATGCACGAAACACAGCTGTACTGTGCTGCTATTTCAGGCTGCTACTCTGTCTGCTCACTCAAGCTGGTATTCTGTCAGAGCATGGTCGTTCATGCTCTGACCGAATACCAGCTCTAACCATAATAAAGTATATGCGTGAATCTACCACGTAAAAAATGAAAATTCAGCTTGACACAGAAGTAGGTCTGATACAAATAAAACATGGAACAGATACGTGAATGTTACTGTGGCGATACTACAGGTCTTTTTTAATTGCGAAGCAACTTGAAATAACGATCAAATGACAACGAAATATCAAGTATAAGTATTTCATAAAAAAAATTATTCCCAATTACAGGCATCTGCAACCTTTCATACAACACATTTTTCAATATTTTACTTTTTAGTCGCAACAAAAGCCTTGCTAAGTTGCATTGAGTGTTACTTCTCGTAATTATTATAGTTACAACTTTTTTTCAAATAAGCAACTTAAAAACTAAAAAGTTGAAGACCTGAAAATTTTATAAACAACGTATGCATATACCTCAGTGAAAGAATCATAAAAATGGGTCGAGTAGTTTTTTATTTACTTTTATATTTATAATAAGTATTGTGCGTATATTGTATACATAAATAACATAAAGGGTGACATACTGAACAGAGAACCTTTATTTTTTGAATCCATTTAATAAATACTGTTGTATGCACTTTCGTTAAATAAATTGTTAAGATGCGGTTTGTGCGATTGATGCAGGTGGCGTGATTAATGGCGTTTCTTGAGGGAGGCCTATCTTTAGCATTGGACTTGCAAAGAGCTGTAATGATGATGATGATTATCAAATAAAGAACTTTACTTCATGACTAACTTAACGTTCATTTTTTGTTTTAATAAACTATTCAAACGCACACACACATATCCCTATAATAGCAGTGGCATTGTATTCCTTGATTCGATTTATCAAAGATAAATAAAATATAGACTATAATAAATCATAATATGTACTTAAATATGCGATCATCAAGACTGCAGAATCAATTTTAAAAATCCTTTGTGATACCGGATGACAATGTCTTTTTATTGAAAGCTTTTTTTTGATATCTATTATTCTCATCGTTGGTTCACAGTAAGGAAATTTCACTTTTTGAAGCACGCTCGGGTCTTTTGATTATTGATGGACTTTAACCAGCTTTTAGGTATTTTGATAATAAATGAGGCCTCTGATTTACATAGAATGTTAATCTTTATTTTTTACCTTTATACTTTATTCCGATGTATAAAAACATTATTCTATTAAACATAATATACATTGATGAACATAATCTTTATTATTAAAACCGTTAACGTAATAAATTAATTTTACAGGGATTTCTCTTAAACAGCTTAATAACAAGGATAGTATAGTAACAATTACAAGGTTGAAGACCAGTAATAAACCTTAACGATGGTTCAAGTTAAAGTCAAAGAAGGATTGTTGGAAGGAGAGCTGAATGAAAATTATTTGGGAGGAAGGTACTACAGCTTTAAGGGCATTCCTTACGCCGAGCCTCCTGTCGGTGACCTAAGATTTAAAGTATGTCATTCCACTCAAAATGATTTTCAAAGTAATTGATTTATAAATTTGAATAAAAACTCAGAATTCTATAATTGTGAATATAAATTTACTTACAGTAATTTATTACGTGTAAATCACACCATTTCAGCCTAATCAAGCCGCCCACTGCCGAACATAGGCCTTACCTTTAGATTGCCTCACGAAGCCATAGTTGCCATTCTTGACAGGTGTTTTGCCAACCACCGTGTTTTATTTTTAGCTGGTATTAGAAAGACGTTGTTGCACATCTCTTAGTTGGTTTCTCTATTTCGCTTCTTACGACATTCACGAGAAGACAAGGGCTTGTGTATATTCTTAGACTGCTAACATACGGTCTGTTACCAAAACAACTGTACCTCATCACACGATTTCATTTTAGTAGAAAACTTCCTGAATGTTATTATAAATATCACAATGAATGTAATGTTTGTTTTTTTTTTTTCAAATTCAAATAAAGCTAGTTTTACATATTTTATTACGTATCTTAACTTATTCCATATTCCTAACGTTTCGGGTTTCCTCTTGACCATGTGTAAAGTACTCAAAACAGAATATAAAATAAGTTAATATACGTGATAAATCCGTAAAAACTAGTTTTATTCAAACGTTTAGTGTTCATATTAGAAATCATTTGTTTTCAAATTTTTTAGCCACCGCAACCGAAAATTCCTTGGGATGGAGTTCGAGATGCAAAAAAATTTGGGTCTATTTGCTATCAGTTTGATTTGCATTCTGTCGATTCGATTCCAGCTGGTAGTGAAGATTGCTTGTATTTGAATGTATATACACCTGAAATTAAGCCGGAAACTCCTTTACGAGTCATGTTTTACATTTATGGTGGAGGGTTTGTCAGTGGGAGTGGTAATGATGATATGTATGGTCCTGAATTTTTAGTACATCACGGAGTGATCCTTGTGACCTTCAATTATAGGCTGGAGGTGCTAGGGTTTCTCTGTTTAGACACGGAAGACATCCCAGGCAACGCTGGAATGAAAGATCAAGTAGCTGCACTAAGATGGGTAAACGAAAATATAGCTAATTTTGGCGGTGACCCAAAAAACATTACAATTTTCGGCCATAGTGCTGGTGGTTGCAGTGTTAGCTACCATTTTATATCACCAATGACAAAAGGTCTATTTAAGCGAGCTATTGTCAAAAGTGGGTCCTTCACCTGTCCATGGGGTAATATTTTGGAACCCCGAGAAAGAGCGCTTGCATTAGCTAGAAAATTTGGATTCTATTCTGAAGACGACAAAAAACTTTACGAATTCTTTAAATCCATGCCAATAGAATCCCTAATTAGTATAAAAGTACCAATTACATTGGCTGAAAAGGCCAAAGAATCCTTCGATATAATTTTTGGAGTTGTAGATGAAAAGAAATTTGGCAACAATGAAAGATTTATATATGGAGATGTGACGGAAAGACTGCGTAACGGAATACACGAGGGCGTTGATCTCATCATGGGATATACAGAAGACGAAGGTCTTATAAACATAAGAACGGGAATACCATTAGAAAAGATTTGCGACTGTGCTAATGAATTTCGTGAATTTTTTGTTCCTAAACCTATTGCTAATAATTGTACGCTAAAAGAGCTATTTGAAGTCGGAAGGAGAATAAAAAGGTTTTACTTTAATAACGAAATGGTTAATATGGAAAACTTAATCGAGTTAGTAAAATATTTCTCTTTGAATATGTTTACGTATCCAATGTTCCAACTAGCAAGAAGTTGTTCCAAGAAAAACAAAGTTTACTTCTACAAATTTAACGGCAAAACTGAAAGAAATTTTATGGTTCATATTTTACGTCTCGAAAAATTAGTCGGAGACAAAATACCTGTTTGTCACGCTGATGAATTAAATTATGTATTCCCCATGAAAAAAGTTAACTTGAAACTTGACAAAAACTCGAAAAGTTTCAAAATAATTGAAAATGTTACGAAACTCTGGACTAATTTCGCTATGTACGGGTAAGTCATTAAAAATTAAAGCTTTTTATATTTTTCGTTATATTTTTATTATCTAATTAGCATCTTTTATAAGTTGAACGATACTTTATTATAAATTTTGTTTGAAGATTTTGAAAAAGTCATAATTATTTCAAAGATGTATTACTAAAATCAAGAGTCAGTAAATACTTTATAATGTAGTTGATATTGTCTTCTTCTAAATCCAAGATTTTTTTATTGGTGTAACAAGCAAGCTACGCTGTCTGATGGTAAGTGGCAATGCTGGACATGGAAACTGCCAATTAGCTTAACATATATTAATATCCAAACAATAATAAACGTTATGTTATGCTATACAGTCTAATTAGCTATCATAGTTAACAATACCGAAAGTTTGGTACATAAGATGCTACACTTCTTAATTGATGTGAGTATTTTTTACCTGACAGTGCCAGACGTTCCTAGCGCTTAATGTGGTCTTCGGCATATCTTAAGGTAATAGGTATTTTAGGCCTTCTAATATTTACCATATAATTCTTAAAACTAGAGAAGTAGGGAGTGAAAAGTTGGACTAGACGTCTTTTACTACTATTGCATTTCTATCAGATTTACAATATAGAATATTTCAAAAAAATAATCTTTGAGATTGTTTTATATATTGAAATATCCTTACTGACTTTCTCCAACTAGTGTTCAAGAATAATCTATCATCGTCAATTTTGAAACATGCCAGAGAGTATCTTCGAGATTTCGTTTCAAAACTGATAATATAAAAGTGAAAGAAAAAGAATTAACCACAAAAGGATTAGTAACATAACAATTCAAAAAAAATATTACGACTCACAAAGAAGTCCTGAGTATGAGTACTAATTTATGTGAATCCAACATTTTTATACGTGGTAAAGTCAGGCTGCAGCAATATATCATAGTTGCAGCACGTATGGGTCGGTTCGACCGGGGAGGACCACGCTCTCACAGAATACCAGCGTAAAATAGAAGCTGTGTTTCATATTGTAGCTGTAGAGATCCGGGGACCCTTTTTTACTAGAAACGAGGCATTCCATCTTAGTCCTCAGGGGTGACAACGCATCTGCGTTTTGATTCTTAATCGAGAATAAATGTAGATATCTATGGGCTACAGCATCCACTTACCATCAGATGGACTGGGTGCTCGTTTGTAATCCTTATTCTAAAGAAAGATTGTGCAAAAAAGAGTCATGTTTATGCTTGTGATGTAGAGCTAAATTGGGATTTATAGTACGTAAGCACCTAACTACCTAGCGCTAAATTTACCGCCGCTACAACGCATCGTGTAGTTCTTATTTCAGTGTACTTTTTAACTATCATATTTGCAATACTGTAAAGTAATCTACGTCAAATTAACAAAAAATTTAGCACTTAGCGCTAAATCTAGCGAAGCCACAACTAGTACGTGGTCAAATTACAAAGATTTATTTATTTAATTAATTACAGACACCCAACACCTGATGATAGTTTTGGATTTAAATGGACACCGTATACTTTGGATGAACATTCGGTTGGCTTTGTGGTATTTCTTGGGCAGGCCTGTGTTCAGCAGTGGACTTGTGAAGTATTGTAATGATGATGTTTACATAAGACAAATTTCCCAACTGTCAACTAGTGTGAAAGTGAAAGTGTGAAGTCCAACTTCAACCTAAAGGTTAATCGACGGATACAAATCTACTGGGCAGCAAACAGAAGATTATGGTGCCACAGTTGAATTAGATTAACCGACATAGCGTCACAGATCAGTAAGCTGAAGTGCAGTGGGCCGGTGATATAGCTCGAAGACCCGCAACCGATGGGTAAAAAAAAACTCTTAAGTTTTTTCATAGCATGGGTCACAAACAACCACACAGTCCACTTGATGGTAAGGGAATGTTGTGGTCCATAGACATCCACATTTATAATCAAATAAGATTCAATATACAAATGCGTTATCACCACTGAGTACTAAGATGGAATGCCTCGATTCCAGTAAAAAGGGTCTCCGGTTTTCAACACTCACTATACGAAACACAGCAGCATCACGTTGCTATTTTACGCTGATATTCTGTGAGAGTGTGGTCCCGGTCGAGCCGACCTCTTCGTGCTACAACTATAATATAGCTGCCGCGTGGCTCTATAACGTAAAAAAGAGAGACACTCTCGTATCCATAAA
The DNA here is from genome assembly GCA_036936625.1 of Parnassius smintheus behrii. NCBI lineage: Eukaryota > Metazoa > Arthropoda > Insecta > Lepidoptera > Papilionidae > Parnassius > Parnassius smintheus. Next base: position 7,229,075 of record JAUPFT010000015.1, on the reverse strand, counting down.
TAGAGTGTAAGAAGCCCCCCCTTCCCCTGATAAGAGATACAAGAAGTCGATGGATGTAGGTGGCTCAGGATAATGCTTTGCGGAATTAACTAAATGAATAAATAGCTCAGGGAGGCCTATGTTGAACAGTGGAGTTGTGGTGGTCTGTAGTGATGACGATCATCATCATATTACATCGTGGTATTTTTTATTGATGCGATGCATTCACACTGTGCTATCTGTGAATATCTACACGTATAAATAAATAAAATTGAAGTGTCTGTTTCTAATGTTGAAATAACTAGCTACTAATAAGCTCTGGGGATTTTTCGCATGCTGTTATATTACTTTAACACAACAACAACTATTATTTTAAATCTGTCTGTTTATCCGAGCTAATCTTGGGAACGGTTAAGCCAATGAAACCACAAACAAGTACATGGCACTGCCGGGAGAGATCTAGGTTAACTTCATTCTAATTAATATTTTAAAAATCGAAATGTTGATAAAATAAATAATCTTTATCTTTTTTTTTATAGGATTGGGTGACAAACGAGCACACAGTCCGCCTGATGGTAAGTGGTTGCTGTGGCCCATAGACATCTACATCTATCCTCGATTACGAATCAAAATGCAGATGCGTTGTCACCCGTGAGGACTAAGATGGAATGCCTCGTTTCCAGTAAAAAGGGTCTCCGGTTCTCTACACTAACCATACGAAATACAGCAGCATTAAGCTACTATTTCACGCTGGTATTCTGTGAGAGCGTGGTCCTTCCCCGGTCGAGCCGACCCATTCGTGCTACAACTATACTACTAATATAACTGCAGCATGGCTCTACCACGTATAAAATCTGAAATATAAAAAGCGTCATATAACATTTTTTTAAATATTAGTAATCTTATTCATTACATTACATTGGGATAGGTAATAGAGGAATTATTACATATCCCAATGTTCCTCGAAAAAATCGACCTGTTCTGCTGCACTTTGAACGAATTCATCAGAATAGGATTGTTCATTTTTTTTTATACGATAAGGGTGACAAACGAGCACACAGTCCACCTGATGGTAAGTGGATTCAGCGGCCCATAGACATCGACATTTAACCTCGATTAAGAATCAAAATGCAGATGCGTTTTTACCTTTGAGGACTGTTACGACTACTAACGCCACCTACGAGAGCGAACGCCCTCTGATGTCGTATCGTATAAAACGCGAGTAGGAAGCTCTTGAAAGAAGCCTCAGGAGAAGCGTTCATTAATATTCTAAACGTCGAGCAAGCAACACAAATTTTGTCAACCACATATTATATTATTTCAATTTGTAATAAACGATTCATTTGAACCGGGAACCTAAAACTCGCACCATATTTTGGACCATCATCGTCGGATTTCAAGAACTGAGCCAGCGTCGCACAACTAAGCGTAGTAGCAGCGAAACGGTCAGGTTTTTATTCCCTTTTACTCCTAATCCTTTTCAAATTGTGCTAAACCGTGTTCTTTTCACATCTACAGTGCTCGAGATTTCTGTCTGGTTGCAACGCTATAGCCGTAAATACTTACACGTGAGTACCTACGTTTACAACATTATTTCTTCATAGGCCGCCAAAATGAGTGAAAGTTCTAGTGTAAAATTAATTGTCCCATCTCTTTCGCCTTCGAAAAGGAAATCAGTAGACGAATATCTTTCGGATCTCAAGAAAAAAGAGGTCATTTGAAAGGCAAACTAACGCAGTTTAAAAAATATGTTACAAACTTAGAAGGTGCTAGCCTCAACAAAATTCAAATTGCAGGATTAAAGTTAAGGAAGCAATCGGCTAGTGAAGTTTTTCATAATTTTAATTGTATAGAAAGCAAAATAGAACCTAATTCTTCGGATAGTGAAATTTGTATCAATTTAGAATATGTAGAATCATTAGAATCATTTTATTTTAGCACAATGGCCGTTGCCAATTGTCTGAGTGATGGAATGGATGATGGATCTCAAGTGACACACTGCGCTTCATTGCAATCTGACGTTAAATTACCTCAAATTAAACTGTCTATATTCGACAGCTCTTACGATAACTGGTTAGAATTTAAAAACTCACACATTACAATGATACATAAACGTTCTGACTTGGACGAAATTCAAAAATTTCATTATCTGAAATCATCATTGACTGGTACTGCCTTACAAGTGATAAGTTCTCTAGAATTTACAGCGCTTATTATATCCAAGCATGGGAGCTACTTGAAAATCGTTATAATAACATTCGATTGTTAATTAATAATCACGTCATATCATTATTTAATATTCCAAGCATTAAACAGGAATCACCATCACAAATTCGTAAATTAATAGACACAGTTTCTAGAAATTTACGCGCTCTAAAAACATTTAACGAGCCCACCGAATATTGGGATACTTTGATAATCCATTTAATAATTTTGAAACTGGATACTAATACGGAACGTGCATGGGAAACGCGGAGAGTTGATATTGGTAGTCGATTTAAAGGTGATTCTTCCGAGAAAATATGTTTAGAAGATTTATTTTCATTTCTACGCAATAAAGCAAACCTGTTGGATATGATAAGCACTGTTCAGGCACACAAATCGCAAAATAAATCACTTCCTAACAATAATAAGCTAAACGAGTCGGTATCAGGTAATATTCATAGTTACGTTTCAACTAATAATGGCAATAGCAAACCTAAATGGAACACTAAAAAGAAGTTTCCTAAATGCTTATTATGTAGCCAGAATCATGCACTACACACTTGCGTTAATTTTTAAAATTTATTAGTTAAAGATAGGCTTAAATTCGTACAAGACAAAAATTTGTGTCGTAATTGCTTGCATGCGGGGCATTCAGTAAACGACTGCTTATTTGGCCCTTGCAAACAGTGTCATAATACTTTGTTACATTTTAATGTAGATGCGCGTGTGATAGACCAGCCGACTCCAGCCGACTCCAGTCGACACAACACACAACAGTGTCTACAGCTGCGTTGCACTCATTATCAGCTGAGACAACCGTGCAGCAAAAAAGTTTTCTACAACCGGTTTTGCTGTCCACCGCTTTAGTCGAAATAGTAGATAGTAATAATTGTTTTCACACAATACGTGCTCTTCTCGATAATGGAAGCCAGCATTGTTTTGTTTCGGATAAGTTGTGTAAACGGTTAAATGCGCCTCTAATATAGTCCACTGTCCAAATCTCGGGTGTTGGAAAATTCATTTCACAATCAAGACATTCATGCGATGTATCTATCCGTTCAAAAATAAACGACTATAAAGTAAATTTAAATTGTTTCGTCTTGCCGTGTATTACGTCTAGTTTACCCTCGATGAACATTAAATTCGATATTAAACGTTATATTCCCAATAACATTCAACTTGCGGATCCTAATTTTAATGTACCCTCAGATATAGATTTATTATTAAGGGCCAATATTTTTTGGGATCTTTTAGATAATAATAAAATTCGTTTACCATGCGGGCCATATTTACAAAGTTCTAAATTCGGGTGGTTGATATCTGGTCCCATTTACACCAAGAACTTGCGCATTAATCAGGTTCAGTGTAATTTTAGTCAGAGCATTGATACACAGCTCAAAAAATTTTGGGAGTTAGAGGATATACCCACAGCTTCTCGCAACATTCTAAGTAATGACGAACGTGTGTGCGATGGTAGGTTTTCGGTTCGAATACCGCTAAGAGAATCAACTGATACGCTCGGGGATTCTTATAAGTCAGCGAAGAAACGATTTCTATCACTAGAACGTAAACTCGAACGTATACCTGATTATAAACGAATGTATAATGATTTCATGCGTGAATATATAAATATGGGTCATATGACTAGAATTTATTCGAGTAGTTCTCCTAATTTTTATCTTCCTCATCACGGAGTTTTTAAGGATAGCAGTTCTACAACAAAATTACGCGTAGTATTCGATTGAAATGCTGTGACCAGCTCAAAAAAATCGTTGAATGATATTCAGTTTCCTGGTGCAGCATTACAAAATGACATATTTTCTATCTTGTTGTGATTTAGACAATATATACGTAGCATGTGCAGATGTAGAAAAGATGTTTCGTCAAGTACTTGTTCAAGCAGACCAAAGGTCTTTGCAACTTATAGTCTGGCGAGAAAATCTTACGGAACCCTTAGCTACATACCAACTCAACACGATGATGTACGGCACCGCCTCAGCGCCGCTCCTTAGTATGCGCTGCATTCGACAACTAGCAATAGAATGCAATGATGACGACATAACGCGCGTTATCATCACATGCAAGATTTTTTTGTCGATGATTTAATAACAGGTGACGACAATTGTCAAAGTTTATTACAAACTTGTAACAAAATTTCAAAGGTATTACAGTCTGGTTGTTTTCCGTTGCGTAAATGGACCTTTAATTTTGGTGTAAAAGATAATGATAATACGGAAGAACATTTTATTGATAAATATACACAAAATAAAACGCTAGGCTTAGGCTGGCAAAATAATAGCGATAAAATCTTTTTTGACACCAAATTTAATAATGATTTAAGTGAACTTATTTTGACTAAAAGGAAAATGTTATCCATAGCTTCTCAAGTATACGATCCGTTAGGCCTGTTATCTCCAACAATTATTATATGCAAATTACTATTACAAAAATTGTGGCTAAGTAAAATCGATTGGGATACTCCTGTGCCTTCGGATATAATCTTAACGTGGAATAAATTTATTAACTCATTAAAACTATTGAATGATTTGAATATACCACGACGAGTAACAAGTGATAACAATCACTATACGGAACTCCACATTTTTACCGACGCATCCCAAATCGCGTACGGTGCTTGTGCTTACATACGCACATATGATGATAAGTCATCCACTTATTATGTGCCAAGAGTAAAGTCGCGCCTTTGAAAACGATTAGTTTACCCTGTCTCGAACTTTCCGGAGCATTAATAGGGGCAAAATTATATAAAAAAATTGTTGAGTCGCTTAGATTAAAATTTACGAGTGTTTTCTTCTGGACAGACTCAACTATTGTTATGGGTTGGATTCGAACGTCTCCTCATCTACTTAAAACATTTGTACAAAACAGAGTTACAGAAATAAATGAACTAACGGGTGACTTAATATGGTTACACGTTAATGGTAAACATAATCCAGCTGACTTATTATCTAGAGGTCAGTATCCAGATTCATTAGTAAACTGCGATTTATGGTGGCACAGCCCATCATATCTACATTCTCATAATTCTGATTGGACGATTTATAATAATAAGGACATTTCGGATTTATATAATTTGCCAGAAATAGAATCAAAAACAATAAATCTCGTTTGTGTGGAAAACAATTGCATTATTAATTTTGAACGATATTCTTCTTTTATTAAGTTAAAACGAATAGGTGCGTACATACTTCGTTTTATAAAAAACGCACAGATCAAGTCAGAGCGTAAACAACATCGCCATACCGGTTCCTTGAGTATTAGTGAATTGAATGTGACACAACATATGTTAGTTAGGTTCGCACAAATGTAATCGTTTCCGGACGTATATAATAATTTAGTGAATAACATTAAGTTCAAAACAAATAGTAAACAGTATAATCGTATATCCGGATTAAATGTATTTTTAGACGATAATAAAATAATTAGAGTTGGTGGAAGGCTGTGTAACTCCACTTTTTTCAATTTTGATAAAAAACATCCTATTTTAATATGTAGTAAGCATATCTATACAGTGTGACTGTGTGTAGGTACGAACACATGAGGCTGCTTCACGCGGCTCCACAGCTACTTTTAGCGACCATACGTGAGGGCTGGTGGCTGGTGAGAGGAGGTAAAAACCTCGTTCGAAAGATAGTGCGCGACTGTGTTGTGTGTACTCGTATAAGAGGTAAGACTTTGTGTCCTATTATGGGTAATTTGCCATCACAACGTTTAGAACCTGGGTTCCTATTCATAAGAACAGGCGTTGATTGTGCTGGACCAGTTTTCACATTAAATCGTAAGGGCCGGGGATCTAGACTTATTAAAGCGTATATTTGTTTGTTTATATGTTTTACTACACGCGCTGTTGACGACGCTCACGTTGCTTCTCGAACACCTGAAATATAAATAATATTAATCAATAAAAAATAATATATGTAAAAAATATACTCATAAAACATTGTTACTTACCTAATGTACTTGCTGTTTTTCTATAATAAATAAGTACGTGTGCATACGGGGACGGTGGCACTTACCGCGATTTTTATCAGTAGGGTGAAGGTATATTTGCAACAACGGTGTTGCACCGCTGAGTACATGATCCCGCGTTTCGAGTTAGTTGCACTAGAACATCATACGAGGTGACACCTATGTCTCCCTCCCCGCGGATGTACACGCGCTCACCAAATTTTTTTTGTATATTTTTCTCCCAGACGACACCAGCGGCCTACATCATCAACATAGTGGTCCTTCGGCCGAATCCTTACGTCGTCTGCAAAAAATATAATAATAATAAGTACCAGTTATGTTCCACGCGCCGGCTACGCCGCAAAAAAAGCGACGACCACGTGGCACCGCTGCAAAATCGGAGTGCAAGAACAACCAAGATGTGTTACCATCGTTCAGCTTAAAGGATGAAGTGCTGGAAAAACCTGGAAATGCGCTAAGTGCCTCTAGTAAGAGTAAAAAGTCATCAAAGACCGCAGGCGCGTCGTCAAGTACGGCACGCAAACGGCAATTGGAATACGAAACCGCTAAAGCTATGGCTCTCGTGGAAATACAAGCAGCGGAAGCTGAAGCAGAAGCCAAAGTTAAGAGTGCTCAGGCAGAAGCTGCCAAGCTTAAGGCAAATATTCAGTCGAAGCTGCTAAACAAACAGCTTGCAGCTGAGATGGCAGAATTGGAGTCTCATTCACGCTCTTCCCACAAGTCGGCTATGAAATCTTCGACCAGCAAAGTTGAAAATTGTCTGAATGCTCCAGGAAACCAGCATGAGGAGAACCGAGAAGAGTACTCTTGTGAAAAAATCGGCCTAGAAAAGCTAGCACATGCCTTGAATGATGCAGTGGCTGCCTCATCATATAAAATACAGAACCAGGAGCTCTTAACAAGATTAGCAACGTCTAAAGACCTGCCTTTATTTTTTGGAGATCCAATGGAGTGGTTGCAGTTTAAACAGGCGTACCAAGAATCTACCCAATTATGCAAATATAGTGACACAGAGAATTTATGGCGGCTACGTAAGTGTCTTCGTGGCGATGCTAAAGAAGCAGTGACTTCACTCTTGATTGGTGGAACTACACCCGATTTAATAATTGACACCTTAGAACTTCGATTTGGCAAACCAGAAACAATTATGAGTAAAATAGTTTTACAGCTTAAAAAACTATGTCCGTTGCCGTTAACTTATCATAATGATATCATTAATTTTGCAATAAAAATAAAGAATTATGTGGCTGCTGCCAAAGCAATGCAACAAAGTGATTATCTTCGCAGCCCGGAGTTAGTATCGATTGTCGTATCTAAGCTTCCAACTTTGCTTGTCGCAAAATGGACCGACTACGTTTATGAACAGCGAGAGTGTAATTTACCGAAGCTAGAATTGCTTAGTGATTTTTTATATGAGGAAGCCACTAAAACAGCTGCATCAGGAGTAAGTCATATTCACGCTCAATATAATTTAAAGAAGCCCGATGAACGTAAACACCGTTCACACTCGTTGTTGTACACAAATAGTAATCAATTACAAAACGCGGAAAAGTGTACATTTTGCCGAAAATGGGCTCATGGTGTCGCAGATTGTTCACGGTTTAAGCGCGCCTTACGCAAAGATCGCTGGCGATTTGTACGCGTAAATAAACTTTGCTTCAAATGTCTTGCCCCCCGCCATACGAATGGTATGTCTTGTATTGGCAGTAATTGCGACATTGACGGCTGCAATCAACCGCATCATCGTTTACTGCACTGGATAAAACCATTGGAAGAAAGCTTAAAAACTGTGGAGCGAAGTGAGGATGAGCATCCCAGCACCAATGAAACAGTGACTCATACGGTGGCATCCCACTGTCACAAGGTGCTTTTGAAAGTGGTGCCGCTCACTCTTCACGGACCGAATGGCAGTTTGCATACGCATGCACTACTGGATGATGGAGCTACCGTGACGGTGATATCCTCTGATATCGCAGATGAGCTCGGATTATACGGTGCAAACGTGATATTGCGCGCGCGCAGCGCATGGGACTCGGGCGAGCTTGTGTGTGAATCTCAAGTAGTGAGTGTTAGTGTTACCAATTCGTATAACGAAATGTTTAATTTCCGTGCGCGTAAAATTAAAGAATTAAATTTACCAACACAAAAAGTGCCGAATATGGACTTTAATAATTATGGATTGTTAAGTGAAGATCTTATGTTATGTAATTGTAACGCTAAGCCAAAATTATTAATAGGTCAGGACAACCATCATTTAATTTCTCCCATTCGTTGTGTTCGTGGTAAGCAGCGTGAGCCGTACATAACTCAAACTGCGCTTGGATGGTGTGTGCACGGATATATGGTAAGTGATGTTAATTGCACTGATCGCTTTGTCTCTTTCATTAATAGTTGCACCGAAAAAGCGGGACAGTCGCAGTGTATCTTTCACTTACACACGGTAGAATCGATTGCTAGCGATCTCTCTCTCGATAACGATAACGGTGAATGCACCTGCGCGCAGTCGCACGATGCGGTTCGTAGATCCTTCGCGTTAGAGTCTATTGGTGTAGGTTCGAAGCCGCGCCGCAACCCAGACGAAATACGCGCTTTACAAATTTTAGATGACACTGCAGAATTAGTAAATGGTCAATGGAATGTCGGCTTACCGTGGAAATACGATGAATTACATTTACCCGACTCTTACCCTAACGCTTTTAATCGTCTAAAGTCAATAGAAAGAAAATTTTTGCTCAACAAAGAGTATGCAACTCGTTATTGTGAAAGAATGAGATACTTATTTTCTAATGGTTATGCTAGAGAACTTAATGAGACCGATGAAAACTCTAATAAACGTATAATATGGTATTTGCCGCACTTTGGTGTAGATAATCCAAATAAGAAAAAACTGCGTTTAGTTTATGACGCGGCAGCAAAGTCGAACGGTTATTCTTTAAATGATTTTCTTTTACAAGGCCCTGATTTGTTACAATCGTTATTAGGAATAATGTTACGATTTAGAGAAAACCGCGTAGGTATCATAGGGGACATAAAAGATATGTTTTTAAGGATTAATGTACGAAAAGAAGATGTTAATTCTTTGCGTTTTTTGTGGAAAGATATCTATTTAAGCAATGAAAATGAACAATTAGGCTTCGGAAGTAGTAACAAAGGTTCAAAATTACCTATACAACATCCTGTTAAGAAATATGTTATGACGTCATTAATTTTTGGCGCTAACTGCTCCCCATTTATAGCACAATATATTAACCAAAATAAAAACACATTGCGCTTTCAGAATAAAATGCCGGATGCAGTTAATGCAATTAGGAAAAATCAATATATGGACGATTTTATCGATAGTTTACCAGACGTCGCTACTGCTACAAAAATGATAAAAGATGTTTCATATATTAATCAGCAAGGTGGTTTCGTGATGCGTAACTGGTTAAGTAACAAGTCAGATGTTCTTAATGATATGCCAAAAGAGACTTTAAATGACATGGCGATACGGTTTAATGTTGAATCCCAGCCGGAACGAACGCTTGGGCCTTTGTGGTTTCCCGCGAGTGATATGTTCGGGTTCGATCTTTCGTTAAAGCGTATACCGAGTGATATTTTACAACTATCACGAAAACCGACTAAGCGTGAAGTTCTTCGTATTATAATGTCTGTATATGATATTCATGGTTTTTTAGCACCTTTTACGATAAAATCCAAAATTTTAATGCGCGAAATATGGAATGTAGGTATAAAGTGGGATCAGGAAATGACAGATAGTTTATTTGTTTTATTTAAAGATTGGATTTCGCAGTTACAAGAAATGAGTTACGTTCGAATCCCGCGGTGGTATTTCTATAGCAACGATTCTGTCGGTGTGAATGAGAAGAGCGGCCACACCGTAAATGACGATGAGACGTCGTTGCAATTGCATATTTTTTGTGATGCATCTCCATGCGCATACGCATGTGTTGCTTATTGGCGTAAACAAGACAGCAACGGCGTGCAGGTGTCATTCATTGCGAGTAAAAGTCGCGTTGCGCCGTTAAAACCGTTAACTATGCCTAAACTCGAACTTCAAGGCGCGCTATTAGCATGTCGCTTGGCAGAGACTATAAAAAAGGAGCACAGAATTAAACCGTCACGTGTTTTTTATTGGACTGATTCAATGATTGTTATTTATTGGATACGTAACGAGCATAGAAATTACAAAGTTTTTATTGCAAATAGGTTAGGTGAAATTGATGAGTTAAGTAAAATTGATGAGTGGCATTATGTGCCGACAAATTTAAATATAGCCGAAGCATTAAACAAAGGAGTTTCCTGGCAGTTTATACCACCGGCCAGTCCTCATATGGGGGGAGCTTGGGAGCGTCTGATTAGAAGTGTGAAAACGGCACTGAAAGTCGTTCTTAGAGAGAGGGCTCCTCGAGAAGAAGTTTTATTAACGCTTCTCGCTGAAGTCGAAAATATAATTAATAGTAGACCGCTTACCCATGTTTCGGTGGACCCTCAAAGTAAAGAGGCATTAACTCCAAATCATTTTTTACTAGGATCTTCGTCGAACTTACCTGTACCTGGGGTCTTTGATGATGGCGACATGTATGTTAGACGACAGTGGCGTATTGCCCAACGGTTGACAGACTTATTTTGGAGCAGATGGGTAAAAGAGTTTTTGCCAGAGCTAATTCCTCGTCGTAAATGGGATAGGGAAGGTCCGCAATTAAAAGTAGGAGATCTTGTAGTAGTAGTCGATCCATCATTATTTCGAAACTGTTGGCCAATAGGTATTATTGAAAAGGTTTATCCAGGTTCAGACGGCAGAGTCAGAGTAGTTGACGTTAGGACTAAGTCAGGAGTGATGAAGCGATCAGCTGCTCGCGTGGCCTTTCTCCAGCTTGATAATGAGTGTCGGCGAACCGACACTTGGGGGGAGGATGTTGACGACGCTCACGTTGCTTCTCGAACACCTGAAATATAAATAATATTAATCAATAAAAAATAATATATGTAAAAAATATACTCATAAAACATTGTTACTTACCTAATGTACTTGCTGTTTTTCTATAATAAATAAGTACGTGTGCATACGGGGACGGTGGCACTTACCGCGATTTTTATCAGTAGGGTGAAGGTATATTTGCAACAACGGTGTTGCACCGCTGAGTACATGATCCCGCGTTTCGAGTTAGTTGCACTAGAACATCATACGAGGTGACACCTATGTCTCCCTCCCCGCGGATGTACACGCGCTCACCAAATTTTTTTTGTATATTTTTCTCCCAGACGACACCAGCGGCCTACATCATCAACACGCGCTATGCACTTGGAACTTGTCACTGGTCTCTCAACTAATGATTATATTTTAGCTTTAAAACGTTTTATGAGTCGAAGAGGTAAACCAGAAATTATATTTTCCGATAACGGGAAAAATTTTGTAAGTGCCGAAAAGGAAATTTCTTCATTTTAACTAGTAATTCAAAACAAATTATCGGATTTGCTGCTAATGATAGCATTAATTTTAAATTTATTCCCCCATTCTCACTACACTTTGGAGGCCTATGGGAAAGTGGGGTACGATCGTGTAAGTACCACCTTAGACGTATAGTAGGTAATGTGACTTATGAGGAGTTTAGCACGGATTTAACACAAATTGAAGCAATCCTGAATTCCCGTTCTATGTCACCTTTGTCCGCAGACCCTACAGACCTTACACCTGTCACGCCTGCACATTTCCTGATCGGAAGGCCGTTAATTGCTACTGCATGCGAGGATCTTACAACGAAACCAATACCCGCGTTGACACGCTATAATGGAGTTGAACAATTACGTCAACATTTCTGGCAACGTTGGTCAAAGGAATATGTTGCAGAACTCCAACTGAGACGGAAATGGAAAAAGCAGAGGGATGACATCCCATTACATTCTTTGGTACTGATTAAAGATGATAATTTACCACCGCTCAAGCTCTTGAAAGAAGAAATAAGCTCTTGAAAGAAGCCTCAGGAGAAGCGTTCATTAATATTCTAAACGTCGAGCAAGCAACACAAATTTTGTCAACCACATATTATATTATTTCAAATTGTAATTTAAATAAATATTTTTATTTAAAGACAAAATAAACGATTCATTTGAACCGGGAACCTGAAACTCGCACCAAGGACTAAGATGGAATGCCTTGGTTCCAGTAAAACGGGTCTCGGGTTCTCTACACTCACCATAAGAAACACAGCAGCATCACGCTGCTATTTTACGATGGTTTCTGTGAGAGCGTGTTCCATTCCCGGTCGAGTCGACCCATACATGCTGCAACCATAATATAGCTACAGCGTGACTCTACCACGTATAAGAGACGTCCGTAGTTTGTTATAGTTAAAAATCATAGTTTGTTAAGCATAAAAAGAACTACACTGCCGCTAGTGTTCAACAAATTAATAAAAATATAAAGTGAATATGTAATCTAACCTTTACTTTCAGTAAGTATTACTTATAGTCAATTAATTATTATTGAAAAAATCTATTTCCATATCGATCCACCCCGGCTTTGCAAGGGTGATTTCTAAAGCTCGACAACAGCGCCACCTACCGGCTTAATCACACAAAATTTCATCAAACTCGGACCATCCATTATGGAGGAGTGTAGTCATATATATATATATATATATATATATATATATATATATATATATATATATATATATATATATATATATATATATATATATATATATATATATATATATATATAAACTTAAAAGGAAATAAGAGAATTCTGTACGCACATGGAAAAATTTTTGTCGATCAACTATAACATAACTAGCAATTTGGCAGTCGCAACACCGTAATGTTAAAACTCAGTGGCTTACTGTGTTAATTTCAAAGCCGCAGTCAGGACCCGGCTTAAAGCCGCTGGATTGTCTAGCCAGATTTTATCGCTATCCAGTTTATCTCTTCGGATATAAATTTAACGTAGATTACATCCAAGACCAAGTTAAAACAAAGAGAATATGATTACAATCTATATAAGCTTGCCAATGGAAATAAAAAATCAATAAAAAAAAAATTATTCTCTTAAATATTTATTTTTATTAAAAAGTGACAGTCGACTTCAAAATACTAAAAAAAATTTCAGATACCTAATCAAATTATTTCATTCTTTTTAGTTCTTCTTAACCACGGAGAAAATATCTGTGTTCTTAATAGACTTCACCTCTTACTTTTAATTAGAATTTTTTTTTACTTTGTTGAGTGCACTAAGAAATATCACAACCGTCATCGTCTAAAAGTTACAATAAAATCGTCAGCCCTTATTTTGCAGAGTAGAATTTTCTCTCCAGGTTAATATGTCTCCCCAAAATATAACCTATAGAATAAAATAAGATATCTACCACCCCTAAAGTATAAACTATGGAATAAGAAAATAATCATCAAAATCACAAAATAACGATCATAGTTCATTCAAATCGTAAAAATGCGGCGTAATATTTGACAGATTTCATAGCGGTGAAGTCAATTTGTTTGAAAAATGTAAAGGGTAATGTTACTTTCTGTACTACTAATTATACTTTATATTAATTAGATCAAAAAAATAAACCAAACCACAGGTATTTATAAATGTAACAAAATTATAAGTGGTAAAATAAAAAAAATATTTGTTTGTTTGTACACCGCACCGACTTCAATATGAATAAAATGGGAGCATCGTTAATGTAGATGAAGTCAGTTAACTACGTATTATTAAGGATAACTTAAAAACTACCAGTCAGATCTTGGTCAATGGAGAGGCCCAGTTTTGAACCACGAAAAAAAAATTGTATATTTTACTTGATTACTCCATTTAAATTTCAGCCTTACTGGCAATAGTCAAGTGCATTATAAACGTGGATTTCGGTTATCTTATACTGAACAGGCTCTGTAAATGATAATAACACTAATTTATATACACATATTTACATACACAACTACAAAACAGTAACTATGCAGCCAAAGTATTATCGATTTGGGTAAATCGGTATTGATAATTGAGTACAGCATTTTTCTAGAATAAAGTTGAATAATTTTTATTTTATACATGAGAATGAATACAAAATAAAATATGCTTTTTTATCTTACCTAACTTTAAAAAATGAAAACAAATGAAAAAAATAGGTAGGTAGTTAAAATAAATAATCGATTAAAAGTAAATGTATCAATTGTATTACACTACTGCAGTCTTTTTACTGCTGAAATATCAATGTCATGGTGTCAACAAATGAATGTCACAAATGTCATTTATTTTGTCATTCGCTCTTCGTATCTGTGCGCAAGTGTATTTTTGTTTGTATTTATTTTTCCGTATTTTTTGTGATTTATTATTTCAAAATTGATTGCTTTTTAACTGCTGCTTGAACATTGAACTCCGACTTTTCCTGGAAAACCGGATCCTGTACCTTGCCCTCCTTGAGTACTGAATATCAGCGTCATGAGCCTTTTCGTTAGTTGCGGAATAGCAACGGACAGCTGCAATGCAATAAGAAGACGCTTATTAGATGACGAAATAATACTTTCCATTTTACGGAAATGGGTCGCACCCCGAACAGTATTTCTCTACTATATCTTAACCTTTTTGTACCAAGCATATATTATATATATTATATGTTGATGGTTTTATATAAACATTGATACTGATTGTGCCAAATCCCCAACAATTTTCCTACATTTTGAATGAAATAGTCTGATTAAATATCAATATCTTGTAAAACTAAAAGGTAGGTAAGTCTGATCTGAAGGCCCTAAAGCACTCTTTAGATGGTGTTAACCGTGACGGGCACACGCGCGTTTTTTAAGTTGTTTCATAAAATAACTGCGTCGCGACTGCTTGCATCCGAGCGCGTTTGTGTCCACCATTTATGCAGAGTAGGTTCATATGAGTTACGTAATCTCGTAGAAAATATGTTCTGTGAAGGTATTAAATTTCATTCAATTTGAACCAGTAGTTTAAGAAGTATAACTAGTCAAAGTTTCTTAATTTTGTCACTCACTGACTGACCGATCATCAAAACTCTAAGGCACTTCAAGCAGACGTAGAAGCTTCAAATTTAGAATACAATTTACTTTTAGTGTATAAATTAAGAAAAAACTAAAATATTTTTTTTTAATTTCAGTCCAGTTTTCTAGATACACCAACTGCATAAATAACTTTGTAATCCTATATAAATATATAAAATTACAAAGTTACATTTGCAGTGAATGATTCAGTGTACTTGTAAATAATTGTAGATGTGTGTGTATTTGTAATAAGTGTAGATAGGTGGTACGTTGTTGGTATTCATGAAGTAGAAGGTACCGAAAAGTAAAAAAATAAGGACTATCTCATCTACAAAAAGAAATGAGATGCCATCAAAAACATAACTTGTAAAAAAGGCAAAGTCTCGCAACTCAGTTCTTCTACCGTAAAAAGTTGTGAGATCCATGTAACACCAAGTCGATCAATTTATTCAGTCCCTACTGAAGGGTCCTTCTGTTTTAAGTTATTACGTAATTATTTAATATATAATAGCAATGTTAAAAATCTTATATGTTTTAAATATTAGATTGAATCGCACTAAGCAATCTTATTTAATATAGTATGTATCACTTGTGAGATACATTGTGTTTTCTAGCGATGGCTAAGTCAATCTATTAAATTCAAATTAGTGATATTTTTTAAATAATTAGATTTGTATATTGACATTTTATTCTTATAATTTATTCGATTCTCGTTCATAACTACCTACATGTTTAACCCACATTCAACACTGTCCTAGGATAATTTACGTTTAATAGCATAATTTGATAATACTGGCCATTGTAAAAATATTTAAATATTAATTTGATCCTGTCATATTTCTTCCAATACTCTAAATTCAAATTAAGAAAAAACGCTGTTGGAGACGAAGGCGTTAAAATTGAATTGCCTTTATTACGAACCATAAATTCTTATCCCTGCGTGTTTTTAAGTCTAATCGATTTTTAATAAAATTTTTATTTCTTCACAATTTGGGCAATCAATTTAATACTGGTGGTTTTTTTTTTACCGTGGAATAAAGACATAAAACCAGAGAAAAGATATTGAAAGTAATAGGCTCCATGTAAGCAGGCCAGTGTCAAATTGGTGACGCCAGCTTGTAACACGAATGGATTGGCTCGATAGGGGTAGGACCACGCTCTCACAGAATAACAGATGAATCCTGGTTTGGCTTCCACACAGATTCACGAGGAATGTGTGTTTTTCGAACATCTAAACATGAAAGCCGCCTGCAAATCTAGAAGAATTCCATCCATCCATCCATCCAAGGTGGAACAATCATAGTACGAGCAGTTGCATGATTATTTAACATGTTGCGCTAAAGTGCTAAAACCTGTATTCCAACTATAACGGAGGTCAAGATAATGTCCGCTCACATAGCTTAAGTAATAACTCAGGGACTGTAGCAACATAATGTGGCGACCCTGGACTACTGTGCCCAGTGTCTGAACTTGTCTGACTTAGATTCGATTGAGTACGCATGGGAAAAGGCTTTACGAAATTTCCCGAAAATCTGGTGACAGAAAGTAAGCTTTTTTCATGATCTGAATCTGGAATCTCTCCCTCCGCTTCGCATTCATGGTATTCAGAAATTATGCACACGTATAGTGTCGGTGTAATTATTCCGCACTACTAACGTTAAACTCTATACAGAGTGCGACAATAATGAAGAGTATAACTATGCTTCAACACTAATTAGAGTAAATAGTTTGTGTCAATTGGCACAAATTTGGACGATAAAGTAATTTTAGTGAGAGCTAGTCTATATCTTTTAATAATTGTCTTTGCTCCTAACTACAACATACCTCAGAATATAATTTATGTATAAGTATATTGAAATTAATAACATAATAATAACATAAAACAAATACATAAAGGGTAAGAAGTAAGAAATATAACCATTATAAAAAAAAATATTTGTTTTATTTGCATAATACATAATACAACATTCTATCAAACGGGATTAAAAAATCACACCTCTCAATAACACGTAAAAACAAACGAAATTTGAATACAGTGAAGTTTTCTTATGAGGCCACATTACGGATTTTTTTCTAATCTATGTTGTTCAAAGATTAAAATCAGAAACAAATTTAATAGCAAATCGTAAATACTTAGCAATCGGCTATTTTCGGTGTGTTTGCGTACGGGCATACTATAGCCGCCAACCATATGTGGTAGACTTTCTTTTTATAAGATAGATGACAAACGAGCACACAGTCCACCTGATGGTAAGTGGTTGCTGTGGCCCATAGATATCTACATCTAACCTCAATTAAGAATCAAAACGCAGATGTGTTATCACCCCTGCGGACTAAGATGGAATGCATCGTTTCCAGTAAAAAGGGTCTCCGTATCTCTACACTCACCATACGAAAGACAACAGTATTAAGCTGCTATTTTACGCTGGTATTCTGTGAGAGCGTGGTCCTTCCCCGGTCGACGCGATCTATTCGTGCTACAACTATACTACTAATATAACTGCAACATGTCTCTACAACGTATAAACACAACACATTACGCCCGAAGGGAAATAATTGCACGTTCCGAGAATTTTTTCTTAAATTCTTCTTCAGAATATAAAATTATTTTTTCTTCTCAGTGTTTTGAAGTTGGATTTACCTTTATTTAATTTTATGATTTTTTGACGTTTCAAGCACTTTTATTACACATAGTCACAGGGGAAATTGGCCATGACTATCCATGAGTTTTGTAAAGATCCCGAAACGTGAGAAATTATAAAGTAAAAAGAATCTCGATAAAATCCTTAAAATTAATTTTATTCAATGGCATTCGCGTAAATATAAGAAATCATAATATTTATTCGTACTCCTAGCTTTATTTTTACGAAAACATGAATCTTATGAATAAGATTACACTAACTTTTCTTCCAAATTTCTGTTACACGATGGAGGCTTGCTAAAACTTTTTGTTTTTTGTTCAAAACAAAGTAATTTGGATTGTAGGTAATCTAACTTATTGATGTTGCTGCTGCTGTCAGTACGTATACGAGAGTGATGGATCACTCAAGTATACGTTTCAAATCGTACTTTATTAAAGGAATGACCTGAGATAGACCTATATTTTTATATGTACTATTTTATGAACTTATTATATACAAGCTGTTTCACCACCTCAGGTGTTGACTTTTTCAAAATCCTTAATGTTTTGTAAACAAAAGGAGCCCAATTTCAAGTCAATCGGGCGTATAGTTTTGGAGTGAGTCAATGTCATTTTGCTTATAGAATGATTTTTTTGCCGTCTGAAAAAAATAGGCTGTAACAGTTCAACGAAATAGAAGCCTAGGGCACTGATATTTTACGTTTTTATTTTATATTAACATATTATAAAATTTATCTATCAATAAATACTACTAATTTGATACGTATTATTATAATTTCGATAGTTTTCAATTGATTTATTTATTTAGTTCAAAAATTTTGTTGTAATTTTCTTAGTAGGTACCGAAAGTTTATTTCAAATTAGTAATATTTATTGATAGATCAATTTCATAAGATATTAACGTAAAATTAAAAAAAAAACATTGCTTCTATTCCGTTCAACGGTTACAGTTTACTCTATGTTACACCCTATTTTTTTCTAGACGGTAAAAAATTCAGCCAGTATATAGCTGGCGAGTATAATCATCGATGCGTCTGATCTATAACTTCTGTATTACTGCCAGCAATTTAATGTAACAGTAAATCAATAACATATTAAAAAAATTAAGAGCCTGTTTGTAGTATCGAAATAACCGTCTTTTATCGAGATCGAGGGGTTATTTGCATGCCGCCATTAAGCGTGAAAAATCATTTGTAAAAATTTTAGGTCTGTCGGTTGAACCAATTGTATTTTTTTTCTAATTTATTCTTATAAAGAGTGTACATTATTAACATTTTAAATTTTGCCAAAATGTAAGCCAGTTTGTCGGCAACGAAATAGAATAGAATAATAAAACATCACGAACAATTATAGGGCAATATTAGGAGTGAATTAACCTATATTTTATCCGAAAAGCTGGCAGTTTTTTTTTGTGAAATAGAAAACTATAAAAAATATTTGGTCATTGAGGATTACTATAAAAAATTTAACGCCACATTAATAGATCCCACTTAATCGAGGAGAGGCCGAGGCGGGACGCTATTAAATATCTTTTTTATAGCTTTATAGCCGAACAATTGCACCGTGGATTCCGTAAAATTTCTCTTTGTTTTGCTAATAAAAAATGTGAAATGGCGACTACAGCTCGATTGTCGCACTTGATCGTAAAACAGTGTAAAGGGAAATCAAAATATATAGCCGGACACAAAATAGTATTTATCTTGTTTGCGTAATAGTAAAAAAACAATTTAATTAACATTTATTTCTTATTTTGTTTATAGAATAAAGGTGGCAAACGAGCATACAGTTCACCTGCTGGTAAATAGATGTTGTGACCCATACACATCCACATCTTACTCCGAAGATCACGGTGGAATCTCTCATTTTCAGTAAAATGGGTCTCCGGTTATGCACACTCACCATATGAACCACAGCAGCATTGAGCTACCACTTTACGATGATATTCTGTGAGGTGCTACTCCGATCGAGCCTATCCATTCCTGCTACAACTATTATAGCTGCAGCGTGGCTGTACCCTGGTTTAGTCTCAATATATTACATATATTACATTTGGTAAATATACGACACCGTCAAAATGCTATTCATTGAAAGCCATAAGGTCCTTCCAGCTTTTCTTAAATTCTTTTCTCTGCAGCTATATTATGGTTGTAGCACGAAAAGGTCGACCGGGGAAGGACCACGCTCTCAGTGTTTCGTATGTTGAGTGTAGAAAACCGGAGACCCGTTTTACTGGCATTGAGGCATTCCATCTTAGTCCTCAGGGGTGACAACGTACCTGAATTTTGATTCTTAATCGAGATTAAATGTAGGGCCACAGCATCCACTTACCATTAAGTGGACTGTGTGCTCATTTGTCACCCTAATTATTTTAAAAAAAGTCTACTGCTGATCATATTTCATCATCTTTCTTAAGAAATGCCATGAAATATGCACCTAGCCACCTGGATCTATCGACTTCCTGCTTATTTGAAGTTTACTAGGTACTAGGTACTAGGTCCCTTGTCTGGGTATATTCTATCCCACTTACCTCCTTCTACCGACAAGTGCGTGCATTGCTATAATCCAGTTTGAAAACTATATAGAGCCAGTATAATTGGGGCAAGGAGGCATTCCGTCTAATTCCTCAGAGATGACATAGACAGGTGACATCTATAGCCTTCTTTATTCAATCTTGGTTGTTGTTTCCAATGAACTGCAGTGGTCTCTACCGTCAGTTGGACTATGGTCTCATTTGTTACCTCAGTTTTATAAAAAAATATTCTACCGAATCGCTCCGTCTAGTGGAGGTCGTACTTTCAACTCAATATTTAAAAAAAATCTTTAAAGCATAAGCTGCCATTTCTTTCACGAAAAGCCATTGGGAAATATCAAATTAAACACTTCAATACTTACTTGATAAATAAAACGCACATTCTGAAGCTATTTTATTAAAAAACACTTTACTATTTTTTGGGTGAGCTTCAATGTAATTTTAATACCACCAAAGAGAACGTGTCTTGTTTTAAATTCGTTAAATATAAAAGTTTATTGCGTAGAATAATGACGTAATAAAAAGGCTGAGGTTCAGACGAAAATATTTTATTGTTATCAAGAAGAACCAGTTACCGTTAGGCAGTGTAATCCACTACCCTAATCCGTCCCGTGGGTTTCAGAAGAGGCGATGGAGGGAAACTGAGATAGGAGATGAGCAGCACCATCTCCCCAATTACAAGTTAAAGTAATAAAAACACTGCGGTATCCAACCCGCCTGCTAGACGTGGTAACTAGGAGAAAATTATCCCGTAGAAGTAATCTTTGGAGGAGGCCTATGTTTATTATATTATTTTAAAGGCTGTTATGATTTGTTAAACAGAATACGAATTCTGAAATAATGATATATATTACATAATAATCAATTTGTTTGACGACCGGTTACACTTAACGCCGTAGTAAATTCGTCTATATATTATGTTCCATTTTATTATCTTAACCGATACTGAATAGTCGAGATATTAAGGATCAATATTGAGTGCCCGGTAAGAGCCTTCGTCCTCGTAAATGACGTATGACTATTGTCTTCTTTTGAGGCTTCTTTCAACATTTGTGGTTTCTGTGGGTATTATAAGAATAAGAGTAACAAACGAGCACATAGACCCCCTGATGGTAAATGTATTAGTCATCGACGAAACATCGAGGTGCAAAATGAATTATCACCAATGATGACGAAAATGGAATACCTCGTTGGAATGGATCTCTGGTTCTCAACACACAACATACGCAACACAACATCGTTAGATGCTATTTTACGTTAAACTGCTATTTGTAAATTGTATTCAGCAAGTGCTGGTTTTCCCGGTCAATTCGACCCATTCATGCTACAGTTATAACACTTATAAAATAAAGTTTTAACATTTATGTATATTTTTATCTATAACTGGCCTACGTCTAACCTCATCTCACCTTGATGTTGTCAGTAGTGATACGGTATTAAATGGTAAATACGTTAACCTATGTCTTGAAAATTCCCATATTATAGTGGTCGGGGAAGTAACACGCAGGCAAATAATTCCAGTCCCTCGCAATGTTCACAAAATCAGTGAAGCGAAACTCTTTGTACGGGCCCGAGGTACGTCAACAACAAATGTTATCGAGTCAGAGTGGACGAGAGTACACTCACAATATTAGAATCAAAACAAACTTAAACAACACGCAACGTTTATGGGCAGTATTCAGATTTTTTTATTAAAAAAAACTTGCATATAAACTCGATGATCTTTTTTACCTTCTAGAATAAATAGGGTGTAACAGGTGAATGGAATGATAATGTAAGTGCAAGATGTAATAGCAAGAATAATAATAATAATAATGTCCTCCAGACCGAATTTCGGTCACGGCAGCCTGTCACAACGGAGACAAACCATCGACGCAGGACAGGATTATAGTGGCCAAGTGCATGCGCAAGTACAAGTACACTCTCTATTCCATCACTCATATTTTAATGGGACGGTAAACTGACACGACCGGAGAGAAATCAGGCGCAGGACCAACGGCTTTACGTGCCTTCCGAAGCACGGGGGTGATATACCGCCAACTTCCTAACTCCAGGCAGCTATTGAGAATTTCTTGACGGAAAAACTCAATAATTGATTTTTTGGCCCGACCGGGGGTTCGAACCCAGAACCTCATGATCAGTAGTCGCGCCACTACAACCACTAGACCAACGAGGCAGTCCAGTAGTAGCAAGAAGCAGAGCAGGCAGTAATAGCAAGAATATATATACAGTATAAGTAGCACTCCATACACGTACGAGTATATCATATACTAGCTTGCCAGGCAGACGTTGCTCTGCCCTTTAAAACGACCCTTTGTCTTGTCCTATGAAAAATCCTTAAATTCGCAAAAAGAAAAGCATTGTGGGTCACTCATGGGCAAAAAAATTGATTAAAATCGGGTAAGTAGAGTAGGGGTCCATCGCGGTCAAATAACGTGAAATGTAATTTGTATATATTAAGATGGAAATGTAGTGTATATAATGTTCCCTTTAACCACTGCTGGTAAGCTTAAAATGTTCATGTTAAGAGTTGTCACAACAGAAGTAGAAATAGCAGATTCGAATCCACGACCTTTTGAGTTCGTGTACCATTGGGCTACTGTCGCTGAAATTGTGTGGTCAAGAAGGGCATGGAGACATTACTGTAGTATCAGTTCGTAATAGGCCAGTATAATTTCGGTTTTTACGACCGAACGTAGGTGGAAACTGAATGGTAATATTACATTACTTACATGTTACATACACTAATAATCGCAGGTCAATTAAATAAAAAAGTGTTAAAAACAATAACGCTAAAGCACTGTTTGGTATAATAAAATTTAAAAGCAATCCTCTTCAAAGTATTGCCGGAAATTTACGTGCGATCTGCTTGGTCCTTTCACAAGCTAGCTATAAGTGCAGTAACAAAAGATACTACTCAGCCAAGCAGCGACAATCACAGAGACTGTGTCAACAGTGTCTTCTTTCTTTTATTCATCTCGTCGAGCAAAGTGAATCATTTTAGAGTTTTAAAATTCCATTCCTTAAAATAGCGTGGATGAAATAACTCATTTGGAAATTCGTGTGCTTGGGATCTTTTAAAAGCGTAAATTTTACGATATTTTTCACGGTATTTTGGAGGTGGAAGAAAAAGGGGAGATCTCCCACCGGGCAAGGTGTTTCGTTCAGAGAGCGGTCAACGCTCCGTATATAGTAGGTACAGAGCTGTTCTCTAAATAGCACAAGTAATTGTGGAACTGATACCGTGATTTAGGCTTCGGTGCGTTTTCGCTCATAGCGCGTCCACAGCGCCGCTACAAGTTTTTTTAAAATTGATTTTCAAGGTAATTTTTTTATTATAAATGCAAATCTTTTTTAAACAGAGGTTTTTTTTTAAATTTTTTGTAGGAAAATGGTGACAAGCGAGCACACAGTCTACCTGATGGTAAATGCTTGCTGTGGCCCATAGACATCTACATCTATCCCCGTTTGCGAATCAAAATGAAGGTGCGTTGTCAGCCTTGAGGACTAAGATGGAATGCCTCTTTTCCAGTAAAAAAGGTCTCCAGTTATTTATACTCACCATACGAAACACATCAGCATTAAGCTGCTATTTGACGCTGGTATTTTGTGAGAGCGTGGTCCTTCCACGGTCGAGCCGACCCATTTATGCTACAACTATACTAGTAACATGCAGCATGCCTCTACCACGTATAGAAACGTTAAGAGGTATCGTATATTCATTTATTACGGTTAAAATCACATAAAAAATTTAATTATGTAATATACGAAAAAACTAAGGTATTTAGAAATAGAGAAAAAATTTAGAACCTACGAGAAAGATAGAACCTACTATAAATACAACCCACTAGAAAAATAGAACTGACTGGAAAGATAGAACCCATTAGAAAGATAGAAACTACTAGAAAGATAGAATCTACTAAAAAGATAGAACCTACTATAAATAGAACCCACTAGATAGATAGAACCAACTAGAAAAATAGAACCTACCAGAAAGATAAAACCCATTACAAAGATAGAACCTACTAGAAAGATAGATAGTACGAAATAATATATTTATTTAAATACCTGTAATGACGTTCTTAAAAATAGCTCCAATGATTTCGATAAAATTTACAATATAAGAATTTACGTGGAGAAAAAATCGATATAGGCCTCATTAATGGAAAAACTAGTTTTTCCGTGACAATTATTTTTTTCTTACGCCTAAGCTCTATCACTCTGGTAGCTATTATTTAAATAAATAAAAATAAAGATCATTACAATTTGTATGTTTGAGTGAATCCTTGGATGGTTTAGAGTCACAATTGGACTCGGTAGGTGGCATTGTTGTCGATATCCAGAAATCATCCATGTGAAGCCGGGGCAGATCGCTAGTACGAGTGTATTGTAAATGTCTAAGCTCAAAAAGCTCGGTCGCGTAAAAAGTTTAGCGGCAGCTTCGAGCCGTGGGTTCGGATCCTTCACGGAACAAATGTTTTATGGCCTAAAAATAATTCAATGTTGATCTTTGTGCTATTTATAAATTAATGTAAACGTCTCCGATACACAGGAGAAAATGTTTTTGTGACGGAAATGTTTACTTATAAAAATATATATCATACAAATAAATGTATAGTAAAACTCAACCAGACGTCAGTCCCCAGCCCTCGACAGGGGAGACACGACGTCCGGGAGAATGTGGTAAATGGAATGAAACCGGGGGAGCCTGCGGGTGGAGCGGTCCCTCACGAATTCCCAGACGCCTCAGACATCTCAGTAATATCGAATAAATGTATTATTTATTAAATTATTATTATCTCATTTGCAAGAGCCTTAGTAGCTTAGGGGCTAAACGCTCACCGTAAATTTCACAGTAGAGCAACCCGGGTTCGATTACCGCCGATATCAAAAAAATAATTGTATTTTTATGTGATTTACCACGTACTCGGTGGTGGAAGATAACAACATGAGAGAACCTGCAAAACCCTCTGAGAAATAAGAGGAAGCCTGTGGGACATTATAGCCTGTATATTTAGTTTTACATTTCATGTTTAAATAAACATTTCAAACGGTAGTAGAATGAACAATATCGCAGTTATATAAATACTTTGTTCACAGACAATCTCGAGTTTAAACATCACAATGCAAAATTTGGGACTATTAAATATTACATGCATTTTGACATCGAATAATATTTCGTTGTTAAAATAAATGTAATAAAGCTGTATGTACATTGGCATCAAAATGGCTTTACGGAGATTACGTTGGGAGCGATACCGCAACTGTTATACTGTTTCCTGCCGCCGCGTGGCTACGGTCCCTCTTTGAAAATACATGGTTATGCTTTACAATGGTTATTGAAAATTTCATTACCAAAGTCTAATGTTAGACTTACTACTTTACGTATTACTATCACTATCACTCACTATCACTACCACTCACTATCACTACCACTCACTATCACTACCACTATAGCCCGTCACAAGTCCACATCAGAACACAGACCTTCCCAATATATTGCCACTAAGTACAATCCTGACCCACCTGCATCCATCAACTACCTACTTATCTTCAAATCGTCACTTCATCTAGTGGTGAGTTGCCTAACATTGAACTTTCTAGTACGAGGCTGCCAATTATCAATTGTAGGCTCTTCGAGTATTTATTATAATACTGAAGTAACAAACAAACTTACAGTCCACCTGATAGAAAGTGGCTACTGCAGCCCATGGAGACTTACAGCCAACTTCGGACAGGGATGACTACATACGCGGTGAACCTTCTGAAGACTTTCATAGACTTCATAGCCTGTAATTATACTGGAGGTTATCCTTCTGACTGGAACAGATCAGTGCAAGCATTGCTATTTGCCGACAGGAACAGGTAAGAGAGTGATAGCTACCCAGACGGACTCCTAAAGTATTATTATCATATATCCTAAAAATCCTATACCCTAAAACCTATTATTTGCTTTAGATTTATTCTCTTGACAGTTGCGGGCAGCGAGGTAACGTTTTCATATTATCTACACACCGTTCTACAGTAGTGTCGTAAGATTCGGAAAATAACTGACACAAGTTATAATACTTAGTTTTGAGTTCTACCCTTCATTATATTTTCTTTTGTCTACCTCAATTAAAACAATATTTTTACTTTATCATATTTTTATACTAGTAATTAAATTACTTAAAATACACGATTATCATCAGTAATGTATTAACATCGTCAACATTATGAATTCAAAATTTACAAAAAATAAAAATTTAATCAACAAAGTGATTGTGCCTTAAAGCGTAAAAAGATACCACTAATAAAAACCATATAAAAGCCCCAGTTGAAACGAACACAGTCGTTATACGAGTAGGGCTGTCTATCACCGAGCAAAAACCTTATAAACTTAACAATAAACCGATTAGAAAAATATAGGCTTTAATTAAAAAACCCTCCGCTCTTTATTAATTTTGTGTGGGTCGACCTCTCAGAAATGAGAGGGGGTGTGCCCAGCGGGGAGGTATAGGCTGTAGCTTTGTTTTTTTTTTCTTTAACTACGATAAAACTATCAAATGGAAATTGTTCAATAAGATTTATAAATAACTAAGTAATATTATGTTAAATTAAATTGAATCAAAACGATGGCGCCGTGTAGCGGCGTGTGGTAATTCACTACTCTATCATCTCGTTAGTGTCGTAAGAGTATTTTCCCGTTGGTTGGTAAAATAAAAAAGCGGCGGTGGTTGAGGAGACCAGCAATGAAATTTTGATGTGCTGCCTTATACAAATTCAAATATTTTATTTCAACAACTTCATAAGTTAGTTGTGGGAACTCCTCTTTAGGCAAACCATCGCCTGTGGTAGGAAGAACCGCTCTTTTTACAATCAGTTACCTCAGATGAAGTAAAAAAAGGTAGATACAGCGCGGCCTTTGTTATTGGTGTAGCGAAAAAACTCCGCTCCTTTATGTAAGCACACGCGTTCACGCACACACGTGCATCAAACTACGCTCATTTTCGCTCAGTACTTCCCGGGGCGTCGTGCAGTAAATTTGCCTACAAAATGCCGTCCTGTGTAGTTAAATGTTACAAAAACAATACTAAAGTGAACGAAAAGTCTGAAGATGAAGTCGTTTCACTCGTAAACAGTCATTTAACTATATTTTAATTTGTTATTTCAACACAATTTTGAAGGTTATTCGAAGCACGAATATCAATGTTTCGGAGGTTCAATCAATGTTACGTAACAGGAGAATGTTGCCAGTATTTCTTGTTTCTAATGATCCAAGATTTGGGTAATTAATTTTAGGCTGTTATAAAAATATATGTAATCAGCATATTTTTTAAATTAATTGTTATATATTACATCAAATTGAAGTCAAGATAAATATTTAATTTTTTAATTGTTGAGTACTTCACAAACTATTTTACTATCAACAAATATTTATGATTTTAGGCTATCAACGAATATATATACCATAGACATGATATATATATATATATATATATATATATATATATATATATATATATATATATATATATATATATATATATATATATATATATATATATATATATATATATATATAAATCATGTCTCACTAAATATAATAAGACATGATTTTTTTAACCATGCTGCAGTTATACTATTAGGAGTATTGTTATAGCACGAATGGGTAGGCTCAACCAGGGAAGGACCACGGTCTCACAGAATACCAGCGTAAAATAATGCTTAATTCCGACG
Organism: Parnassius smintheus behrii; assembly: GCA_036936625.1. Lineage (NCBI taxonomy): Eukaryota > Metazoa > Arthropoda > Insecta > Lepidoptera > Papilionidae > Parnassius > Parnassius smintheus. The sequence goes on along the minus strand of JAUPFT010000015.1, from coordinate 7,201,005 downwards.
TTTCGTATGGTGACTGTAGAGAACCGGAGACCCTTTTTACTGGAAACGAGGCATTCCATCTTAGTCGTTACGGGTGACAAGGCATCTGCATTTTGATTGGTAATTAAGGATATATGCAGATGTCTATTTGCCACACCAAACACTTACCATCATGTGGATTGTATACTCGTTTGTTTCCCTATCCTTTAAAAAAATGAAGGGTAGCTGCTATAAAACTGAGCCGAAATGAGTCAAAATGGCAGCCATCCTCTTCACTTGACAGTAGTAGAGCTACGCAGCGGCTATTGATATCGCATGGACAGGCCAGCTTGAACCGGGGTGGTACCACGACCTTACAGAATACCTTTCTTTTTAACCGAGACTTGGTGTCCTCTCCGGCTGATACTTCATATCTCTCCTACCCGGGGTACAAATTAGAACAATCCTTTGTGCCCCCGGCTGGAGTTTGTTCTATTTTGCATTTACTAAAATATACTTTTTTTCATTTAGAAAAGTATATTTTTAATTCCATGAAAATTTATTTTATATTCCGACTAGTTTTTTTATTATAATAAACATGATTTACATTACATATTATGTTGTATATTTTATCGATGCTTACATGCTCACTGGACAATCTATCTATCTATATATCTACAGACGCCTCCTACATGCTTTATCTTTTTTTTTGAATTGTCAAATTGTTGAAATTTATTAAAACAGACAGATATACTTTTACATTCGCGTCGCATATTACTCTTATAATTGTGTAGTATTGTATCTCGATTTTCAGGGACTTTTAAAAAAAGTGGCAACACTCCTCTGACTCACACAAAGTTATGAAAATGGTTACAGTTTCTTGTTCTAGGTGGGATATCTACCTTTTTTTACTTCATCTGAGTCAGTTACATAGAAAACTAAATTACAACTAATATACTCTAAGACTAGAAAGTTTATACATAGTTTTTTCTATTCATTTCCTTCCGCGCGCGCGCGCTCGCGCGCGTGCGTGTGTGTGTGTGTGTGTGTGTGTGTGTGTGTGTGTGTTTGTGTGTGTTTGTATGAGTTGTGCTACTTAATTAATATTTGGTATATAATATTTTCCAATACTCACCTTATATATGTTTACAGTGCCTCACAGGTAAACTTAAAACGTACCATAAATTATTTTTATGCGTATTTTGTAATTAAAGGAATGCAATATCTAAGTCTATTAGCATCCGAGTCGATGACATTCACAGGTTCTTGCATAAGTTTAAAATCGGATATAAATTATCTGTACAATTAAATAAAAGCGTAATGTAAAAGTTGTAATGTCAAAATAACGGCTTTTTACTATACGCATATGAAACGTAGACAGAGAAACCTATAGAAAAATTGACGCCTTCTTTCGCATTCGCACACGAAAAAGATAGATTTATGCATACGTCTTGCATAGAAAGGAGACAGAGTGGTGTGATTGTTTGTCCCTTTCTCCGTGCCGGTTTTTTTATTTAGCAAACTACACTTTGCTAAACAACTTTGACAGTTCGTAGCAATCTAAGGAGTTTACAAGTTGGTTTAAGTGAGAAAAAAGTGTTTTTTGAGCTTAAGATTGGTGAATCTTGTTCAGTTCAGTTCTTAGAACAATTAAAATTTTTATCTAAATATGTTTAAAAGTATGACTTTTAAACATATTATATACATAAGATTATTGTATAACCTAAAACTACATTATCGTCCTTTCTCACTCAAAGCCACGCTAATCATTAGTCTATAGGTTTCTCTGTCTACGATATGAAAGTATATGCGGTACTTATAACAAAAAAACAATTTTTAAAACTTTGTCTGTCTTTTGTTTGTTCCAGCAAATCGTCGAGACGACTGGACTGATTTTGACGGGACGTGTGTTTTTTATACGTGCTAGAGCCATGCTGCAGTTATATTAGTAGTATAGTTGTAGCACGAATGGGTTGGCTCGACCGGGGAAGGACCACGCTCTCACAGAACGCTCTCACAGGTGACAACGCATCTGCATTTTGATTTGTAATCGTGTATAATGTGAATAATCGATAGATGTAGATTTCTATGGGCCGCAGCAACCACTTACCATCAGGTGGGCTGTGTGCTCGTTTGTCACCCTGTCCTATAAAATAACTTTCACTGGTAAATAGCTGAATTTTTAATGAGCAACTTAGGCTACTTTTATTATAGAATAATATTTAGAGTTCTGCCAAAAAAAATTAAAAACCATTAAATTCAATTGTAATAATTTCCACGCGGGTGAAGTCGCGGGGTACAGCCAGTTCTAATATTCTATAATATTTTGTAATGTTCTATTATTCTATAATATACTAGTATTTTACTAGAATATTGTGTATTTTGATGTTAGTCCTTGAAGCGATCTTAAACGAATTGATGGATCCTAATGAAAGGCGAGTAGTTTTTGGGCCCACTAAAAATTTTTACGTAATTTAATGGTTTTAACACATTAAAAAAGATAATAATTTACTATAGTAAATTTGACTAAAGATTTTATGAAAATCTAACCGGAATCATGATAAATAATACAATTAAGAATCAATACATAAAAATCCACCGCCGTCTGTATATCCGTGAACTGTTTTCTTCGGAAATACTAAAAAATTGTTTTAGTAGTTCCAAAGAAGTAGTACTTAAGATTTTGAATAACCTATAGCTTTTTAATACTTTTTATTATTAACAGTGCACTATTATAACAGAGTATCTATAAAAATATATAGGCAGTCGTACAAATTTGATTTTAGGTTATATTGAGATTGCCGTATTGATTTCTCAGTACTCTCATTAGATATGGTAAAACTAATATAACTAGTGTAATCTAGAGATTATAAGTAATAAATCGACACGTATTTCATTAAGTTACGTCACAATTTGTGGTGAGCCCATTCTCGAAGAGAGAAGAAATCGTCTCCTTTGACAAAGAAATTGACTTTATCGTGAAATAGGATAGTGGATTTTATATATTTTATAGCTATGCAGGTGTAGGGAAAGAGACCAGTATCACTGTGACCTAAAACATCTATTGTGATCGCTGCTATATTTCACTGCTAAGCCCTATGTCTTCAATGAAAAGAAGGAGTTCCTTAGCTGTGAGCAATTTAACTTTTTATGGGCGGTACTTTTTATAACTATTAGTACTAAAGTTTAATCTACTCCCAACGAAGCGGACGGTTAACCGCTAGTATGATACATGAATACGGTACGGTAGGCGCAATAAATTTAATAGACTTCGGATATATTGCGAATTATTTATTATACGCAACAGAAAATTAACCGGAAACTTTTTTATCATTTTCTACATATATATATATGTATATATATATATATATATATATATATATATATATATATATATATATATATATATATATATATATATATTTATATATATCTTATCATTCCCCTCATATGAAAATTAGCTTTGTTCAGTTATTAAACTATGCTGGTGTATTCGAAAAATAATTCTTACTGCGTGGCAGAACCATGCTGTCTGATAAAAACCTATTCGTGCTATAACTACATATACATATAGCACGAATGGGTTTTCTTAGCCGTGGAAGGACCACGCTCAGTGCAGTGTTTGGCGAGTGAAGACAATCGGAGATCCTTTTTACTGGAAACGAGGTATTATATCTCAGTCCCTAGGGATGACAACGTATCTGCAGTTTGATTATAAACCGAGGATAGAAGTAGATGTCTATATGCCTTAGCATGTCCTTGGCATCGGCTAGACTGTTTGCTCGTTTGTCACCAGTATTCAAATAAAAATTTAATACTATATTAGTTTTATACTCTTCCTACAGTAATAGAGTAATAAATCACACGAATTCGCATTAAATATTAAAGCAAAAATTCGTGTTCTAACCCCAGTCGCAACCAATGCATGCAATATCAGAAGATTTTCAATTCCGGAACTGATTTTCGATATTGGAGAGTTAATTCTGAAATTCCGAAACTGAGTAGGAAAATAACCACAATTTAACGGTTTTTGTTTCTAACAAGAGAAACAAGGTTTGTATGACGAAGATTTATTAAATGTGTTTCAATTAAATTCATTCATATCTTACTTTTGATTCCTTGAGATTAAATCTATAAGGAGAGGAAAAAGTTGCCAGGAGTTTTCTTTCCATCTTATTACGATATGGGTTTCCATCCTATTACGATAAGCGAAGAGTGAATAGGATTTTTTTAAGTCAGTGCGCTTCTCCAACTTAGGTGGCACCACCACTTACCATCAGGTGGAATAGTAGTCAAACGCTGGCTTAGTAGAGAGTAGTAAAAAAGATTTTTTTTAAAGTTTACTAAAAATTATTTAAAAAATAACAATTGATTTTTCGTGTAATTCAATAAAAATTGATTTTTTAAAATTGTAAATTCGAACGCTACGACGTCGTTATATCGCTACAGTACCGCCACCGCATGGTGAAATAATAAAACACTCATGTTTACGTTCTTAAAATTAAAACAACTTGTCATTGCATAATACAGGTTATATATGTTTTGTTATGACACATGGTAATCCGAATATAGAATATATACAAAAGTATGGAATGATTGCGATTGGCTCACAGCCTCAATGGATATAATGACGTCACAATCAATCACAAGTCGTTTTTTTTTTAATCAAAATATTTAACTATTTTTATTAATAATTACTAAAAATATGGATTATTAATAAAAAAAATTATTATACTTTAAAATTAATTTAAATTTTTGAAAAAATTTATGCAACTTCTCTATTTTTAATGTCTAATATATTTAATATATATATATATATATATATATATATATATATATATATATATATATATATATATATATATATATTTTAAATATATTAGACATTAAAAATAGAGAAGTCTTAAGATTAACTGAAAATCTGCAGTAGAACCGGAGTAACCAACATAGCCCAATGGATTTGTAGGCTGAAGTGCCAGATAGCCGGCCATATTTACGGCTTTAAGAACCGACAACCGATGGTAGGAAAATTTTTCAAGTGGCACTCTCATACCGGTAGAATAAGTACATTGTAGCTACTAGACATAGTGACGGCCCGGTAAGACATGTTCGAAGTCGATGGAAGCAGGTGACTCAGGACCGTGCTATGAGGCATTCCTAGGGATAGGCCTATGTTCAGCAGTGAACTTATGAAAGGCTTTAATGATGATGATAATGATTATTACGAGTTAATACCAACCTAGAAACAATATTCTGATTTGCTGTTACTGTAGTCTTTAATTATTTTGAGCTTTTATCAGGAAGGTTATAGAGTGATATTAAAAATACAGGCTCTGAGGTATTTTAGTTTTTTTATGTGTATGACCTCAGAACATTCGTCTGGATGAACCTATTCTAATGAACCTTTTATGTCCGGAAGCTGGTATTTTTCGTGTAGTTCCATGTAAATTTAAACAAGATCTGACCAGTAGTTTCTAAGTTATCCTTAATAATACATATTTATTACTCCAATGTCAGTAAAAGTGAGAGAGAAGAGTGATGGAAGAGAAAAGTTGAACCTAGCATTAGGAAACTATTTCTTAAAGTTAGTAAACGGATAAAAGTAATAGTTTTCACTGCGTAGGTTGTTTTTACTTATTTTTCTGAAAAAAAAAGGTTAGTCAATCAATTATAAGATATGAAAGTTATAAGGCATTTTACACATGCTGATGTAATGATGTTTGACTGGCCTGTTGGTCTAGTGGTTAGTAACCCTGACTGCTATGCCGGAGGTCGTGGGTTCGATTCCCACCCAGAACAAATGTTTGTGTGATGAGCACGATCATTTGTTCTGTGTCTGGGTGTAATTTATCTATAATATTTATGTATTTAGAAATATATAAGTATGTTTATCAGTTGTCTAGTACCCATAACACAAGCTCTGCTTAGCTTGGGACTAGATGGCGTTGTGTGTAAAAAAAAAAAAAAATGTAAGCGTTAATGCAATCACTAATACAGGAAATTCACCATTTTCCCAATATTCAGGAGTCAACGAGCTCTTGACGACGGAAGATTAAATTTTCAATTAAACGTCGGGCGCCATTCGGTTCACTGTGAATATTTGATGTTGTTCCATTACTTGAAATATTGCGTTAAATTTCACAGACGTGCCGTGGTGTTTATGATACCTTGGTACTGACGGCTTTTGGTGTTTGTTTTATAATTATTTCTTTATTTATTTTTTTAAGGTTTTTAGGGTCGATTTTCAATAGCCAGCCAGTTTCCATGAAACAAATTATACTTATATTCACATCTATTTTCGATTAAGGATTAACAATGCATATGCACTGTCACCCTTCAGGACTAAGAGGGAATGTCTTGTTGCCTGCATAAATGGTCTATAAAAATAAAAGAACTGTACTATTTTATTACATAATACAACTGTAACTATTTTTTAACTTCTTAATATAATGGATTTGCCAAGATCTGCAGAGAATAACAAAGTAACATTAGATTTTGTTAATGTTAATTTATTTTGAATAATTTTTATTTGATGATTGAAAAAATAGAGCTGAATCAAATACCAAGAAAAATGTATAAAATATGTAAATAAATAACCGTGTTATTAGTGTAGTGGTAGTGTAATAACTTCCACCATCCCATAGCAACCCGTGGGTGTTATGACAGGCAATAGAGAGAAGGTAAGTCAGTACATGTGCGGCAGCATTTTCCTGATAACGGCTATAGTCAACTGCGGTGGCCAACATGCTTGCCAAACATACAAACTATGGTAAATACTCTATAAGGTAGCACAGTACCACGTTCTCACAGAATACCGGCGTAAAATAGCAGCCTAATGCTGCTGTGTTTCGTGTGGTGGGTGTAGAGAACCAGAGGCCCTTTTTACTGGAAACGAGGCATTCCATCTCAGTCCTCAGGGCTGGCAACGCATCTGCATTTTGATCCTTAATTAAAGATAAATACAGATTTCTACGGGCCACAGCATCCATTTGCCATCAGGTGGACAGTGTGCTCGTTTGTCACCCTAATTCTATAAAAAAAATATAAGGTTTTCTAGAAGAGATAACTTTCAGAGTGATAAGACTGCCTGTTGTACACCATATGTTTTAATGTACTCTTCTCGTTTTCTGTATTTTGTGGTACAATAAAGGATAAATAAATATGGAAGAGTGAATAAAACTATTATTTACGGATTTTATCGCGTTTAATTACTTTTAATTTATTTTTATTATTATCCCGACGTTTCGGGTGCTTTACAGCGCCCATGGTCACGGGGGGGACTGAGATGTTTGACGTCCCAATGTCATAGTTAGTCCGGCTACCTTCAGTTTTTTAATATTAAGTTTTGGTCCGATTTACGCAAAACGAGCTTATAGTATCATGAAGTCTTGCAGTGGTATGCTTGGACTAACTATGACATTGGGACGTCAAACATCTCAGTCCCCCCCGTGACCATGGGCGCTGTAAAGCACCCGAAACGTCGGGATAATAATAAAAATAAATTAAAAGTAATTAAACGCGATAAAATCCGTAAATAATAGTTTTATTCAATGTGTAGTGTTCGCGTAAATTTAAGAAATCAAAATATGGAAGAGGCCTATGTTCTTATAACATTTGAAAGTATAAAATGGTGGTAATGGTCAATTAAAGTAAAAGTCAATTTTCATGATTTCATTCATGAAGCAATGCAAGAGACAGCTTAATAACTACTTGTAATTTATGAAAGGCAACGACGACTGTCCAATAGAATCCATTTGTAATTTACTGCCGACCACAAAGCGAGGCACGTTGCGAATTGAAAGAGATTTCTTAACCATAAATTTACTTAACTAAATTTGCGTTTGATCAGCAATTTAACTTTCAAACAAGTTAAGCTGATAACTTTCAACCGCAAATTCATTAATAAAATAGGAGTATTAATACAGTCTTTGAAAAAGTAAAAATATTTTTATACGTTACATAGGTGAAACTATTTTTTAATATCTTTCCTATTTATGTATACTTGGGGAGTGCTTTCAGCCGGGATGGAAGATGTGATTTAGATGTGGATAGGCGTGTCGCTGCCGGAAACAAAGTCAATGGTGCCCTGAATGCATTAATAAAAAGGCAAGGCGTGGTGAAGAGTGCACGCCTTGCAATACATAACGCAGTGTTGGTACCGACTTTGTTATATGGCAGCGAAACCTGGGTATGCCAGAAGAAGCATAAAAGCAAGTTGAATGCAGTGGAGATGCGATCTCTTCGTAAAATGTGTGGCGTTACCATAGCCGACCGAAAGCGAAACGAAGAGATTCGCAATATGGCAGGATTGAAAGATGACCTTATCACAAAAATTGATAGGGGCGTACTCCAATGGTTTGGACACGTTGAACGAATGAGTGAAGACCGAATGGTGAAGAAAATATATAGAGCGAAAGTAAATATTAAAAGGTGTCGAGGTAGACCGAGACTAACTTTCGAAGACCATGTGAGCAAATTGCTCGAAGAGGGGAGGGTCAAGAGTACTCGGATACCTAGACGTGCATGTATGAAGAAGTTAATGAACCTGAAAGAAGCGAAAGAGGTATGTAAGGATCGTGACACTTGGCGATCTGTTCTCTCTGGCTACCCCGTTAGGGATTGTGCGTGACGATAAGTAAGTAAGTAAGTAAGTATTTATATATTTTTATAATTTTCTTATTTGTTTTTATACGTTATCCCTGCAGTAATTTTTAGAAGTAAAACTTTTTTCGAAGCCTTGTGCGATTTTTCGTCGTATTTGATCTATATGTTGCTATTTGTAATTAAAGAAAAAATCACATTATTTTGTATTTAAAGAGAGATGGCGTTATTATCACCAGTTATTAAAAATAAAAAATAAACATCTTGGCGCGATTGATATATAATATAAAAAATTCGGGGTTTTTCCATAATCGAGAGCATAGAAAATGTTCATAAAAACGGCTATAACTTTAATTATTCACAAAAATAACAATATATGTTCCACTCCACTCTTGAGCACGAAGCAGGGGTTAAATCCCATTAGTATGATACCGATATGCTAATGTTAACACCGTACTTCTAGCTGTAAGTATGTCGTGTTGCGCGTATTATATTGGACGCGTTTTGTATGGGTAAAACCTTATGATTTCGTGTCACCAACATGCTGTAATAGCAGTATATCCACAGTTACTTCATAGATTTAAGTTTTCACTACTATCTGCAGTCTCCAACGACTGACGATTTTTTCTTTATCGTACAGTTTCATATACAGACCAACCCAAATCCTAAATAATTTGTGGAGGCCACACAAACAAGTGTTGACGGCCTACACGTATCATTGAAATATTTTTATCCTCTGACATACAGGTTTTCTCACAACATTTTTCTGCACCGTCGAGCAGGTAGCAAATCTGCATTCAAAATATAATTCCTTCTATATTTAATTTATGAAGTCATCATCATCACCATTACACCTTTTCACAAGTCCACTGCCAAACATATGCTTCCCCCAAGCAATGCTACAAAGCACGTACCGAGCCACCTGCATACGTCAACTTCCTGCATATTTAACCAGGTTGTCACTCTATCTAGTGCGGGGCCGCCCTACACTTGGTTTACCGGTATGCGGCTGCCACTCGAGAACCTTCCTTCCCCTTCGGTTGTCAGTTCTTTGAGCTATATGGTCGTCCCATGGCCACTTCAGCCTACTAATCCGTTGGGTTAGGTCGGTTACTTGGCTTCTACAGCGGATTCAATTTAAGAATCATTTCAATATAATAATTAATTTACAGTCATATCTTTGCACAATAAACTGCCTAAAGTGGACACAGTTCTGTTTTAACTTCATAAAGATTACTATATACTATATTTGTGGTTAAAGAAAAAATGATAACACCTTAAAAATTACGTCTGTTTGTTAATAATTAATACCAGCATCAATTTATTACATCCTATCAAAAGGTCAATGGTGGTGATTCGGAAGCCTCTTCTAGGATTTTTCCAAAGCTGCCACACTTGCAGGCATGGATTTTTATTATTTTCAATTGTTATCAGGCACCAATCAGTCCATCAATCTGCCATATCAATGCTGCCCATTTCCTGATTGATTTCCCTTTTATCTGCGGTTTTTCTTTAATGAAAGACGTGTGAAAAGCGCGCACACAGTCCACGTGATGATAATGGATGCTGCGGCCCATAGAAATCAACACCGATTATCAGTGAACATTCAAAATGAAGATGCGTTGTTACCCCTGAAAACTAAGATGGAATGCTCCATAATCAGTAAAAAAGGTCTCCGGTTTACTGCACGTACGAAACACAGCTTTATTCTGTTGTTTCACGCCGGTACTCTGTGAGAATGTGTTCCTACCCCAGTCAAGCTGAACCATTCTTGTTGTACTCATAATATAGCTGCAGCTTAGCACTAACACGTCAATGATGTGGGTAGCGGATATTCTTTAGCCGTCACTGTACTTCTATTCAACTGCATGATATTAAAACCTATGTTTGTCTTTTGTTGCAGGTAAAGCAATGTTTGTCCCCATGAAACACATGAACGTGACCCTTTTGATTGGTAACGAGGAATGCGTTGTTTGTCCTTTTAAGAGGTGACTACAAATTAGCATTTTAATTCTTTATCCATGGTTGAGCTATAGTTTTTGGGCTATAGCATCCACTTAAAACACAGGTGGACTATGTGCTTGTTTGTTAAAATAAATTATTAACTTTAATTGAAGTAATATGTACTTACGTACTAGAACAGCTATTTCAAACAAACAAAAAATGTGCGCTACTCTGTGTTTGCGCGGTTTGTTTTTTATCATAGAATAAACATAGGTAGAATGATCAGTAGGTAATAAAAGATTGTACTGTTAAATAGGTAAATTATATCGAGAATAATTTTTAAATTTTGGTATTTATTTTGTATATTACATTTGCTTATTTAATATAATATTAAAGTGCGTTGGGGTAATACCGAACGGATTTCCGACTAGTTAATAGAGTCTGGCAAAAACTTTATTTTCTCGACATCCATATACATCAGATTTCTGAAACATGGCCCAAATCGTTAATGGTTACACGTTATTTAGCTATAAGAAGCTTTTACTTTTCAAAACTCAACAGTTTCTGCTTAAAACGTGTGCGAAGACAAGGCATAATTTTTTATATGCATGATGAAGAATTGGCCATCAAGGGGAAGACCGGACGTCGCTACAAATCGCAAATAAAAGTGATAGGGAAAGACCGAACAGACGAAAAATTTCAAAAATTACCTTGTTTTATAAAATACTGCGCAGCGCACGCCCTACTTTTCGGAGCGACTGCCTGAGACTTGGGGTCGGGGCAGAATAAAATGGAGTCTTTTACCATATTGCTAGCTTTCAAAAATATAGCATAATTCACCGGAAATTTGAATTTTACCCCATCACCGATCTTACGCCAATGCACTATACATAATATTATATCACAATTACATTGTAATGATATTTTTATCTCAATATTTTAAAAGGTATCTATGTCAAATGTAAAAATAAACATACTAAATGTATGTTTAACAAAACTTATTAATAAAACATTTAAATTACAAATATATTTATTTAATTTAGAATAAGATAAGAGTTCATAAATGATGGACACGCGAGAGTTAAAAATGGATGAATTTATTCCACTTTGAATTTGATGTGGAAACCTAAAAATAAAATGATACTGAGCAGGTTTAAATATAAAAAAGTCAACCTAATTACGATAACTTATATATGTTTCTACAAAAAATGCGTATAATATACTTAAGTACCCACAGAAATGTCGCTTTAGTGTTTAAAACGTCCAGTGAGCAAGGAAAATTATATATATATGTATATATATATATATATAAATCAAATTCAAAGTGGAATAAATTCATCCATTTTTAACTCTCGCGTGTCCATCATTTATGAACTCTTATCTTATTCTAAATTAAATAAATATATTTGTAATTTAAATGTTTTATTAATAAGTTTTGTTAAACATACATTTAGTATGTTTATTTTTACATTTGACATAGATACCTTTTAAAATATTGAGATAAAAATATCATTACAATGTAATTGTGATATAATATTATGTATAGTGCATTGGCGTAAGATCGGTGATGGGGTAAAATTCAAATTTCCGGTGAATTATGCTATATTTTTGAAAGCTAGCAATATGGTAAAAGACTCCATTTTATTCTGCCCCGACCCCAAGTCTCAGGCAGTCGCTCCGAAAAGTAGGGCGTGCGCTGCGCAGTATTTTATAAAACAAGGTAATTTTTGAAATTTTTCGTCTGTTCGGTCTTTCCCTATCACTTTTATTTGCGATTTGTAGCGACGTCCGGTCTTCCCCTTGATGGCCAATTCTTCATCATGCATATAAAAAATTATGCCTTGTCTTCGCACACGTTTTAAGCAGAAACTGTTGAGTTTTGAAAAGTAAAAGCTTCTTATAGCTAAATAACGTGTAACCATTAACGATTTGGGCCATGTTTCAGAAATCTGATGTATATGGATGTCGAGAAAATAAAGTTTTTGCCAGACTCTATTAACTAGTCGGAAATCCGTTCGGTATTACCCCAACGCACTTTAATATTATATTAAATAAGCAAATGTAATATACAAAATAAATACCAAAATTTAAAAATTATTCTCGATATAATTTACCTATTTAACAGTACAATCTTTTATTACCTACTGATCATTCTACCTATGTTTATTCTATGATAAAAAACAAACCGCGCAAACACAGAGTAGCGCACATTTTTTGTTTGTTTGAAATAGCTGTTCTAGTACGTAAGTACATATTACTTCAATTAAAGTTAATAATTTATTTTAACAAACAAGCACATAGTCCACCTGTGTTTTAAGTGGATGCTATAGCCCAAAAACTATAGCTCAACCATGGATAAAGAATTAAAATGCTAATTTGTAGTCACCTCTTAAAAGGACAAACAACGCATTCCTCGTTACCAATCAAAAGGGTCACGTTCATGTGTTTCATGGGGACAAACATTGCTTTACCTGCAACAAAAGACAAACATAGGTTTTAATATCATGCAGTTGAATAGAAGTACAGTGACGGCTAAAGAATATCCGCTACCCACATCATTGACGTGTTAGTGCTAAGCTGCAGCTATATTATGAGTACAACAAGAATGGTTCAGCTTGACTGGGGTAGGAACACATTCTCACAGAGTACCGGCGTGAAACAACAGAATAAAGCTGTGTTTCGTACGTGCAGTAAACCGGAGACCTTTTTTACTGATCATGGAGCATTCCATCTTAGTTTTCAGGGGTAACAACGCATCTTCATTTTGAATGTTAACTGATAATCGGTGTTGATTTCTATGGGCCGCAGCATCCACTTATAATCAGGTGGACTGTGTGTTCGCTTTTCACACACAAGCGGTTTTTCATTAAAGAAAAACCGCAGATAAAAGGGAAATCAAACAGGAAATGGGCAGCATTGACGGGCAGATTGATCCCTGATAACAACTGAAAATAATAAAAATCCATGCCCGCAAGTGTGGCAGCTTTGGAAAAATCCTAGAAGAGGCTTCCGAATCACCACCATTTGACAGGATGTAATGAATTCATGCTGGTATTAATTATTAATGAATAGACGTAATTTTTAAGGTTTTATCATTTTTTCTTTAACCACAAATATAGTATATAGTAATCTTTATCCTATCCTATCCTATACCTTTAAACGAGCAATTCTTGTATATATAAAGTAAAGTAAAGTAAAGTTACAGCCTATAATACGTCCCACGGCTGGGCTCAGGCCTCCCCTCATTTCTGAGAGGGTTTAGGGCAAGGAAGTGTCCCCCACGCTGCCCAAGTGCGTGTTGACGAACTTCACATGTCTTCGAAATATTTTTTTTCTTATTCCTCAGATATGTAGGGTTCCTTACGATGTTTTCCATCACCTCCGAGCACGTGGTAAATCAGCACTTAAAATTGCAATTAACAATTTCATTGGTGCCGGCGGGGATCAAACCCGGGTTACTCGCGTTCTGTTATATTTACAGCGAGCGTTAACCACTGAGCTACCAAGGCTCTCTCTCTTATATATATATATATATATATATATATATATATATATATATATATATATATATATATATAATCGGAATCTCGGAAACGGCTCCAACGATTTTCATAAAATTTTGTGTGCAGGGAGTTTCGGGGGATATAAATCGATCTAGCTAGGATTTCTTTTTAGAAAATGTCTTTTTGTCCGTGTTTTTAGGCAATGAAAAACTGCTACAATATCGTAAGAATGAGAAGGTAAATTTTGACAGTTTATTAATGATTATAAATAGCTTCATTGGTATATTGGGCGGTCACAAAATCGTAATACCATGGTTCGAGCCCCGACCGACTGACTTTTTTTCATTTTTTTAAGTTTCTTTCTTTTTTGAGAAAATCTATTTTTTCGAGCCCTTTTTTAGTATTTTTTAAAAACACGAAAATTTAAATTAAACTAATTGCACTCATGATTTTTTTATTTAAATAACCAGTTCAGTTTTTTCTATTATGTCGCTAAGATCAAAAAATATTATTCGTATTTCATCAGTATGTAATTTGTATCTAAATATAATTTCCAAAACGATTTAAAAACCGAGCAAAGCTCGGTCAACCGGGTACTGAAGTTAAAACAGAACTGTGTCTACTTTAGTTTATTTTGCAAAGACATAACTAAAAATAAAAAGAAATAAAAAAAGTAAATTAATTATTAAATTGAAATGATTCTTAAATTGAATCCGCTGTAGAAGCCAAGTAACCGACCTAAACCAACGGATTAGTAAGCTGAAGTGGCCATGGGACGACCATATAGCTCAAAGAACTGACAACCGAAGGGAAAGGAAGGTTCTCGAGTGGCAGCCGCATACCGGTAAACCAAGTGTAGGGCGGCCCCGAACTAGATAGAGTGACAACCTGGTACGATATGCAGGAAGTTTACGGATGCAGGTGGCTCGGTAAGTGCTTTGTAGCATTGCTTGGGGGAAGCCTATATTCGGCAGTGGACTTGTGAAAAGGTGTAATGGTGATGATGATGACTTCATCAATTAAAAATAGAAGGAAATATATTTTGAATGCAGATTTGCTACCTGCTCAGTGCAGAAAAATGTTGTGAGAAAACCTGCATGTCAGAGGATAAAAATATTTCAAAGATACGTGTAGGCCGGCAACATTTGTTTGTATGGCCTCCACAAATTGTTTAGGGTTTGGGTTGGTCTGTATATGAAACTGTACAATAAAGAAAAAATCGTCAATCTTTGGAGACTGCGACAGTAGTGAAAACTTAAATCTATGAAGTAAATGTGGATATACTGCTATTACAGCATGTTGGTGACACGAAATCATAAGGTTTTACCCATACAAAACGCGTCCAATATAATACGCGCAACACCATACTTACAGCTAGAGGTGTTAACATTAGCATATCGGTATCATACTAATGGGATTTAAGCCTTGCTTCGTGCTCAGGAGTGGAGTAGAACATATATTGTTATTTTTGTAAATAATTAAAGTTATAGCCGTTTTTTATGTACAATTCCTATGCTCTCGATTATGGAAAATCCCCGACTTTTTTATATTATATATCAATCGATAATAACGCCATCTCTCTTTAAATACAAAATGTGATTTTTTCTTTAATTACTAATAACAACATATCGATCAAATACGACGAAAAATCGCACAAGGCTTCGAAAAAAGTTTTACTTCTAAAAATTACTGCAGGGATAACGTATAAAAACAGATAAGAAAATTATAAAAATATATAAATAGGAAAGATATTAAAAAATAGTTTCACCAATGTAACGTATAAAAATATTTTTACTTTTTCAAAGACTGTATTAATACTCCTATTTTATTAATGAATTTGCGGTTGAAAGTTATCAGCTTAACTTGTTCGAAAGTTAAATTGCTGATCAAACACAAATTTAGTTAAGTAAATTTATGGTTAAGAAATCTCTTTCAATTCGCAACGTGCCTCGCTTTGTGGTCGACAGTAAATTACAAATGGATTCTATTGGACAGTCGTCGTTGCCTTTCATAAATTACAAGTAGTTATTAAGCTGTCTCTTGCATTGCTTCATGAATGAAATCATTAAGAAAATTGACTTTTACTTTAATTGACCATTACCACCATTTTATACTTTCAAAAGTTATAAGAACATAGGCCTCTTCCATATTTATTTATCCTTTATTGTGCCACAAAATACAGAAAACGAGAAGAGTACATTAAAACATATGGTGTACAACAGGCAGTCTTATCACTCTGAAAGTTATCTCTTCTAGACAACCTTATAATTTTTTTATAGAATTAGGGTGACAAACGAGCATACTGTCCACCTGATGGTAAATCGATGCTGTGGCCCGTAGAAATCTACATTTATCTTTAATTAAGGATCAAAATGCAGATGCGTTGCCAGCCCTGAGGACTGCGATGGAATGCCGCAGTAAAAAGGGCCTCTGGTTCTCTACACCAACCATACGAAACACAGCAGCATTAAGCTGCTATTTTACGCCGGTATTCTGTGAGAGCGTGGTACTGTGCTACCTTATAGAGTATTTGCCACAGTTGGTATGTTTGCCAACCGCAGTTGACTATAGCCGTTATCGGGAAAATGCTGCCGCACATGTACTGACTTACCTCCTCTCTGTTGCCTGTCGCAACACCCACGGGTTGTTATGGGATGGTGGAAGTTCTTACACTACCACTACACCAATAACACGGTTATTTATTTACGTATTTTATAATTTTTTCTTGGTATTTGATTCAGCTTTATTTTTTCCATCATCAAATAAAAATTATTCAAAATAAATTAACATTAACAAAATCTAATGTTACTTTGTTATCCTCTGCAGATCTTGGCAAATCCATTATATTAAGAAGTTAAAAAATAGTTACAGTTGTATTATGTAATAAAATAGTACAGTTCTTTTATTTTTATAGACCATTAATGCAGGCAACAAGACATTCCCTCTTAGTCCTGAAGGATGACAGTGCATATGCATTGTTAATCCTTAATCGAAAATAGATGTGAATGTCTATAAGTATAATTTGTTTCATGGACAACTGGCTGGCTATTGAAAATCGACCTTAAAAACCTTAAAAAAATAAATAAAGAAATAATTATAAAACAAACACCAAAAGCCTTCAGTACCAAGGTATCATAAACACACGTCTGTGAAATTTAACGCAATATTCCAAGTAATGGAACAACATCAAATATTCACAGTGAACCGAATGGTGCCCGACGTTTAATTGAAAATTTAATCTTCCGCCGTCAAGAGCTCGTTGACTCCTGAATATTGGGAAAATGGTGAATTTCCTGTATTAGTGATTGCATTAACGCTTACATTACATCAGCATGTGTAAAATGCCTTATAACTTTCATATCTTATAATTGATTGACTAACCTTTTTAAATCAGAAAAATAAGTAAAAACAACAACCTACGCAGTGAAAACAATCCTTTTATCCGTTTACTAACTTTAAGAAATAGTTTCCTACTGCTAGGTTCAACTTTTCTCTTCCATCACTCTTCTCTCTCACTTTTACTGACATTGGAGTAATAAATATGTATTATTAAGGATAACTTAGAAACTACTGGTCAGATCTTGATTAAATTTACCTGGAACCACACGAAAATTACCAGCTTCCGGACAAAAAAGGTTCATCAAAATAGGTTCATCCAGAGGAATGTTCTGAGGTCATACACATAAAACAACTATAATACCTCAGAGCCTGTAATTTTAATATCTCTCTATAACCTTCCTGATAAAAGCTCAAAATAATTAAAGACTACAGTAACGGCAAATGAGAATATTGTTTCTAGGTTGGTATTAACTTGTAATAATCATCATCATCGTCATTAAAGCCTTTCACAAGTTCACTGCTGAACATAGGCCTATCCCAAGGAATGCCTCATAGCACGGTCCTAAGTCACCTGCTTCCATCGACTTCGAACATGTCTTACCGGGCCGTCACTATGTCTAGTAGCTACAATGTACTTATTCTACCGGTATGAGAGTGCCACTTGAAAAACTTTCCTACCATCGGTTGTCGGTTCTTAAAGCCATATGGCCGGCTATCTGCCACTTCAGCCTACAAATCCGTTTGGCTATGTTGGTTACTCTGGTTCTACTGCGGATATTCTCATTTCTAAGTTTATCGCGCAGAGAGCATAGCCTTTTCTATAGCTCGCAGAGCCATCTTGAGCTTCTGAATACAGGGACAATTATATGTTTCAATATCGATATCACCGTTCTAATTTTTAATTATGGATATAAGAATCGTTGTCACCAGTTCAGATAAGTATATAAAAATGCTTTACATTAAAAAAGTAAATAGTGTAGTAGTAGTAAAAAGTAAAAAGAAGTGGTAAATTAAAAAAGTGACGTTCAATAAGTATTTTTATAATCTACATTGAATAAAAAAGTTTCTATTTCTATTTCTATTTCTATGCAAATTAAACGGCATTGAAAGTACCCTCGGGAGATCCGGACCCGCATGCTACAAATGTTCTATGTTTAGACTCATGATTTGACTATTTGCACCTGGTCATAGACGTTATAATGCTCGGTACTTGTTTTGCCGAAATTTTACTCTCGTCTTCACGCTCTTTCCCATCCACTTGAAGTCGCGAGGTTACTCTAAACTTCCTCATAAAAAAAATCCTCAATCTCTCCGCGTTCAGTGATGCCATTAACACTGACCTGAGCTGCAGGTTTCGGGCTCATTCTCTGAGTAGATTTCCAAATTTTCTGAAAATGTTTCTTCCTATGCTCAGTTGCCAAAATATTCATCTCAATATGTACCTCATTTGTCCTGTCAAAATGTTAACTGTTACTTAAAAATTCTAACCGTCCCTGTCATTTCTACAAACAGCTGCCCCGAGTGAGGTTTACTATGCTACACCCAGCTCAGAAAGTTTTAAATAAAAAATAAGAATAAAACAAAAAAATAATATAAAAGATAGAATATAGATATAGACATAAAGCATAGAAGTCGCCTAAACTATGAATTACCGCATTCACTTACTATCAGGTGGACTGTGTGCTCGTTTGCCACTCTTATACAATAAAAAGCACGCTCTCGTGTAACACCAGCGTAAAATCACAGCTTATTACAGCTGTGCTTTTTGTGTTCAGTGAAGAAAATCGATGACCCTTTTGACTGTAATGAGACATTTCAGAAATAAATTGATTGTTATTCTAACTGTTAAATCGGGGATTCTTTTAATTTGCTATATTGTATATTGTTTTAATGTTACTTGATCCTAGAATAGGAGGTTATAGCAGCTACGATTAATAATTTGGCATTTAAAAAAGTGTGGGTGTAATAACTTGAATCGTATTATGTTAAATCTGAACCCAGTCTATTTTTCGTCAAATATTTCTCATATTTGTTTTTATAGCATTGGGTGACAAACAAGCACACAGTCCACGTGATAGTAAGTGGATGCTGTGGCCCATAGACATCTATATTTATCTTTAATTAAGAATCAAAATGCAAATGCGTTGTTACCCCTGAGGACTAAGATGGAATGCCTTGATTTCAGTAAAAAGGGTTTCCGTCTCTCTACACTCACCATATGAAACACAACAGCATTACGCTGCTATTTTACGCTGGTATTCTGTGAAAGCGTGGTCCTGCCCCGGTCGAGCCGATCCATTCGTGCTACAACTATAAAATAACTGCGGCGTGGCTCTACATACAAAAATAAATATTATAATATTCATATTAATCTTCAAGGATGACAACACAAGTATTTAAGGCATATGTACTTAATGTATGGTGGAGGTGGAACGTATGCACATTTGTCACCCAATACCGAGGTTTTTTTCAAGGCGGTAGGACTTTATATCTACCTAGGAGTCCGTCTGGGTTACTTATTTACTACACTGTTACTTATTTCAGTTGCCAAGCGGTAGTGTGTACTTTATTTACAGGATGATGTTGTGACTAGGATTAAAAAAGGAACGCTTCACGAGTTTGGTCATGTAGAAAGAATGAATAAGGAAATACAAAGTAAATTTATGTTGAAAAAGTGAACTGCAGAGTCAGCAAGGAACGGCCGAAATAAAAGGTTGTCGACCAAATTAGCGAAGCATTCACGAAGACAATGCATCTGTAGCCTTCATTGTTTGAAGTTGGCTGCAAGTGTCCATGGAGTACAGCGGACACCTTCAGTCAGATAGGCTGCAAGTTCGTTTGTCACTCGAATTTTATCAAAATAAATAGTTTTTTTGGATTATCTATCTTTTTTTTAAATATTTCCTACAAGGATGTGTGTATATCCTACAAGGATATGTCAACCTTATCGTAACATACCTTGCTCCTGTTACAAAAATCCTAAGTACGTATTTAGAAAGGGGTAATTAATGTGGTAAGAATATGTAAATTAATGAATTTGCTGCTGCCGTGTGTGGCCCCGCCAGCATACTCGAAAATCTACCCGTTTAGACAAATTTATATCAATTTTTTGCACCAGATTCTCAATTTCTCTTTGATATTGGATATATTCTACCAGTATATGTTGGACATTTTCTATAATTTGATAAAAATATCGCAGTTGGGCAAATCTATATTTTTCATCAAAAATACAATTTTTTATTTGGGTTTAGTGCCCAGAACGTAAGCTATGAACAGCAATTATATGGTTTCTATTAATTTTAGTGTTATTATTACAAATGAAGTTGTAAGCGGAAATCTATAGTAACCTATTACTTCTTGCATTGAAGATAACTATATCATAGGGTAAGTTCAATATGCTCAAACTTACTAATATTATTAAAAAAAATACTTGCAACGCTATAATGAAACGGCCATTAGCAGAAAACCAAACTGACATTGCATTCCGTAATGACGTTAAAATTGCTCCATTAAAACAACGTTTGCGCTTTATTTGACATTTACGTCAGACACCCTAGGGTGGATTTATTCACCCTAAAAAATCCACCCTAGGGTGCATACTCGGAAACGTGTATCCACCTCAAAGAAACATGATAAAACTGCCACAAGGTACTTAGTAGGCATTACCTATAAAAATATGTACATACTTCTTGTTGATAAGTCAATCCTGAAATAAAAGGAGTACCTCAGATTCATTGGGATCTTGGCGTAAATAATTTAAAATAAAGTAAAGACACGCATCCAATAGTAACGTTACGTAACGTAACGTGGAATGCTTGCAAAACAAAAAACGCCCAGTTCTTCGCTTACACATTCTGCTGTAGCAAAGAAATTTAGAAAACAATTGCAAATGTATATAAAAGGTGACGAATTTATCCGAGTTATCAAATTACGTCTACTCAATAAAGAAATTAGTTATTATAGTTAAAATTAGTAATTAGTTGATAATTGCCTGAAATTAGTGTTGATAATTGCCTGAACATATTGCAGAATTTATAAATTACGTAATAATAATATTTAAAATGAGGAAGTTTAATTTGACTTAAATGCAATGTGTAATGCGTGAACTTTAGTAGACTGTAAAAATAACGGTACCGGCAACACGTAATATTATGTTTAAGTTTGTGGTTGTTAAACATTAAGATGGATAGATGAACCCGCGTTTCCGGGTATCCACTGTAGGGTGGATTTTTTAGAATGGATGAATAGAAGAAACCATTATGTCTTAGTTTTTTTTTATGGAAGAGAACGCAAACGTGCATACAGCTTACCCGATGATAAATGTTTACCGTTGCCCTTGAAAATCCGCAACATCAGAGGAATTGCATGTGCGTTACCGGCCCTTTAGAAAGGAGTTAGCTCTATTCCTAAGTCGTAATGAGGTGATCGCTACCAAGATATTTCTAATTTGTTTTGTGTAACATAATATATGAAAGTCAATGGTTTTTTTTTAAATGTCCCGTTAGGCTCCTTGTTGGTTCTTCCCGGGACAAAGGTATTTACCGAACCAGTGATTAACCAAATATAGGAATGAGTTTCAATAGGTATTATTTATAATCTATATTGAATGTAAATAATATCTATTTCTATTTAGTGTGGCCGCATATGACAGTATTTTTTTATATAATACGGATGACAAACGAACACACCTTCCACCTGATAGTACCTAAATGTATACTGCAGCATAAACACATATCTGTCGTCTGTTAGGAATCAAAATGCAGATGTGTTGTTACCCCTGAGGACTAAGATGGAACACCTTTTTCAGTAAACAGTATCTCCGGTTCTCTAGACTCACCATACCGAACACAACATCAAGCTGCAATTGTACGCCGGTATTCTGCTAGGGCGTGGTAGTTCCTCGGACACAATATAGTTGTAGCATAGCAGTTCCGCGTACCATTTCGTCTGAGTTCTTATAAAATTTTCCACAATTTATTTATTACAATCCACGCGCTTCAGAATTATTTAATATTATTGCCGAAGCAACACTTTAACTGCAGCATAGCAACGTACACAGAAGCGGCGCACCGCACAGGGTCCGTGAGAACTTTCATGAAGTTAATCATTTTATTTATAAGTACTGTTTTTAATTTATAATTATCATCATCATCATTACAGCCCTTCACAAGTCCAGTGCTGAACATAGAAATGCCACAAAGCACGGTCCTGAGCCACCTGCACCTATCGACTTCCTGCATGTCTAACCAGGTCGTCACTCCATCTAGTGAGGAACGCCCTACACTTCGCCTGCCGGTACGAGGCTGCCACTCGACCTGTCTTCCCCATCGATTTTCAAGCTATATTTCACGATATATATGGCCGGCCCGTTGCCACTTCAGCTTAATAATCCTTTTATAATTTTTATGTTAATTTATAATATTAACTAATTTATAATTAAGTTACTGTTTAATATGATCGATACGGCGTTATCATGGTCAATGCTGTTATTATTTTTTTCATAATAAATAAAAATAAAATAACGTAACAGACTAACAATAAAAAAACATTAAGAACCATCACTTCTAAGGCACTTACACATTTATTACGACGAAATTATAAATTTTAAATTGTCTAAAACCGAATACTTTGGTCACAAAGTAACATAAGTATGTATATCAATTATTCGATATAACGATATTATATATGATGACTCATAAGAGTGCATAATCCGTTGTTGGTACAAAATATGAGTGACTTGCTAAGATAACCTTCATACGAGTATAAATCACTAATTGAATATCTTTTTTTTTCATTTTATGATAAAACAAATACAAAAATTTATTTAGCTATTGCAAGTGACGTGGATGTTTCATTAAATTAAATAATTGGTTTTTAAAATGAAATAATTAGTGTTTCGTGCCAGATTTAACCAAATGGGACACTTACGTTGAAATTTGGCATAGTTACAAAATGCGGTTTCCCAAACAGACTTGAGTTTAAAAATGTTTCGCCTTATAAGTTAAGTTGTGGAACATTTTTCTATCGTTAATTTATAAAAATAAGACGCACTATTTCAAGTGTGTGTGTAACACGTGTTCATTTATTTTATTTATATATTTTATAGAATATAAAATATTCATAATTGTGTTATTAATTAGTTTGTATTTAATTTAATATTTTAGAATAAATGCTCCAAAATTGCTGCCCCTAGAGCAAGTAAAAATTAATCTCGAGAAGTCTGAAAACAGGTAATAATATAAAATTAAAAGGTAAAGACTGGTTTTCTAAGTGTTTAAAATTTTTCAGAGAAAGTTCTTATAATTGCTCTTCCTCATTACTATGGCTTGGAACGGTAATTGTACTAGCATGCACGTGACAGATTTTTTGATGCTATACGAGAATATTTTTTAAAAAATTTTGAAATTTGAATAAATATTTTATTTTGAATATTATTGAAAATGTTTTGTTGTGAAATTTGTGAAATTAAATAATATTTAAAAGCTCAAACAAATTCTATCTACTCTCGTTTAATGGTGTGTAAAGATTACAAAAGGAGTACCTAATTAAAATACTTTTGATAACTTGAGTTGCTAAGGATAAATTGTCGACAAAGTAACGTCTGTCACTGTAAAAGCAATTAACCTCAATACAAAATCAATTTGTAACGGTATCGAGTTGAAGGAAAAAGAAAATTATTCAACCAACATTGTTTTACTGGTACTTTTTCATTCTCTGCTATCTGACGTGGCAGACTTTGTTCTTCGCTTTGTGAGAGAAGACGCGAAGATTTTCACTTCGAATCAACTTCCAACATATTAATATAAATATTTTAAAAAATTAACTCGACTACAGGGCCCTCTATCGTGTCAAGATTGTGATTTTCTTTTGTGACGTTAAATCAACGTGACGTTAAACCAATATTTTTTTTAATATTACGCTGCCTATTGGCTAGCTTTTGGAATTTGCCTTTATCGTCACACTTGGCAGTCAGATTAACGATCGTAAGATCAATTGTGAGCACGTTTGACGTTGCAGCCTGTTGCCGGTCCCCTCATCTAAATATGATCCGTCTAAGGGAGCATGTACTTAAGAAATTTTACCGTGTCTGCGGTAGAAAGACCAATTCATCATGTATACGACAAGAATCTTGTCAGATCTAGCCACAAAAATTTGTCGTGTCTACTCCAGACAAGATAAATAGAGACGTTGATATTGTTATCGGTCAGTCGTGCTGTTAGGATGGCTGGCCCGGGGTCCTTTTTAAAAAAAAGACACCTTTACTGCTGCAAAACTAATTTAATTTTTATTTACACTTCGGAATATTATAAACTATAACAAAGTTGTATACCGAACAGAGGTTAGAGTTTGACTGCTTAAATTATATGAAAAATCACTTTTATATACTTTACATAATGCTTACAACAACAATTACTACCTTGTACATCGGTTCATAACATCTCCCCCCTTAAGACGGAGGCTTATCCTTTAAGATAAACGTAGGATACAATAAAGTCAAGATCCTAAGTTAATACAATAAAATATTGAAATACAGTAAAATCATTCAACAATTAAAATAATTTTATCGGATACAATTGTAATAGCTAATGCTTTATTTTAATTGACAATCTTATTCAATTAACAACTAAGAAACATAATAATAAGGAATATAAAACGTGAAAAAGAAATGAGTAAATTTTAATCGCTACATTATAAAGCAAAGTAATATAAATATTAATCGATTAATGACTAAGAAAATTAAAAATAGTTTTGAAAAGAATTTTACAATTTTAATTGTTATTTGACTATATTAATAATAATTATCAATTGAAACCTAAAATATGATTATAAATATTAAAATGACTTTAAGAAGAAATTTATACATTTTATTCTTATTAAGTATATTAGCAATATTATTTGATTTGTAACAAGTAACATGTTAAGAAAAATAATTAATAAATTTTAATTTTTTAATAATTGCTTAAATTTCGGTCATAAGAAGCTCTGTTAAATTTCCTAAATTGAACCTTGTCCTTGTTTTTACTTATCTCTATTTCTGGGAGACTGCTAGTCGATTTCTTGTCGTATTCAATTGATTCATCTGAAATATCCGTTAGTTCAATAGAAGTGTTAACATTAGTATCGTAGTAACACTGATTATATATTTGGATGCAACAAGATGTATTTTTACAACAATTTGAAAAGTATTTATTATATATCTTATATAGTATATAACTAAAAATACTGGCAATTACAATATAAGTAAGCGTTGAATAATAATGCCCGTATTTAACAATATGAGGTTGATTCTAGGCTTGATGAATTTGATTCTTTAAGCTACCTAATTTATATGACGCTAATTTTAATGATTCCAAATCAATGTCTGTTAGCGTAATTGGGTTTAGGACATTATAACTGTGGTTTAATAAATTGTATTTGCAACAATTATCTTCAACTATGTTAAAATCGATTGATATTTGGCTAGGCAGCACAGCCTTATAATTATGCGATGGGTGAAATTGCAATGTTTGGTAATATGCAACACAATCATTTTTTAAAGATAATATTCCAGTGCCTTGTACGGTATAATCAGAAATCTTATTATCATTTGTACATTTAACAGTCAATTTATTTGGTTTAGACTGAACATAAATAAATCGTCCATCACTAAGTTTTTGCCATAAATTAATATTACCATATATTATTTTCGAATCGCATGTTTCTGGAAGTGACATAATTACTTCAGTCAAGAGTTGAGTTTCACAGGTTGGATTATTAATTGTGGACAAAACAGAAGGTGAGAAACATATCATTAACTTATTGTTAACGGTTTTACACTCACTTAAGCTATCAAACAATGCGTAATTTAATCTATCATCCGTAAGAGCTACATACAGCTTGGAAGGATGAATGAGAACATAAGTTTGTAAATTATACATATCATGTTGTGTAGGTAATGGCAAAATCTTATAAACACTAAACTTAATAGGGTTAATTAAAGGAATTCTTATAACAAATACTATCTTATTATTATAGTAATACGAAGTTAATTCGGCTAAATCAATAATTGTATGGGGGATATCAGAAATGAGGATATCCGCAGTAAAACCAGAGTGATCGACATAGCCCAAAGGATTAGTAAGCTGAAGTGGCAATGGGCCGGCCATATAGCTCGAAGAACCGATAACCGATGGGGAAGAAAGGCTCTCGAGTGGCAGCCTCGTACCGGTAGGCGTAGTGTAGGGCGACCCCCCACTAGATGGAGTGACGACCTGGTAAGATATGCAGGAAGTTGATGGATGCAGGTGGCTCAGGACCGTGCTTTGTGGCATTACTTGGGGGAGGCCTATGTTCAGCAGTGGACTTGTGAAGGGCTGTAATGATGATGATGATGAATAATTGTATGTATATTCTCTAATGATAAGGAAATGGGAAATTCCACATTAATTTTGCTCATTTTGCTATTAGAGAGCTCTTTAAATAACTTAGTGGGAGTTAAGACATAGGGATGGAGGATGTTTGATTTTGCAAATAACATAGAGTTTAAAATTGTATCTAGTATGTTTGAAACCGATAGCTGTGAACCTTCAATCACATTAAAAATAGAATTTATTTTAGCTGAACTAATTAGGTCTGTAGTAATTTTAGAATTTTCAGAAAATATGTAATTTAATTTTTCTATTTATTTATTTAATCTAATTTCGTTATTATTTAATTGACGAATAGAAACATTAAAATTATTGATGGTTGATTGAATAATGTGTATGTTGTCTTTCATTAGCGAATATATCTCGTTTTCTTTATGCTGACAAGTAGAAATAGCTTCATCGTATTTTCTGGCGTCATCGGCATCTAATGTACCGAAGAAAAACTTAAGAATTTGACCGCCAAATTCAAGAGATCTTTTAAAGTGATTAATAGGGTTTTCGGAAATAATATGTGATAACGAGTCATATTTAAGATAATTAGCGTTAATTAAAATTTCTAACGGGTTTATAATATCCTTGCAATCTATAGTAATAATTGCGGTATTTTGAGCCTTCTCACAAAAACTAGACATGCTTGAAATAGATTGAAATTTAGAAATCTGAAACAATTATTACATAATTTACGCTGGTTTTATTTCATTAATGTGGTATTTTACGTGTTTCCTATTTATGCATACAGTAACATTATTTTTGCTGTTAACCTTAATAATTTTAAAAGGTCCCTTCCAAATAGGAGACAGGGCCTTGCGCAACCTATGGTGCTGTTTAATATATACTAAATCACCTACTTTATAAGATACTTCTCGCGAAGAGGCATCATAGTATCTTTTTGAAGATTCCTTCCTTATATTTATATTTTCTAAAGCTTTTTCGCGGGAGTATTTCATTCTATATTGTAGAGCGCGAATGTACTCGTGATAGGTTGTATTTTCATCAGAGTTGTATATGCTACTAGGGATAAATGGCTTATGTCCGTACAATAATTCAAAAGGAGTAAATTCAGTAGTACAATGCGGAGGACACCGACAATATCTAGCGCTAATCTTTCAAACGGTTTGGTGCTTGAGGACGTTATGACCATGGGTGCCTTATTACAAGTGCGCAACGGCTTATTAATTTGACATAGAGTACAATCTTTAACGAAGCGTTCTATGTCTGCACGCATATTTTTCCAGTAAAACAAAGATTTAATTCTACTATATATGCCTTTTATACCTGCGTGACCAGCTACGGTAGTCCCGTGGTTTTCTTTTAAAATGTTTGGAATCTCGGCTGGAGAAGGGTATTGTATTCGATTCCTGTATATGTGAACCTTAATACTTGTTCCATGGAAAATATAAGATTTTATATTGTAAATTTTTAAATATACTAACTTTGTAAATGGTTCCGAAAAGTCAGATAATGCTATCTCAGTATCGTAATTATCTTTTGAAATAATTAAGTCCCTAAACTTAGGTAATAAATTATAAATTGTCTTATAACTTGTCTCGTCATAATGATGAACTTTAGTGTAAAGAAAGTAAAATGTTTTATTGTTAGAGTCGACCGAGTGTACGGTTACAGGTTCGTGTTCCACTGATAACAACTCGGCAGTATTATTTATCATTGACAATAGCTGTTCACAATTCGGCATAGAGCATCAAAGTCCAGAGAGACTGGACAAGCAATTATTTTTTGTTTTGCAGTATATAAACTTTGATTGTGCTCTTCAATTTGTGTATCATTAGAAATTGTTTTTGTAAATTGTTTCTTAAAAAATTGTTCATATGTAGTCTTATTTTATTTAGAATGCGTGATAGCGTTTACTGGATTACGAGATAAAGCATCCGCATTTGAATTAATTCTACCTGGCTTGTAAACGATTTCATAATCGTATTCCTCTAATTTTAATCGCCATCTGAGCAAACGTCCACCTGGATCTTTGGCATTGAATAGCCATGTAAGAGGGCGATGATCTGTTACAATCTTAAATTTATACCCATAAAGATACGGTCGAAAAGTATTAATACCGAAGAGTATTGCTAATAATTCCTTTTCTGTAGTCGAATAGTTTCCTTCTTGTTTATTTAAGGTACGAGATGCATAGGCGATAGGTTTATCTTTACCAATCTCGCCCTGAGACAAAACTGCGCCAATAGCGTAATTAGAAGCGTCGGTAGTTACGACAAAAGGTTTAGAGAAGTCAGGATATTGTAGTAAAGGAGCTTAACCAACCTTTTGTTTAAGTTGATTGAAAGCATGTTCTTGCTCATAAGACCAGTGAAAGGTTGTGTCTTTCTTAAGTAAGGAAGTAAAAGGTTTTGTGATATGAGAAAAGTTTTCTATGAAACGACGATAGTAACCTGTTAATCCAAGAAATGACTTTACGTCTTTAGGAGTCTTATGTGTGGGAAACTGAGTAATAGCCTTTACCTTATCAGGGTTAGGCGAAACACCTTGATCTGTAATTACATGCCCAAGATAAGCGACTTCTCGCCGCAAGAACTCACATTTGTCAGGTTGTAATTTTAAATTAGCCTCTCTGAATTTACAGAAGATTAGTTCAAGTTTTTTCACGTGCGACTCAAGATCATGAGAGTACACAATACAGTCATCTAAATATATATAGCAATGAAGACCTTGTAGTCCAGAAAGAACAGAATTCGTCAGTCTTTGGAAGGTTGATGGGGCGTTTTTGCAAAAGGCATACGTGTGAATTCAAAATGCCCAGAATCACCATTAGTGGTAACACTGAAGCCCATTTTTTCAATATCTTTAGAATCTAAGCAAATTTGATGAAATCCAGAGGCTAAGTCTAGTGTACTAAAATATTTGGAATGACCTAATTGATCGAGAATATCTGTAATGAGGGGAAGAGGATAAACTTCAGAAACAGTGACATCATTTAATCGGTGATAGTCAATAACAATTCGCGACTTTTGCTTACAAGAAGCATCAAATTTTTTTGGGACAACCTAAACTGGGGCATTCCAAGGCGAAGTGGAGGGTCTGATAATATTTTGGTCAAACATTTTCTTAATTTGCTTCTCGACTTCATCTTTATGTATCTCGGGAAAACGGTATGACTTTACATGTATAGGAGGTGCATTCCCGGTATTAATAGAATGTCGAATACTGTTTGTATGGGTTAAGAATTCACCATCAAGATGAAATATATCTGTGTATTCTCAAGATGAAATATATCTATCTAACGACGTGTATCTCAAAAATATATCTGTGTATTCTCAAGATGAAATATATCTATCTAACGACGTGTATCTCAAAAGATACACGTCGTTAGTGCTTTTCTTTCTTGGGAATTTAAATGAGAGCATCGTATTTGTTAATGCACTTTTTGGGAACGATCAATATTTAAAGAATTTAAGTTATGAATAATTTCTTTATAAGTGTTATCTAATTTTGACGACATACGTTGGTATGGAGTCAATTGAACCTGAAAGTTTTTAATTTCGATTTCGTTTTCCGTAGTGTTTAAGATGGTAACGTTAACTCTATTATTTGGCTTTAACATTACAATACAATTAGCCAAAAATACGCATTCGCAAACTTTCTGATGTAAAACTAAGGCTTCTTTACAATCACCTACTTCTAATAAATTGGCTACTTGGCACTCAATTACCATCTCCGACCGTGGAGGTATAACGTATAGTGGTTTACTAAAATAAAAGGGTATTGCATGACCTTGTAAATTAAGAGAACTAATAGAGTATTGTATATCTACGGTAAAATGTTGTATAAAATCGCTACCTATAATACCATCATAATGTAAACTAATTGTGTCGTCAATTGCATGAAACAAAAAACTAAATGCTATCTTACTCTTAGAAGA
This sequence comes from Parnassius smintheus behrii, assembly GCA_036936625.1. NCBI lineage: Eukaryota > Metazoa > Arthropoda > Insecta > Lepidoptera > Papilionidae > Parnassius > Parnassius smintheus. The sequence continues at coordinate 7,170,364 of JAUPFT010000015.1, read as the reverse complement.
AATCTGGTATTCGAAATCAATCTTAATAGACCCAAGAGATGAGCAAGTGGAGTCATTATCACTGAGACCCTTCATTGTAATTATATCAGTCCCTAGAACTGGTTGATTTAATAAACTAGAATATTTCACAATAGAAATCGAAGAACCAGTATCGATAAGAAGACATAGGGGCTTTTCATTAAAATTAGTCTTTAACATAACGTGAGGCAGAGAAATATTATTATTAATATTATTTATTGTATACGTTTTCTCGCGTGTGCCAACCCTAGAGAGTGACGTAGATTTTTCACAATTTATGACGTCACGTTGGCAACCATTCAATTTTTCAGTACAAAAGTTATTAGAAATTGAGACATCATTTTTATTTCTTTGAGTCTCTGATTTTTTTATTACTCTGTGTTAAAAATAACTTAGGAACACAGGAATCGAGTCTTTTATTTGAAGTGGAGCATGTTAATTCAGACGAAGGTGCATTAAAATTAGAATCCTGTGCAACCGAGAATTGACCACAGGTGCGACCTTGAGACTCCATTGAAGACTCGTTGAACGTAGAATTTAAAATATGTTCATTAATATTTTTTGGCATCCGTGTTTTATAAAATAATTTAGGAGCACGGGATATATTAATAGTTTTCGTGTCATTTAAATTAATGATACGTTCCGGCAGACACGGCACCGAAACCCTGTTTAGTTTAAATTATTATTGTTATTTTCAGAGGCGCAAGCAACATGTACATTAGAGCGATTATTGTCTGGCACATTACTAGTGCTCGGTACTCGTGTACTTGATAGTGCAGTACACTCATCGGGGCGTATATTATTGGTTTTAAACTTGAGCTTGCGACACTCGCTTATTAAATGGCCTTTCTTTTTGCAATATGCACATATTTTATTAGGATTAAAATTAGAATGAGGTTTATTATAATAATTACTTGGATTATTTGAATTTTTATTACGCAATGAATTAGAATTAGAGTTAAGATGATGAAGGTTAGGATAGGAAACCTTTGATTTATTTTTGTAGCACTCGGAAGAAGTGTGTCCGAGTTTGTGGCAAATTGAGCACGATTTAGATGAGTGCAGCGATAATTTACTTAACTTAAATAACTTTTCTTCCTCGATAGCATGCGTAATCGCCTCAGATAAAGTTCGAGGGTTCCTACAGCGTACAATATGCGAATAACTAGAATTCATGCCCAATAAGAAGGTATTTAAAGCTAAGTCTTCCATCGCTGTAAGTCTACCTAAAAGTTCTTTTTCATCCTCACAGCTGTAGTGAACGTCGGATTGAATCCGCGTAAGGCACGATTCAATCCTTAATGAATACTGTGTCACATCTTCGGAAGACAACTGTTTACAATTTTGTAGGTCTACAAGTAAATGCGTTGAATGTTTTTTCTCTCCGAATGTTAATTTAAGAAATTGTTTTAATTCGTGCCAACTACTAAATTTCTTTAAGCAACAAGCTAATTGTGCTTTTCCTTCAAGTTGGGACACAATATATTTAATCAAAACATTCTGTCGGTCTGTACTTGCCAATGAAATTGCATTTTCGCAATTCGTAAGAAATGCTGGCAAAGACTCGCGATCCCCATTGTAGGGCTTAACGAATTTGATAAGGACTGAAAGGGTGATTTTTTCGGACATTTTTAATTTAATATTTTTTAGTGTTGGATTTGATACCGACAGTGGACTATCTGAGGAATCAGAGTTCGAAATTTTAACTTCTTCTGCTTTTACCTTTTTACAGAACGTTAATTAATAGGTAATATTTTTAAAATACAGTACAGATCATCAGAACACAACAAAATATGTTAAACAAATAAATATTAAAACACAATGTCTTAATGATAAAATAAATCTCTTATAATTGTTTACTTTTTTAGATTAAATCACTTTCACTTGTTTCACTTTAATTAATAACTTTAGAAACTTTAATTTTATATTATATAAAAATTACTCACAAAATGTAGATTCTCACGAACATCTTGGTTTTCCAAAGCGTGTCAGTTAATTTGACACTGCAGCGATGACGTCAATTGCAGCGGTAGCTTCAGTACCTATTCGACGACTCAGGAAGTCTTAAATTACGACGCTACCTCGAAATCACGTTGCATTGTCCGTGAAGAGACCTTACACGTGGTGATGATGGTGATGATGCAAGGTCTGATGTTGGTGGCGAGTCAAATTGTCCGGTGATCCGATAGTGCAATGGGTTGTGATGCGGGCTCACACTCGAAAGTGGAGACTTATCGTCGACCACGATGGAGCAGCAGGAGTTTCTGAATGATGCGGTGCGGGCTCGCGCTTAGTAGCGGAGTCTTATCGTCGAGCACGATGGAGCAGCAGGAGTTTCTGAATGATGCGGTGCGGGCTCGCGCTTAGTAGCGGAGTCTTATCGTCGACCACGATGGAGCAGCAGGAGTTTCTGAATGATGCGGTGCGGGCTCGCGCTTAGTAGCGGAGTCTTATCGTCGACCACGATGGAGCAGCAGGAGTTTCTGAATGATGCGGTGCGGGCTCGCGCTTAGTAGTGGAGTCTTATCGTCGACCACGATGGAGCAGCAGGAGTTCCTGAATGATGCGGTGCGGGCTCGCGCTTAGTAGTGGAGTCTTATCGTCGACCACGATGGAGCAGCAGGAGTTTCTGAATGATGCGGTGCGGGCTCGCGCTTAGTAGCGGAGTCTTATCGTCGACCACGATGGAGCAGCAGGAGTTTCTGAATGATGCGGTGCGGGGTCGCGCTTAGTAGCGGAGTCTTATCGTCGACCACGATGGAGCAGCAGGAGTTTCTGAATGATGCGGTGCGGGCTCGCGCTTAGTAGTGGAGTCTTATCGTCGACCACGATGGAGCAGCAGGAGTTTCTGAATGATGCGGTGCGGGCTCGCGCTTAGTAGCGGAGTCTTATCGTCGACCACGATGGAGCAGCAGGAGTTTCTGAATGATGCGGTGCGGGCTCGCGCTTAGTAGCGGAGTCTTATCGTCGAGCACGATGGAGCAGCAGGAGTTTCTGAATGATGCGGTGCGGGCTCGCGCTTAGTAGTGGAGTCTTATCGTCGACCACGATGGAGCAGCAGGAGTTTCTGAATGATGCGGTGCGGGCTCGCGCTTAGTAGTGGAGTCTTATCGTCGACCACGATGGAGCAGCAGGAGTTTCTGAATGATGCGGTGCGGGCTCGCGCTTAGTAGTGGAGTCTTATCGTCGACCACGATGGAGCAGCAGGAGTTTCTGAATGATGCGGTGCGGGCTCGCGCTTAGTAGCGGAGTCTTATCGTCGACCACGATGGAGCAGCAGGAGTTTCTGAATGATGCGGTGCGGGCTCGCGCTTAGTAGCGGAGTCTTATCGTCGACCACGATGGAGCAGCAGGAGTTTCTGAATGATGCGGTGCGGGCTCGCGCTTAGTAGTGGAGTCTTATCGTCGACCAAGATGGAGCAGCAGGAGTTTCTGAATGATGCGGTGCGGGCTCGCGCTTAGTAGTGGAGTCTTATCGTCGACCACGATGGAGCAGCAGGAGTTTCTGAATGATGCGGTGCGGGCTCGCGCTTAGTAGTGGAGTCTTATCGTCGACCACGATGGAGCAGCAGGAGTTTCTGAATGATGCGGTGCGGGCTCGCGCTTAGTAGCGGAGTCTTATCGTCGAGCACGATGGAGCAGCAGGAGTTTCTGAATGATGCGGTGCGGGCTCGCGCTTAGTAGTGGAGTCTTATCGTCGACCACGATGGAGCAGCAGGAGTTTCTGAATGATGCGGTGCGGGCTCGCGCTTAGTAGCGGAGTCTTATCGTCGACCACGATGGAGCAGCAGGAGTTTCTGAATGATGCGGTGCGGGGTCGCGCTTAGTAGCGGAGTCTTATCGTCGACCACGATGGAGCAGCAGGAGTTTCTGAATGATGCGGTGCGGGCTCGCGCTTAGTAGTGGAGTCTTATCGTCGACCACGATGGAGCAGCAGGAGTTTCTGAATGATGCGGTGCGGGCTCGCGCTTAGTAGCGGAGTCTTATCGTCGACCACGATGGAGCAGCAGGAGTTTCTGAATGATGCGGTGCGGCCTTGCGCTTAGTAGTGGAGTCTTATCGTCGACCACGATGGAGCAGCAGGAGTTTCTGAATGATGCGGTGCGGGCTCGCGCTTAGTAGCGGAGTCTTATCGTCGACCACGATGGAGCAGCAGGAGTTTCTGAATGATGCGGTGCGGGCTCGCGCTTAGTAGTGGAGTCTTATCGTCGACCACGATGGAGCAGCAGGAGTTTCTGAATGATGCGGTGCGGGCTCGCGCTTAGTAGCGGAGTCTTATCGTCGACCACGATGGAGCAGCAGGAGTTTCTGAATGATGCGGTGCGGGCTCGCGCTTAGTAGTGGAGTCTTATCGTCGACCACGATGGAGCAGCAGGAGTTTCTGAATGATGCGGTGCGGGCTCGCGCTTAGTAGTGGAGTCTTATCGTCGACCACGATGGAGCAGCAGGAGTTTCTGAATGATGCGGTGCGGGCTCGCGCTTAGTAGTGGAGTCTTATCGTCGACCACGATGGAGCAGCAGGAGTTTCTGAATGATGCGGTGCGGGCTCGCGCTTAGTAGCGGAGTCTTATCGTCGACCACGATGGAGCAGCAGGAGTTTCTGAATGATGCGGTGCGGGCTCGCGCTTAGTAGCGGAGTCTTATCGTCGACCACGATGGAGCAGCAGGAGTTTCTGAATGATGCGGTGCGGTCTCGCGCTTAGTAGTGGAGTCTTATCGTCGACCAAGATGGAGCAGCAGGAGTTTCTGAATGATGCGGTGCGGGCTCGCGCTTAGTAGTGGAGTCTTATCGTCGACCACGATGGAGCAGCAGGAGTTTCTGAATGATGCGGTGCGGGCTCGCGCTTAGTAGTGGAGTCTTATCGTCGACCACGATGGAGCAGCAGGAGTTTCTGAATGATGCGGTGCGGGCTCGCGCTTAGTAGCGGAGTCTTATCGTCGACCACGATGGAGCAGCAGGAGTTTCTGAATGATGCGGTGCGGGCTCGCGCTTAGTAGCGGAGTCTTATCGTCGACCACGATGGAGCAGCAGGAGTTTCTGAATGATGCGGTGCGGGCTCGCGCTTAGTAGTGGAGTCTTATCGTCGACCACGATGGAGCAGCAGGAGTTTCTTAATGATGCGGTGCGGGCTCGCGCTTAGTAGCGGAGTCTTATCGTCGAGCACGATGGAGCAGCAGGAGTTTCTGAATGATGCGGTGCGGGCTCGCGCTTAGTAGCGGAGTCTTATCGTCGACCACGATGGAGCAGCAGGAGTTTCTGAATGATGCGGTGCGGGCTCGCGCTTAGTAGCGGAGTCTTATCGTCGACCACGATGGAGCAGCAGGAGTTTCTGAATGATGCGGTGCGGGCTCGCGCTTAGTAGTGGAGTCTTATCGTCGACCAAGATGGAGCAGCAGGAGTTTCTGAATGATGCGGTGCGGGCTCGCGCTTAGTAGTGGAGTCTTATCGTCGACCACGATGGAGCAGCAGGAGTTTCTGAATGATGCGGTGCGGGCTCGCGCTTAGTAGCGGAGTCTTATCGTCGACCACGATGGAGCAGCAGGAGTTTCTGAATGATGCGGTGCGGGCTCGCGCTTAGTAGTGGAGTCTTATCGTCGACCACGATGGAGCAGCAGGAGTTTCTGAATGATGCGGTGCGGGCTCGCGCTTAGTAGCGGAGTCTTATCGTCGACCACGATGGAGCAGCAGGAGTTTCTGAATGATGCGGTGCGGGCTCGCGCTTAGTAGCGGAGTCTTATCGTCGAGCACGATGGAGCAGCAGGAGTTTCTGAATGATGCGGTGCGGGCTCGCGCTTAGTAGCGGAGTCTTATCGTCGACCACGATGGAGCAGCAGGAGTTTCTGAATGATGCGGTGCGGGCTCGCGCTTAGTAGCGGAGTCTTATCGTCGACCACGATGGAGCAGCAGGAGTTTCTGAATGATGCGGTGCGGGCTCGCGCTTAGTAGCGGAGTCTTATCGTCGACCACGATGGAGCAGCAGGAGTTTCTGAATGATGCGGTGCGGGCTCGCGCTTAGTAGTGGAGTCTTATCGTCGACCACGATGGAGCAGCAGGAGTTTCTGAATGATGCGGTGCGGGCTCGCGCTTAGTAGTGGAGTCTTATCGTCGACCACGATGGAGCAGCAGGAGTTTCTGAATGATGCGGTGCGGGCTCGCGCTTAGTAGCGGAGTCTTATCGTCGAGCACGATGGAGCAGCAGGAGTTTCTGAATGATGCGGTGCGGGCTCGCGCTTAGTAGCGGAGTCTTATCGTCGACCACGATGGAGCAGCAGGAGTTTCTGAATGATGCGGTGCGGGCTCGCGCTTAGTAGCGGAGTCTTATCGTCGACCACGATGGAGCAGCAGGAGTTTCTGAATGATGCGGTGCGGGCTCGCGCTTAGTAGTGGAGTCTTATCGTCGACCAAGATGGAGCAGCAGGAGTTTCTGAATGATGCGGTGCGGGCTCGCGCTTAGTAGTGGAGTCTTATCGTCGACCACGATGGAGCAGCAGGAGTTTCTGAATGATGCGGTGCGGGCTCGCGCTTAGTAGCGGAGTCTTATCGTCGACCACGATGGAGCAGCAGGAGTTTCTGAATGATGCGGTGCGGGCTCGCGCTTAGTAGTGGAGTCTTATCGTCGACCACGATGGAGCAGCAGGAGTTTCTGAATGATGCGGTGCGGGCTCGCGCTTAGTAGCGGAGTCTTATCGTCGACCACGATGGAGCAGCAGGAGTTTCTGAATGATGCGGTGCGGGCTCGCGCTTAGTAGCGGAGTCTTATCGTCGACCACGATGGAGCAGCAGGAGTTTCTGAATGATGCGGTGCGGGCTCGCGCTTAGTAGTGGAGTCTTATCGTCGACCACGATGGAGCAGCAGGAGTTTCTGAATGATGCGGTGCGGGCTCGCGCTTAGTAGCGGAGTCTTATCGTCGAGCACGATGGAGCAGCAGGAGTTTCTGAATGATGCGGTGCGGGCTCGCGCTTAGTAGCGGAGTCTTATCGTCGACCACGATGGAGCAGCAGGAGTTTCTGAATGATGCGGTGCGGGCTCGCGCTTAGTAGCGGAGTCTTATCGTCGACCACGATGGAGCAGCAGGAGTTTCTGAATGATGCGGTGCGGGCTCGCGCTTAGTAGTGGAGTCTTATCGTCGACCAAGATGGAGCAGCAGGAGTTTCTGTATGATGCGGTGCGGGCTCGCGCTTAGTAGTGGAGTCTTATCGTCGACCACGATGGAGCAGCAGGAGTTTCTGAATGATGCGGTGCGGGCTCGCGCTTAGTAGTGGAGTCTTATCGTCGACCACGATGGAGCAGCAGGAGTTTCTGAATGATGCGGTGCGGGCTCGCGCTTAGTAGCGGAGTCTTATCGTCGAGCACGATGGAGCAGCAGGAGTTTCTGAATGATGCGGTGCGAGCTCGCGCTTAGTAGCGGAGTCTTATCGTCGACCACGATGGAGCAGCAGGAGTTTCTGAATGATGCGGTGCGGGTTCGCGCTTAGTAGTGGAGTCTTATCGTCGACCACAAGTGCAACTGTGCGGGCTGAGGCACATGTACCCAAGACTTGCCGTCGACAGCTGGCACCTTACCCAAGGACTGTGGTGATGAACGCTAAGGTTCACGGAGCCAAATAAGTATTAGGCGGGAATTCCTTGTCGCGACGTGCCTAACACCTAGGAATCCCAGTACTTTAATTGCTTTCCCAGGATATCCCACTTCTGACACCAAAATTGTTAGGATGGCTCGTCTGGGGTCCTTTTTAAAAAAAAGACACCTTTACTGCTGCAAAACTAATTTAATTTAATTTACACTTTGGAATATTATAAACTATAACAAAGTTGTGTACCGAACAGAGGTTAGAGTTTGACTGATTAAATTATATGAAAAATCACTTTTATATACTTTACATAATGCTTACAACAACAATTACTACCTTGTACATCGGTTCATAACTGTGCGTAGGGTATGGTGCACTAGTTAAGTTACTACGAAACAAATAATGATTATTGCATCAACGCCCTTCCCTTTACCGCAAAAACACAGAGCTCGTCTTGTCTAAAGCAGGCAAGAGTTTTTTCTTTGTCAGCGCCAGAGCATTGTACACAGTTTGTGTGTAGAAACGACACGAATTCTTACATAGACCCGGCGACTTTTCTTAGCGTGTAAAAGCGCCCCAAAGAGGTAACATTTCGCTTAGTCAACTCTTACAACGAATTCTATCTTACAAGGCCACACGGGTTTTTTTTTTCTCGGAGATGTGATTGTCCTCCCAACCTTATTAAATACATAGGACTTTTAATTATCAAAGACTTTTATAATATATACAACTAGACCGGTAGTTAGAACAAAAACTGTGTCTTAACTTGTGGATCGTGCGGGTGCGGGTAGCTGACACGGTAAATATGCCATGCAGTTGTATTTGCATTTACGACTGTAACTATTTTTAGGTAAATACGAAATAAATCTACGTACTTGTCTGAAATAAACCTTGATTTACGTTGATATAGTGCGCGCATGAATAATGACATTGTTTTCTTAGTTACATTAAACATAATCAGTGTTAAAATGTCGAAAACAACGTAGGTGGTTGATGGTGAAAACAAAGATATAGGGTCGGCCTACACGTAACACAACCACACCACATCGCAGCGACTGTGGTCACGTGTGAATAGTGTCGCTGCAGCTTTTTGTAGTGCATTGTGGTTGCGTTGCAACCCTAGCCGTGGCGTCGACGCAATTTTCTGTTTGCGATGCGGCCGGCCGCTGGTTCCGTGTGGTTCCGCGTGGTTCCGTAGTGGTTGCGTTGTTTTCGGTATCACCCACGCAGTCGATAATGACGGAAAAATATGGTACGTGTAAATTGTACTATTCATTTCCAATACAAAATGCGCCCGCCCACGTGTTGTAGTTGTGGTACGTGTGGATAGACCTTAATTCTTCTCGCTCGCTCGCAATCGCTAAGGCCTCATGCCCGCAAGACGGTTTTTCGCTGGAGCTAAGCCCGGCGTCAAACCGGATCTACATCCGATGGTCAGTGTTGTATACGACACTATGAAGTCAATAACACGACGCTAGTGCTAGCGCCTGCTCTCCGCGCTACCTGGCACGGTGCTCGCCTCGCCTACGCCCGGTGCGAGGTGTTCCAGTGGAGATGGAGTATAGGAGTGCACGTACATGATACCAGACCTACGCCCGGCGCGTGCCGACTACCTACGCACAACGCCATATTATGAAAATCAACCACAAATTATTAATTAATTTGGCAGAAGAGAGGCCAGTGTTGTAGGATTATACTGCGGAAGTTTATAAAAATTCTCTTCATGTTTCATTAGTTGCTTCTGTATGAAATGCACCATAACTTTCTCTTTCTGTTAACATGGTATGTACCCAATATCATTTTATATTTTTTTAGTCTTTTTTTAGCTTTTTATGCATGTACCACGCAATAATTTTACTCTTTTTAACACTCAACATTTTGTACGTCCACAATTCACAGAATAAAAAGGGCGAATGAAGGCTGCACCTCCATGAAACCGGGTCGTGTACAAACCGTCTTGTGTGCAAGTTCGGACGGTTTCTACCCGGCGCTAGCAAAAGTCCGGGCCGTGTTAAAACCGTCTCATAGACATGAGGCCTAAAAGAATTACGAAGAAACGACCGTAGCTTAGAGCGCAATATATTTTTATATTTTTATAGATTAAGGCAATGAATAATAAAAGCAATCCTCGCCTGGTAGTAAATTACAAAATAAAATAGTCGTTAATTCATATGGTGATGATCATTTTCCGCACACAAATCTCTCTGGATTGATACCACTCTCGTACCTCTTTGCTGCTTCATTCGTTTGATGAAAATTAAAGTGTACGATACCGGTACAATACTGGTACAGTACCAGTATTGTTCCGCTACAATACCAGTACAAATATCAGTTGTTATGCCTACGTGTCCATCTGGTTAGATACTACATACCTTGTTAGTAGATTTAAAAATGGCCACTTCAAAAACGAAATATTAATTTCTTATATCTAAAAAATAAATATATTTCATTTCAATACCAATGTCTGCTGCCAAGCAAATGTAACATTTTAAAATAAATTATATTGCACAAAAATTATTTACCGTAACCGTTATAGGCTGTAATAATCAAAAGTCCACTACTACTAAGCATATGCCTTCCTCATTGATAGCTTCGTAGGGGGAATATTTGCTGTAGTTGCCAAGCTTGGCGCGCGGGAAAGCAAACGCAGTATTTTTTATTATTAGGAGGAAGCTACTGCTCATCTCAAAAGAGCCGTGGTAGCTCAGATGGTTAACGCTCGCTGTAAATATAACAGAACGCGAGTAACCCGGGTTCGATCCCCGCTGGCACCAAAGAAATTGTTAATTGCAATTTTAAGTGCTGATTTACCACGTGCTCGGCGGTGAAGGAAAACACCGTCAGGAAACCTGCATGTCTGAAGAATAAGAGAAAAAATATTTCGAAAACATGTGTAGTTCGCCAACACACATTGGGGCAGCGCGGAGGACACTTCCGTGCCCTAAAACCCTCTCAGAAATGAGGGGAGGCCTGTGCCCAGCAGTGGGACATATAGATCCTCTATATGTCCCACTACTACTGTAACTTTACTTTACTCTTTACTGCTCATCTTTTTATTTCTTGCCTCTGTCACTTCTTACGTGACCCACGGAACGACAGTAGTGGATATTCTTATAACGCCACTATACGTTAGATTGTTTTAGTTACATGAAAAAAAAATCCCCGTAACATAATAACGCTCGATTTCTCACGTAAACACGTAGGAGTCATTTGACAGGCATACCTCGTGACCTCCTTTCTTCACTCTGAGAGGAACTTCTGGGGCGGAGGCATTTTAATTTGATAAGACAGGAATGTTAATTAAATTTTATTATTATCGTTTCCTTTATGTATATAAAATACACTTATCGTACCTGTAGTGTCTCGCGCCAAGTACACGTTCAACATATGTATATGTGTGTAAACGTGTAGGCGTGAGACTACAGTGTTTATATTCTCGAATCAGATGTCAACATAACCTCACCTAATTTTTTACTTCATATTTATTAATTATTATGGACACGTCAACACTTTATACAGTCATTCATCATTGTGTGTATTAATTGTTTCCATATAACTATTGACTAAACATTATTTCGATCTTTAAATTATTCAATACTTTTCATACGAGCGTACGAGCACGGAGTCCACCTGATGGTAAGTAGATACAATGGCCCATATACATCTATGTATAAAAATACTTTGTCAACCCTAAAGTCGAAGATGGAATGCCTCATTTCCAGTAAAAAGGGCCTCCAGTAAAGAAACTCTGAGCATAGCCCCATATCTCGCTAAGCGACAGCGAGTTTTCTCATACTGGCAATATTAAAGAACCATGTCTCAGATCCATATGAATAGATCCAATATAAAAATTCCTTAAGCAATTAACTTGTAATGTCATTTCAATTTTTTAATCCTTGATTGCTGTACTTGTTCTCAGATTATCGGTGTAAAGTAGCAGCTTGATGCTGCTGTGTTTTGTATACTGGGTGACATCGCATTCGACACTTTGATTCTTAATTGAACATCCATGTAGCTGTCTATAGGATACATTATCACTTATATGAAATGTATGGCATCCTTATACTTTAAAATAAAAATATTGTTCAGGAACACTAAAATAGAAGAACTTGGCGGACTACACATGACCTCAAAATATTATTTTCCTTAGATATGTGTATTTACTCACTATGTTTACCCTGCCGAGTGATAAATCGACAGTAAATATTGCCATTACCAATTTTATCAGTACCGGTGAGGGTCGAACTTGGGTCACTCGTGTATTGTGACATTACGAAAAACACTTTTCCCCTGTATCCCCTTTATGCCAAATGATGGCGTAAGAATCCATAACCCCATATCATCCCGTTGGTGGTCGCTAAAGGCGACAGAGTAAATAAAAACAGGAGATGTACAGCCAGCATTTTCCTTATAATAACTAAAAGCGTTCTAGGTGCGACCCGAAAGGTCCACAGGTCTAGCTTCCCAGTGGAAATAATAAAAAATATCATGTGTTTTAATATTTTATACAATTTTTCATTCGGCACAAAAAACGACTTGACCGATTTTTCTCAAAATTTAATGAGGTCTAAGTTACATAATTATGCCCTAAATGAAACTGGTCCCATGTTAATATAACTCTTTGTTCTCGAGATACACGAGGCGAAATTTGAATAAGAACATACATAAATACATACGTACATGTGCACACACGAATATACTATATAATATTTAAAAACCATACTATTCGACTCCAAAGACCTTGAAACGTGGAGATATGTTAAAATTCCAATTTGCAAAATCGGACCCATTACAATAACTTCCCACTGGGAAGTTAAAAAACAAAGAAATTTGTATATCCTTATGACCACACGATAGAAATGAAAACAAAAAGTAATATTATTAAAAAAAAATGGCGACGCGACGATTCTTGAAGAATGGTTTCGCACCGCGCAGCGCGCTGACATGAGACGCATCAGGACGTCGCGGAGCGCATGGTGATCTCACTGCGACACGCGGCTTCGCTAAAGCGCTTATTACACTATACAATTTTTAGGAAATCTAATTAGGAACCTAAATTGGAAGCTAGTGATCACACTACACTAAATTGAATTCTAAATCGTGACGAACCGCATTCGTAAAGAAGTATCGACGGGGTTGGACGTTTGATCGATGGCGCCGTATTTATCAAAACAGCAGAAAATAGGACTTGCCTTAGCCATGGTGGGAACAATGGATATTAAAAAAGAGAAAAGAGTACTTGTCATTGAAAAAAAACTGTCCAAAATGAATGTAATTATATATTTTTAGATTCTAAGCAGTTTTTTTATAGGATAGGGTGACAAACTAGCACACAGTCCACCTGATGATAAGTGGTTGCTGCGGCCCATGGACATCTACATCCATTTCCGATTACAAATCAAAATGCAGATGCGTTGTCACCTGTGACGACTAAGATGGAATGCCTCGTTTCCAGTAAAAAGGGTCTCCGGTTCTCTACACTCGCCATACGAAACACAGCAACATTAAGCTACTATTTTACGCTGGTATTCTGTGGGAGCGTGGTGCTTCCTCGGTCGAGCCGACCCATTCGTGCTACAACTATACTACTAATATAACTGCAACATGGCTCTACCACCTATAAAACAGTTTGAATATTTGTTAAGTTTAGTATCCAAACATATTGAAAAAGAAGTCACGATATTTCGATAAAGTGTGAGTACGAAAGAATGTTTGATGGTGACATTACGTTTTATAGCCACCGGAAATTAATATTAAGATTTAAAGTACTGCTCTCTGATATCAGACTTCTATCAAAACTTCAAGACATCCGCTTGTATCAAAGCGCGGGCGCCGACTGGTTGTTCTAAATCGTAATGTTGCGATTACACTGTCCTAAATTGTAAACAATTTAGGAAGTAGAGCGATTGGGACCTCCAATTTGACTAAATCGGATCCTAACTGTTCTAACTACGATTACACCTTCCTATTTCCTAATTAGATTTCCTAAAAATTGTATAATGTAATAAGCGCTTAAGGTGCAGAGCCGCTCTTGTGCACTGTGTCTACCGACGAAGCACGGAAGCGTCGTGCGCGTGCGGCGTAACGAGACGCCGCGGAGTATTTTCAAATTATGTCAATAAATTCTGTATCTTTTTGTGATTTTTTTTAGGTGCGCGCGCGTCGCGTCGCGTCACGTCTCGGTGTGAACTGACCCTTATTGGAACGATGCAATCTTTGTCAGACAGTAAATGTGACTGATGACGACCAGAGCCGAGGAAACCCGATTCAGCATCACCGACCTGAGCATGACGGTTCACTTTTGTTCACTGTTCAGAAAGAAGGCAGAAAGAAGTTTTCTCTTCAACAACAGTGGCTGCCAACCTGCCGTGACAACTGTTACAAATATTGCTTCTATGAAGCAACGTAAGAGACATGCTTTTGTTCAGCAGTGGACTTTCGAGCTGTAACGAATGACTGATGAATACTTTTCTGCTAAGCAATCACGGCTATTTGTCCTATAAATTGTAACTCGTAAATTTCCACAGACATAAATCTCAAAACCCGCTGCTTTCGATTAGCCTATCTAGTTTACGGTAACGATTAATGCGTTGTGCCTACACATGGTCAAGAAAAGGACTTAAATATTTCTTTTAAATAATCGTCACTGAATATATTTTAATTTACTGTTGTAAAACTCTTAGAAATCCTATGAAATCAGTCAATTAGAACAGATACTGCATGCACAAATGTTATTAATGGGAATTTTTTTTATTATCATTACAATTGGTAAGCGGATAAGCGATCATAGAACCAAAAGTTTTTTTTAAATATAGAATAAAGGTGACAAACGAGCAGACAGTCCACCTGATGGTAAGTGCATGCTGTGGCCCAGAAAAATCTACATACAGTGATCCTTGACTGAATCAAAGTCATACCTGAGGTCTATTAAAGAATGCCTCTTTTTAAATAAAAAATGCCCCCAGTTCTCTACAGTCATCATATTGCTGCTATTTTATGCTGGTATTCTGAGAGGAGTACTACTACCCAGGTAGATTCCGACCCATTTGAGATACAACTAATGTAGCCGCAGCGTGGCTCTACCGTTATACTCTATTTGTAACGTAAGACACCTGACTCTTTTCGTAGGTCGTTCATATTACTATCAAGACTGATAATGAAGAATGGAAATTTAAAAAAAATACAAACGCTATTATAACGTTACTAATATACCCTTTTGTCACTCCCATTAAGTTAAAAATGCTTGTGTTGGGAGTGGTTGTGTTAGTAGTCGAATGACATGTGGCGACGCACACATTTATTTATTTATTTTATTTAAAGAAATAATTATTATTTCACAGATATGTACCTATGTATACAATTTAATATTAATATTATAATATTTATTACATTTGTATATCTACAATACAATTACAGTCACACACACATATATATTATACTATTTCTATTTATTATAGTAAATTTTATTTTAGTATTGTATTAAAGTATAATTCTCGGTGCCGGCCGGTTGAAGTACATTGGAAACAAACATTCGTTTTAATTATTATCAACACCGTGTACCTGAGTACGTTCAACGGCCAGCCAGTCGCAATCAGATCGTGTGACGCGAATACTGTGCCGCTTGCGCCTACGCCGAACTTTGCTCTTACGCATAACAAATATTATTTGAGTGTTCATTTCTATTTTATGTTAGTGACTGTAAACTGTGAATTCTGCTATAATCTCTAATCTGTTTGTAATCGTATAATTTCGTATTTATAATCGCCTTCTGCTTCTTCATGTGAGACTGTTTTTGTGTGTTGTACCGTGAAATATATAACTGTCCAACCGTGACTTATTTGTTTATTCCGGTGACGGACTTACCATCAGGTACCTTACTACCACAACTACATTATTCTCCATAACTTGTGACCCCGAGCAGAACATTTAAGAAAGATGAGCAGTGACGGTAGTGACACAACGCAATCGCAAAGAAGGGCGCGGACAACGAAAAAGTGTGAGCGCGTGTCCATTGACTCGCACGATAATGCATCAGAAATATTTCGTGTTGGCGTGAGAATACCACCGTTTTGGCCGGAAAAACCAACGATATGGTTTTCACAAATTGAAGGTCAGTTTAGCATATCGAGAATTACGGATGACTTGACGAAATTCCACTACGTTCTTTCACATTTGGACCGGCAGTATGCAGTAGAGGTAGAAGATATTATTACTTCGCCTCCAGCCACGGGGAAGTACGAGAAACTCAAAAGTGAGCTAAACAAGCGTCTTTCTATTTCGAAAGAAAAACAAGTGAAGCAGCTCCTACAGTCGGAAGAGTTAGGTGATCGTAAGCCATCACAGTTCCTGCGTCACCTGCAACACCTCGCTGGCCCTACGATACCAGACGATTTTTGAGGTCACTTTGGACGAGCCGCCTTCCAAGCAACCTTCAGACCATCATCGCATCCCAAATGAGCCTGTCCCTCAGCGAACTCGCTGACCTGGCAGACAGGGTCCACGACATCTCACCGGCATCGCCGTTGGTTGCAGCAACATCCAGCTCCAGAGTGGACTCCACATTGGATATTATGGCACGGCAGATCATGGAACTGACAAAACAGGTTAGTGCACTCACAACGAGACTTAGCGACCGCTCTCGCCCCCGCCAACGACAGACGTCACGTGGGCGAAGCCGTACGCCATCGAGAAGGTCCCAGTCTAATTATAGGAAGTTCCCCAACTGCTGGTACCATCACAAATATGGCAGCAAAGCGAAGAGGTGCATCCAACCATGTGACTACAGGACGGGAAATGCTACAGGCAATCTATAATGGCGACTGAAGATTGCCCGTCCCCTACTACTGGTCGCCTTTTCGTGACAGATCGCAGATCGCGAGTTCAATTCCTGGTGGACACTGGAAGCGACTTATGCGTCTTCCCGCGATCTGCGCTTCATCAACGACGTGCGAAGACGGACTACCAACTGTGTGCAGCCAACGGTTCGCCAATAAACACATATGGTTATGTTGAGCTCAATCTTAATTTAGGCCTACGTAGAGACTTTGTGTGGCGCTTTACTGTAGCTGATGTAACTAAAGCTATTATAGGCGTAGATTTTTTGTCACATTTTAACCTTATTGTCGACGTTCGTAATAAGCTTTTAATTGATGCCACTACTAAATTATCAGCTGTAGCTTCTATTGCTTCTAACGATAGCCATATTTTGAGTGTAAAGGTCGTGACTGGTGATTCTAAATTTCATAAAATACTTTCTGAATTTCCAGAACTGACACGACCGGCAGGCGCTCATCGCACACCCAAGCATCACACAGTACATCACATCCGTACCACGCCAGGCCCTCCAGTATCGTGTACACCACGCAGACTCGCCCCGGACAAGCTGAAAATTGCCAAACTCGAGTTCGAGGCAATGTTGGCAAATGGAACTGCTCGTCCTTCCCAGAGCCCCTGGTCGTCACCACTACACCTCGCTCCCAAAAAGGATAATGGTTGGCGACCATGCGGTGACTATCGCATGCTCAACGCCCGGACAGTGCCAGATAAGTACCCTATCCGACACATACATGACTTTGCCCACAATTTATCTGGTTGCAAATTTTTTTCAACAATAGATCTGGTGAAGGCATATAACCAGATACCAATCTTTGAGGCGGACATTCCCAAATCTGCCATTACGACACCTTTTGGACTCTTCGAGTTCCCATATATGACGTTTGGATTACGCGGGGCTAGTCAGACGTTCCAGAGGTTCGTTGATGAGATGACCCGTGGTCTTGATTTTTGTTACCCATACCTTGACGATTTCCTTATATTCTCAAACGATGTATTAGAGCATGAAAAGCACCTTCGTCAAATATTTACGAGGATGAAGGATTATGGCATGCTCATCAACACCGCTAAATGCGTTTTCGGTGCATCAGAGGTAAAATTTCTAGGCTACCACATCTCACAACATGGAACGAAACCTCTGGAAGATAAAGTTCAGGCTATAAAGGAGTACCCTGTTCCTAAAACAGCCAAACAGCTTAGGAGGTTCTTGGGCATGATAAACTTTTATAGGAGGTTTATCCCCCAAGCTGCCAAAATCCAGGCCCCCTTGAACGCCTTACTGACTGGCGCCGTTAAAGCATCGCATCCGGTCAATTTAAATGGAGACTCATTGAAAGCCTTCGAAGAGTGTAAGGAAAGTTTAAGCAATGCAGCATTGTTAGCACATCCTGACTCAAAGGCAAAACTAGGTCTTGTAACTGATGCTTCTGATCTTGCAATAGGTGGAGTCTTGCAACAGCAAATCGGTGGTGATTGGCAGCCCCTAGCCTTTTTCTCTCGTAAATTGAACCCGTCGCAAAGGAAATATTCACCATACGATAGGGAGCTCCTTGCGGTTTACGAGAGCATCAGGTACTTTAGACATTGGCTAGAGGCAACACCATTCACCATCTACACCGACCATAAGCCGCTGTGCTTTGCATTTCGCGAGCGAAAGGCAAATTGCAGTCCACGGCAATTTAGGCATTTAGACTACATATCACAGTTCTCAACCGACATACAACACATCGCCGGGAAAGATAATGTCGTTGCTGACACGCTTTCCCGGGTTGAGCAGGTCGATGAACTACTAAGCCCTGTAGATCTAGATGTCATTGCCAAGGCTCAAGACTCCGATCCTGAATTTGCCGATTTGCTAAGGCAGGACACTTCCTTACAAGTTAAAAAAATAAAGATACCTGGTAGTCGCAATGAACTGTACTGCGACGTCAGCACAACGACTCCCAGGCCTTTAGTTCCTAAAGCCTTACGCAAGCGAATTTTTGATAGCTTGCACTCGCTAAGCCATCCCGGCGCTAACGCTAGTGCAAAACTTGTAGCAGAACGCTTTGTCTGGCCACTGATGAGGAAAGACTGTCGCGAATGGTCTAAGGCGTGTTTGGCTTGCCAACGCACAAAGGTAAATCGACACGTTTCGACGCCTTTTGGTACGCTCGATTTACCTACGGCGCGATTCAAATACGTCCACTTAGACCTTATCGGACCTTTACCTCCGTCTGGTGATTATCGGTACTGTTTGACAGCTATCGATCGCTTCACGCGATGGACTGAAGCTGTACCACTAAAAGATATCACCGCGGAATCAGTGGCAAAAGCATTTTTATCGGGATGGATAGCGCGGTTCGGTTGCCCTACCGATATTGTTACCGATCGTGGTAGGCAATTCGAATCAGCACTATTCGCGCAGCTATCAAGGTTCATTGGCTTTAAGCATCGCAGGACTACCAGTTATCACCCTCAATGCAATGGTCTCGTCGAAAGATTTCATCGGCAATTAAAAACTGCAATCACGTGCCATGCCGATAGCAGCTGGACTGAAGCTTTGCCAATTGTGCTTCTCGGCGTAAGAAGCTCTTTCAAAGAAGATCTTCAGTCTTCCTCAGCCGAGTTAGTATACGGCGAGCCATTGCGACTTCCTGGTGAATTTTTTGGCCACATAGTTGACAAATGTACAACCGATATAACGGACTTTTCAGCCCGTATCAGATCATTTGCCAACAAGTTACAGCCAGTGCCAACTTCACACCATGCAAAAAACAAAATCTTTATTTATAAAGATCTAACATCTTGTTCGCATATTTTCCTCAGAGAAGATAGTTTGAGAGGTGCGTTACAGCCGGCATATACTGGCCCTCACGAGGTGGTTGAGAGAAATAAAAAAACATTTAAAATCAGAGTAAAGGGTAAAGTCGTGACAGTATCGGTAGACCGACTGAAACCAGCCTACATACTGTCCCACTCCAATGACCCCACTCCAACTCCTTCTCCAACACTTAAACCAACTCCTAATCCCACACCTACTCCACTTCCAAATAGCAGCCCATCGCCAACAACTGCGTGCAAAACAACTCGTTCAGGGCGCAGAGTACATTTCCCAGATTATTATCGCCCGTAGACACGGTCTCTGGAGGGGAGTGATGTGGCGACGCACACATTTATTTATTTATTTTATTTAAAGAAATAATTATTATTTCACAGATATGTACCTATGTATACAATTTAATATTAATATTATAATATTTATTACATTTGTATATCTACAATACAATTACAGTCACACACACATATATATTATACTATTTCTATTTATTATAGTAAATTTTATTTTAGTATTGTATTAAAGTATAATTCTCGGTGCCGGCCGGTTGAAGTACATTGGAAACAAACATTCGTTTTAATTATTATCAACACCGTGTACCTGAGTACGTTCAACGGCCAGCCAGTCGCAATCAGATCGTGTGACGCGAATACTGTGCCGCTTGCGCCTACGCCGAACTTTGCTCTTACGCATAACAAATATTATTTGAGTGTTCATTTCTATTTTATGTTAGTGACTGTAAACTGTGAATTCTGCTATAATCTCTAATCTGTTTGTAATCGTATAATTTCGTATTTATAATCGCCTTCTGCTTCTTCATGTGAGACTGTTTTTGTGTGTTGTACCGTGAAATATATAACTGTCCAACCGTGACTTATTTGTTTATTCCGGTGACGGACTTACCATCAGGTACCTTACTACCACAACTACATTATTCTCCATAGACAGGTTCGAACCAACGACTTTCTGACTTGACTTTGCAGTCTGCACTCTTAATCAATTGGCTACGGTCACTTACATGCCAGTTTTAAATCTTACATATATAGCAACACGTCTGTAATCCTCAAAAGATGGACATAGTCCAAAGAGCAGCCAGCTACTCAGACGATGTTTTAATTGTGAAAGAATGAATGGAACGGTATTATGTATTTATATTTCTATTGTGCCTTTTTCACTGTAACCACCTTTAACGATATATCACGGCTCTAAGTTGCACTGGCAAAGAATGATTTAAGCATTAAGTCCGCCTTATTCCCCATTTGTATTGATTAGTATAAATAAATAATTAAATAAACAAAGTGGTAGACGGCTACGCTACTCAATCACAAACCAAATACATCATTCGTCGCCTTTCACAAATAACCAGGCAGGTAACACAGTCGCATTCTTTTTGTTATAAGTTCCAGATAAACATGGGGTTTATAAACCCCAGACCAACGTGGGACGATATTTTTAATCTGTGCTCGTATTGTGAAAAATGAATATTCATTGACTATACACAGCGTTGACTTTTGATATCAAACGTGCCATAAAATTGTAAAAAGAAGCCTCCCCATGCATTTAATTGGAGAATTTAATTAAAAACGGTCGCGGCCCGGTCTCGTTCATATTTTGCGGTTATTGTTACTGTTGTTTGTCTGTAGTCTATACACACAGGCACACATATATATATATATATATATATATATATATATATATATATATATATATATATATATATATATATATATATATATATATATATATATATATAAACCTCGTTTTGTAATATAGTTTCAAAATGGCTCAACAACGTTGAAAACTTGTTGAACTGTGGTAAAACACCCCTATGAGACAATCTATGTGAGAGGTCTACTTACTATGGATATGCTTATACAGTTGTAAATTTAGAATTACATATATAAAACATGTGAATAGTTTTTTGGTATGTATAATCGACTCGGCGCCCTGGATAGTCTTCGATACTGTAACTAAACCTTTTCAAAACTATTATATATATTTAAGTACTATTAATTAACTTTTGCGTCCATATTCTTTACGATAGTTATCATGATTACACGATATACCCTCGTTTTGTAAGGAAAATAATGAGCCGTGAGCCGTGGTAGCTCAGATGGTTAGCGCTCGCTGTAAATTTCACAATACGTGAGCAAACCGAGTTCGATCCCCGCTGGCACCAATGAAATTGTTAATTGCAATTTTAAGTGCTGATTTATTACGTGCTCGGCGGTGAAGAACAACGAATATAAAGAAAAGGAAATAAGAAAAAAATATATTTCGAAGACATGTGAAGTTCGCCAACACTCATTGGGTCAGCACGGCGGACTATTCCTTGCCCTAAAACCCTCTCAGAAATGAGACGAGGCCTGTGCCCAGCAGTGGGACGTATATAGGCTGTAACTTTACTTTTAGTTCACTAGAACTTTCTTTCATTTGAAATCGTTATGTCAAAAATGGCAATTGTTCTATAAAATTAAATTATATAATATGTTACTTCATACATATGACAACTAATGAGGGATTTTGTTTGTTTATAAATAAAATTGAAGTATCTTTCTTTAATATTGAAATAACTGGCTTAAATACAGCTATGGGGTTTTTGAATGTTGAGGTATTGAATATTGAGGTATTGAATATTGAATTATTGGCTGAGGCATAAAAAACAATTTTTATAGTTTTGTCGGTTTTGTTTGTGTTTTTTCCAGGCTAATCCTCGGAACTAAAACTTTATAAACAGACGGAGAGCCATGCCAAGAGGGTTCTGGGCTATTTCTATCCGAAAATCTTTTTTGCAATAAACCAAAAGTTGATAAAATAAATAGTCTTTGAAAATCTTAAACTTGAATAACTTTACAGTAACAGGTATAAAATGTATCTTGGCGTGACCGGGACAGATTGCTAGTTAAAAATAAATCATTAATATTAATATTAACCGTTCCCGCAATTTCATAAATGCAAATATGTATCATCTTCGCATCCTACTCGTAATCATCATTATTCCATCTCTTCACATGTCCAATGCTGAACATAAGCAATCCGCGACTCAAGGAATGCCACAAAGCACGGACCTTAGCCATCTGTATACATCGATTTCCTGCATTTCTTACCAGATCGTCACTCCATCTATTGGGGGTCACTACATTTTGCCTACCGATACGAGGCTGCCACTCGAGAATCTTTACTCCCCATCGGTAGTCCGTTCTTTGTGCTATACGGCCGGCTCATTGCCACTTCAACTTACTAATCTTGTCGGATATGTCGGTTACTCTTGCTCTAGTGTGGATTTTCTTATTTTTAAGTTTATCACGCAGAGAAACTCAAAGCATAGCCTTCTACATAGCCCTCTGTGTGATCTTGAGCTTTCTCAAACCGCCAGCAGTTAAGGACCATGTCTCAGATCTATAACATTACTGAAACCATGCACTGATTGTACAATATCGTTTTCAACTTTTGAAGTATACATGACGAGAAGATGTGTCGTAATTTCCCGAACGCTGCCCAGCCGAGTTGAATCCGTCGATTGACCTCTCGGTCGAAGTTACCTAGTTAGACTACTTGTCCTAGCTAAACATACTCGTCACTTCGACTTCTAACTTCGAGCTTAGTGTTTTAAACACTACCGGCATATGTGTGACAAGGTCGTTACACATGATCTTTGTTTTGTCCATGGTCGTCTTAAAATCTATCCGGTGGGAGGTACTATTGAGGTAATCGAGCATAGTGCTTAGGTCCCCCAGCGATTCTGCCATAAGGACTATATCGTCGGCAAATTGTAGGTGAAGTTGGGCTTACCTAGTCGGACTATTTGTCCCAGGTAAACGTACTCGTCAACAACTTCGAGCATAGTGCTCCCAACAACTACCGGCATAGGTGATACATGGACATTAAACATGATCTCTGTTTTGTCCATGTTCATCTTAAGACCTATCCGTTGGGAGACACTATTGAGATCATTGAGAATAGTGCTAAATCGAAGGTGAGTGATGTACTCGCCATTGACGTTAATACCGTATTCTTTCCAGTCCAGTAGGCTGAAAACATCTTCCAATGCAGCGTTGAAGAGTTTCAGGGTTATAACGTCACCCTCTGTTACACCTCTCTGCAGTTGGATGGGTTTCATACTCTAGTTCTGTAGTCGAATAGAAATCGTAGCCCCACTGCGACTAATCCTAAGCATATACAAATTAAATTATGTGATAATTATAATCATAATCTTCTCCATCTATCTGTCGCATCATCCAAAGGGGTACCCTTCCTCATCCAATGCGGCACTTATCAAACATTGATAAGAATTCAATGTCGTGGACACGGTTACACGTTTTTTTAAATGGAATATGGGTGACAAACGAGCACCGTCCACCTTATGATGAGTATATGCAAAGGTCCATAGACATATACATCTTTCCTCTATCACGAATCAGATGCGTCGTCATCCCTGGGGACTAGGATGGAACGCCTTGTATCATGTGTGTAAATGCATTATAAAGTATATCCGGTTCTTTACACTCGCCATACGAAACACAGCAGTATTAAGCTGCTATTTTACGCTGGTATTGTAAAACACATCCTACACCCTTGAAAACCCACCCTTTTTACACACAAATGTGATTCTAACCCAGTTCAAGGAGAGCGAAACGAAATGGGGTTAATATAGAAGGGCGCCAATCGAACACACAGACCACGTGATGGTAAGCGATTACTGTGACCCATAGACACCTATATACCACGTGTCCTGACCATACCTCTATTAACGGCTCCGTGGCGCAGAGGCACCGCAATAAATTGCAGCGCTAAGGGCCGCGGGTTCGAATCCCCCAAGGAACAAGTATTTGAATGGCCTAAAAAAATATGTTCTTGCATAATTTATGTATGTAAACTGCCCGATACAGGAAAAAAGCCTAGTTTAAAGAATTAAGTTAAAGAGTTAATTCCCTGAGGAATAGATTGCAATGCGTTTTTATCAGTATTTTACGCTGGTATTCATCGTCGAGTAAAAAAGTAAAGAGAGAGATATAAGTAATGCTGATTTGAAACCGTTGCGAGATTGTTCATTAATAAACCCTATTTTAATATTTAGAGGCTTAAAAATAAGGGATGGCAATTATTTTATCAATAACTATCTTGCCAGGCAGACTTTGTTCTGCCCTTTTCGACGACCCTTTGTTATGTCCTATTAAAAATCCTTAAATTCGCAAAAAGAATTGTGGGTCACTCATGGGCAAAAAAACTATCCTATCTCTCAAGTTGGGCCAAACTGCACACGATGTGCAAATTTGATTAAAATCGGTTAAGTAGTTTAGGACTCCATCGCGGACAAATAACGTGACACGTAATTTATATATATTAAGATTAGAGATCCGCTCCGGCTTCGCACGGGTGATTTCTGGATCTCGACAACAGCGCCACCTACCGGGTTCAATTATGAATGTAAACTACCCAGGGACCCACTTAAACGCACATAAAAAAATTCAGCAAAGTCGTTCGAGCCGTTCTCGAGTTTTAGCGACTATCGGACAGCAATTGGTTTTTAGGGTTTCGTACCTGGTTCCGTAATTATTAAGCCTCCGCTGTCCGTCCATCCGTCCGTTTGTCCGTCAGCGAGCTGTATCTCATGATCCGTAATAGATAGACCATTATTGAAATTTTCACAGAATTTGTATTTCTGTTGCCGCTATAAAAACAACATAATAATAAAAATAAATTGAAAATTAAAAGGGGTTCTCCTTTTAGAAACGTGTATTACGATGGTTCGAAATCCTTCAATATATCATCAATGTCAAGTTATTTATGCGCTACATACGCTACGCTATTAGGATTTTTTTTAATTATTATAAATAAACCACTTTTCTGTTACTCATTACAGTATGTTCAAACTTGTATAAATTATTTACTTGACTTGATTACATTAACGAAAAACAATGTTTGGTTTTGATTAGTGTAATTGTAAGTAATAAATATTTTTCATCTTTAAAATGTCAAATAAAAATTTATTGAGGTTTTTTTTAACTTTTTTATGCTTGACAAAGGTTCCAAACTCTTCAGCATACTCAATGACGTTATCGATAGTAAAAGTGTGGAAAGCGATGAAAAATTTACTACTGCTTAGATAACGAAAATAATTAAAATTAATGTTTTAATAACCTTATGCATAATATGCATACACATAAGAAATAATATAAAAACGATACTTTAAAAAAAATTAATACCGAGTTGTACAGTACACTGCAGCATGGCCTATGCTACGTGAAATCTAATTCCAGCCATCCCCTTCAATTTACTTACAAGAAGCCTTTATTTGCTGTGCTCTGACTAAAATTCTGTATTATATTAAAACTCATTCAATATAAATATCTACATATGGCCGACTGTAAAAAGAATAGGCGGCCAGGCCAAAATCAAAATACATCATTATGCGCGTAACCTGCATGTGTGGGTGACAAATAGTGCTGTAAAATACACTACCTACCTCAACTTCAACTATCGATACCAATTGCAGTATATTCGTGTCTTCTGATTTGACGCAGATGATGTAAATGAATATTTTACCCAACTAGAAGCCCAAAGGACGGTTACAATTTTAGAAGGCTATGTAAGTATGTAAGTACGTTTTTTTGTTCCTTTAGATCTTAAAAATACTAGCAATGCTATTAAACATTACTAATATTCTCCTTAGCCTTAACCAATAGCGCCCGCACCGGTAGAGAAACTGCGATTTTCTCACGAGACTGCTGTTTTGTGCGGATTCCTGCCCGCAAACTTGACAGGAGGTGAAATAGAAATAGAAACTTTTGTATTCAATATAGATTATAAATAATAGTTATTGAAATTCACTCTTATGTTTAATTTACCACTAAACACTGGTTCCTCTTTCCTTAACCTCTGTCCTGGGAAGAACCAACAAGAAACCCAGCGGGACATTTTTTGAAACAGTAACAAGTTACTATCATACAAATTGTTGCACAATTAACAACAACTTTCTACAGTAATATAAATACAATTTTTAATATATTTATAAAGACATTTGCGTTTTATGGTCTCGCTACCGTTGCGGGCGCGGGTACATAAAGCTCCATGAAATACTAGAATTAAGCTGCTTATAACCAGACGTGGGCGACGCGGGTCAGAGACGCGCCGAGTTTTTAATTAGGTACGTTATCGCAACCTCTACTCTTTGATATTAAAAAACGCATTAATATAAGTAAAAAGTAGCGTCACTGTTCTGGCAGAGATTTCAATCTAAATATTTTAAAAAAATTAAAAAAAAGTTAATATACGCGATAAAATCCGTAAAACCAGTATTATTTAAATGTGTACTGTTCGTGTAAATATAAGAAATCATTATTTATCTTCTACTTATACCGATGTATAAATTTTTTTTATAGGTTAGTGTAACGAAAGAGCACACAGTCCACCTGATGGTTAGTGTTTGCTATGGCCCATAGACATCTTCATCTATCCTCGATTACGAATCAAAATGCAGATGTGTTATTACCCCTGAGGACTTAGATGGAATGCCTCTTTTTCACTAAAAGGTGTCTCCGGTTCTCTACACCACTATAAGAAACACAGCAGCATTAAACTACTATGTGACGCTGGTATTTTGTGAGAGCGTGGTCCTTCCCCGGGCAAGCCGACCCATTCGGGCTACACTTATATTACTAATTTAGCACACGCAGTATGGCTCTACCACATCATGTAGTTATGGAGTAAGAGACTCTTTATGACTGGCAGCGACCACCGAATGTTGAAAGGTAACCTAAACTTAAACGTTAAGTTGGAGAGGTCACGTCTAATAAAGTCAACGCTCCGTCTCCCTAGTGCTCTAATCCAAAATCCCGAAAACTTTCAGCTTGTGTTACAAAATCGTTTTCAGTACCTAGAAGACTGCAATGCAGTGAACGAAATATATATGGCAAGCTCGTGGAAACTGTTCATGCGGTTGGAGCTAAGTTCAGCAAGACTCACAGCAGAAGAACACAAAAACTCTCCGATCATACTTTTAATCTCATGTCTGTTAGATGGGAAATAAAGCTGCAGTTTTTAGCAGATTTGACAGCATACAGGCAAGTGAACAGACAAATATACCAATGCATGCGGCGGGACTTACGCAACTTAAATACAACTCATATTGAAGAAATCTTAGAGCGGGAACGGGGCTCCAAAGACTTTGCCAAAGATCCCTCTGCCAGAAAAAGCCAACTGTCAAAGCTGAAGACCGAATGTGACAGTATCGTTTCCGGGACACCTGAGATTTTGAGTGAGATTGAGAGGTTCTATGGGCAGCTGTTCACATTACAGTTGGAGCTACACGCAAGTGTGAGTAACGATCCGAGAGCAAGTCTTGTGCGACACTATTCCGATAATACTCCGTACGTCAGTCGAAGCGAGATTTGAATGGCTCTCCAGCACCTTAGAATGGTAAGTCCCCTGGCGAGGATAGGACTTCCAATCCTTCAGAAACTCTTTAATGCCGTCCTTCATGGTGGTACTACTTCGGAGACGTGCAGCAGAGAAGTGCGATGGTCGTGTTCTTCAAGAAAAGCGGCAACGTTCTTTTGAAAATCTACAGACCTAAGATTTCCCTTCTGAGTCGCTTCTACGTGCTGTTTTCGAGAATCATTATGAATCGTCTCGCACGCAAACTCGACGACTTTTAGCCTTCCGAACAAACCGGTTTACGAAAAAGCTTTACCACCATAGACCATATACATACCCATCGGCAAATTGTACAGAAGACGATACAATCTGCCACTGTCTTGCGTGTGTGAACTATGAGAAAGCTTTTGATTCCGTCGAAATTTAGGCGATGCTGCAGTCCCTTCAGCGGTGCCAAATTGGGTATTGGTATATCAAGTGCTTGTACAACAGGACTTAGATATAGGGGCTTTCCGAGTACAGAACCAGAGTACGAAACCTATCCAACTGCAGAGAGGTGTAAGACAGGGTGACGTTATTCCCTAAAACTCTTTACCGTTGCATTGGAAGTGTTCAAGCTACTGGACTGGAAAGGATATGGTATTGACGAGTATTGTGGCGAGTATGTCACTCACCTTCGATTTGCCGACGATATAGTTCTTACGGCAGAATTTTTATACGTTGTAGAGCCAAGCTGCAGCTTTTAATGGTTGTAGCATTAATGGGTCGGCTCGACCGGAAAAGGACCACACTTTCACAGATTACCAGCGTAAAATAGCAGCTTCATACTGCTGTGTTTCGTATGGTGAGTGTAGAGATCCGGAGAACCTTTTTACTGGAAACGAGGCATTCCATCTTAGTGCTCACGGGTGACAGCGCATCTGTATTTTCATTCGTAATCGAGGATAGATGTAGATGTCTATGGGCCACGGCAACCACTTATCATCAGGTGGACTGTGTGCTCGTTTGTCACCCTATCCTATAAAAAAATCGCTGAAGAATCTAAGCACTATGCTCAATGACCTCAATAGTGCCTTCCAACGGATAGGTCTTAAGATGAACTTGGACATTTAATGCACAACGTATCTAACGTATTAAATTGGATAAGGAATAATAATTTATTACTTAAAATTCTTCATAAACAACCCATTTTTTTTTTGTAATGAAGATAATAATGTTTACTGTGGGTTATCCATATGAAGTAGATATATACCATCGTGAACTTTTTTGTAGACCATTTTAAGAAACATAATTCCGTAGTATATTATTTTGATCTATCTCGTAAGTTTTAGCCCGCGTTAGCAATGTAAGCGTACAAAAATATGTTATTTATGATCTCACATTACAAATCTTTGAAATTTTCGCCTTTTCTCTGCTATAATATGTACATATTACGCATACAAACTTTCTTTTGAATCATCCTATCAAATGATGAAAACCGCATCGAAATCCGTTGCACAGTTTAAAAGATCTTAGCCTACAGACGGCGGGAAGCGACTTTGTTTTATACTATGTAGAGAAGTACAGTTAATTACATTAAGCTGATATTACGTATACATATATAGAATTACTCGAGACAATTTGAAAAATCATGAGACACATGGCAGAGTCCTTTGTACAACAGTGAAATTTTCCTAGACTGTAATAAAAAGCTTAATTCAAAACAGGATTTCATTCTGCGTAGATCGGATCATTAATTAAGAACTGAAGGTAACCGAGGTAGCCATGTGCTCGGAACGTCTTAATCTCTACGTAATCATGCTTGAAAATTTGTTTTATTCAAATCTCATTAATTATAAATTCTAACATCTGTGTTATGCTACTAATTAACTTAATATAGATTTAAGCGGGTTAAACGCTGTTGTTAATACTAATTAGTTATATTAATAATAACATATTGATATGGTGAACGAGCTATAACCATTAACAAATTATTAACATTTTAATTAACTCCATTTATATTATCATCATTACAGTCCTTTACAAACTCACTACTTAACATAGGCCTCCTCTAAGGAATGTCACAAAACAACTCGAGCCCTGAACAGTCCTAATAAAAATTTCCTCCAGACCGAATTTCGGTCACGGCGGCCAGCCTCAATGGAGACTAGCCATCGGCGCAGGACAGAATTATAGTGCCCAAGTGTATTCGCCAGCACAGGTGCACCCTCTATTTCCTTACTCTCATGGTCCGATTGGACAGTCAACCGACTCAACAAGAGAGAGATCAGGCGGTGGACCAACGGCTTTACGTGATTTCCGAGGCACGGGGATGAGACACCGCCAACTTCCGACTCCGGGCAGCTACTGAGAATTGTTTAATGGTAAAACTCCATAACTGAATTTTTTTGCGCGACACAGGATTTGAACCCAGGACCTCATGATCAGCCATTCCATCAAATGGGGGCCGTCCTACTCTTCCTTTACTAGTACAAAGTCAGTACTCTAGAATCTGTCTATCCTATCGATTGTGTATTCTTCAAGTATACGGCCACTTCAGCTTACTAATCCGTTGGACTATATTGGGTAATTATTACCTAATAGTTAAGAATAGTTAAGTATAATGGGGCATTCTAGTGTAAGGGCGATTTGACGTGACTTTCGCGTTGAACCGAAGTAAGAGTTGTTTAGTTGATACCATGAAAAGACTCTGATCTAGTGTTGAGTAGATAATAGCGAGAGTAAATAATATAATTAGATAATATAATTCCCCTGGTGTTGCAGTTGTTCACGGGTGGCGGTAATCACTTACCATTAAGTCAGTCGTCCGCTAGTTTGCTCCCTCTACTATAAAAAAAACATTGACCCTATTCCCTAAAACGCTACCCTGCATGATAATAATGGCATAATTTTACTTTAAATGTAAAATGTTATATAATAATGTCATAATTTTACTTTAAATGTAAAATATTACTTGTAATTCTACTATATGCTATGTAGCTGTTTTATTGTATTTTTTATGTGTATTATTTGTCTTGTATAATAAATATTTGTCTCGTATCTATGTATTACATATAATTAATCTATAG
The DNA here is from genome assembly GCA_036936625.1 of Parnassius smintheus behrii. Lineage (NCBI taxonomy): Eukaryota > Metazoa > Arthropoda > Insecta > Lepidoptera > Papilionidae > Parnassius > Parnassius smintheus. The sequence goes on along the minus strand of JAUPFT010000015.1, from coordinate 7,139,679 downwards.
AATAATTATTTGTTTACGGTTGATGCAAAAACTACTCGGCGGATTTCCATGAAATTTGGTGTGTAGGCAGTAAATGAGGGCGTGTAACATATAATAACATATTTTTATCCGCCAATAAGACTAAAACGGAAGGGTTATTTTGATTTAACTATGCGTATTACGGTAAATAAGTCTATAGAAAAGTGTGTATGTGAAAATGAAACACATCTCGTAACCAACCATAAAGGGCAGAATAGGGTCTGTCGGGCCAGCTAGCAATAAATAAGAGAGAAGTATTAGTACACCATGAAAATATACTGAAAAATACGTCCTACAGCTGAACTGAGGCAGCTTCTCATATCCGAGAAAGTTTTAAGACTGGAGAGTCCGTCGCGCTGCCCCTTACGTATTGGGAGACTTTACATACCCTCGAAATATTTTAATTTCGATGTTTCATTGCCGGCAACATGATAAATTGCAATTCAAATTGCAATTAAGTGTTTCATTAATGCCGGCGGATCAAAGTTGGATTGCTCGTGTTGTTAACGTAACACTAGAATTTTCTCCTATATCGTGTAGTTTACAAACATAAATTATACATGGACTAGCTGTACCCCGCGGTTTCATCCGCGTAAATCAGTGGCCGCACGGCATTTTATTTTTTGACATAGACTACCCTCCCACACCCCAGTGACACCCGCATCGTATGGTGCTGGCAGTGTATGCGATATAAGGATTTTTCGACGTTACTATTGAATATTTTAACATGGAAAAGTAGTTATTGTGAGATAACTATATTAGTTAGACATATGGTATTGCAGAATTTTATGTAGATATTGATGTCCTCCATAAAACTGTAGCACATCACTTTACTCTATTGTCAATAGTTTCCGCAGCGTACGCGATATAAGGTTTTTTTTGGTATTTTTTTCACACCTTGGGTTACATTAACGAAGTTTTCATACGGATCCCAAAATTTTTCGAAAATGTTCTATCGCCTATGTTCATCAGGAATAATGTTGGATTCTAATGGTGAAAGAATTTTTCAAATCGGTTCAGTAGTTTATGAGCCTATTCAATTCAAACAAACAAACAAATCTTTCCTCTTTATAATATTAGTGTAGACAAACATCCAGAGGTCTACATTATTTGTAGGTCCTTAAAATACTTGTTCATTGTGGGATTAAAACCCGCGGCCCCCAGCGTTGCAACTCATTTGCTAAGCCACTCTGCTACGCAGCCGTCAAAAAAGATATTTAAGACGAGACGGTATTTATTTTAGGGGTTGAATTTTCTCCGAACCTTAACTATAGACGGTTCATTGAGTCCAGGGCCAAATCAGCCGTAAGGAAGCTAGGTGTCATTGCAAGGGTGCGGCGGTACTTCACGCCGGGGCAGCTTCTCTAAGTCCGGTCGCGCATGGAGTACTGCTGTCACATATGGGCTGGTGCTGCAAAATGCCACCTAGCAGCATTGGACTCAGAGGAGAGATGTGCTGAGAGCCTCATTGGTAACCTTGATTTGGTTGAAACCCATCTTGTCAGCCTCGAGCACAGGGGCAGAGTAGCAAGCCTCTCAGTATTCTATAGGATGCATTTCGGTGGGTGTGCGCAGGAATTACACGCTTTAATTCCTCCCTCTCCTTTCAGTCGACGAGTATTAAACCCACCCTTTGTAGTTGATATTCAACGCATTAGAACCAAATGGTTTGCATCCTATTTTGTAATGCGTATAACAAAGGAATGAAACAATTTGCCCGCATCTATCTTTCCGTCCGAATACAATCTAAGCGTCTTCAAGGCAAGAGTGAATAGGCTATTGTTATGCTAAGACAGTGCGATTTACCATCTAAGGCTGCATCACCACTTACCACCAGGTGAGATTGTGGTCAAGTACTGGCTTATAATAAGTAAAAAAGAGCGCGAACCTATCAACACCGTTAGCTTAGATTAAATTAAATAATGAAATATAGTATGTTAGAGTAATATGGTCATACGGTTAATATGTTCACTTTTATATAACTCAAGAACTACAGCCTTGTTTATATAAATGACTTTGTGATATGATAACTCTTCATCGTTCAATCAAATAATAAATGGTCAAAAGGGCGATACTTTAATGACGCCATATTGAAAGTTGACATTTATAGTAAATATTTTAGTCAATTTTGGTATGGTGTAGTGTAGTTAGTATTTTTATAGTGATTTTCTGTATTTACACGAACGCTACACGTTTAAATAATACTAGTTTTTACGGATTGTATCGCGTGTATTAACTTTTTTATATACCCGACGTTTCAAACACTTTAAGGCACCCATTGTCACGGTGGGACTAAGGATGTTCAACGTCCAGATGTCATAGTTAATCGCGGTTACCACAGATTTAAAGAAAAATAAAAAATTAAGATTTTAATCTGTTTTAACCGCGGTTAACTATGACATCTAGACGTTGAACGTCTCAGTCCCCTCCAGGACCATGGGCGCCAAAGATAAGAGTATAATGGGTGCTGAAAAGTGCTCGAAATGTCGGGTATATAAAAAGTTTATATACGCGAGAAAATCCTGAAAAACTAGTTTGAAACTAGTTGAAAAATTAGTTGTTTTTTAATTAGATTATTCGAATTGTTCCTAAATACTGCTAAAGCTTGTTTGTACTATTTTCTTTCTTAATGTATTAGGATTGGGATTTATTTATAGTAGACTTAGTGTTTTTGTCTCTGTTCTTCTCCTAGTTTTGGTTTTATATGACGGAAAAGCTTACGGTGACCATATTACCATCACGTACCTTATTTTTGTATCCTCAAATACAACCAAACGTAATCCATTCGTAAATAAACAACAACAAATGCTCAATAATAATTCATTTACCAATATATTATCCGCCATCTTGCGATCGCTAATGTAATATGTCCTACCTCGTAAATTGTCTCCGGTCGTAAACTAAAGCGGTGAATCGAAGTTTATGAGTAACTGAGCAACTCAGAGTAGGGCCTGATTTATTTTGGACTTAACGATCGTTTTGTATCACATACTATTGCATTTTGAATAAACAACAGTATTTTAGCATGGTACAGCCAAGCTATACTATGGCTGTAACATGAGTGGGTCAGCTCAACCGAGGTAGGGCCACGCTCTCACCGAAAACCAGCGTAAAACAGCAGCTTAATATTTCTGTGTTTAGTATGATGATTATAGAGAATCAGAGACCCTTTTTGATGGAAACGAGGCGTTTCATCTTAGTCCACAGGGATAACAACGCATCTGCATTTCGATTCTTAATCAATGATGGATGTAGATGTCTATAGGCCACAGCATTTGCTTACCATTAGGTGAACAGTGTGCCCGTTCGTCACCCTTATTCTATTAAAAAAAGTATTACTTCGCGATATGGTAACAAACCTCAGAAGTGACAACACATGTGTAGCCTTCTTCTTGAAGTTAGCTGCAGATGTCTATGAACTGCCGGAGCCTCTTACCATCAGATGAACTATAAGTTCGTTTGCCACTTCAGTATCATATTAAAAAAAGCATACATTGATGTAATGTTCAGTAGTGCTGTGCCTGAGCTTGTGGCAGCGACGTTGCGGATTCACTGTTCACGTTTGTTATTGTGTAGTAATTTCTAATGCTTCTTAATACTATATTTATAGACGTTATAACGTTTAATAGCTGCATACAAAGCAAAGTCCCGCAAAGCAGATTTGAAATTTACTAGGTATAGTAAATCAACTTCAAAACTAATAACAAATTATTTGAGGATACTTTAATATCAATCTAAGTGATGTAATTTTTCAGATACATTATAGGATAGTGATTATTAATTTTTTTCGGCTATTTTACTTCAGTTCTCAATAGGGTGTAGATTTCGGGATTGGTACATACAACTACTAACTGTGTGCTATATATTTTCAAATAATATTCAAACATAATAATTTTGTCACATACATCATTTTATTTACAGCGAGCGTTAACCACTGAGCTACCACGGCTCACCCTCTCAGAACCCTCTCAGAAATGAGGGGAGGCCTGAGCCCAGCAGTGGGACGTATATAGGCTGTAACTTTACTTTTTTACTTTTACATCATTTTAATTCTATGAAAAACACGGTCGTCACATACTGCATGTTTGACCATGTTTCGTAAATCACTGAATTCTGATTGGCAATCAGTCACAATTGCTACGTTTAGGCGGGGCCTTTGTACGTTCTCTTAACGTAATATTCAAAAATAATGCCGCAGGATTCGGAACCCATGGTAAATTAAACAAAAGAGTGGGTTTTAATAACTATTATTTATAATCTGTATTTAATTTAAAAAAAGGAAAAATACAACAGTAAAAAAAGTAAGATCGACGACTAATAAATTCTTCTTTTTTATCAACATATTAACTCATTGCTGGACATGTGCTTCTTTCAATGTAGCAATTAAGTCTTGGATTTGATTAACTCGCCACACTTGACAGGTGGATTGGTGACCATGATAGGAGATGTATACAACTCCTCGACCCTGGCCTGCATATACCATATGTGACAAACAACCCGGTGGTCCTTTTAAGGACATACAGATGTACATACAGTACAGGCTCTTCGGACCATTGTCTGATCCGGAGTATGGTGCAACTCACGCTCCCGTCACGTTTGCGTTCTGTAGGTTGCCGCCGTGTTAGGCACTATAGGTTAGCTGATTGGGACACGATAGGCTGATTCTGTCGCTGATGTGGTACTTCAGTGAGTGTAACTATTTATTCCATCATCTGTGGTGCCTTTTGGAGGCAGAACTCAGCCATGGTTTGGCCACTCCTGTAAAATAGCATCACGCCATAATAAGGAGTGCTACCGGGTCTAGGCTGACGCATCAACGTGTGACGTCTGTAGATACAAACATTAGCGCTCTTAAAAAGAAGTATAATTCCGCCTACAGGTCATTCTAAAGTGTCATTGCCAAGGCAAAGTCAGAGCATGTCGAGATAAGTAACATAAGTTTTTCCCTACCAAAACTCGCCAAACATGGCTATGGAAGTTTTCACTTTAAAAAAACACATATATGCATGGATTCAATGATAGTGATTTTTTGTCGTTATTAAAGGCATTTTAGTGTTCACAATAGCTAACTTACTAAATTCAATCTTGTGAAAAAATGTTTTTTGTATAAATAACATTTTTTCATCGGTACAGCGGGGTATTTGAAAATGGTCTTACTCCCCGGTCTATACAGAGGTAATAAAAATTACAGCCAGCATTAATATACGTCCCACTCCTGGGCACAGACCTCCGCACATTTCTGAGAGGGATTTAGGGCAACGAATTGTCCGCCAAGTTGTCCTTATGCGTGTTGGCGAACTTCGCGTCTTCGAAATATTTTTTTTCTTATTCCTCAGACATGCAGGTTTCCACACCATGTTTTCCTTCACCGCGAAATACGTGGTAAATCAGCACTTAAAATTTTTAATCATATATAAATAATTAACATACATAAAAATAATTAAGAATTTCATTGGTGTCGGCGGGGATCGAACCCGGTTTGCTCATGTACTATGAAATTTACAGCGAGCGCTAACCATCTGAGCTACGACGGCTATCAGAGATAATAAAATATACGATTTGCAAATAAAATTGTATTGGAATTTAATTTGAGTTTTATGGGTGTTGTAAAGTACTCAAAACGTCCGGAATATAAAATATGTTAATATACGCGATAAAATCCAAAAAAAAAATTAGTTTTATTCAAACTTTATTGTTTTGATGCTAACATCGAAAGCTGTTGCTAATTCAGCCGTAGATTTAGTACCATCAGCTTCCACAATTGCCTTTAATTCGTCATTGTTGACCAAATTCTTCGGACCAACTCGGGGTTCAGTTTTCAGGTCGAAATTTCGAAAGAACGAAAGCAGGCAAACCAATAACAGGTGGCACGTTCGTTTGTAATATTTGCTCAGTAAAGCGGGCTACATACGACATGATATCGGTGGTGATCTAGGGTGGAGTAGTGGGGGTGCCTCCTAGATTTCCTCTAAATCGTGTCGTACGTAGGGCCATCCTAAGTCGTGGCCGATATCGCCTCCTTAATCGGCTAGCAGGAGCAAAAATGCAGCCGATGCTTCCTAGATCGGGGCCCCGCCCCCTCCGTACTGTGTGTGTGTAACCGCATCGGCCCGATTTCTTTTGGCAGTCGCTGCCGGCAGCCCTTGCGTAAGGACGTTAACAAAACAGTGATACTGAATGACCTTTTTTACGTAATGAAACCTTTACGTTTTAATCATGTGAATGGAGTAGAAGCCTATGGCACTAATATTTTACAAAACAAAAAAATGAATAAAATAAATAAATGAATTAAAATCTATCGAAATTCAAATTCTATCCACCCTAGCCTGTGACTCTGCGAAGTGACATGGCCAAGAATGCCTACTAAGCTAATTGTTTTATTGCCGTTCGTAAAGTAGGGTGTATGAAGTAAGTAAGGAGAAGATAAAGCCTCTCCTCAACAACAAACTCTTATTCCTACACCATCTCCACAAGGCCACACTTCGATCTCTTACGTGCCTTCATCCTCTCATCAACAACTAACTCTTACTCCTACAGTATCTCCACAAGACCAACCTTCGATCTCTTACGTGCCTTCATCCTCTCATCAACAACTAAGTCTTATTCCTACACCATCTCCACATCAACAAACAAGCTATATAGAAGGGAGTATGTCCGAAATTAAAGGTTTCTTTATATTTAAAAAAAATATATGTGCTTTTATTTTTTGATAGCTTTAGTCCATAAATAAAGATTACATTAAAAAAAAGTATACATATTACTATACAAAAGTATTTTATTTCTTTGTTTGTTGTGTGTGGATGTCATTGTAGAAGCGTGCTCGTCGCGACCCCTGCCAGCCCTTTTCAGGGCTGCAATTCTACACAGCTGCGCACCCATGCAAACGAGGGTTAGGGCGTCCCCCCAAGGCGACGCACACCAGCTCGACCCCGTTGGTGTGGAATGCAGCGCGCAAAGCGGCGATGGGGACCGCCACCCGTCACGCACAGCCCGACACGGCGGAAGGTGGAGAACGGAGTGCAGAGTTGGCACGTGGAATGTTAGAGGGGGCATGAGAGATAAGACGAATGAGTTGATCGAAATAATGAAAGAAAGAGAATTAGATGTCGTGTGTATGTCGGAGACCAAACGGAAAGGCAGTGGTATTGAAGAGCTCCCAGGCGGGACGTTAGCTATATGGTCCGGAGTCCCGGAAAACGAGAACGCCTGCCAAGGAGTGGGAGTGCTGTTGTTGTCCCGGTTGGTCGATCTTATGACTGAATACAAGGTTGTGAACTAAAGACTTCTCTGGGTTCGCTTCAAAATGGGACTGACGAAGTTATTCCTTTTGGCTGTTTATGCGCCGGTAGCTTCGTCGTCCAGGGCTGAGCTGGAGGAGTTTTGGGAGAATGTAAGAGAAGTTCTAGATTTGGTTAAGGGAAACGAAAGAACTGTTGTATGTGGTGATTTGAATGGATGGGTAGGTATCGCTCGACCAGGATACGAGTCGGTGCTTGGAAAGTTTGGCGATAAAAGGGTTAATGATGCTGGCAAGCTTATACTGGCTGTATGCAAGGAAAAGGGTCTTCTTGTGACAAACACTATGTTTAATCACAGGAAGATCCATATGTACACTAGAGAAAGAAAGAATGAGAGAAGTATGATTGATTTGTTCCTGGTGGATGACCGACTGCGAAAACAGGTGATGGATACACGAGTGTCAATCAATCAATCAATCAATCAATCAATCATTTTATTCGTTTTCACAGGTAACAAGGTTGACAATGTTATAATTTTATAGTACCTCCGTGAAATGCTTTAACAGCATACGAATTTATATATCCATACATCATAAAATTAAATATATATATAAAAAAAACAGATCAAAGTAATAAAATTAAGTAGAGTCAAAATAAAATTATTAAATTACATATTTAAATTATTAGTAAATAGAAATTCATTGACATTATAATAACATTTATCTATAAGAAATTTACTTAAAATAGATTTAAATTTTTGCACATTATAACATTTTATGTGATCAGGTAATTTATTATATAATTTAGGGGCCATTTCAACAACACTTTTTTTCATAAGGGCAGTTTTGCATACGTTCGTCTGGATTTTTTGTTTTCGAGGACGAAGGTTAACTAAAGATGGTTGTACTCCTATATCAAAAAGTTCCGGATTACACTTTACAAACATACACGATTCTAGTATATAAATACAGGGTAATGTTAATATCTTAAGAGATCTAAAGTATGGTATGCAACTTTCTGTAGACTTTATCCCACATATAGCTCGAATACACTGTTTTTGAGCTTTCATAATTAATTCCCTGTATGTTGATAGTCCCCAAAATATGATACCATATCGCAGGGTCGAAGCCACAAAGCCATGGTACGCTGTTAGAACAGTTTTTCGGTCAGCTATTTTCGACAGTTTATATAGTGCAAATGAAAATTTATACATTCTTTTGCAGACTTCTATTGAATGTGATTCCCATGACATGTTGCTATCTATAAACAGCCCTAGGAATTTCGCTACTTTTGTTTCAGAAATTGTTTTATTTCCATAACTTATTATTAGATTTGGAGTACTTTTTCTTTGTGTAAATTGCATAATTTTTGTTTTTTCTAGATTAACTTTGAGATTATTTGATTTTAACCACTTAATAATGTTTTCAATAGCAAAGTTAATATTATTTTGATATTCTGCTACATTGTCACACTGTACAAAAATAGTGCTATCGTCTGCAAATAGTATCATTGGGTATTTACAAGACTTGACGATATCATTGATATATATTATAAAGAGTAAAGGACCCAAAACACTTCCCTGTGGAACGCCACGCTTTATCGTTCTATTATTAGACGTATATATTTTTTCTTGTCTTGTAGAGATACAGATCTGACTGATTACGGTTCTTTGTGTCCTATCTGTTAAATAAGATTTTATTAAATTGATTGCATTACCTCTTACACCATAACGGCTTAGTTTTTCCAGCAATATATTATGATCCACAAGGTCAAATGCCTTCGTCATGTCCATATAAATTGCACATGATGGGATCCTTTCATCTAGACAAATCAATGCCCTTTTTACTAAGTCGTATATTGCTGTTGCGATCCCAGTATTTGTGCGAAATCCTTTTTGCTCTTTGTTTAAAATATTATGTTTTTCCAAAAATTCGTAAAGCTGGCCATGAATAATTTTTTCAAATATTTTTGCGAAAATTGATAGCAGTGCAATTGGACGATAATTATTGGCAATATGTTTATCACCTTTTTTAAATAATGGCTTTACTACAGCTGGTTTCAAATTGTTTGGAAATATACCTGTAGTAAAGCTTAAATTAATAATATGACTCAAAGGTCTTGCTATTGTAGAGCTAACATGTTTTATTACTTTTGTAGAAACGTCGTCAAAACCAACACTATTAGTATTTTTTAGACTATTTATAATTTCACACACTGAGTCAGGTGTTGTCGGTCTTAAAAATAAAGATTTGTAATTATTATTGAAATAAGATAAATGACTTAAATTTACATTATTATTACAATTATTGTTAGAATTGTTATTGTTATTATTTGAAGAAATGTCAGTATTAATAGTACAATTTTCAGTTTCCATGTCATCAATAAAAAAATCATTAAACGCATTAGTGATATCAATAGGGTTAGTAAGATATTCATTACCTACTCTTAGCTTCTGTATTGGTTCTTTGGGAATATTGGTTTTGGATTTATATATAACGGACCAAGTTGCTTTCATTTTATTTCTTGACTTATTTATGTAGTTGTCATTTTGTAAACGTTGTGTGTTTCTTATTATTTTCCTTAATTTTGATGAATATTCTTTTAATAGTGATAAAGCATCTTTGCTTTTTTTTCTCCTAAAATGCCAAAGTAAATCTCGCTTTTTTTTACAACATACTTTAAGTCCCTTTGTTATCCATTTTTGCTTGGGATTCAGAGTATTTTTTATAATTTTATAGGGGAAACATAGATCATAAAAGCATTTGAATACGTCAAAAAAACCATCATAAGATGTATTAGGATCCGAAGAATTAAATATATCCTGGAAACTTAGACTATCAATACATCTTTTAAATGTTTGAAGGTTTTCATAGCTAAAATCTCTCCTTTTAATACTCCACGAATTTATTATACATGTTTTTTTTACAGGACATTTTAAAATTTGCGCCATATGATCCGAAAGGCCTAGTTCAATGACCTCACTGTTTGATCCTCTTATATTATGTGCAAAATTGTCAATACACGTTCCACTTGCAACTCTTGTCGGCTTTTGTATTGCTAGCTTCAGATTATAGCCTAACAGTAGATTTGTAAATTCTCGACTAACAGAAGTATTTTTCAGAATATCAATGTTAAAATCGCCACAGATAATTATATTTTTATTTTTAGTATTTATTATAGTATTTAGAATGCCTCTAAGAGTATCATAGAACGTATCCAGACAAGATTTATTTGTGTTAGGAACTCTATAAATACATATCACAATCACGTTATGGTCACATATTTCTACAGCACAGGTCTCTATCATACAATTAATCGAGAATTTCTTAATATTATCAACTACTCTATACTTTAATCCCTTTCTTACTAAAATACATGATCCACCACGTCTTTTATTTCTTGAAAAACTGGTTGCTAATGTGAAATTAGGTATTGTAAGGAATTCTTCCAATTCTGGTATCATATTGTGCTCGGTCACACATAGAATGTCGATAGCTTTTTTTTGTCTATCTAACTCATCCAGATTTAATACTAACTCGTCACATTTGTTCAATAGTCCCGATATGTTTTGATGTAATATATGTAAGTGATTATAGAAGAAAAAACTGATTTTCATCAGGGATAATAGAGCTCTTTTTTCTTGTGTCGATTTGCTTCTCATCACTCGATTTTTGTAGAGATAATATTTGTTTGGCAATATTTTGCATTAAATTTTGTACTCCATTTTGTTTTATTTTACCAGTATACTGTGAAAACATATCATACGTTAAGTCCAGGTTTGAATCAATGTAATAGCCATATTTATTAGTGTTTATGTCCTGATTAAGTAGGTAATTGAAAGTCTCTACTCTGTAGTTATATAATGGCTTTCCACATATGTATGTTGGTGAAACTACGATTACGTTTGTATTTTTTACTTGTTCCAGCCTGGTTTTGATTGTTTTCACCAGACCTTTATAGTCTTCTGAGGTATTAAAATCCGATTCTCCGATTATCACAACACAGTAGTCGTGTTTTGTATAGTCCTTTAATTTTTTATGTATATTTTTTAAAATTATCTCTATCCCAGCATTTGTAGTAATATAGTGACATAACTCATACTGACTTAGTACATGATTTCTGTTTACATTTTGTAGTATTTTATATCTCTTGTCACTTGTGAGTATACACAATTTATGTTTTAATGGTTTATGTAATGATTTAGTATCCTTGTGTACATGATTTTTTGTGCAATTATTTAGTTCTAAATCAGTTTTTGGTGTTGTTTTGTCTTTCAATTGCTTTTCTAAGCTTTCGATTTTTGTGCATAGATTGCTTACTTCTTCTTGAGCTAATTTCAGATTTTGTTGTAATTTTACGATTGTATTTTCCAAAACAAAAATTTGCTCTGTCTTTGTCTTATCTGGAGTCATATTATTAGGAAAACTTGAGGACAAACTCTTGCGCTGTTTTTTTACAATTTGTGGGGTTTTACATATATTTTTCATAATAAGTAGCTCTTGTGTCAATTTGGTGACTTGTCGTCGTAACTCATTATTTTCCAAAATTGTTGCGTCTAATTCAGACTCGCAACTCTTTAATTTAATTTGTAAGTCATCTATTTTCATATTTTGTTTGCTCACAATATCAAGTTCATTTACTAATTCTAAACTGTGTGATAAATCTTCTAAGGATTGGAAACTATTGTTTAATGGTTCAACAGGAAATTCCATCGATAGTGATTTTGCTAATAATTTTTCTTTAGGTAGTAGTGTCTGGCTAGTTTTTGCTGAGCTGTTTGGAGATTCTGAGGCATTCATATCGTTACTTTCAAGGGTTTCATCAGTCCTTTTTTTACGTATTGTGATATTCACAGCATCTTTTTCTAGGGATGGAGAGAGGACTGTATTTTTTTTACTTTTTATGCATTTAAAACATCTCCATGATTTTTTAGTCTCATTTGTCCATATTCTAAAACGAGCGAAAGTTATGTTTGCACAGTCAATATGGTAGATATTATTACAAACTGAACAAATTGTGAACTGTCGATTTTCTATTATTGATTTACATTTGAAACATTTCTTTAAAGGAGTTTGTTGTTTTTGCTCCATGTTGGTATTTATGTCAGAAAATTAAAGACAAAAATATTTCTGTCTGCCTCGAGGCTCGATCCTCCGTCGTATCGGTGTCTAACCAAGTCACTTGTACCGTTGGACCAAGCGTGCTCCTTAATAGCAATTGAAATTAAGCATTATATTCCACTTCTTCCGCATATTCGTGGGTAGATGAAATTTAATGATAATGTAGTTTGATAGATGGCGTTGTAATCACCAACTACATAAAAACGACCATAAGTTGTAGAATCGAATGTACAAATTTGTTTGCACTTAATCACAACATTTGAATAAAATTAACCGTCAGATTAATACTTTTCATGTTAAGCGAATAATAAAGAAATATCTTCACTTTTTGCACAAGAATATTGTAGTTTGGAACAAAATCACAGTATTTTTAGTCTTCTTTGGTTGTTGTAATATAAATTATGTCCATATTTAATGTCACAAATTCACCGTCACTTTTTGTTAATTAATTCACAAAACACTTTGTATTTACCGAAGATAACATTTATACGATTTATTCCAGTCAAAACACACACACCAATATTACTTTCTTAACTAGAATTTAACTATATTGTTTTTTGTTAATTAATTACTACGGAGCTTATTTTTACACACTGGCAGCGCCATCTCCTTTCTGTGTGTTCAGGGGTGCTGACCTGGGAACGGATCATTATCTAGTAGTTACTAGATTTAGGGGTTTGTTCGCGGGTTGGCGCCACCGGACGGCAGTAACAGAACCACAGTCGGTCTGTCGCATCCGAAGCTGGAAGCTTCAGGAAGCGGATACTAGGGACAAATATCACACGAGGGTAGCCGAAAAGCTTGACACCATCGATGGCAGGAAAGAATGTGTGGAGAGAACATGGCAGAACCTTAGGGATGAAATGGTAAGTGCAGCGGAAGAAGTATGTGGTACGACAAAAAGAGGTAGTAGTAAAAGAAGAGATGCATGGTGGAATGATGAAGTGAAAGAAGCTGTAAAAAAGAAGAAAAAAGCATGGTTAGACTACTTGGCCTCTAGTAACGATGAGCATATGAGAGAGAAGATGAAAGAAAGATATAAGCTGCAGAAAGTTCATGCGAAAACATTGATTGAGGAAGTACGTGAAAGGTGTAGAATAAAAGCGGACGAGAGGTTGTCGCACAACTTTAGGGAAAACTCCAAACTCTTCTGGAAAGAGGTTGGAAGGTCCCGGAGTGGTGCGACAGCTTTAAGAATGAACAAAGTGCTTTCGAGAACCAATGACGTCCTCTCAGAAAAATCGGACGTCATGCAGCGATGGAGTGAATTTTATAGAGAAATGTATGCGTGTCATGATCTTAGTTAAGGATCCGGGGGTGACGCCGTGACTGGCACGCCAGACACGGACCTCGATGACACTGAGGTCATCAGCATGAAAGAGATTGAACGTGCGATTCGAAGTTTGAAATGTGGTAAGACGGCGGTACTAGACAGAGTTACTGCTGAAGTGGTCAAGTACGGTGGGCCTCGCGTCTGGGACAGCTTTCATCTGCTGTGCAATTTGTGCTGGCGGACGGGAGATGTCCCGGATGATTGGCGATCCGCGGTCATTGTGCCTTTATATAAAGGTAAAGGTTTACATTTTGACTGCGGGTGCTATCGGACGATCAGCTTGACCAGTTTAGCAAGTAAAGTTTATTCGAAGGTTTTGACACGCAGGATGCAAGAGAAATCGGAAAGATTCTTATGGGAGGCACAATGCGGATTTAGACCTGGAAGAGGATGCATGGATCAAATGTTTTCTCTCCGCATGATCACGGAGAAGCTTCTGAGTGTTAACCAGAGGATTTTCTGTGCTTTTGTGGATCTGGAGAAAGCATTTGATAAGGTTATAAGGAAGAAAATGTGGGAACTGTTGCCGGGATATGGTGTGGATGGTCGATTGTTAAGGGCTGTGCAGTCACTTTACTATGACTGTAAAGCCTGTGTGCGGGTAGGGCATGACCTGTCACCCATGTTTAGCGTCCAAGCTTCCTGGCTGTTCATACTGTATCTCGACAGCTGTTTACAGAAGCTGAAAGATAGCTGTTTGGGTGTGAAATTGGGTGACATAAAAGTTAATTGTCTGCTGTATGCTGATGATGCAGTGCTTATTGCACCATCAGAAGCAGAACTGCAGGCATTAGTCACGTGTATGAAAGAGGAATGTGAAATTAAAGGTCTCCGTTTGAATGCTAATAAAACTAAGGTTCTGGTATTTGAAAAGGACGAAGAGAGAACGAAATGTGAAATATGGGTAAATCAGGAATGTCTAGAACAGGTAAATGAAATTGTATACTTGGGGAGTGCTTTCAGCCGGGATGGAAGATGTGATTTAGATGTGGATAGGCGTGTCGCTGCCGGAAACAAAGTCAATGGTGCCCTGAATGCATTAGTAAAAAGGCAAGGTGTGGTGAAGAGTGCACGCCTTGCAATACATAACGCAGTGTTGGTACCGACTTTGTTATATGGCAGCGAAACCTGGGTATGCCAGAAGAAGCATAAAAGCAAGTTGAATGCAGTGGAGATGCGATCTCTTCGTAAAATGTGTGGTGTTACCATAGCCGACCGAAAGCGAAACGAAGAGATTCGCAATATGGCAGGATTGAAAGATGACCTTATCACAAAAATTGATAGGGGCGTACTCCAATGGTTTGGGCACGTTGAACGAATGAGTGAAGACCGAATGGTGAAGAAAATATATAGAGCGAAAGTAAATATTAAAAGGTGTCGAGGTAGACCGAGACTAACTTTCGAAGACCATGTGAGCAAATTGCTCGAAGAGGGGAGGGTCAAGGGTACTCGGATACCTAGACATGCATGTAAGAAGAAGTTAATGAACCTGAAAGAAGCGAAAGAGGTATGTAAGGATCGTGACACTTGGTGATCTGTTCTCTCTGGCTACCCCGTTAGGGATTGTGCGTGACGATAAGTAAGTAAGTAAGTTGTGTGTAGTACATAACCCGATTTTGACTAAAGCAGAAATGAACAAAGAGAAGAAATAGCTAAATAGCATAGGTAGGAGAAATTGATGTTTTATATAAGTGGCGAAATCATTTCTAGAAGGTTGTAAAAACTGTCTTCATCCATCCGGAGAAAATCAATCATGTCTTTGGATTACAGACCGTTTAGTACATTTATGTGGCTTAATTTTTGTCTCTTTTGGAGCCATTTTTTCACCCAGCAACTCCTCTTTTTCTATTTTCGAATAAATTAACCGAGATGGCTAATGCCAATCCAACACATTGGTGTTTTAAGAGAGTCGGAGGCATTTTGAAGAACTCTACCGCATATGCGTTCCGCTCCAAGTCCGAACGCGTACTGCTAGGCAGGCCCATGTGTAGGGTCTGCCCCGATTTCTTTCCACCCTAGATCGCCACCGATATCGTCTCGTATGTAGCCCGCTTAAACATCACTAACGTTACGTGTCGCTTGTGCCACGTTGCTGCCGGGACGGTACTCATATTCCATAATCACTCGAATTTTTTACGTATCTATGAGGACATAAAGGATTTAAATGCGATAATAAAATAACGCTAATCAATTAACAAATGACTAATTTTGAAAAAAGAATTTGATGTTTTTAAAATTAAGTTTTGAATTAAGAATTCTTAGCCCCACAAAATTATTTTGATTTGAAATAGCCAGTACTACTACAGAACGGCAATTTCGTAGGTAAATACCTTTTAATATCAGTGATACAATCATCAGAAAATGAACTCAGTTTGCTCATAACTTTACTAATCCTACATTATATTATTTTTATATTACATATATTTACATTATATTTAAGAAAATTGTCATAAATTTATATTTTTTTTATAGAAGAGGGGGCAAACGAGCATGCGACTCACCTGATGGTAAGTGACTACCGCCGCCCATGAACCGCAACACCAGGGGAATTGCAGGCGCGTTGCCAGCCTTTTAAAAAGCTCTTTTCTTGAAGGTGCCTAACTCGTATCGGTCCGGAAAAGTCGCCGGTGGTAAACAATTCCACAGAGAAGTTGTACGAGGAAGAAAATTCCTTGTAAAACGCACAGTGGTAGACCGCCAAGAATCCATATGGTGAGGATGGTTTCGTAAACTTAGACGCGACGTGCGTTCGTGAAATTTGGCGGCTGGAACTAATCCAAACAATTCCTCAGAACACTCCCCGTAGTAGATGTGATAGAAAACGCAAAGAGATGCAACATCCCTACGCAGCGCCAGTGAATCGAGCCGATCAGAAAGAACTCGGTCGTCGACGATTCGAACCGCGCTGTGCTGGATGTGGTCAAGTGGAAGGAGCTGGCACTAGGGTGCCCCGGCCCAGACATGAGAACAGTATTCCATGTGAGGCCGAACTTGCGCTTTGTAAAGTTGCAAGCGATGTGCCGGCATGAGATACTGTCTCGCTCTGCTGAGCACGTCAAGCTTTTTAAAGGCCCATTTAGCCTTCCCCTCCAAGTGACCACGAAACTGCATTATTATATTCAGAATAATATAATAAAAAGTAAGTAATTGTGTAACGTTTATATGATTATAAACTGTTAATTTTCAAAAGAAAGTCCCGCTGGATTTCTTGGTAATTATTTTTAATGATTTCTTGCTAAATTAAACATAAGTTTAACTTTCAATAAGTGTTATTTATAATCGTTATTGAATAAAAAAAAATCTATTTCTATTTCTGGGTTTTATTGTTAATAGAGGATATATTATGTAGATGTGTATGGAAGACAGTATCTATACCATAGTGTGTGCTGTGTTCGTTTGTCAACAGTATCAATAGCAATTAGTATGCTTCAGGATATTTCCAAAATGAAATACATCGTGTTTCTTACATTGAGGTTTCGACCCTATGTCTTCCTTCACTGCCCCACCGCGTAAGATGTAAAGAAACGTTTAAAATAGCTTAACGATTTAAATGAAATTCATTTTGACGGATTTTATTGCGTTTATTAAATTGTTTTACATTACTGACGCTTCGAATTCTTTACAGTGCCCATAGTCACGGTGCTCATACTGCGTAGATTGAAAAGTAACGGTCATTAACTATAACATTTGTATGTCGAATACATCATTAAACACACTCCTGCATCTTTCAGAGGAACATTACACCTGACTGATGGTAAAAACTGACTAATCTTCTTCGGCAGTTCGAAGTATGTTTTAATGAATACACACGCGGACACTACACTTTTAAAATGAAACTAGTTTTAGTTAAATGTCTACTGTTCTCGTAAATATAAGAAATCATTATGTAGTATCAGGTTTGTTCCCGTACTGTGAAATTCACAGACAGCGTTTAACCTCTGAACAACCACGGCTTATGTATTATATCTAATCAAATATAATCTAATCTGGAGGTCGTAAAACGTGTCGGTAGGAGCGGGCTCAATTTATGAGGCCTATGAAAACGCCATAAAGGCGATATTAGACATTTGGCAATAACGTCATTTTATCACTTGCCGCTTTCACGGCGATTTAACAATGACTGGGTTCGTTGCGCCAAAAGCCTATTCTGTTTTATTGCTGAGGAATGTGTTCGTCACTCATAATCCAATTACGAGATAGAAAAAAATCAGATAATATATTCCCGAATGATCATGGCTACATCGTCCTCTCATTTATTAGCATGTAAAGTCCTTTGCTGAACATGGGACCTCTCTCAATGTAGACAGAATTAACTTGAATCGTGATACTTGGCAGACGAAGTAAAGAACAACGAAATCCTCACGGTCATTTTCCTCAAACATACTACAAAGAAAGAAAATTAAAGGTGAACATTTACTCGTTTCAGTTACATTTTAATTTATTCAAGATACTAAATAATGAAGATAAAATTTTACCAAGTGACAATAACTGCAAGTATAACATAAAAACATTATATTAGAAAAAACAATAAAGGAAAACAGCACAAACGCACAACAACACTAAATTCTTACGGACATGAAAAAACAGCCGTAAATTAAATCTTTACAAACATTACAATAATACTAAGCAAAACTTGGGTAATAAAAAAAATTATGTGCAGGAATATAGAAATTTATATTTCGAATTGGATATTTATTAGTCGTCATTCTTTTCATCTAGTTGCACTTCACTATTTTTTTCGAACGTCTCTTATTAACCAGTTTTATATCGCGTCTTAAATGGCATAAAATGAAAAAGGAATGTTGGAAAAGCAGTAAATTTTAACACGCTTTTATAAGCTTTTTTTCTTCTTTTTTATAGAAAAAGTGTGACAAACGAGCACACAGTCCACCTGATGGTAAGTGTAATATTTTATCCTGAGGACTATGTCGTGCAACGACCATATATAACTGCAGCATGGCTCCACCACATAAAAGCTTCACGTGTACAATCATAGAAAGTTAAATAAAAGGAATTTAGTATTCTTGCATTTATGATTTTATTTCTACAAGTTCTTTGTCATTCAAGTTTGTGACTATTGCCCCGAATTAATCGTTTCACTTTGCGCCGTTATCTGAGTAAATAAATTAAAAACACGGTATAGTACCAACTTAAACTTAATTAAATGAAAACTTATTATTATGAATATAACACATTGACATATATAATATAAATTTCCATTTAATCAATATTTTTAATTTATATAGTGAAGATATCACTGTCACTAGTAAAAAGTAATTTAATATTATACAATATAGAAGTATAAAAAGGGACCAATTTTATATGCGGGTATACTTAAGAGCAAAGCCTTTTTGTCTAAGACATGATTTACAACAACTGACTAAAGTTTCATTATAATCGGATAAACGGTGAAGAAAAGCATAGAAAACGAACGACCAAACAAAACTCTTAAAAAGAGGTACCAGTCCACCTGATGGTAAGTAGTTACCGCAGTCTATGTACTTCGTTTACTGGATGGTGGAACTCCTTTTCTGTTCAGGATTTCGCCTGGGTAGATACCACTTTCTTAACTTTTTCTTCCACCAAATAGCAATAATGTGTGAAAGAGAGGGGGGGGGGAGAGAAACGAATAAAACTTTATATTTTCTTGGTGTATTCTTAGCAGCTTGTGACAAATATAAGATAAAATGATTCGTAAAGGTAAGGCGAACGTAAACAAAGTCGTAAAAACATCAAGCATTGAGTTTCCGCGTAAAGTATATCTTGAAACACAACTGGGAAAAACAAACTCACATATTAGAATTATGAACATAGATTAGGTTATTCATATGTTAAAAGAAAAAGTTACTTTGCTAATCTAGCTAATAGCTAATCGTAATATTTGTGGGTATGTATGTATATTCATAGTAATAATAACGCCTTTCAGACCTCTATGGAGACCAGATATACTTGAGATAGAACTGTGACTAATCATAAACTTAAATAAACCATCTCATGGCAAAACTATTGGTTTTATTGGGTATGAAAAGAGTTTTTTTTACGAAAGCCACAAGTAGTCGAGTAAGAAAGATTATCTTCAATATCAAATTCACAATCAAAATAACTTTAATATCATCCTACAAAATATGTATTTAGTAATATATTTCACACAGCTGAAAAGTGTCAATAGAAGATTTATGCATCGCTTACTCATAACTGTAGGCTTTTACGAGTTCAGAGTAAAGGCTTGGAGGCACGGGCCTATGCGAATTGTGTTCCGACGGATTTATATTGGCTGTCGTCGGTACCATTGCCTCGCGTGTATTGTATTGGAAAATTGGGTATTCAAACTGCACAACGCGATATTGTATTGATCGGGATAGTCAAACGACGAAATGGACTTAGAAACTATATATATGTAATAAATATTATAATTTGTTTAATTTGTATAGTATAGAATAAAAAATCCTTGTGGTAATGGTATAAGTATGTCCACTACCCCATATATCCCGTGGGTGTCGTAAGCGGTGGCAGAGGGAAGCTAAGTAGCAGCATCTTCCTGATAGCAGCCGAATAAAAATAAACAACCTACTCGCTTGCGTAGCATGCTACTATGGCAAATATCCTTTTACGTGGCAAATATTCCTCTATGGGGGAGACCTATGTTCAGCAGTGGACTTTATACATGCTGTAATGGTGCTGCAATGGTTTGACTTCTCGTTGGTCTAGTGGTTGTAGTAGTACGACTGCTGAACATGAGGTCCTGGGTTCAAATCCCAGGTCGAGCCAATAAATCAATTATTAAGTTTTTCCGTCAGAAATTCTCAGTATCCGCCCGGAGTCAAGAAATTGGCGTTATCTCACCCTCGTGCCTCGTAAAGCACGTAAAGCCTATGGCCTTATCTCTCTTCAATTTCGTCAGTTTACCGTCCCATCGGATTATGAGAGTGAGGGAATAGAGAGTGCACCTGTGCTTGCGCATACGCTTGGGCACTATAATCCTGTCCTGAACCGATGGCTAGTCTCCGTTTAGTGTGTGGTGTAAGAATATCCATTACCCTATTTCGTGCCAAAGGTGTCGTAACTACGTACTATCGGAACACTAAAAATGATATCATTTCTGATAGAAAGCAGTATACCATCTTGTTTGGGCAAAACGTTAATTTCTTTTAGTAAACACATTATTATGTGGTAGAGCGATGCTGCAGTTATATTAGTAGTAAAGTTGTAGCACGAATGGGTCGGCTCGACTGGGGCAGCACCACGCTCTCACAGAATACCAGCGTAAAATAATAGCTTAATGCTGCTGTAGTAGTGTAGTAGTGTTACTGGAATCGAGACATTCCATTTTAGTCCTCATGGGGGACAACGCATTTGCATTTTTATTCGTAATTGAGGATAGATGTACATGTCTATGGGCCACAGCAACCACTTACCATCAGGTGGACTGTGTGCTCGTTTGTCACCCTATCTTATAGGAAAAACGTAAAACACCCAGACCGGTAACGGTCAGCCGCGTCAAAGGTGCAGGGTGGCTGATACTGTGATCATCACTCCGTCTGCCAGCGTGACGATTACAACGGGGTGGCTCATGTCCAACAGTGGACTCTTACAGGCTGAAAATTAAAAATGATATTTTAACATATTAAAATACTTGGACATTATCAATAGGTTGCTTAAATTTTTCTTAAGTCCCTATTTTATGAAGTCACTTCCTTGGTGATTCAATCGCGGTGGAATTCAGTAATTGTTTTCAAACTAACATTGCGATGAACTGGAAAGTTAAAATTTTAAATATAGCTCAAATTCGAATGACTCTCAACTCAACGCTCAAAATTATGATAAAAACCGCTTTAATTTAAAAAAAATTGTCTTCCTTCAATCTAGTTTGGTTTTACCTACTTTACAGCTAAGTTCAGTTTTGCGCGTTGAATATTAGTGTATAGTCCGCATGATTTTCCGACGCCAGCCCCGTCAAACACTTTTAATTGAGGTCTCATGTTAAGTGGTCTGTTTAACTGAATTGGGCACGACATATATTAAATAGGAAACTGAACACTAAAAATAGAACAAACGGCTGAAGAAACGAGCATACAGTCCACCTGATGGTAAGTGGATGCCGTGGCTCATAGACATCTATAATTATTCTTGATTAAGAATCAAAACGCAGATGTGTTGTCACCCCTGAGAACTAAGGTGGATTGCCCCGTTTCCAGTAGAAAAGAGTCTCCGGATCTCTACACTCACCATACAAAACATAGCAGTATTAAGCTGCTATTTTACGCTGCTATTCTTTGAGAGCGTGGTCCTTCCCTGAACGAGCCCACCCATTTATGCTACAACCATAATATAGCTGCATCATGGCTCTACCACGTGTAACAAGTAAATAAATAAGTATTGCTAGCTAGGGTTTACGTTAATAGATATGGTTAAAAGTTGAATGAAGTGGAAAGTATTGCAACGCCTGCTATGCGCGTGATACTTTATTATGTATACTGTATACTTTGTAGAATTCCTCTTCTCTCAAGGAGCCCATCTGTGTATTGTGATTTACAGACTATTTGGCATTCCATATCAGTCCTCAGGTGTGACAACGCATGTTCATGTCCTTCTTTGTTCAAAGTTGGACTGGTCCATGAACGGAAATAGCCACTTAACATCAGACATAAGACTATAAGTTCAATTATATATTTAGTTTAAAAAATATTCTATAAAATACATCGGCATGTAAAAATTACATATTAAAGTGTGATACTTTACACTTCATGTTTGTGACTAGTTTTACATGGAAAGCCGCAATAATCTTGTTCTACATCTTTGACACTGCCCCTTGTACTGGCTTTTGATTATGTAAACGAGCGATTCAAGTCTACTTAGCGAATTCATGGTTTTGCGGAGGGACGTAATTCTTTCACAATTATGATAATTTGCGTGACCCCGGATGTATTTCAATATCGTCCTACTTACATCTATATATAAAACAATCAATTACTGTCGGTTAATCCCTCAAAAACTCGAAAATGGCTGGACCGTTTTTGATGATTTTTTTATGTGAATAACCTGTATTAAGGAGTAACAGTCTCAATCCCCATAATAGGAGGTATACAATAAGTACAAGCTTACAGTTATAAGAGCTACAAATATAACAGTTTCAAGTTATCCAAATTATTAATATGAAATTGAGGAATGTATGTGTGTACGTGCATGTGCGTGTGTGGGCTTGTTTGTGTGAGAGAGTAGGTAAGTCAGGTAAGTTATTTTACAATCAGTTTAGGTATTTTTCTGTTTCGTCATAAGATTCTTTTCGAAGGTATGAGCGGACGGTCTTCTTGCAGTTAAATAATGATAATCCATATATAAGACATTTTTTGCTTACTTTATTGTAAAAAGGACCCAGGAAATAAAAGAATCTTTTAGTGAGTGATGAGCGAACTTGTGGAAGAGAACAAATTTTGTCTTTTCGACATTTAGTTATTTCCCAGTAAGGGATTTTGCGGTGCTGCAAAATAACTGTTTGTAGAATAAAATGTCGCCGAAAGTTTCAGTCATTGTGCGACTGATTAGTTGAAAATATGGTTGGTCTCAAAGTATCCACTTTCAGAATAGCTCTGTGTGCCACATGCAGCTTCCTTAAGTTAAGAAGCAGGAAATACAGGATGTAATAACAGATAAACGTAGGACAAAATAATTTTTACGTTTTATTGTAGGTTTAACAATATTTCGTAGGGTTTTAAATATATTAGGTAATTTACGAACTTTGCCAGTGAGAAGATTACTGTAGCTTTTAAAATTTAGGGAAAATAATAAAAATCTTCGGTTACTAACCCAACGAAAGGTACAAAGAAATGACCTCAAAGCGCCACTTTAAACGACTTCTAACGCACGCACCCTGAGTACTGACGAGAAGGTACTGAAGCTGGAAGAAGAGATTGGCAAGTTGCGCGAGGTCTGCAGGGAGGAGGTGAACACGGTAATCCTCGAATCTGGCAAGTTGTTCTATTACCGAAATCGAATCTCTCCCAAGGAGGTGTCGAATTTCCATGTCTCACTACCGTTTCAGCCTATTAGAGTCCACTGCTGAACATAGGCCTCCCCATAAATTGTTCCACAGGTGAGATATTTGCAATTGTTGCGACGCTTAGCAAGCAGGAAGGCAACCGCAGTTTTTTTTATCTTTAGTCGTTATTAGGAAGATCGTTAAGATTAATTCAGACGATGACGTACAGATGACGTTCTACAGTTTTGATTTATGTCAAGATAAATGTTAAAATTAGTTCAGAGTTCAGACGACGACGATGGAGTTGTACAAATTTAAATCGCGGTATCAAGTAGTTTTCAAGCCAACATATAAGGCCATTGATTTAATTGAGTAAATGACCTGAACTCTGAGTTCTCGGGTTTTATTTAAATTCCCTATTACCTATACCTCGAGTGTGTGAGCAAAGTGAAGTACCACCTGGGAGCGATCATAGTGATTACAAAGATGCTGCTGCCAATCACCTGCATTGATTTCCTCCGTCGCCTTTACGACACCCACGGGATTATATAGTGGATATTGTTACACCGCCACTGCACGTGTGAGAAGGTGTCGGATTTCCATGTCTGAGTACCAAAATAATATTTTGAGGACATGTGGCGTCCGCCACACACTCCAAGGCAGCGGTTTATTGCCTAACAGTAAAACGTAAATAGGCTGTGGTGTAACATATTTATACGGGTAAGAGAACACATCACTAAATTTTATTAACTACTAAGCATTTAACTGTCAAAAACTGAATGAACGGATAACAATAGATTCGGGTGAAACCCAAAATATGACAACCCTTATCACAAAAATCTACCTGACAGCTATCGCCTTAACCCTTCGAAAGTAACAATATTAAGCGACAAATAAATCCACCCACTTCTCAATATTCAATTTTTTTTCCAAATGAATTTTCGGGTTAATGAAAATAGTGAATATATCATAATACTAGCAGATGGCGTCAAATTTAAAACAATTGACATTTCCTAACTTTATAACAATTAGAGTTTGGCTAAAGTTTAATTTAATAAAAATACAATTCTTTTTATTCACATAATTTCACGCGACACGCGATTAGCTCCCGTTAGTTTAACTACTAAGCAACTCGTACTAAATTCATAATAACAATATTTATTATTTAATAGTATAAACCTATAATTTGTAAATATATCACTAAACCATTGCCGGTGTAATGCCCCGGCTACACGCTCCGTCTTGCCTGCACAGTCCAGGCCTGTGCAGTCATGACTGTACAGTGGCTCGTGCAGGTAAGTTTGTGTAAACTGGACTGTGCAAACTGAACTGTGCAAACCTCAAAGTGTTTTGAGAGCTAGTCACGTCACGATGTGACCAGAAGAGGTTTTTTAAACGGAGCCTTATATTATTGTTTACTTGTAAAAAAGCAACAAATAAGAAAGTTAGTTTTTCAATTAATAAATGAAAACCTTCATTTTTTTGTTCCTGTCGGAATATTCCTTACTTTTAATTTTCCATAACGCCGGCAACGATTTGTACAATTCTATGAAATCAGTTAACAAATCCCTGGAATAATTGCGTACATCACTCATTTTTAAGATTTAATAACATAACATGTGTCGTCAACAATAATTTAGACGGACTGAAGTGCGGCTTGAGTAACCGGCCACACGCTCAAGTAAGCTTGCAGGCAAAACCGTGCAAACCAAGCCCGCGCAGTCCAATCTTCAGCACGTCAACGATTACGCAGGCCGCCTGCGCGAGCCACAGTCTTACCTGTGCAAACTGGTTTGTGCAGGCATGCTCACAGGCAAGACGGTGCGTGTAGCCGGGGCATAAGGTGTAAGCCCTAACATCACTTTGATCCTTCGAGCTCTTATGATCGATAAAGCAGTCTAATACGTTAATTTCATGTGTACATTATCCATGGGACTACAGTATATTCTCCTAAAGTTTAGGAGAGCCCTGGATCTAAGTAGGTAATTTTATAATGATTGAACACAAAACTAACCTTGTTGCCGGATGAAGACATGAAGAAGTCCCGACCTTCGCTAACATGGTGATTCTTTTATTATTCATATAAATAAGTGTACACAAATATTGTAAAATTATGTATGACTGAAAAATATCCCGCTGAATTGGCAACCAGCGTTAAATAAAAAAAAAACATCTTTGAATAAGTATTATATAACAATCTTTATGGAATAAAATTTATTCTATTCCATTTTATTCTTCATATCACTAAATAAATATTTAATAACTGTTTGTTAGATACGCGTATAAAGATAATTCTTTTCTTTATATTATGTTTAGGTAGGAAATATGGTCACATTAAGCTTTGCCACCTTGTAACACCAAAACTTGGAGGAGGACAGAGACAAAAGCACAAAGTCGTATACTATAACTAAAATATTAAGAAAAAAAACAAGCTTTCGCAATTATCAGGAACTCTTCGAAAAATCTTTAAAAAAACTAATAAAAAACTAATAAATATATATTATACTAAAATCGACTAAAATATTTACTATATAATGTCAACTGTCAAAATGGCGTCAATGAAGCAGCGCCCTTTTGACCCTTTGTTATTTGATATTGAAAAACTAGAAATATGTCATCAGAAAAATCTCCTAATTTGGACAGCAGTATATCTAGCTGTCATGAAAGGGCAAATGATAATATAACATTGCGAAAAAAACTCAATCCACCTATAAGCGATAGCAGCCCGCAATCAATTTCCCACATTGACGACTTAGGTGAAACGTTGATTTCTGAAGACGCCGCTTTAAATCGTAGCTGCCCCAAAAATAACTATTTAGCAATGGAGGATTTGGAGGAAATGAAGATCAAACTACAAAATTTGGAAACAAAGCTCGAAAGTGCTGACCTGGAAGTGGAAAGATTGTTATTAGAAAACAATTCATTGAAAGAGGAAATATCAAAAAGAGATGCAAAAATAAACCAATTATCTCGCCTCTGTCGCTCAACTACAAAAAAGAAGGTCGTAAGTCCCTCCCAGAACAATACCTGCGAAAATAATATAAAGAAATATACTACTAATGTATTATTTAGTACTCCCAAAGCAAGTGCCCCATCAACGATAACAAACATAGCATTGTGTCACAGCCCCAGTGAGACTAATGAAAGCAAGCGGCAAAATAATAATAATAATAATATTAACAGTATGAACAAATCACCACTACGCGACGTAACAAGCCAACAAGAGAACACATTAAATAATTCTAAAATATCTCAAGAGAACAAAAAGAAGATATGTATGCTAAGTACTAACAAGTTTACTAAAACAAGATCCATCGCGCAACGATTTTTTCATGGAGATTTTGATATCTGCCATTATCTTCTGACTGAATACGGAATAAAACCACTTATGACGGGACTAAAGACCAAACTTATGGATTATACAATGGAAGACTACTGCATATTACTAATAGGTGATCAAGATTTCAAATCCACTATAAATTACTTTGAATTAATAACATATATTCGACATACTTTATCAGAAATTACACACACAAACATCATTTTGTGTCTACCTACCTTCAGATACTGTAGATTCCGAAATTTATTTAACTGGCGAGTAGAAGTTTTTAATAATTTACTACATCTGGATGTAATGACACATGAGTATGCAAACCTTATTGATTCCAACCTGAATCTAGAATATGATTATACGATGTTTAAAAAACACACAGGTATCATAAATAACTACGGAATGCAAACCATATTCAAAGACATTAATGCACTTATGTGTGAAATTGATGATTATGGTCATAATAAAATATTAGAACCCATGACAGAATTGCAGAATGATCAAAATGAACCAATACCTGCCTCGCCACCTCTAAAAAATATGTTTTTTCGATAATAAAATAAGGATTATTTATCAAAACATACAAAGTTTTAATAACAAACGGCATTTGTTGGAAGCTTGGACAGATGAAGATAAAAATGTACACGCTATATGTCTATCTGAAACCTGGATCAGTGCTCCAAAACTTGACCTGCTCAAAGTACAGGGTTATATGCTGGCATCCCATTTCAGTCGATCTAATTCAGTAGGAGGAGGTGTTTGTATACTAGTAAAAGATGATATAGATTATATTGAACGAAACGATTTAAACGCTATGTCCATAGAACCTATAATTGAAATATGTGGAATAGAAATACCAGTTTCAAATTTATTAGTCATAAATGTATACTGGCCAAATAGTAACAGAATGCCTGATACCTTTTACAGTGTATTAGAAAAGCTCTTACAACGAATTCAGCAAAAAAATTCTAAAACAAACGTTGTAATAGGTGGAGACTTTAACGTAGATGTGTTAAAACAAAGTATATCGACTGTAAGACTTTTAAATTTAATGCGTAGTTATAATTTCTATCAACATGTTCAAGAACCAACGAGGGTAACAGAGACTACATCCTCATGCTTAGATTTAACATTCACAAATTTTGATGTCGAACAAGTCGTAATTAATGTTGTAGAGTTGAGTCTCTCTGACCACAAAGGAGTTATAGTAAATATACCAATAAAAGAAAGAAACGTACTCGTGCGTAATACGTGGATTCTAGAAAAAAGAATCTTTAGTGAAAAAAATATCCAACATTTCAAAGCTAAATTAAGAGAAGTAAACTTTAGCAAAATAATTACTATTGATAAAAACATTAATGAAAATTATAACTCATTTTCTAATAAAATTAATCATATATTAAACGAAACTATACCAAAAATTCTCATAAAAATAAGAAGCATAAAGAAAAAGCCATGGTTAACCAATGGAATCAAAACATCGTGCAAAAATAAAAGACTCTTAAAAAAATTATTATCTCAAACAAAAAATCCAGTACTAAACAAGTATTATAAAAATTACTCAAAAATACTTAAAAAAACTGTAAATATTTCAAAAAAGAACTATAATATTAAAAGAATAAAGAATTCTGATAATGTAATAAAATCAATGTGGAATGTTGTAAAGGAACAAACTAATAAGCTTACACAAAATAAAAAGAACATAGAACTGAATGTCCAAAATAGTATCACTTCGGACCCTGTTCAAATAGTTGAGTGTTTCAATAATTTCTTTTTGTCGGTTGGTAATGATAACAATACTTTTGGCACAACAGGTGCAATCGTTCAGCCTGTCCTTCATCCCGTAAAGAATTCATTCTTTTTACAACCCGCTACTAATCAAGAAATTATAAAATGTATACGTAATTTAAAAAACAAGCGTAGCTTCGGTCATGATGACTTACCGCCTTGTCAAATTAGGAAATGCGCCGAAGAACTAGCCCCAGTTATGACATTCCTGATAAATCAATCGTTTACAGAAAGTAAAGTTCCAGAACTATTAAAAATTTCAATAATTAAACCACTCTATAAAAAAGGCTCTAAAACTGACTGTAACAACTATCGCCCTATTGCTATTCTTCCAACGTTTTCAAAAATATTTGAATCCGTTATGGCTAATAGACTATACTGTTACTGCGAAAAGTTCAATATATTAAATGACAATCAATATGGCTTTCGCAAAAACAGATCAACAACTACAGCAGTATACAAATATGTCAATGAAATATTAAATTTATTTAATAAAAAGAAATACGCGATCGGTATTTTACTGGACATGACCAAAGCCTATGATCGAGTTCGATTTGACATACTTTTACAGAAGTTACACGGAATAGGAGTAAGAGGCCCAACATACAACTGGTTCGAATCATACCTGACCAATCGAAAGCAGTGTGTAGAGATAGAACATCATAACCTAGCCAGTGGAAATGTGATTAAAGTCAGGTCTCAATTTGCACCGGTCACTAAGTCAATACCACAGGGTAGTGTTCTCGGTTGCTTATTATTTTTAATTTATATTAATGATTTGCCGAAAATAGTTAAAGCCCCCTGTACCTTGTTTGCCGACGATCTTTCTGTAGTCATACCTTTCGACAATAATACTAACAACAATCTTAACAACTGTCTAGATAGTGTACTTACAGATATCTCTAAATGGTTAAAAAATCACAATCTCGTCATAAATTACACAAAAACTAAGATAATACAATTTAAGCCGTATCAAAAATGCCCCCTATCTATAAATTATTCTTACAACAATATTAAACTAGAATGTGTTGATTCATATACATTATTAGGTATAAACATAGATTCAGGTATAAATTGGAAAGAACACATAAAGAAAGTATCATCTAAACTTTCCCGTTTCTCGTATGCACTATACGAACTTAAAAAAGTTACAGATTCAAGAACAGCCACGTGTGCATACTATGCTTATGCCCATGCGTGGCTCAAGTACGGCATTTTACTGTGGGGAAACAGCACAGACGTAAATAAATTGTTCATTTTACAAAAAAAATGTATCCGAATAATTACAAACATAGACAGCACTGTCAGCTGTAAACCCTACTTTATTTCATTAAAAATATTAACAATTACATCTATATATATACTAGAAGTATACACATTTGTTAAAAAGAATATGCACCTTTTTTCAATATACTCCCGGCCTCATTTTTTACGTCCTAGTATAAAATTAGCTCCACCTATCACAAAATTACAAACAGTAAAATCAGGACCCCATGGTATGTGTGTAAAAATTTATAATAAAATTCCCAAATGTCTACAAAAAGAAGAATCGTTGTATAAATTTCAAAGAGAGCTTAAAAAATATTTAATTGAAAAAAGTTTCTATTCGTTATCAGAGTTTTTCGGTGAAAAATAATAATTGTTTATTTTGAATATGTATACCTACCTCTATAATATCGTTGTAAATATTGCAAATGTTTATTTAACCTAAAAGTAATGTAGTAGTTTAAGTAAATAAAATAAAATTAGTCTTTCTAAATTGATAAGAATAAATTGATATATAACATAATATAATATAATATTGCTACGCCCTATCAGGGCTCATGTTTGGCTCTAATATATCCAACTTAAGAACTATTTATGTAACCACATGAACGCAATAAAATGTTTGAGTTTGAGTTTGAGTTTGATTGCCTGATGAAGAACTATCGTATCATAAAGCCATCTATGCAAACAAGGCTGTAGTTTTTAAGTTATAAGAATTTGACCATTTTAACCGGGTGACCATGTTACTCACACGTTTACTTACTTACTTATCGTCACGCACAATCCCTAACGGGGTAGCCAGAGAGAACAGATCGCCAAGTGTCACGATCCTTACATACCTCTTTCGCTTCTTTCAGGTTCATTAACTTCTTCATACATGCACGTTACTCACACGTACTATATTAAAAAAATACCCTCACGCTAGGATTTGTCTCATATCGTTGAGGTGTTTTGTTTTACATGTATAAGTACATATAGGTATCCAGGATCAGAACAACTATTCATACGACCTAGAAAACGATCTACGAACGACCTACAAAGAAATTTAGCATAATATTAAAAAAATTTAAAGCCGAGCCTCTGAGATATAATATAGATTATGGGTCGGGTGATCCATAATCTACTAATACATACGTGAAACAGTAATTTGTAAACCATGCAAACGCTTGCTTCATGTGGATTTCGAAGCCGTGGACCCGTAGCGTGACAGCCACTGCGCTATCGAGTATTATTTTAGTTAACTTTTCGGATTTCCTAATACTTATAACATTATAACTATTAATAATAATTATTATTTTTACGTAATAGAGCCATTTCGCAGCTATGTATTATTATGATTGTAGTATGAATGGGCTCGACCGGGGAACGGCAATGCTCTCAAATAATACCAGCGTAAAATATCAGCTTAATGCTGCTGTGTTTCTTATGGTGAGTTTAGAGAACCCGAGACAATTTTTACTGGAAATGAGGCATCAACGCAACGTAACGCATCCCCATTTTGATTTTTAATCGAGGATAGATGTAGATGTCTATGGGCCAAAGTATCCACTTACCATCAGGTGGGTTGTGTGCTAGTTTTTCAGCCTTATTATATAAAGAAACATAATATTAACCAAATTTAGAGTGAAACAATTACATCTCAGGGCATTTACAGTCAGTGGATTTATTTTCATATCATCTGATAAACATAAGCGTTTGAATATAAACAGAGTACATTTGTGTGATGTGTTGCCTCTCATAGTCTCGTACAGACACATTTTGACAGGGTATCAGTTTAAACAGCGTTTACCTTAGGAAGGAAGGTTTCGAGGTAACTGATGTGCGCAATATATCCCGTAGGAAACGGCAATGATCATTTGTCAACGCACCCCTGTGTTCACTGACCGTGTACATGGTATGTTTTAATGATTACATCGTATAAATTCCTCTTACATATTGTAGGAACAACACTTACGTCGTATATTAGTAACGGATGATCTCTTTATTATATTAATAGCATAAGGTTCAAGATAGATCTGCACTAGCACTACTGAAATGGAATGGAACGAAAAGTTTATATTTGAGCTTTAGATACATAATAAAATTTAGTTTGACAAACGTCCGTCATCGTTACAGCTTTTTTAAGTGCACTGATGGAAATCGGCCTCCTCTGTAGATTGCCTAATAGGGGAGATATTTGCTATAGTTGCTAGGTGAGATATTGCGGCTTTGCAAGCAGGTAGGCAACCGCAAATTTTTGTTCTTTATTCTTCATCTTCTAGTTTTTTCCCTCTGTTGCCTCTTACGGCACCCACTTGATTATATGAGGTAGTGGATATTCTTACACCGCCTCTACACAGACAACATTAGATAAACGGCCATTTTTTAATACTTTAAAGTTGTTTAATATTGTTGTAAATTCTGTAGTGAACTTAAACAGAAGAAGGCCTGTTTCCGGCAGTGGAAACCAAGAAGTTTTGCTTGGTGACGAAACTCCTTCTCTACCTAGAAGTGAGTCTGGGTAGATACAACCCTCCTACGTATGGTTACGAGCTTGGGGTTCATGACTATTCAAAACTGCCGATTGAATTACCAAAATTAACACTTTAATTACCGAACACCAATTACAACTTAAAGCACACTAATAATTAATCACAATGATCACTTTAGTTCGCAGCTATATCGCTTCGAAATATTTGCTTGAATCGCCAATTCAATACTCACTCGGTCGCGGTCCTTATTGACTTATATGGGGCCTCTTTCACTGATACATCTAGAATGTTCGAGCACATACCGGTCCCGGTCGGCTAGGTGTAGAAAGTTCTAATACGGAATTTTCTAGAAAACTCTCCTAGTTCTGCTACTCGATACGATAGATGGCGCTAGTGGTATATTTATGACGTGCAATAGTATTTTTACCACAAAAATGGCAAAAGAAAAAGTAGAACCTGCGGTGCTATGCAAGTATATGACTAGCTGTGAGGCAGTCCATTCTAGTTCTTAGAGGTGGCCTCTTTATTTATAGTTGGCTGTACGTGTCTATGGACATAAGTAGCAAACTATTATTAAGTAGACTGTAGGTTCGTGACAAATCATATGAGTTTTACTAAAGAGCAGGCTTTTGCCCAGCCGTGAAAAGCACGTGTAAGCTCTACTATATACCGTAAGAAATAAATCTAATTGAAACAACAGTGGTTGTTTATTTTATTAGTATTAACATAATGTGTGAGCGTAAAATACCAGCTTAACGCTGCTGTTTTGTATGGTGAGTGTAGAGAACCGGAGAACCTTTTTCCTGGAAAAAAGGCATTCTATCTTAGTTCTCACGGGTGACGACGCATTTGCATTTTGATTCGTAATCGAGGATAGATTCAGACGTCTATGGGCCACAGCAACCACTTACCATCAGGTGGACTGTGTGCTTGTTAGTTACCCTTCTCTTATAAAAAAACCAAGCCTAACTAAAAAGTCTTATGCAAAATAAGTTAGAAGAGAATTGAAAAACGCTTCCACATTTCAGAATAAAATCCTACTGTGGTGATAACCTTTATCGGAGAGAAAAAATAATTTAATAAGTGTAATACAACCGCGTAAAAAGGGTGGCAACGCATCCGCATTGTGATTGCTAATTTAAGATAGATATAGGTGTCTCTAGGCCACACCCTTATTCTGTAAAAAAATATAGGAAAAATTCAAAATGCATCCGAAATCCAAAAAAATATTAATTATTAAGCATATACCAGTTTATTAGGCTAATTCTTTTTGAAGCTACAAAAATAAAGACGGTTGGTTATTGACGAAACGAATAAAATGTTATGGTCAAAGCGTAAGGTTTATTTTACAACGAATTCACAAGGTTTTTATGATTTAATCGAAAAGAAACATCGCGTCATTATAATAATTGAAGCGGAAAATTAAAGAGATTTCATGATTGCTTAATCTCCGAGATAATTTGATTAACATTTTTATTGCAAAGTTTGGAACCAGTTGTGTTAAGTAAAGGAAAGCCTTTTAAAAAAAACACCTAAATTCTGCTAAAGTATTATACAGTTTATTTTGCCAGTTATTTGAGTTATTAGCTCAAGAACTAAGCGCACACTGTAAATTTCAATGAAACTGTTAATTCTATTTTTAAGTGCTGATTTACCAGGTGTTTGGCGATAAAACAAAACTTTGTAAGGAAACTCTGCATGTCTGATAAACTAAAATAATGTATATTTCAAAGTTATATAAGTACGCCAAAACACATTAGGGCGGTTACGTTAGGTACCCGCCCTAAAACTCTCACAGAAAGTAACGAAGCCTTGGGCACAGCTGTGGTTTATAGCCTGAAATTTAAATTTTGCATTTAATTTTTAAAGAAATACTCTCAACTGAAGCTGAATGAACCATTGTTCAGTTGTTTAAGGCCAGTATTAGGAAAAAATCTTTAGTTAGAATCAAAATTAGCTTCATTTTTTATAGGATAGGGTGACAAACGAGCACACAGCCCTACTGATGGTAAGTGGTTGCTGCGGACCATAGACATCTACATCCTCGATTACAAATCAAAATGCAGATACGTTGTCATACGTGAGGACTAAGATGGAATGACTTGTTTCCAGTAAAAAGGGTCTCTGGCACTCTACACTCACTATACGAAACACAGCAGAATTACCCTACAATTTTACGCTTTTTATTCTGTGAGAGTGTGGTCCTTCCCCGGTCGACCCGACGATAAATTCTCAGTAGCAGAAGTAAGGAAGTTGGCTCGGAAAGCACGTAACCCCGTCGGTCTGCGCCTAATCTCTCTTTGATCGTATTGAAACAGAAACAGAAACTTTTTTATTCAATGTAGATTATAACAATACTTATTAAAAGTCACTTTTTTCATTTACCACATATTGGAATGCTGTCCCTTCGAACTACGAGAGTAAAAAAAATAGAGACTGCACATGTGCTGTCCTGTGCAGATGGCTAATCTCCGTTGAAACTAGCCGCTGGAGGCCATCCCAAACACGCCTCTTCACACGCCCCGCTAAAGGTTCTTCACTTAGCACAGACGAAATTGTTCATTTATCATTGAAAATATTTCAACGCGATGACTTTCATGAGCATCGTTCAATATTTACCGGAAAATAAACGATGGGAACTCAAATAAATTATGAGATAATATGCAGTTTTATAAAAAACTTTTAATAGTCCCTTTTCGTATATATACTATGTTTACCCTGATCATTCAGCTATTATGTAGTAGGTACGTAAGTATATATGAAACAGAAACAGAAACAAAAACTTTTTTATTCAATGTTTTGATATCAAGATTATAAAACAATACTTATTAAAAGTAATTTTTTCATTTACCACTGGTTCGCAAAAAAAACCTCCGCCCTGGGAAGAACCAGCAAGAAACCCAGCGTGACTTTTTTTTTCAAATAATAGCTTACATTCATGTTTACAATTAACAACACAAGACAAATTAGTAATAGCTTGGTAGCGATCACCCTTTTACTTTACTATTACCCTATTACTTCAATGACCCTGATAGAGATTGGTGCCGCTACCGCCTCTTATCTTTGCTTAGCTTAATGGTTAGTTGGGAGACACTGTATTTACCCAATAAGTCCACCAAGTATAAATAATTGAAATAACGTAAAAAGAAAAGGCATAAATGAAATTGCTTCTTCTAAAATAAATAACTTATTTAATTTGCTTATAGTGTACTTTCTTCTTTCTTAATGGACATCTGAATAAACTGAATTATCTTACTGAAATACCGTGTGGTAGTAGTTATAGTAGTTGTGAAAGAATATCCACTAGCCCTTATCGTTCCGTGGGTGCTGTAAAACGCGTCAGAGGAAAACTAAAGCAGAAGACGGTGATTGGCATCTCCAAGCACGCGGCATTGTAACTCAAAATAGTTAAAACTGCAGTTGCCAACCCTGACAAGCCTGGTAAATATGGCAAAATCCTTCCAATGAGGCAACTTATGGCAAGGGCAATTTCCAGCAGTGGGATTGTATAAGCTGTAATGGATGGATGATTTTTATTCTAATATAATCGTTATTATATCTGTTAGTGATCGTGTAACTGGTGTAGGACTTAACCGATTATGTGAAGTCATATTCATAAAATCGATTTGTTTTGTCACGACGATGGCTCATAGCCACGCCTGAATCCAAACTCGGTTGGGTTGTCGTCAAGTTATTAACAAATTATATTTGTGTAAACCATAATGAATCATATTAACAATATATTTTCATTTAAATTCAAAACCGATAGTAAAAATATAGCATTTGTGTATTGTTTTAGCATTTTAATGTTCATATTTTTTACTAAGCCATTGCTTGACTGAAATACTGTCTAGTGGTAAGTGGTGATGAAGCACTGTCTTAGCGCAACAAAAGTCCATTTACTCTTGCCTCGAAGACACCTAGATTATAGTCGAATAGAAATACAGACGCCGGCAAATTAATTCGATCTTTTCTGTACAGATTACAAAACCGAAACAATTCATTTTATTGGAATGCATGAAATTTCGATAACAGTGTGATAAAAACCCCAACCGCATGGATATCCAATAATGCAAAAGAAAAAATAATCTAAATAGCAAACATTAACTATGATTTGACACGTTTGTCTTTATTAAATTTTTATATAACTTATTTTGATTGAAGTAATGGTCACGAACAAGCATACTCGTAAGTTCAAAAGATGGTATCTAAGTGCTGGCCCATCGACACCTACATCCAGACTCGATTAAAAATCATAGTACAAATGCGTTGTCACCCCTGAGGAATAAAATAAAATGCCTGGTTAACAGTAACTAAGGCTCTCTACACTCATCATACGAAACACAGCAGTATTAAGCTGCTATTTTACGCTGGTACTTTATGAGTTACGTTTGACCAAATCAAAACTACATCATTATCATACGAAATGGACTTTCACAAGCCACAAACATCGGCCGCTCGCTCTCGTACCTACGTTCGAAGTACCGTAAAGTTGGCACGACTCCAGCTTTAGCCAATAAACGTATGATAAAACTCCGAACACAAACACTGAAATGTAGGCTATGCGTCCATAATAGAACTGCAACACGAATGGGTCACTGACTGACATGACCGAGAAAAAATAGGCTCTCACATATTCATCAGCATTATTCATCATTACAGGCTATAAAAGTCTACTGATGAACATTGATCTACCCACAGATCCTTGAGAGGGGGATATTTTCCATAGTTGCTATGATTGGCAAGCGATTTGGCAACCGTAGTTTTTTTCTATTATTTTTACGTTGTCACAATATGGCGCACACAACACAGAATACCAGTGTGAAACTGTACAGTACACAATACTGTTCTTTTTCATATGGTATATGACGAGAACCGACGGTGCTCTTTTACTGATACGAGGTACTCCATCTTATTCCTTAGGGTGATACTTAGTAACTAGTACTATCCATCTACTACTACTTGTACCCAAGTACTATCCATTAAAGCCTATAAATGTCCACTGCTGAACATAGGTCTCCCTCATATACTGCCTCATAGGGGAATTAGCCGTAGTAGCCACGCTATATATATATATATATATATATATATATATATATATATATATATATATATATATATTTACTTTCCGCCTCTTAAGATACCGTCGGGACGATATGGGGATAGTAGATATTCTTACACCGCCACTACATTGTTAGTACTTACAGATGCTTAGTAATAAAGATATTAATAGTTATTTTGCAACCATCCGCTTAATTAAATAAAATGATGTGTCTTCTCCAATTTGAAGAGCACTTTCCTCAATTGCGTGCACTAATCCCTTCACCACCAATCCCAGCATCACTACTCCTAGCGCCACTACTCCCAACACCACTATTATAGGAAAGACACACCATCGACGATAATACGACACGTGTTTCGCCTCTATAGGAGGTATTTTCAGGTGATTTATCACCTGAACCTAGTGATAAATCACGGGCAGGAGCTGGTCTTCAAACTAGGGAAAACACACCATTTTATTTAATTTAGCAGATGGTGGCAAAAGAACTTTTAATATCTTTATTATAACGGATTTCCGCAAAGTAACGCCTGATTCTATTAAGATACTTAGTATTACAGGTTATAAAGCTCTAAGGATCTCCTAGGTGTGTGTTGCTTGCAGTATACAGTGGCTGCAAATAACCGCCGGTACGACAAACTCCGCCCACGTTGAGTCCCGCGATCCCGTGAGGCGTTGAGGTCACCGGCCCCTAGGTGATTCTTGGCACTTTATGCGTTGCGTGCATCTAGTGCCTAGTCGCGTCATAAAGTGCCACCGTCGCACTTCCCCCAACCCTTTTGTTGACAAAAGGGGTAGGCAGTGCCCAAAGTGAAGACAGTCATCTACATAATCTCACCATTTATATAGATAGGGCCACGTAGAGTACAACTGGCAAGCTAGATAGTAATTTAGCATGTCGAGTAGGGACAAGGGGGAACCACCCCCCAAGTCTAAAAAACCACCGGATAAGAAGGGAGTGTTGGAGAGACCTCTTGTAATTAGGGATATAATGAACCCGGAGCGCACCAGAACGGTGCCAGCGTTCTCCCATATCCCTATGCGGAAACCCGTCTCGCCGCAGAAAGAGCCCGCAACGAGCGTCGCGCTCACGCCAGCCGTGTCTGAGCACACGGTTAGGCAGGAACCGTCGCCCCAACAACAGCGGGCCAAGAAAACGGCCAGACGCCATACACCACCCGAGACTGAAGCCTCTCTATTCGAGAAGAGACAACGGATTGGCTCCCAGCAGTCGTCCGACGAAACTTCATCTTCATCTGATGATGAAATATACCACCAGGTGGTGACAACGAAGAAGGTGCTTAGATCACCGCCGAAGTCGCCTTCTCCACCACAACCCCTCCCTCGCTCTATATCACCAGATCGCCGTAGCCGAGATTCGGCTCAGTATGAGCAGGGGGGCGAAGAGTCCTTCAGCTGGGGGTCAACCACCTATGCAACCCTGGCTGCATCCGCTGGCCGATCATCGCCAGTGGCTACTACAAACCCGTCCGGGCTTCCGCAGGACGATGGTCAACGACCATCTACCAGCTATGCCCATACGGTAGCTGCACCAGCAGTGCCAAGACCACAACCGGTGGCAGTGCCTATTGAGAAGCCTGCCGACCAGGAAAAAGCGAGATATCCACCGATAGTAGCTGAATGCCTACCGGACTGGACGAGGCATTTTAAGGAGCTCAACAGAATGTTGGGCCACCCTTTGAATGCCCGTCCGTTCGGGAAAGGCGTACGGTTCACGCCGCAAAGTGCCAACGAGTTCCGTACAGTTCAGCGCTATATGGTGGAGCTGAGCAAGGAGACACAAACCCTGTCCTGGTATTGCTATACCCCGGAGGAGGATAAGCCCACGAAGATGGGCATCCGGGGGCTACCTATGGGCACGGATACTAAGGACATAGAGGAGGCCATAAGGGCAAAGGGCTTCCCAATCAAGTATGTCAAGGCGATTCCACCACGTAGAGGCAGACCTGGCTGCATCTACTTCGCCCAATTAGACCACCTGAACCTGGAGCAGCTCCAGAACCTATACAACATCGACGAACTCCTCTATATGAGAGGAGTCGTCATCGAGGCCTGGCAAAGGAAGGTAGGACCAGCTCAATGCCACAGATGCCAGGCCTTCGGGCATGCCTCTGCCAACTGCTTCAGGCCAGTGAGGTGTGTGCGCTGTGCCGGGGAGCACATAGCAAGCCTTTGCCCTAGGGGTAGGGATGAGGAACCCAAATGTGCCAACTGTGGTAAGAACCACACGGCAAACGACCGCCGCTGCCCAGTCCTGAGGAGGACTGCACGAAGACAGGGGATAACCTTACCCGGGCTACTCCCGGAGGACCCGAAAAGGATCCCCCAGAGTCGCCCAAAAGCCATTACCATCCAAAAGGACGGGTGGGCCACTGTTACGGGGAAGGGCAGACAACCAGCCCCCCCCCCCACCCGTACTACAAAAGGAAACGGTGGAACCCGAACAGGAAAGGGCAACCACCGGGGCGACTCTGCAGCCTCCCGCCAATCCTGCCACAGAACGGCAGCCCTCAAAAAAGAGGAGGCGGGAGAGAAGCAGGAGGAAGAAGTCGCAGCCTCCTCGGGCTGTTACCTCTACCCCGACACCTGGACCAACAGCCCCTCAGGCGCAGGTTATCAAGGAGACTACCAGCAAGGGCGTGGGTAGAGTGCAGGAGAGGGCTCCACCAGAAGAGAGAGCCCGACCCTCACACAGAGCACGCTCTGCCCACAAACTAGAAATCCAACGCCCGAGACCAGCACCAACGCCTTCAGAAAGGAGACCACCTACGGCCGACCTCGAAACAGCCGATGCAATCCAACGATTAGTTGGCATTGCCATCGAGGTCGGCACTCAAGTCCTGGCCGACATCAGAGCCGGGACTGACCCAATATCAGCAATTATGAAGGCGCTGGCAAACCTCCTGGCCCGACACTATGGAGGAGAATAACTTGCGCCTAATGTACTGGAACCCGGACGGAATACAGCAGAAGCTGCAGGTACTCCGCACTGTCGCCCAGCAACAGGACATACACATTATACTGCTGGGCGAAACAATATTGAACCCCAAGACGCGCATAAAGCTGCCAAACTACCACATTTACAGAAGGGACGAGGTCACTTCTCGAGGGGCCGCCTACAGAGGGACGGCGGTTCTAGTGAGGAGGGACTTCGTCCACCAGGAGCTGGAACTACCATCCTACCAGACAATGCGCTCAATCGGCATAAGAATGGAGGCGGCGGGTGAGGAACTAAGGATATATGCAGCATACCGCCCGCCAGGGACTCCATTCTGCTCCTCAGACATCCGGACGGTGATGGAAGGCGATGCACCAGTAATCATCGCCGGGGACCTGAACGCCAAACACCCGGCGTGGGGGTCCAGAGTGATCACCCCACCGGGTCGTGAGCTATACGAAGATGCTGAGAAGAACCAGTATGACGTTTTAGGTCCCGAGGAACCTACACACGTTCCTACAGATCCAAGGAGGCACCCGGATGTATTAGACATCGTGCTCACTAGGAACGTCAACTATCCGACAGTGGTAGAAGTGCTGTACGACCTCCCTTCACAGCACCTCCCGTTACTGATAACCCTTGGCCTAAAGGCAGTGACTACGCCGCCTAGAGCTTTTAAAACCCGTGTCGACTGGAGGCTCTACTGTCAACACCTCCAGCAGAGACCTCCAGCACACCAACCTATTAGCACAGCGGACGACGTAGAGGCCGCTGCGACTAGAATCACCAATAACATCAAGGAAGCCCTCCACGCGGCTTCTACTGTCGTCCCGATTACAGCAAGGCGAGATGATCTGCCGCGTGAGATATGCGTGCAGATCAAGCGCAAAAGAGCGCTGAGAAAGCTCTGGGCGCGTACTCGCTGTCCCAGGATCAAAACCCAGCTGAACACCCTAACGGAGGAACTGTCGGTTTTAGTCCAAGCCTTCAGAGGAGACGCATGGGATCGGCGCATCCAGAAGGCGGAGGAGAAAGACGTATCGCTTTACAGACTAAACCGACAGCTAACCAAAGCTAAACCTCCCGTTTGCCCGTTGACTGATAATACGGGCAAACGATGTTATGATGCCAAGGGCAGAGCGGATATCCTAGTCGAGCACTTCGAGGAGCAATTTATGCCGAATATAGCAAGTGCGGAGTTCATGGAGCTTCATGCTCGGAAGGAAAGTCGCGTGCAGGAGTTCCTGTCGTCGCCCGCGCCCACTCTTGCAGGAGACTGGTTCATTTCCCCCGCTGAATTGCGGAGGACAATAGCCTGCCTGCAACCGAGGAAGGCGCCGGGGCACGACGGGATTACCAACGCTGCACTCCGACAGCTGCCCAATAGAGTCATAGTAGAGCTTGGTCGACTCTACAATGGGATATTGCGGACATCCCACTTCCCGGAGGACTGGAAAAAAGGTAAAATTATCGTTTTGCCGAAACCCGGGAAGGACAGGCGTAGAGCTGCCAACTACAGGCCGATCACGCTATTACCACATATAGCTAAACTGTTTGAAAGATTGCTGCTAAGACGTCTCCGTCCGTGCATCCAACTTCGGGCGGAGCAGCACGGATTCAGGAGGGGTCACTCCACAGTTACACAACTGACTAGAGTGCTGCACCTGCTTGCGGCAGA
Organism: Parnassius smintheus behrii; assembly: GCA_036936625.1. Lineage (NCBI taxonomy): Eukaryota > Metazoa > Arthropoda > Insecta > Lepidoptera > Papilionidae > Parnassius > Parnassius smintheus. The sequence goes on along the minus strand of JAUPFT010000015.1, from coordinate 7,097,442 downwards.
GTACAATCGCGGCCGCATATCGTTGGGCGTCTTTCTCGATATCGAGAAGGCGTTCGACCGGGTGTGGCACGTAGGACTATTATATAAGCTGGAACAACAGACCAGTGTCCCTCCTGCTATATTGCGGTTAATAGCGTCTTTCCTGAAAGACAGGAAGTTCTACGTCTGCGTAGAGGACGCCGAATCCGCTACAAGATCCATCAAAGCCGGCGTCCCACAGGGCAGCTGTTTGTCTCCAGTCCTGTACGCGGCTTACACCAACGATATACCGACTCTGGCAGGCAGGCTTCAAGAGTGGGAGGACGACGTCGAGCTGGCGCTATTTGTGGACGATAGCGCCTATTTCACTTCGTCCAGAAGAGCCCACATAGCCACTGCCAAGATGCAGCGTCTGCTGGACCTGCTGCCACCATGGCTGGATGAGTGGAGGATGGTCGTCAACGTTGGTAAGACGACCGCTCTGCTCACTCGCCGTCTCAGGAATTTTCCACCTCCGCTGACCCTCAACGGCCAGGAGATTGCGTACCAGAAGGCTGTAACCTACCTTGGGTGCAGGATCGACAGGACGCTGCGCATGACCGCGCACGTCGACTTCGTCGTCCGCCGGGCCCGATGTGCGCGGGCGACGCTCTTGCCGGTCCTGGCATCCAAGCTGCCACTACGAACCAAGCTCCGGATATACAAGATGTATATCCGGACCATCATCACTTACGCTGCACCGGCCTGGTACGCACTTCTGAGCGACCCTCTGAGGCGGCGACTACAGGCCCAGCAGAACCTGACACTAAGGACGATCGTCGGAGCAGGTCGCTACGTCCGGAATGACGTGATAGCGGCCGACTTAAAGGTCGAGAGTATCTACGACTTTGTGGCCCGTTTAGCGCGCGGCATGTTCGACCGTGCCGATAACGGGCCACACGAACACCTCAACGGTTTTGCGCCGTTGCACACCCGGCCACCGGACGGGCGACCTCTTCCAAGAGAACTCCTCTCTATATGTGATTAGAGAGTCGAGTAACAACCCTCAATGCCGCTGATAGGCCAACTTTGACTACCTCCATAGATTACCTCCCTTTCCCGTAGTCGGTGAACTACGGGAAAATCATTCTTATCCGGCTACATTAACATATTAATGTAGCATCAACCATGCCAAGATAGGCTTAACAATGACTGCCCCATAGTAATGGGGTATGATGACACCCGGGTAATGGGGTATACCCCGGGGCCCGATACCTACACGTACTTAGGTGCGTGCAGATGACAATTAACGGTTAACGGTTATAAAACATTTTATCATAGCCCTGAGAGACTAAAACGCGTATGTAGCCTTATGTGATTAGTAATAGTTAGTTAGTGTAATGAATAATTGGTAATGAACCTTAAGCAATTAATAAAAGTTTGCAATTATTTGGACAATTTATTCCATTTAAATATTTTTATGCCAATAAATGGTAGATCATAGAGGATACAATACGCAATTGTTAACATCTTTAATAGTAGAGCTACAGTATTACTATATTATAGTTGTAGCACGAAGGGGTCGGCTTGACCGGGGTAGGACCACGCCCTCACAGAATACCAACGTAAAATAGCAACACAGTGCCTTTGTGTTTCGTATGGTGGTTGTAGAGAACCAAAAACCCTTTTTACTGGAAAGGAAGCACACCATTTTAGTCCTGAGTGGTGACAACACATCTGCATTTTGAGTCATGTTTGTAGTATGAATGGGTCGACTCGACCGGTATAGGACCACGCTTTTAAAGAATACCACTTAAAATAGCAGCTCCATGCTACTGTGTTTAGTTTGGTGAGTGTAGAGAACCGTAGACCCTTTTTACTGGAAACGAGGCATTCCATCTTAGTCCTAACGGGTGACAACGCATTCTGTACTTTGATTTTTATCAAATAGATAGATTTAATGAAAGAGCGAAACCTTTTCAATCGAAACAATCCAGGAAAACTTAGTTAAGCGCACTCAGGTCGATTATTCTAAGTTTAAAAAAGGTTTATAATAGTCGGTGCTATATCCCGGCTTACTACGGACGTAACATGCGGCTGTCCTAGTTGTTCATTTGATCATATCATTACACGCACTGAAGAGCTAAATATACACTAGGTATATATATACGGCAGTGGAAAAAATTGAGATATTTAAAGCCCTTGTGTGAAGGTGAGGAAAATGTCGAGAGAAGGGTGCTCATAAACTTGCGCATTTTTTATCTTCTTACACTTTGTAATCGCTTTCATTGTCATTCATTTATTCTACCAACATTTTGTTATCTTAAGTTGTTTTTATAACGATTCTGCTGCTCACCTACTGTTTCCGTTTAGGTCTGTAAACTTTGTGACACTCACGGACATGGGGCAGTAGATTCTTTAACTCAGCCACTACACAGGCAGTAGAATTAACATTTATGTGCTTTAAAAAAAAATCTACTTTTATTATAATAGTATAAAAATTTAAAAAGATAATTAATATTAAAATGTGAACACACATTCCATCTGATGTGGATGCTGTAGCCCATAGATATGAACATTTATCCTCGATTAAGAATCAAAATGCGTTGTCACTCTTGAGGATAGGAGCCTCAGATAAAATGCCTTATTTACAGGAGGATCTCCGCTTCTCTACACTCACCATAGGAAACACAGCGAAAATAGGCTGCTATTTTACGCTAATATTCAGTGGTCCTTCCCCGGCCGAGCCGACCCATTCGTGCTACAACTATAATGAACTCCATCGTCTGTAAAATAATTTTTGGGGCTTCATCGCATAAATATCAGTATTTTTTTCATTCGGTTACGTAGCTTCATTTAATCAAACATATAATTTGACTAATAGTCACTAACGAGAAGTTGGAAATGAAAGCACACCAACACCCACGTCCATTTTTAATATTTCTTTAAAAGAATATGGCTGGAGTAAGGGAACTTTGCAGATTATATATATACTAGCAAACTGCCCTAGCTTCGTACGGGTCCAGCCATTTATGATGAGTTTAGTCACATACGCACACACAGAAGAATTATATATATATATATATATATATATATATATATATATATATATATATATATATATATATATAAAGATAAGAGATTAGTAGATACAAAACAAATATAAGGGATATTCTAACTCCATAATTTGAACGGAATAACTGAGACGTTTTCTGCAGTACTTTTCCAAGATAAAAGCAATATAAAAGTATTCGTCCCCCGGTCCATTATTAAAGACAAAGTGATCAATATCTGCGAAAGTTTCCGTTGCGCCCATCAAACTTCGGGCTTAATTGGTTTTGTTTAATAATTCAATAGTGTCCGACTTGTATTCATGAACTCATGACTTCTCTTGTCATTTTAAGAATGTAAGTAATATTTTATCTGGTAAAAATAGTGGTGAAATTTTTTAATTATTTTGAAATGTCAGGACTTTAATTCTGGAATTCATTGTCTTATTACCGACTTCTAAAGCTGTTATAAAGAAATTGTTTCATTGTTTTTCGTTTCTTTAAGTCTTTTTTTACTTTTTTTGAATACGTTAAGGAAAGTTTTAAGGAAAAGAAAATATTTGTGAAGAAAAATATTTTTCTTGCCTGTTTCTTTTATTATGATTTATTAACGTAATGTTAATAATCGTAATGTATTCAGAGCATGTTATGCTGATACGTTTTTTATGATTGTAATAACTAGAAAACGATGGTTATTATAATGTCTTTATTACTTGGCATGTTAAATGCATACATTAACGATTAGTAGATTATGTGGTAGGGGCGTAAGGAGATTGTGCCTACGTCTCCCTCGAACTCTATCTATTCTCGTATGTTACACCCATGGGAAGATAAAGGGTAGTTTATTCTTGTAAGCAGCACTACTAGGTTACGGCCTTAATGGTGACGATATAGTTTGGAGACATTTCGAAGTTTGTACAGCCACGGTAGGTGGCTATAACCACAACATCCACTTGTCATTGTGAACTCGTTTGCCACCTTTGTTCTTTAGAAACGAAAATGTATGAGGGGTTTATATTCTTTTCGAAGCACGGGGTGAAAATACCGCCAACTTCGTAACTCCGGGCAGCTCCTAAAAATTTGGGATTTGAACCAGCAAACAGCAATCGCGGTCAAGACTATTAGAGCAACGAGATAGTAAATGAATGTAGCATGAATCCACCAAACCTATACTCGTATATACAAAATACATGTATGTATCTCATACATATTCATCCGAACTGCTAGAACGTAAAAATGTTAAAAGTGTAATTGTAGATACCTCTTTTGTTTGTTAGGTATGTAATTTTGTTGCATATAAATGACAATTTCCAAAATCGCCCTGTGCAATAAAAACATCAGACGTACGCGATAATTAATTATTTATTTTATTATATTTGTTGTAAATACTTTTATAACACGGAGTAGCTGCATGCCCAAATGAAAATATTACAAAAGTATTCTATTCGACTTATGACATTAATCGCCACCATCTTCGCCAAACGTCATGTTGTGTATAAAAATTACTAGGGACGCCCAATCGTTTATAATCGATCTTTTCAATTTTTAATGATCAGTTGCATATTTTTAATCTGTATCACATTTTGAATTTAATGTATTTTAATTAAGTACAGATAGAAACTATAATAAAAACAATCAACCACCATTTCTTTTTGTTATTCCCTAAAAGTATAATTTAAAATACCTACTATACCTAATGAATGAAGTCAAACTCGAAAATAAATAGGCAGTTAGAATAATGCTGAAGTGAACAAAACCTAATTATTTCATCATGATCAGGTTTAATAATAACGGTTTAGAAAAGCATGTGGCTTACTTCTATCTAAACGATCACTTACGAGTTTATGATAGTTAATACTTCTAATATAAGAATCACGGTAAACAATAAATCGATAAACATTATATCGATAAAATTATTCGAGGATAGACAATACAGACCTAGTATAATTCGCCTATGTTGTCAGTACTGTTGTTCTAAAAATTAATTTCATGTCTTGATGTTGGTAGAGTAGTTTGGCGCCCTTTCATACATTTGCTTTTACTAAGGGAGTTTATATTCTCTTTGTTACGCAAATGCAATGAAAAGTGTATTTTGTGTAAATTGCCGTTTTTTTTATAGAAGAGGGGGCAAACGAGCATGTGGCTCACCTGACGTTAAGTGACTACCGCCGCCCATGATCAACTGCAACACCAGGGAATTGCAGATGCGTTGGCGGCCCTTATTGTCAGCAGTATACAAACAACTTCGTAATATTTAATATGTATTATTTTAATTTTGTAGACATACATGCTCACTCTGCTAGTGGTTTTATGTTGTTGAATGACATTACTAAAATTGTTAAATGTAACACGATATTGTTTTTCAGTTTCATAAAGTTCACACCAAATGATAAAAACCGTAATAGTGGTAGTTCTATTATAACCTCAAAATCTGATACTTTTTTCTGATCTTTTCTGCAGCAAGTCCGCTATAAAATAAGATCATATAGAAATTCCGTAATGATTGACAATACAATACACAATTTTCCGATGCTTTTGGTTCCAAGGCGAACAGTGTATGGGCTCTGAGCAATGTCCTTTTGACAGTAATATGAGCCAGAATAAATTTCGCTAAGATATTAACGGCACCAATGAAATTGTTAGTTACGATTTGAAATACTGCTGTAGCACGTGCTCTGCGGTGAATGAAAACCGCGAGACGGAGCATGTATGTCTACAAAATTAAAATAATACATATTAAATATTGCGAAGTTGTTTGTATACTGCTGACAATAAGGAATAGACAAAAATTCTTCCCTTTTATTTAATTTCTTTATTTCTGTCGTCTGATTTCCATAAGATTACAAAATAAATAGTAATTTTTATAATATCACCGTGTGGAAGCGACGTAAGAGAATGTACTAGCATATATCACCCCGTGGGTGTCGTATGAGACGACAGAGGAATACGAAACAGATGGGAAGCAGCATTACCCGATAATAACTATTTAAATTATTATAATAATATTTTAAATTCTTTGCCACGTGTTTTTATCACATTTTTATAGAATAGGGTGACAAACGAGCACACAGTCCATCTGATGGTAAGTGGATTCTGTGGCCACGGACATATACATCTATATTTAACTGTAAATCACGTAGCGTTGCTACGAAGCGTAGTGTTTGCTACGGTTTGTGGATTCATATAGCCAGATGTGCCTAGATCTTTAAATCGTTTTCTTGTAGCAGGTAAGTAACGGTTGCTTTTGCTGTATTTTTGATCGGTGGATTTTTTTATAAGATAAGGGTTACAAACGAGCACACCGTCCACCTGGTGGTAAGTGGATGCTGTGGCCATAAACATCTACATCTATTCTCAATTACGAATCAAAATGGAAATGCGTTATCACTCGTGAGGAATAAGATGAAATGCCTCGTTTTAAGTAATACGGGTCTCCGTTTTAACGGGTTGGTATTCTGTAAGAGCATGGTCCTACGCCGATCGGGCCTACGCATTCGTGCTACAACAATAGAACAAAATATTAATTCATAAAATAGTTCAAAAAGAAATAAAATTACGAAAAATAACTGACTATGAGAGGAAGAGAGAAAGAAAATGTGCGCGCGCACAGCTCTCTCACTCCGATCATACTTTTCGTAACGCTTTCGTCACGTGTTCGCCTGCTTACTCCCTAAGTCAAGCGTGCGTAAAAAAGTTTTACTTCAAAAGTGACTTAAGTCAGTATAAATTAGACCACAACCTTATTTGCATTCGATCGCACACTCTTATAAAATTTCTTACACTGACAAACCGATAAAAAATGATGTAAACATGTCACGTCGCCTTGAGATATTCACGCTTACGAGATATATCTCAAAAAACCAACAATTATGTAAGATTTTTAGGTTAGTAGGTCAGCGTATAAAGTAACAAGAACGAGACAGGAATGTGTATATTTTTTGTTACCTCGATGATAAATAAAACTTTCAAAAAAGTAAAAATTAAAATAATTCCAAAATTAATTAAATAATTTCCACGGGAGTTTAACTCTTCGCTATACTTCTTAGCATAGACTTCAGTGGCCATTAAATTACGCGAAAAATATTTTACCTTCTTTTGTTTCTAGAAGTCAAGTCAGTACAAGTAAATTTTTGACTCTTTTGTACAAGCATAGCAATATCACAACCTTAAAATAATAACAAAAATGTCGTCTATTTAGTTACACAAGAAATTCATTTCCTATTTTTTCAATCTCAGGCATTTTTTAAAATTTATATGTATTGCTGTAAAGCCTATTCACAAAAAAGAATCAAAAAATATTTACAGTTGGCAAAGATATCGAATAACATACAGCCTAATCGATCCTCGACCTTTTTTGAAGTCGGCTATTAATTAGACTACTGCTAATATTTGAGTATATTTTAATGTTAATTGCGCTGTGGACCGTGACACTGGAAAATGTTCTCGAGCAGAGTAGGCTCCTCTCGTAAAAAACACGCCCGATCGACGCCAGGCGTTTGAAGCCTGCATCCGCTACATTCTATTTCCAGTAAACGAATAATAACAACCCGAAAGAAAAAGAACTGGTTCACGAAACAACGGGTTGCCTTAATTGATCATTTACTCAAAACGCTTATTATGATTTCAAATACTTAAGCTAATTGTCATACTTCACTTGCTGAGGTAGCTGCAACTCTAGAACTTTCCTTCCCATAGAGTTCCTTTCTCTCCCCATGTACGACCCGCCAATTGCCACGTAATCTTACTAACTTGTTGGACTATGTCGGTTACTCTAGTTCTACAACGATTGTCCCATTTCTATCGCAGAGAAACTCCAAGCATAGCACTTTTCATAGCCCCGTCCGTCCATTACAGCCTATAAAAGCCCACCGCTGAACATAGGCTTTTTCTCTAGATTGCCCCATAAGAAGGATTTTGAGTTGTTACTAAGAAGATGTTGCTACTCATCTTCTGTTTCAATCTCAGGCATTTTTTAAAATTTATATGTATTGCTGTAAAGCCTATTCACAAAAAAGAATCAAAAAATATTTACAGTTGGCAAAGATATCGAATAACATACAGCCTAATCGATCCTCGACCTTTTTTGAAGTCGGCTATTAATTAGACTACTGCTAATATTTGAGTATATTTTAATGTTAATTGCGCTGTGGACCGTGACACTGGAAAATGTTCTCGAGCAGAGTAGGCTCCTCTCGTAAAAAACACGCCCGATCGACGCCAGGCGTTTGAAGCCTGCATCCGCTACATTCTATTTCCAGTAAACGAATAATAACAACCCGAAAGAAAAAGAACTGGTTCACGAAACAACGGGTTGCCTTAATTGATCATTTACTCAAAACGCTTATTATGATTTCAAATACTTAAGCTAATTGTCATACTTCACTTGCTGAGGTAGCTGCAACTCTAGAACTTTCCTTCCCATAGAGTTCCTTTCTCTCCCCATGTACGACCCGCCAATTGCCACGTAATCTTACTAACTTGTTGGACTATGTCGGTTACTCTAGTTCTACAACGATTGTCCCATTTCTATCGCAGAGAAACTCCAAGCATAGCACTTTTCATAGCCCCGTCCGTCCATTACAGCCTATAAAAGCCCACCGCTGAACATAGGCTTTTTCTCTAGATTGCCCCATAAGAAGGATTTTGAGTTGTTACTAAGAAGATGTTGCTACTCATCTTCTGTTTTAGTCGCCCTCTGTCGCCTCTTACAACACCCATGGTACGATAATATGTGGTAGTAATTATTCTTATACCGCCACATGGTGGTAACGATCCGAGAAGCATGTTTAGTTGGTGCGTGCTCTTATAAAAATCCCAACGAGCACAGTTCGAAGCCCAGCCGAAAAGGCTGTCTCATGAAGTTTACAGTCTCTCCATATCTCGCTGTAAGTGAATAGTAGGGCAGCTACCACTTTTTGCTGTAAGGACATAGATCAATGGCTGCAGTTGGCTCAGCACTGTGCTTTGTGGCAACACCTAGGGGAGGCTTATGTTCAGCAGTGAACACGTGATGAGATGTAATGATGATGATGATGATACTCTTGACATTTAGCAAAAATAAATTGCCTTTAACTTTTATTTATTCTTAATTATCGGAATTTCAAATGTTACAGTTACCATGATTATTGCTTTCATGAGATGAGATGAGAAACTCCGTGAAATTGATTCTATTCAAAACACATATTGTTAAGTTGTATATTTTTACTTTGAGTATCTCAGGTACACAGATAAACAGACAAAAATTTTAATAGCAATTCACTACGTGTTAAATTTTAACAATACGGTAACCCGCATACATGAAAAAGAAATATATATTTTAATTATTTTTAAAGTCCGTTAGCCTACATAGAGTGGAGTGGCTAATTTTTATGGACTCTATTATTTTCTCAAAGAGGACAATTGTTTTTGAGAATTTTTTCAATTTTTTTTTCTTTTCTAAATTTAATTTTAAAAATTTTAATATTATTTGTACTAAACTAAGTGGTAGCAAGCCTGTATTATGCAAAAGTCTAAAGGATGGTTATTAAATATTTCAACCGAAATGAAAACGCACCGTCTATTTATTAATTAAAACTTTGCCTTTCCGTCAGTTAAAAAGAGGAAGAAAAACAAAGTAATTTTCGCTATAGCTTTTAAAAGCATCGATCATAAATATCAAAGAAGAATGCCAGTGCTTTGTGCTGCAAACTACTAGTGGCTTTTTGTTTTTATTTTTTATTATACATCTCTTTTTTTGAGATAGCAACCTTTCTTTTAAGGTTAAGCTTATCCTTGTATTATAAAGACAATAGACTAATAATGGCCAACTTCGACCAGAGCGGCAATTTCAAAAAATTGCCAGAAGTTAAGTAAGGTATATATTGCTATGGATCAATGTACTTAATTCAATTCCTTAATGCCTTAAATATATTGCATTTTATTGAAAGTTAAGCGCATCTGATTTGAAAATTATGAAAACAAGTGTCCGCAATAACATAGAAACACTTACTTTTACCTGCTTCAATAGATGTAAATACTTTGTGATAAGGTACTATTTCAGATAAAATAAAGAATCAGAGCTAGTGGAAAAACCAATAATGTCAATATTTAAAACGATTTTTGTCCATGCACGGATGTTTGTCCCAGGTACAGCGGCAAAATAGCCTTGTACTAACCATTAAATCGCGCAATGATCACTCATATAAAAACTTACTAAACAACTTTTTTTACTTATAATTATTTTAAAAAATACATGGAATAGTTAAAACGCAACTCGCAACCCTATAAAGCCATGCCTAGGCTTATAAAGCTTTCCTGCACTGGTCTATAAAAGGCTGATTTGGTTATATGATGAAACAATCTATTTAACACATTATTTATTGCTGTAGCTATATGACGCTCTCACAAAATACTACGTCGGGAATTAAAAACTGAGTTAAAATACTTACTTACTTACTTATCGTCACGCACAATCCCTAACGGGGTAGCCAGAGAGAACAGATCGCCAAGTGTCACGATCCTTACATACCTCTTTCGCTTCTTTCAGGTTCATTAACTTCTTCATACATGCACGTCTAGGTATCCGAGTACTCTTGACCCTCCCCTCTTCGAGCAATTTGCTCACATGGTCTTCGAAAGTTAGTCTCGGTCTACCTCGACACCTTTTAATATTTACTTTCGCTCTATATATTTTCTTCACTATTCGGTCTTCACTCATTCGTTCAACGTGCCCAAGCCATTGGAGTACGCCCTTATCAATTTTTGTGATAAGGTCATCTTTCCATCCTGCCATATTGCGAATCTCTTCGTTTCGCTTTCGATCGGCTATGGTAACGCCACACATTTTACAAAGAGATCGCATCTCCACTGCATTCAACTTGCTTTTATGCTTCTTCTGGCATACCCAGGTTTCGCTGCCATATAACAAAGTCGGTACCAACACTGCGTTATGTATTGCAAGGCGTGCACTCTTCACCACGCCTTGCCTTTTTACTAATGCATTCAGGGCACCATTGACTTTGTTTCCGGCAGCGACACGCCTATACACATCTAAATCACATCTTCCATCCCGGCTGAAAGCACTCCCCAAGTATACAATTTCATTTACCTGTTCTAGACATTCCTGATTTACCCATATTTCACATTTCGTTCTTTCTTCGTCCTTTTTAAATACCAGAACCTTAGTTTTATTAGCATTCAAACGGAGACCTTTAATTTCACATTCCTCTTTCATACACGTGACTAATGCCTGCAGTTCTGCTTCTGATGGTGCAATAAGCACTGCATCATCAGCATACAGCAGACAATTAACTTTTATGTCACCAAATTTCACACCCAAACAGCTATCTTTCAGCTTCTGTAAGCAGCTGTCGAGATACAGTATGAACAGCCAGGAAGACATGACACAACCCTGTTTTACACCCGCTTGGATGCTAAACATGGGTGACAGGTCATGCCCTACCCGCACACAGGCTTTACAGTCATAGTAAAGTGACTGCACAGCCCTTAACAATCGACCATCCACACCATATCCCGGCAACAGTTCCCACATTTTCTTCCTTATAACCTTATCAAATGCTTTCTCCAGATCCACAAAAGCACAGAAAATCCTCTGGTTAACACTCAGAAGCTTCTCCGTGATCATGCGGAGAGAAAACATTTGATCCGTGCATCCTCTTCCAGGTCTAAATCCGCATTGTGCCTCCCATAAGAATCTTTCCGATTTCTCTTGCATCCTGCGTGTCAAAACCTTCGAGTAAACTTTACTTGCTAAACTGGTCAAGCTGATCGCCCGATAGCACCCGCAGTCAAAATGTGAACCTTTACCTTTATATAAAGGCACAATGACCGCGGATCGCCAATCATCCGGGACATCTCCCGTCCGCCAGCACAAATTGCACAGCAGATGAAAGCTGTCCCAGACGCGAGGCCCACCGTACTTGACCACTTCAGCAGTAACTCTGTCTAGTCCCGCAGCCTTACCACATTTCAAACTTCGAATCGCACGTTCAATCTCTTTCATGCTGATGACCTCAGTGTCATCGAGGTCCGTGTCTGGCGTGCCAGTCACGGCGTCACCCCCGGATCCTTCACTAAGATCATGGCACGCATACATTTCTCTATAAAATTCACTCAATCGCTGCATGACGTCCGATTTTTCTGAGAGGACGTCATTGGTTCTCGAAAGCACTTTGTTCATTCTTAAAGCTGTCGCACCACTCCGAGACCTTCCAACCTCTTTCCAGAAGAGTTTGGAGTTTTCCTTAAAGTTGTGCGACAACCTCTCGTCCGCTTCTATTCTACACCTTTCACGTACTTCCTCAATCAATGTTTTCGCATGAACTTTCTGCAGCTTATATCTTTCTTTCATCTTCTCTCTCATATGCTCATCGTTACTAAGAGGCCAAGTAGTCTAACCATGCTTTATTCTTCTTTTTACAGCTTCTTTCACTTCATCATTGATCCAGAGAAAATCGCAGCTGTAAAGGATTGGCCGGTTCCAAAAGACAAGACGCAGGTTAGAGCATTTTTGGGTTTGTGCTCCTATTACCGACGTTTTGTGAAGAACTTTGCAGATATAGCCAAACCTCTGCATAAGCTAACGAGGAGAAGCGATATTTCTGCTGGGATGAAAGTTGTAATATCGCATTCCAGGAGCTCAAGGACCGTCTGTGCAAAACACCTATTTTGGGATACCCTGATGCAAGCAAAGAATTTATAATTGACACAGACGCAAGTGATATAGGACTTGGCGGTGTGTTGTCTCAACGTAATGGTGACCAAGAGGTCGTGATAGCGTACTTCAGCAAGTCGTTGTCAAAACCGGAAAGGAACTACTGTGTCACAAGACGCGAATTGCTAGCTGTGGTAAAGTCGTTGCAGCATTTTAGCAAATATCTTCTGGGGCGAAAATTTCACTTACGAACTGACCATGCTGCACTAAAATGGCTATTGCAGTTTAAAAATCCAGAAGGACAAGTTGCGAGGTGGATTGAACCACTGCAGGAATACGACTTTGAGATCGAACATCGCAACGGGAAATCTCATGGCAACGCAGATGCATTGTCAAGAAGACCTTGTCCTGAAGATTGCAAACATTGTACTAGGCAAGAGAGTAAGGAAGTGGTATCCGTGAGGATGCTCAGGGCAGAGCACCTCAGCAACGAGTGGAAGGACAGCTTACAACGTGCACAGCAGGAAGATCCAAACATCAAGCCGATCCTGGAATGGATGAAGGCCAGTGCTCCCAAGCCCAAGTGGAGCGACGTCTCAGCGATGAGTTCGACCACTAAAAGCTATTGGGCCCAGTGAGACAGCTTGCTGCTTCAGGATGGAGTTCTGTGCCGTAAATGGGAAAATGTTCGGGGAGACAGCTGTCATTTACAAATGGTTGTCCCTAAAGCTAAAGTACCGGATGTTCTACGGCTGTACCATAATGATTATTCAGGAGGCCATCTGGGAGTTAAACGAACTCTACTGAAGATCCGAGAACGGTTTTACTGGGTCCACTGTCGAAACGATGTCAAGGACTGGTGTCGCAAATGTACAAGTTGTGCGGCTGTAAAGGGACCTCAGACTCATAGTAGAGGTGCATTGAAGTTGTACAATGTTGGTGCACCATGGGAGAGATACCATTGACGTGGCGGGGCCGTTTCCGGAGAGTGAAAGCGGTAACAAGTATTTCATGGTTGTGATGGATTACTTCACTAAGTGGCCAGAAGTCTTCGCCATTCCAAATCAAGAAGCTTCAACAGTTGCAGATAAACTAGTTCATGAAGTCTTCTGTCGTTTTGGAGTACCTTTAGAGATTCACAGCGATCAAGGAAGGAATTTTGAGTCTCAAATATTCCAGGAAACTTGCCGAGTTATGGGTACTCATAAAACAAGAACGACTTCTTATCACCCGCAATCTGATGGAATGGTGGAACGATTTAATCAGACATTGGAGAGGTACCTAGCAAAAGTTGTAGACAATCGGCAACGAGATTGGGACAAGCACATACAACCGTTTTTGTTGTCATATCGAAGTTCTGTTCACGAAAGTACAGCAGTGACACCAGCTTTCGCAAACTTTGGAAGAGAATTACGGCTGCCTGCAGACCTGATCACCGGGATACCACCTGATGCCCCACGCAGTATAACCGATTATGCAAATGACTTGCGGAACAAAATGAATGACATTTATGAGCACGTCAGACAATCGGGCCAGCAAATGTCTGAGAAAATAAAAACCCGGTACGACGGCAAAATGAACAATAAAGGGTTCAACGAAGGTTCATTAGTGTGGTTGCACAATCCAGTTCGCAGCAAAGGGAAATCTCCTAAGCTTCAAGCTAAATAGGACGGCCCGTACCGGATTGTAACCAGGATCAACGATGTGACCTACCGGATACAGAAAGGCGCAAGAGGGACTCCTAAGATCGTCCATGTGGATCGCTTGGCGCGTTATTATGGGACCGATAATGCTCGGGACGAGCATGTCTTAGGAGGGGGCAGTGTTGCGTGAATAAGTCAACTAGCGCCATCTAGTGTCAGGAACGAGAGCGAGGGGAGCTTTGCAGAAAATGACATCACAAATCTCTCAACCGACAGCGCCATCCGAAGAACTAAGTTTCTAGAAAATCTACACTCGCACACTCGTCCCTTTGCGCGCATTTACTTGAATATTCCGGATGCTTCTTTGCTAATTTAAATAAATAGGCGCTGCATGATGCGATCGGGGCAGTATCGGAATTGGCGACACAAGCGAAGCTTCGGAGCGGAATAAAGTGAATTAGTGTGTTTAATTATTAGTATTTTAAGTTTTAATTTATTCGTATCTCTCCTACCTGAGGTACAAATTAAGACACTCCTTTTTACCTCAAGCTGGGGTTGCGTATACGTCAGAGAGGACATCTGTCTTTGACGCTTCGGCAGTCTTGAAAATACAGACCTATCCATCCTATGACTGCGCTTATACAGCGACGACCATTGAAAGCACTACGGGTGCTTCTATATGTCCCGTAACGTTAATGCCGACACAGACTGACTCATTGCCCATGGGAGCAATCTCCCACAAAGGAGAAATCAGATCTGCTAGGCTCTCTCTTTGCGTCCAACTCGACTCTTAATGGCGGGGGGAACACACTGCTGATCATGACGCGGTATAGTTGCTCCATGAAGGATGTGCTCTTTGCCCAGCAGTTGGCACGTAAAACACTCCTCTCCCTGTACGTAAATAGGTCGTTATTGCCTGTTAATATAAGTGTTCCATAAGGTTTCCTGTTATTACCAATGTTGCTTCTTCTACATATGAAAGATAGGATGCAAATCGGTTAAATTCATTGCTATGCAGACGACAGCACTAGTGATGCTTTATGCACCGGCTATGCCAATATTTTTTGGGAAAACGTCGCCGAGTACCGAAACAAATTTGTGTCTGAAGTCTAGTCTTTGTTAAACAAAGTCTCAGATTGGGGGCAACTAAATCTAGTCCAGTTCAAGGACCAGTTCCAGGTCAAGGAAGACAGAAATTTGCGCGTTTACTGCTGAAAAAACCCTTTGTCGTATTTCCTCAGTTTCAAGGCATTTCCTTTGTTGCCTCAGCCAGTATCGGTATCCGTGGAAAAAGGGAAAATCTCCCGTCTGGTAAGGTGTTCAGCCCCTGGAGCAGCCAATACTCCATGTGTTATTACTGTCGTTGCACCATAACGTCAACATGTGCAGTTTTGTGTCAACGATGATCGAATGATGTGCAGTTTCGTGGTAACTTGGAAGATAAGGCTAAATTGGCCTCTATAAAGCTGGGCGTGCTCAGCAGAGCGGGATAGTATGTCATGCCGGCACACCACTCGCAACTTTACAAGCGGCAAATTCGGCCCCACATGGAATACCTTTCCCATCTGTGAGCCCCCCCCCCTCCCAGTGCCTACCACTTGTTCGCATCCAGCTCAGAATAGCTCGAATCCTCAAAGACCGAATCCATTCTAATCGGCTAGACTCATTGATGCTACTACGAGATGTACCCTTTTGCATTTACTATCGTTTTACTACAGGGAGTGCTCTGAGGAATTATTCCGAATAATTCCAACCACCAAATTTCATCAACGCACATCGCGACTAAACTTACATTACCATTCACATCATCGAATTGCTTGGCGCTCTACTATTGTGCGATTTACTAGGAGTTTTCTTCCTGGCACGACTAGTTTTTGAAATCGTTTACCACTGGCGATTTTTTTGGATCGATACGACTGGGACCTTTAAGAAACGAGCTTACTTCTTGTTAAAAGACCAGCAACGCTACTGCAATCCCACCAGTGTTACAGTTGTACTTGGGCGGCGGTGGACACTTTCCATTAGGTGAGCCGCATGCTCGTTTACCCCCTCTGCTAAAACAAAAATTTAGTAGACATTACTTAATAATAAATATAAAGTTACAGCCTATATACGTCCCACTGTTGGGTACAGGCCTTTCCTCATTTCTGAAAGGATTTAAGGGCAAGGAAACGTCTAGCGCGCTGCCCCAATGGCTGTTGGCGAACTTCACATGTTTTCGAAATAATTTTTTTTCTTCGAAATAATAAATATAATTTACAACTAAATATATAATAAAAAATTTAAAAATAATAAATATGAAAACTTTATATTATGTAATTAAATAGTCCAACATTAAAAATGTAAATAAACAGAAACAAAACAAAATAATGGAAATTAAAAATAAAATAAATGATTTAATTGTTTTGCTTCGTTTTCATTGTTAATCAAAAAAAGTTAGAATTAGGGGTCTACCCAATTACCAACATTTCCTTTGTAAAAAACTCAAATGACGAACGAATAGACACCTGATGGTAAGTTTCATACGTGGTAGAGCCACGCTGCAGCTATATTATGGTTGTAGCAAAAATGGGTCGGCTCGACCGGGGAAGCACCACAATCTCACAGAATACCAGCGTAAAATAGCACCAGTAGTAAAATACCCCAGATAGAATTTATACCTTATAATAAAGCGGAGGAGGTTGTTTGATTAAACACACTAATCTGTGGAACTTCTTTTTTTTATATAAGATAGCATTAGGCTACACCTCTTATCCTTAAATATTGGTTTTTGTTAAGCAATTCGGAAGAATAAGCGCTCCCGAACTGCTTTATCCGCGTAAGTTAAAGTAAAGTTACAGCCTATATACGTCCCACTGCTGGGCTCAGGCCTCCCCTCATTTCTGAGAGGGTTTAGGGCAAGGAAGTGTCCGCCGCGCTGCCCAAATGCGTGTTGACGAATTTCACATGTCTTCGAAATATTTTTTTTCTTATTCCTCAGACATGCAGGTTTCCTCACGATGTTTTCCTTCACCGTCGAGCACGAGGTAAATCAGCACTTAAAATTGCAATTCACAATTTCATTGGTGCCGGCGGGGATCGAACCCGGGTTACTCGCGTTCTGTTATATTTACAGCGAGCGTTAACCACTGAGCTACCACTGCTCATCTTTATCCGCTAGTAGCTAGCTTAATGGCTAGTAATATGTAAATACTATGTTCTAGTAAAATATAGATCTTTTCCTCGTCTTTAAAAACTCTGTGTTACCATAGGCCTATTTATTATACATAAGGCACAATAACGCCCGGAAACATAATAATTTTAAACAAGCCACAATAGTATAATAATTTTGTGACAAAATATATAGAAAATTAAAAAGTGATTTTTGATGGTTATAATTAGGCATGGCATATTAATCCTTACGAACGAAAGTTCATCATCAAGACAATTTTATAAAAATAAACTTTGCTATTTTTAGCATGTTATTTGGATGCATAGATTAAGAGATAATGAAAAATGTAAATAATTCAACACCTGCTCCGCGCTCAAACGACCACCGATCTAGCCACCCGATGAGAACCTAAAAAAACCAGCAGTGAACGTCTCTATAAGCAAGGTGTCATGTCGCGCGGCTCAGGGCGTGAGTTACCCAAGTTTTTCCTATTATCTTGGTCTCCTTTGTGTTAACATAACATTTAAATAAATAAAGTTAATTATTTTGAATAAAACTATCATAAACAAACCATTTCTAACAATCCACGATTTCATATCTTACCGATTTATATTAAATTAGTCGTGTTTAGGCCGTCTAGTGTTTTTATTACCGACTAACTTGAAGGTCAATTAATTTATATATATATATATATATATATATATATATATATATATATATATATATATATATATATATATATATATATATACAGAATGGGTCCCACATATATGCAATAAATGAAACCATATACTTTTTATCGCCTTTGCTGACGATATACAGAAAATGAACGTAATCGGTCCAGTAATAAGGTCAAAAAGTAGAGTTTTAATTTTAAGCAAATTTGAACACTCTATAGAATTGGGTCACTAAGTCAATGATTCAATGAACTTGAATGAATCCTTGAACGTTAAAAAGCGACGTTGCCACGCAGTGCAAACTATTGGTATTGCGACGTATCGACAGCGGTGTCTTTAATTTGTCGGCGTGCCACCCGCGTGCAACGTTGTCACTCTTCCAAGGGGTCAAGGTACGTTGTCTAAACAGAGTGTTCACTTTTACTGAATTTATTTTAATATTTATTTTGTTTGAAAATTTCTCTTTTTTATTTTACGGATTTTAATTTAATATTTAATTTTTCTACACTTCTACGGACTAGTATTACTTGTGGTTTCATTTATTGCATATATGTGGGACCCATTCTGTATATATATATATATATATATAATATTAGAAAACAATTTTAGTCGAAACAAAATATTCTTTTGATTTAATACACTAAAATTTAGGACTCTACATGTCTAAAAATAAGGATAAAATTAAACTATTATCATATATTTTCCTTCACCCGGAGGCCTTCACCCGGAAATGGGTATCCCATAGTTAATTAAAATGAATATAATAAATTATGATACTATTTTTTGTGTATAGCCAAATTCAGTAGATTATTATTAACTTCAATTTTATTATTTTTACTATAGGTTAGGTTAGGTATATTTTGTGACAAAAATCAAAATAAGTTGACAATTACTTAAAAATATAAATTGATTACTTACCCAAACATTATTTATAAATAATCAAAAACTAATTTTGTAACTTTAATTTAAACTTTTTATTTAAAATTGACACTGGCATTAACAGGTCATTTAATTAAAAAAAATGCATGACTCATAATAATATTGTAATTGGTAAAACTAATATCGACTGCTGTATGAAAATTGGGAATTATATGGCTATTATTATTATTATTATCATATATTTTACGCCGCACTAATGCAACTTTTATATTTTACTTTAAAATCATTTTCTGTGAAAAATATTTGTTTACTTTGAAGGTTTCACTTCTAACGTGTGTGACTGATCTTTAATATTATTTTTAGTACTATTTATTTTAACAATACTTTTACTATATTACTTTTAATTTATTTACAACCGCATTTATTTCCGATGTTAACTAATTATGTACGGAAACGACTCGCGGTCCCTTACGGCTGGTCGTATCAAGAAGATCAAAGTCATAGTATATAAAGAGCAAGTCCGGTCAAGCATGAAGTATTACTTAACAGCTGCCCCCCCCCCCTTAAAAGCAAATAATGTAGCCATATGCAAAGTATTTAGTCTTATTTATTGTACCAGTCAAGAGCCCGTGGAGCTTTACAAACTGGAATTTGTACCTTATTACATTAGCGGTAGAGGTAAGACACTTTCCCATCCTCTATGCATATATAAACATGCCCTCCTCCCCCCCCCCCCCAGGCCATTGGCTATATATATGGGCTGGTGCTGGTAAATGCCACCCAGCACCTTTATCTCAATGAAGAGGTCTGTTGCGAGTGTTATTGTTGAGCTGAATTTTAATAAAACTAATCGTACTAGCTTCGAGCGTAGGTGCAAAGAAGTCAGTCTTACAGTGTTCCACAGGATACATTTCTTGCATTACTTAATTTATCCTTCCACCGTCTTTTTTATTATTTGTTTGTTACATGCATTTGAACCAAACGGTCTACTTAATCGTTTGTCATGCGTACAGCAAAGGATATAATAATTTGTTATCTTCCCATCCGATTGCAATGTGGGTGTGTTCAAGACAGGAGTAACTTCAGTTAAGCCATTTATAATCAGCTGGGATAGTAATCGCTCTGGCTTACAGGATAACCGATTAGTCAGCTGAATTGTATTGACATGAATATGTTCAAAGTAAAGTTAAGTAATACGTGCATACAGTGTAATCTCTTTAATCTGTGGTAATATGTAAAATTTGGAAAACGTTATAAAAAAAAGAAAAGTTAGGTGCTCTGGAACGTGCTCTATGTAAATTTGCCGGACACGCCTACGATCGGCAGAGAACTAGAAGTGGGTTGCAATGATATAAGAAATAATTTACGATATTCCTGTATCGATACATGTGTTTGCTGCACTATAAAATGGCCGACTTCAGTAATAATAACAAATATGTGCGTCTCAAAGCACAGCCGACACACAAACCCGGACGGACATATTGTATTGTCGTAATAACATTACCACAGAAGCATCTACATCTGCTACTCGTACGTCCGGTTGTTCCCTATATATCAAAGCTTAAAGTTAGTTACAGTAATTTTACTAATGAATAGCTATTCTATGCCACGTTGCAGCTATATTATGTTTGTAGCACGAATGGGTCGGCTCGACTGGAGAGGACCACATGTGGTTGTAGAGAACCGGAGACTATTTATACTGGAATCAAGGCATTTCATCTGTCCTCAGGGGTGACAACACATCTGCATTTTCATTCTAAATTGACGATAATAGTAGATGTCTATAGGCAACAACATCCGTTTACCATCAGGTGGATTGTATGCTTGTTATGTTATTAAAATATAAATAAATTTATAATAAACATTGTATACTGCATTCTTCTTCTTTCTCTCGCAGGCTAATTTAGATGTACATGTCTGTCTCTTTTTAGAGTACCTTTTTTGTTTGATCGAGTTATAAATCACAACCATTCCAAAGTTTTCACTTTAAAGAAACGAGATATACACGAAAAGCTCGGGCTCCGAAATATTTTTGACCCAAGATCCTATACAATCAAAAGTACACACACAGTATACTCATATTATATTTTATAGTATACTTATATGTGTATACTTATATACACACTCATTTTCATATCACATAGGTTTTAAATATTATGTAGTTAAGTATATCGTAAATATTTTCTATCGAAGAATTGATCTTTCCTGTAATAAATATAAAAATGTATTAAAATATTTAGAACAGAACTATAATATAAGTATTTTTTTAAATGTATTTTGATTATTATCTGTTTTATTGTCTATATAATTAATTAATTAATGCCATTTGTTCTCGAGTACAATCTGCCACTTTGCCTGACGTATGTGGACTATGGGAAAGTCCCTTCAGCGGTGCCAAATTGACAGTTGGTATATCGAAGTGCTCATGTATGTGGGCTACGACACACACAGGAGGGCTACAATGGCTATCCGAGTACAGAAATAGAGTACAAACCTATCCAACTGCCGAGAGGTGTAAGAAAGGGTGACTTTATATCCCCGAAACTCTTCACCGCTGCATTGGAAGACGTTTTCAAGCTAATGGACTGTAAAGGATACGGTATTAACATCAATGGCGAGTGCATCACTCACCTTCGATTTAGCACTATTCTCAATGATCTCAATAGTGTCTCCCAACGGATAGGTCTTAAGATGAACATGGATAAAACAAAGATCATGTTTAATGTCCATGTCGCACCTATGCCGTTAGTTGTTGGGAGCACTATGCTCGAAGTTGTTGACGAGTACGTTTACCTGGGACAAATAGTCCAGCTAGGTAAGCCCAACTTCGACCGAGAGGTCAATCGACGGATTCAACTCGGCTGGACAGCGTTCAGGAAATTACGACACATCTTCTCTTCAGGTATACCTCAAAACCTGAAAACTAGATTTTACAATCAGTGCGTGTTGCCAGTGATGACTTACGGATCTGAGACGTGGTCTTTCACTGTTGGCCATATAAGTACGCTTAAAGTCGCTCAGCGAGCTATGGAGATGACTATGCTCGGGGTTTCTCTATATGAATAACTTAGAAATGAGGACATCCGCAATAGAACCAGAGCGACTGACATAGCCCAGCGGATTAGTAAGCTGGAGTGGCAATGGGCCGGCCATATAGCTCGAAGAACCGACAACCGATGGGTAAAAAAGGTTCTCGAGTGGCAGTCTCATACCTGTAGGCGTAGTGTAGGGCGACCCCCCACTAGATAGAGTGACGACCTGGTAAGACATGCAGGAAGTCGATGGATGCCGGTGGCTCAGGACCGTGCTTTGTGGCATTCCTTGGGGGAGGCCTATGTTCAGCAGTGGATTTGTGAAGGGCTGTAATGATGATGAAGGCCATATGTGTTAATAATACTAGGCCATATGTGTAAAGGGCACTGTGTAGAAGCGATATAAGAATATCCTCTACATAATATATCGTGCCGTTCGTTTCGTAACAGGCAACAGAGAAAAAAAACCGGCCAAGAGCGTGTCGGGCCACGCTCAGTGTAGGGTTCCGTAGTTTCCCGTCCGTCACAATAAGTATTCCCACTTATGAGTTTAAAGGTGGGTATCGATTATGTTCGCGCTCCAGCAGCGCTCCGCGCTCCTGCAACTGCTCCCGGTAGTGGGTACGTGCGCGAACATGGAGCGTGCAACTTTGCACGCTCCGCGGCAGGCGCTCCGACTTTCCATCCAAGTTCAAAATGATTTTCCTAGAAAGTCCTTATAAAGTTCTACTTTTCAGATTTTTTTTCATATTTTCTAAACTTATGGTTCAAAGTTAGAGGCGGGGACACATTGTTTTTTACTTTTGGAGCGATTATTTCCTAAATTATTGACATTATCAAAAATGATCTTAGTAAACCCCTATTCATTTTTAAATACCTTTCCAACAATATGTCACACGTTGGGGTTGAAATTAAAAAAAAATCACTTCCCACTTTACATATAGGGGGGCTACCCTAATAAAACATTTTTTTCCAATTTTTATTTTACCACTTTGTCGGCGTGATTGATACGCATATTGGTACCAAATTTCAGTTTTCTAGTGCTAACGGTCACAGGGATTAAGCGAGGATGGACAGACGGACAGACAGACATGGCGAAACTATAAGGGTTCCTAGTTGACTACGGAACCCTAAAAAAGCCTTGAGATGGGCAACGGGCGGCGTCGTAGGTGAACAATCATGACGAATATGTTCCTTATTATTTAAAATCAATTTTTCTGTCGGTTTCGTCGACTTTAATTTCAAATGTATTGATGGATGGATAGAAGCATGGGGGAAACGAGCACATAACCCACCTGACGGTATGTGGATATTATGGCCCATAGACGTCTACACCTGTTGCAGCGCAACAAACAATACACCATAACATTTTCACAATAATTGAAATTAGTTTGGTGCTCAAAACTAGACCGTTTAATAGAATGTTACTTTTACTTACTTTTACACGCATTAATTCCGTCCAGTCGGAATATAGTACAGTTCGAATCTTACTTACATTGTAAGCAATCTACTTGGACAACGCCAATTTTATAAGATCCAATTCCACCAAAACGTGTCGAATGACTTTTATCGCCTACCTTTGAGAATGTAAATATATTATCACATACTTTTCAAAAGATGTATTTAAAATACACCTTCATTGATAAAAAGACAAAAGTTCGACGATCTTAATTGTGAAAAATTCATCGAGTCTAGAACAAAAGCAAATACAATAAATCTTCTTACGCAGGGACAAAAATGTCTACTTGTGAATATTACTGTCAAAAAGGGATGATGCCGTAGTATAATAAATGTGCCAAGAGACCCCTTAACTACCCTGATTTGGTATATTTTATTTGATACGCAGTTACGTTCTCAATTCTGAGCACTAACATGGAATGCCTCGTTTCCAGTAAAAAGGGGTTTCCGCTTCTCTACAGCCATCATACGAAACACAGCAGCATAAAGCTGATGTTTTAAGCTGCTGTTCTGTGAGAGTGTGGTCCTTCACTGGTCGTGGTAACTTTACCACGTAAATATAGGTAAACTGCTTAACTTCGAGTAAAGGATTAAATGTGACTAGACTTTTTGTGTCCTGTAGGATATATATGGAGTATGCACCAGAATCAAGTGTTTTAATTCTCATACACCTTTCGATCATCGAACAACAAAAATCACCGCGGGTATATTCATTACAATATATTAGTACTAACATCATCATTTTTACATAAAAAGAATAAGAAAAATTTTACGTTATGAGATAATTAAATGGCATAAATCAATTCTCTTCCTACCATCTACTTTTTAAACATGGAAAAAAAGCAAATAAAATTCAAGCGATTCCTTTAACAATATAGCTCTATCTAATTTTCCGTTCGCAGACACGGAACGCGTGGAGGAAGTGTAAATAAAAACCAATACTCAATCGCAGAAAATTTAATTTCCATTGATCGCTTCTTATAGACACACACCGGGGTGTTTTATGGTAACGAATGTATGAAGACAACGGTTATTTAGGATAAGCGTTCCTAAAGATTTAATGAATCAGTCATTATAAATTTTCAGAAAAAATAGAACGTCTGTCAAACTAACTAGTTTATCATATAAATAGGCATGTCGACCAATGACAGATAAGTCTTTTCATACATGTACTCAGTTCGGTTGGGTTTTCAGAAGGAATATTTGTATGACAAGGGTTGCAGGCCATTTGGGTTCCATTCGGATTGGGATCATTTGTAAATTCCTTTTTATTAATTGATTTATAAACCTTATATTTTAGTTATTTTATTATTATTATTATAGAATAACGGTGACAAACGAGCACGTAGTTCCTCTGATGGTAAATGGATGCTGTGGGTCATAGACATCTACATTTATCCTCGATTAAGAATCAAAACACAGATGCGTTGTCACCCCTGAGGACTAAGATGAAATGCCTCGCTTACAGTAAAAAAGAGTATCCGGATCTCTAAACTCACTATACGAAACACAGCAGTATTAAGCTGTTATTTTACGCTGGTATTCTGTGAGAGCGTGGTCCTTCCCCGGTCGAGCCGTCCCATTCGTGCTACAAGCGTAATACAGCTGCAGCGTGACTCTACCACATATAATTATATTCACATTTCCTTAGTATCACTAAATACATGAAATTTTTTTTAAATATTGACTTGGATTAGTGACCCCTTTATAATATCCTTTGTTGTATATTTTTTATACATGTATAATTCATGTTATTTATTTATAATTTATGTTGTACATTTTTTATATATTTTAATTTCACACACAAATACAGGTTTTCTCTCGACATTTACTTTCATTGAATATCAATAACGAAATATGAACCTTTAAGCAATATGACAGGTCTGTTGGTCTAGTGGTTAGTTACCCTGACTGCTATGCCGGAGGTCGTGGGTTCGATTCCCACCCAGGAAAAATGTTTGTGTGATGAGCACGATCATTTGTTCTGTGTCTGGGTGTAATTTATCTATAATATTTATGTATTTAGAAATATATAAGTATGTTTATCAGTTGTCTAGTACCCATAACACAAGCTCTGCTTAGCTTGGGACTAGATGGCGTTGTGTGATAGTTGTGGAATATTATATATTATTATATATTATATAGGGTGACATACAAGCAGATAGACCACATTATAATAAGTTAATTTAGTAACCCATAGACACCTACATTTATCCTCGATTAAGAATCAAGAACAAGAGCCGTGTTAGCTCAGAGGCTAAGCGCTCGCTTTAACTTTCACAGTACGCGAGCAACCCAAGTTCAATCCCCGCCGGCAACAATGAAAATATTAATTGCAATTTTATGTACTAATTTACCATGGGCTCGGCGGTGAACGAAAACTACGTGAGGAAACCTACCGAGAAATAAGAAATGAAACTTTTTTCGAAGACGTGAAGACATTTCCTGGTTTCCTTCGCTGTGTAGCCTCTTACGAAACCCGCGGGACGATAAGTGGTAGTGTATATTCTAACACCGCCACTACATGGTAAGGGGTCCTACCGCCTAGAATTGTGATTGCGTCGCCTAGTGTAAGATTTTTTTTTTAATTTAATAAGGGTGACAAACGAGCACACAGTCCACCTGATGGTAAGTGAGTGCTGTGATCCATAGAGATCCACATTGGGGGAGGGATTTGTGGAGGACGTCTCCTCTTATCGGTGTATTGTGTTTCATATATGATCTGATCTGAAAATTCTTTTACAGTAGTAGACTTCTAATTAATGCTACGCATTTCTCCAGCTTTCGAATTTCATATATTTGAATCCTGAATTCACATATTCCCAGAACCGCTGTCAATTTTCTCGTGGAAGGTTCAACTTCATGAAAAATTCACGTCTGCAACTCGTAAATAATTTACATTTTAACTCTCGAGATAACGTAGATATTTTTACGAGTGAGCATACGGAAGATATTTTAACTCTGCCTCCGAAATTGTTCTCAAGGGCACTTGACCTCATTTTTAAAGAATTCTGACGAATAACATTTCTATTCCATTTATCCAATAGAATAACCTTCTTTGAGATGTCTCTATGGCTAATGGAGCGTAACTCACACGTCGATATGGGTATCTCCTGCTTAATATGAATAAATAACCTGTACGAATCCAGAACACTGAATATCTTATCACCAGAACAATTGCAAGATATGGTGGTAGGATGAACTGTACGACGACCTACCGAAGATCAGCGTCGAAGTACTTTGTCAGTACCAAGACTATGCTGAATTGAGTACCTTTTTAGTAATCATTTATCAAATTTATATTATTTTATTATTGTAAGCAAATTGCTGAAATGGTTTACTAAATAAACTTATTTTCTTTCTTTCTTTCTTCCTATAAATATTCCCTCGGTTTAGAGCTTTGTGGAATATTTAGACACAACGGCAGGAGGCCTAAAGGTATGTCTTTGGTGTGTATTTTCTCTCTTAATTACTGAGTATAATCAATCAACTAGAAAACGCAGCAAGCTTTCTTGGCACGATACCGCAGACAGTAGGACAGATAGATAATCTAAGTTTTTAGTTTCAGTTTTTTATTATAGTTTTTTAACGTTACAAAAAAATCCTGCAAATAATTTGCATAAAATATTATTCATTTTAATAGTCTACAAAGTGTATTTCCTAGTCAACCATTAACCACTCTCCATCGGAAACCAGAACAAACGTCATAATTCATTTTGCGATAGTCAACCATGGAATCGGTGTAACTGTCGAAGCTGTATTTACAGACGATATTCGAATATCCACATTATTATATATTATATGTTATATATTCATTTTAATTTTCTGTCATTAAAATCATAACCAAAGGTAAATATTAATAAAATTTGTTGTGTTATACCTATTATCTATTTCTTCCGCAACTCAACTGGAAGCTGGAACACAGCAGTGCCATCAGTGCTGACGAGGCACGCTCTCACAGAATACCAGCGTAAAATAGCAGCTTAATGTTGCTGTATTTCGTATGGTTGGAGAGAATAGGGAGCCGGGGACGCTTTGTGCTGGAAACGAGGCATTCCTTAATTTGCTTCTTGATTCTTAGTCGGAGATAGATAAATACGTGTAGATCTATGAGCCACAGCACACATCATCACGTCAACCTATGTGCTAGTTTGTTACTCTTTTTTTTAAAGACGGGTTGCACTCCGGGAGTGCCGGCAGAAGTGAAAACTTGAATATTAACGTTGTGCATTTTTGATATTTTGGAATGGTTAGGGAATAATTTTGCACGAATTGCTTTAGTTATCACACACGAACATTCGCGCAAGCGCCCTGCGTCGCTAATGAAACGAAACAGCAGGTACAGGCATACATTTTCGCCGTGCCTCAGAAAGAGAGGGGGATACTTCCTCTCCTACGCCGCGCTGGCTGTCTCTCTCTCTCTCTCTCTCCATCCGTCTTACGAATTTTCGATCAGGGTCACGTGTCCTGACGCGAGTTTAACATTTTTTACCCATTACAAAAAAGTGTACAACGCCGCTAAAGAAGTTTTCACTTCAAGAAAGCTTTCTTTGTATAAAGTTGGTTGCCGGCGACTACGAAATGCAGAAGCCACGACCATCAGTTGTGCGGTTGGCGTGTCATTTCAATTTTATGAAATCAAAAAAATTTTATGATTGATCATGGAGCATCAGCTTTATTGCCTCAATATACACACTATACATAAATAAACAAAACGGAGTATTAGCCTATAAACGCTGGATAGGACACTCAATTCTGAGAGGAATTGAAATAGTAGAAGTGTCCTCGCCGCTGCTTTACCACGGAGAACACGTATTCTTCATATTATTTGAAAGTTATATTATTTACTGAGCATGCAGTTTTCTTCCATCCGTTTTCCGTCATTGTTCATGAAAAATATTGCATTTGTAATTAAAAATGTCAATAGTGGGACATTAGACTAAAGTAACCTGACACCTGAGCTATCGTGGCTCTATAAAAGAGTAAACCCTTTTTTACCGGAAACGAAGCATTCCATATTAGTCCTTAGGGGTGACAACGTATCTGCATTTGATTTTTAATCAAGGATAAATGTAGATGTCTATGGGCCACAACATCCACTTACCATCAGGGAACTGTGAGCTCGTTTATCAACCTTATTCTATTAAAAAAAACTAGAGTAGACTTACGAATAACTTACAGAACAGTGAACAGTGTACAGTGTTGCATTTATTATACAATAAATGAAATAAATATTATTAAACAAAAAAATCCTTAAATATATTTATTTATGCCCTATTGTATTGTACTATATTATCTATACAGCCATCCATTCCAGTAGTTTGCCTCGTAGGGTTAATATTGTTACGAGCTTGAGGTTCGTGATAATAAAAATTGCCGATAAAATTACCTAAATTAACACTTTAATTTTCTTTACACAAATTAAAACTCAAACACCAATAATTAATCACACTGATTCACTTTATTTCGCTCCGAAGCTTCGCTTGTCTCGCCAAATTCAATACTTCCCCGATCGCGTATTGCAGCGCCTTTGTATAGGGCTCTTCCAAGAAAACATCCAGAATATTCCAGAATATTCAAGTAAATACGCGCGCCAACCGACCAAGCGCAGAAAATTCGAGTGTGCGGCTTCCAGAAAGCTTAATTCTTCTGTTCGATACTAGATGGCGCTGTTGGTTGAAAGACGAGTCATGTATTTTCTGGAAAGCTCTCCTCGCTCTGTTACCCGACACCAGATGGCCCTAGTGCCAGATGTCAACTTAGCCGCGCAACAATATTTAAAACCCCCATATAAATTTGCCATACTTGCCTCGTTTGGCATATATAATATTATATTAATTATATATAATATTAATTATAATTTTATTAATTTATATTTTATTGCATCCTATATATTAAAATATATTACCTTTCATTGATTGTACCTTAGTAGTTGTTAGCACATGCCATATTTTTTTAGGGTTAAATAAAAGATAATGCCACAGTGGTTATAGTTCCGCCCATTACGCTTTAGATTAAAGTGTTTGTAGTAAATAATAATAAATAAATAAATAAATTTTAATTTGAAAGTTGAAGGATGTGGGCTAATAATAGAAACAGAAACAGAAACTTTTTATTAAATGTAGATTATAAACAATACTTATTGAAAGTCACTTTTTTCATTTAACACTGGTTCGCTAAAAAAACCTCTGTCCTGGGAAGAACCAGCAAGAAACCCAGCGGGACAATTTTTTTTTCAAATAATAGCTTAAAATCGTGTTTACAATTAACAACGCAAGACAAATTAGAAATAGCTTGGTAGCGATCACCCTTCCCAGTGGTTATTATAATCCATAAATTCCTTAATATAATAACCCTTTTTATACAAACTTAATTTAATAAAATTTTTGAGTTTTGCGTATGACAAATTTTGTATATTTTTATATTTTTTTTATTTTGTTACTATGTTTTATATTACGATTATTATGTTTTATAATGTTAAAGTTAGCCGTGAAATGCCCCTTGTATGCCGACAATCAAATCATATCTGCGTGGTTGGTGGGCGAGTAGCTAATTTGATTGCGTTAACAAACGTACCATTAAAAGAATGGGAACGTGAGAGAACGCAATTAAGACTTTTTTGAAGGGAAGAGAGTAAAACGATATGTGAAATCAGAATAGAAAGAGAGTTAATTGAGGAAATAAAAAATTGCAGTAACTACTTATCGAAGATAAACTGAAAGTCAATAAAAAACTTTAAGGAACTGACTTCGAACTTAAATAAGTTGTAGTACTACTTTTACAAAAATTTTAATAATTTTTTCCCTTTTGAGTAGCCTAAGAAATATCATAAGTTTGGGTCAGCAACTAGAATGTTGTTGAAAGAAGTTTTAGGATTAGAAGTAAGACGAAAGGCACCTAGGGATGGATTTTTTTACCCCTGGAGTTTAACCTGTTTAATAAACAAAGCATTATTTAAATCATTCCTGTCCTATCCGCGAAACTGATGAACGTACACATAAATATACGCTCGAAATTTATTAACTTCTAATTTTTTGAACTCTGTTAAGAATATGTGTCTCAATCTAAACGTATTAAAAACTCTTATAAACGTCTAAAATGTACTTATATATCCTAAAGCGAGGCTTGCACAACGAATAACCGACATAAAAACTAATCGTCTCAGTTACCATTTGTGTCTTTTTTTAGGAAAGGAAATAATAACTTCATTTTATTGCAAAGTTAAAACAGTACGCGTTCATTAACAAAAAAATGATTTAACAATTGTAATAATTGAATTAAATTATGTGCTGTTTTATTTTGGTATTATGTGCTGTTTTATTTCGATACATTCTTATTCTGTAAGTAATAGTTAATTTTATACCACAATTGCGTTTTTTTTCTACTAATTCTAAAGTTAAATTAATCGGAAAGCTATTGTAAAAGTCTAATTAAACAATAACTTAAGTATGTCAATCTCTAATGATAATTAATCTTTTAGTTGTTCCCTTAATTCAGATTGATGAATCCTTTCTATATTTTTAACCCAGAATTGAACCCAGAGGACCCAAACTTTCCTATGCAAAAATTAATCCCATAACAATAAACTTACAAACGGGAATAATTCCAAATACTACAAACTACAAAAAATAAAAATAAGCGTACAAAAATATATTGGTACAATACGTAAAATGGTATCATGGAGTAGCGGTCAGTGACACTGAATTTTACTTAGAGATACATCGTTTATAATTGACAAGTCTTATGAATTATTATTGAAATATCAATAATTAATACATAAAGAACAGTTTTAAGGATGTAGCTTATGATGTATGTAGATGTAGTTAATGTTTCATTGTGTAATTGATGGTCACCTATAAGTGATTATATCCTAGATATTAAGTTGTAGCAGTTAAGTTTAAGTTAAATAGTTTAAAGTGTTAGTCTTAAGGCGAGTATATTAATTTAGGACAAAGCTTTTGCGACCGTCTGATTATCTTTTTATTGGTTTAACAATCTTTGGTAATCTAATAAAATAAGATAAAAAATAAATGACAACATATTTGTGCCATTTTCTGTAGAGACTATTATTGGTCCGTGGGGTCCACGTGGGGTGATGTTCCTAGGAACTTGGAATCTGTGACTGGTCATCGCTGTGCTTCTGATGTTGTAGTGAAGATTTGTCTTAATCGTTACGCTTCGCGCCTTGGATCACTGCGCTGCTTCCCATCGTGAACATTTTAGGTATAAAATATAAATTGCCATATATGGCGGTATATGGCAATTTATATTTTATCCCTTTTTAAAAAAAGAAGTTGCGCGTTTTACGTACCTAAATTGCGCATGGGCTAACATCCAGACCCGGAATGCAAGACCGTCCTTCCGTCTTGCATTCCGGGACCTGCCTGCAGAACTGAAGCCAAACGCCTATTCACCGCGCTTTCCGCGCGAATTTCTAGAACGGAAGCGGGCAAACCAATAACAAGCGTGCGTTCGTTTGTAGTATTCGTGCCGTCAACATCGTTAATCTTGCGTACCACTTGTGCCGCGTTGTTGCCACGACGGTACTACTCACATTCCATAATTAGTCGAATTTTCAACGTATCCATGATGACGAAAAAGATTCAAACGCGATGAAAACATAATGCTAATCAATAAACAAATGACTAATTTTGAAAAATAAATTCCACGTTTTTAAAATAAAATTAATTTAAAATAAAATTTCTCAGCCGAACAAAATATATTTTGAAATGGCCAGCACTACAAACGAGCATTTTCATAGGTAAAGACCTATTACGTAGGATACTTTTGAATCAAAATACTCTAGACCGAATTTCAGTCACAGCGGCCAGTATCAACTGCCTTCTATGCAGGAGAAGATTATAGCGCACGAGACATACAGGCGTACTGTCTATTCCATCACTCTGAAAGTCCGATGAGACGGCAATACGCCACCACCGGAGAGAGATCAGGCACAGAACCAACGGCTTTACGTGCTTTTCGAAGCGTAGGGGTGAAATATCGTCAAATTTCTGACTCTGGCCTGCAACTAAAACGGCTCCAACGATTTTCATAAAATTTAGTGTCCAGGGGGTTTCGTGGGCAATAAATCGATCTAGCTAGGATTCATTTTTATAAAATGTCGTTTTATCCGTGTTTTCAGGCAATGAAAAACTGCTACAATATCGTTAGAATAAGAAAGTAAATTTTGGCAACGCGTTAATGATTATTATAACTCAATATATCCGGCGGTGCCAAAAGCGTAGAACTCTTGTTTGAATCCTGTCTTCGGGCCGATTTATAGTATTTTTTAAAAAACACAAAAATTTAAATTAAACTAATTACACTCATGCTTATTTATTCAAATAACCAGTTCAGATTTTCTATTATGTCAATAAGATCAAAAAATATTATTCATATTTCATCAGTATGTAAGTTATATCTAAATATAGTTTCCAAAACACACGGTTTCAAAAAAAATCCATCAACCAGGTACTTGTATAGAAATTAACATACAAAAATAGTAAATAATGCATGATTTATTTTATAGAAAACATTTGGGGCAGAATAGGAGCTGGTAATAGTAATTTAAATTATAATTAAGAGTAATTAATAAAAATAATATGCAAACATTTTTCGGCATTTTCTTATCATATTAGGTCTGTAAACATAACGTGAACTTTATTTATTAAATAAAAGACTAACATTTATTGTATACTATTCGGCGACATAGGATAGCCATGGCGCTATATCTTACCATCATCCTTCACAGATAACCTAAACCTTGAACCTAGACCTTGGCTAAATCTTTGTTTCAGAGAGCGCAAGGGATCTGTGAGAGAAAACATTTGGCCGCCGAGCTTCAGCACGTAAATCAAGTATTGCAAGACAACAAGCTTCGGGTCCCGCGCCTACGTCACAGTGACCGAGTGAAGCCGGCCGTGACAGCTAACGTGTGCCTGCTGTACTACCGTATGTCAGAGGAGTCACAGACAAGGTTGGCTACATCTTGAAGCGAGCTTCCATTAAAACATACTACAAGCCGCCGAATGAGATTAGTCAATTTCTATCATCCGTCAAGTGTAATATTCCTCTACAAGATGCAGGAGTGTACAAGTTAGATTGTGAGTGTGGTCCCTCTTACACAGGGCAAACAAAAAGATCCATAAAAACCCACGTGAAAGAACATATAGCTGACGCGAAGCACCGACGCTCCGGGAAGTCTGCAGTCTGTGAACATGTTCAAGATCGTCCCCACCATTACATCAGATTTGTTAAACCACAAATCCTCGCAAAAGAACACCGATTCCCACCATGGATGACACGCGAAGCTAATGAAATTAAAAAACATCCTAATTTTAAAAAAAAATCTTCTCTAGTGCTACCACCTGCTCGGGGTCCTATAATTAGCAAAATTAAACCCAAACCCATATTTCAAGACACTATAAGCTTGTTCTGCGTAGATCGGGCCGAAAATTAATATTAAAAAACTGAAGAGAGCCGAAACTTCGGGAGTTAAATATAAGTTAAAAAGGTAAATTAAACGCGATAGAATCCGTACCTATATATAGTTTTATTCAACATGGCGGTATGATCATATCATTTACGACCAATTTAAAAGTTCTTAAGGGGTACTAGGTGCAGCGTCAGGGGATTAAAACGTCTGGTACTATCATCACCACTCTGACTGCTAAGCGTGGCCGGATAGCATATCTAAAAGAGAGATATCAGGTCATAAAGACATAAATAAAATTTCTCAAGGGTGTAGAGAGCCAGAATAATAAAAATAATAATAAAACATTTATTCGTTACCACCAATAAAGTTACAGTGAGCAGAATTTTGTTTATTTCTGTGTGTACTACACATAAATAACCAAAATTACATAGTGTAGTAATGAATGGGTTCTAGCTCAGCATAAATGTTGCAGTTGCCTACAGCGCTGTTATTCTGCCAGCGCCCAACAAATGAAGAGTACAGTACGCGCGCATCCCTGCTTATATTACATTTAATCACAACTGTTCATATTAGGGTACATACCGTGGTTTCCCAAGTATTAGCCAGTTCAAATTAGTAATTAAAAAAATATTTTTAATTATTTTTTAATTTTTTAATTATCAATAATATTTTTTCATAAAATATATATTTTTTAAATTTTTAATTATGAAATGGGTGTAGCATTTCATCTTAGACATTTGAGGTGACAACGCATCTGTAACCTGTGTTTGAAGTTGGCTGCAGATGTGATTGGACTGTAGAATGTCACTTATCACCAAGTGAACCTTTAAGTAAATTCATTTGGCACTTTCGTTTTATAAAAGTAATATTAAGTTAAATCTCGTGAGCAAACGCGAGCGGTTCAGTCCCCACAAGCACTGTTCACTCAAGTAAAGTACTTGTTGTTAATAGAAATTATAATTACAAATTCAGCTAGTATTACATGAAACAAAAAACCCGGGCAATGCGAACAGCACTCGCTCGCGCTCTGAGAATTCTCCAAAAGGGTCTTGAAAGATGGACAGGCGGACAACAAAGTGATCTTATAAGGGTTTTTCCTTAAACCCCAAAAACGGACAAAATTTGCAAGTAAAATACAATATAACATTATAATGTTAAACATTATATTTTGAATCTGAATATCTCACTGCCGAGGTAAGACCCGCTTTTTACCTATTCCACGATCGATTCTACCTAATTAATACTTTCTACAAAATATATTACCTTTTTAGAATAAGGGAGACAAGGAAGCACAGAATCCACCTAATGGTAAGTGGATGCTGCGACCCATAGACATCTAAATCTATCTTCGATTAAGATTTCAAAATACAGAATCGTTGTCACTTCTGAGGACTAAGATAGAATTGTGCCTTGTTTCTAGTAAAAAAGATCACTGGTTCTCTATACTCTCCATATAAAACACAGCAGCATTAAGCTTCTATTTACGCTGGTATTCTGTGAGAATGTGGTCCCCGATCCAGCCGACCCATTCGTGTACAACCATAGCTTTAGGGAGACAAGGAAGCACAGAATCCACCTAATGGTAAGTGGATGCTGCGACCCATAGACATCTAAATCTATCTTCGATTAAGATTTCAAAATACAGAATCGTTGTCACTTCTGAGGACTAAGATAGAATTGTGCCTTGTTTCTAGTAAAAAGATCACTGGTTCTCTATACTCTCCATATAAAACACAGCAGCATTAAACTTCTATTTACGCTGGTATTCTGTGAGAATGTGGTCCCCGATCCAGCCGACCCATTCGTGTACAACCATAGCTTTAGGGAAACAAGGAAGCACAGAATCCACCTAATGGTAAGTGGATGCTGCGACCCATAGACATCTAAATCTATCTTCGATTAAGATTTCAAAATACAGAATCGTTGTCACTTCTGAGGACTAAGATAGAATTGTGCCTTGTTTCTAGTAAAAAAGATCACTGGTTCTCTATACTCTCCATATAAAACACAGCAGCATTAAACTTCTATTTACGCTGGTATTCTGTGAGAATGTGGTCCCCGATCCAGCCGACCCATTCGTGTACAACCATAGCTTTTTTATATTAATAGATTAAAATATAAAAAATAGAATAAGGGTGACAAATGAGCACACAGTCCACCTGATGGTAAGTGGATGCTGTGGCCCATAGACATCTACATTTATCTTCAATTAAAATCAAAATGCAGATATATTGTCGCCCCTGAGGACTAAGATGGAATGCCTCGTTTTCAGTTAAAAGAGTCTCCGGTTCCGGTATTCGGGGATAGCGTGGTCCCACTCCGGTCGAGCCGATCCATTCGTGCTGCAACCACAATATAGCTGCAGCATGACTACTACGTAAAACTTTCCTCTTTCTTAAATTCGCAATAAATAAAAGTGAGAAAATTCCCGTTTCTTGCGGATTCTTCTCAGTACGAAGATACTTTCCGAAATAGTAGTAAATACATAAGAAGAACTTTCAATAAATATTACTTATAAGTATATTAAACATAAAAAAATTACTTCCATTTTTATTTATTTATTACTGTCACAGTAACCGTAACGTCTTTTATTGTTTACCGAGGGTGTACCAATGGGCGTCACCGATTTACATGAATGAGACAACTTGTTACTAATGATTTGTCTTAAAAAATGTATTTTAACTTTCTGAATTAATTAAAATTGAAAAGTGCCTAATTATATATTAAGTATCAGAAATTTAATTAATATTTTGCAAGTATAATTTATTTTTTATACTTACTAAATGATAGTGTTTATTTCATTGTTTGTGTTTAATCGTCAATTGAACTTAACAAATATTTAAAAGCATTTTTTATATTCCAGTTTTAAAAAATTTCAATATTATAATATTACTAATAAAAAAACTAGTAAATAGACACACTTCACTATTTATTTGATTATTTACATGTTTTTAAAATAATCACCAAAGTTTGAAACCACTCTCTCCCACTTAAATATTTTAATTATACTTGAATGTACAGCTTGTTTTCTTAACGACGAAACGTAGAGTAGAACCTTGCTTTATCATCCTATTTTAATTATCCTTAACAAACTCACATTACACAGAGTATAATGCTCGGTTAAAATAATAGAATGTAATTAAAAAGCAGATAATTACAAAACAGAACAATTACTCTATGAAATATCTAAATAAAACACGTAACTTTATATTTATAATCTGTATAACCACAATAAAAAAAATGGTAGTCACGTTGGAATGGAGCTGGGTGATGGTGGTCGTTGTGATTGTTTACGGGATGACCTTGAGAGAAACAAAACTTACCTACAAACCAGCACATGATAGGTGATCGCCGGGCTCGGACGAGCACGCGGCCATCTCTATATTCACACTGATCTCATCACCATCACTTCACTGCACGTCACTCATATTATTCTCCGAGCTACGGCACAGAAGAGTGACGATCTCACCCTATAAAGTCGCTTCATTCACTGGCAGGCCCGGGCGACACGTGCCAAATGCGCAGGCTCGGACGTGCGTTGGGTACACCAACGCCCTCTGCGAAGCTCGTTTTTCTCAGCCACACATTCTGCCGGGTTAGGCACGGCGTCTCAGAGGTCACAAGGTCGCTGATGGAATGTGCCAAAAACTATACCTTATGTTCCAATTAGTTTGGAAGTAAACGTGTTGGTGCAAACCTTTATAATACCTACCTCTATTATGTTTATATTCTAGATCAACATACATACATGCGTACGGTAAGAATAAACCTTACGACGAACAATCAATTTACAGCAGCCGATGATTAAAGCGCACTTGACAAAGTAAGCATTGAAGTAACATTTAAAATTAAGAAAGAAGAGAGTGTGTACCTATCAAAAACAAAAAGCTAAAATAATTTAAATATATAATAATCTATATGCGTCCCACTTCTAGCCATAGATATCGTTTTATTAATGGTTTCTGAGGCAGGGAAGAGTCCTCGACGTTGTCCCAATGCTCGTTGGCGGACTCCCTGTCTCAGGAAGTTTACTTCACGTGGCAAAACCATTTCATTAGTAGCGAGGAGACTCGCGTGCCCTGAAAATTAAGACCAGCCTTTATTCTAGCTCTAGCTACTCTACTTTTTTATAGACTAAGCCACGTGTCGATTATGCGCTCCAAAAGATCTAACATTGGCGCGCGTTCCAGCCATGAAATGGATATCGTCTTAGAACGCGCACCAAATTGTTCGTTGGAACGCTCAAACATGGAGCGAGTGTCGGTTTTTTAACGCGTATCAAAGTAATTAGTATGGCGCACGCGCCGGGTGGGACGGTTGTTTTCATCATTCGTGTGTTCGTTGCAGTGGCGGATTTACCAGCAGGCTTAGTAGGCTGGAACCTAGGGCGGCAGATTTTTTGGGCAGCAAAATTGAAGCAAAATTTTTGTTATGTCTTACACAAATTATAGAGATTTAAATTTTAAAAGGAAAGCTGAAGAAATACTTTCGTCAGTTATTTTTTGAATATAGAATAAGGTGAAAAACGAGCACCTGATGGTATGTGAATGCTGTGGCCCATAGACATCTACATTTAACCTCGATTAAGAATCAAAACGCAGATGCGTTGTCACCCCTGAAGACTAAGATGGAATGGCTCGTTTACAGTAAAAAAGGATATCCGGATCTCTACTCACTGTATGAAACATAGCAGTATTAAGCTGCTATTTTACGCTGGTATTATGAGAGAGCGTGTTGTGTGGAAAGTTAAAGTGAATGTTCAAATTTAGTTTCTACCGCAGATTCGATCTTTACGAATGTTATTGCAAGTTTTTCGTAGCTTTATGCGTAGTAGATTTTAAGTATTTCGAAGAAAAGGCTATGAAATTAGTAAGCGTGTCGAATCAGTATATAAAAGACATAGGTAAAATGACAACTAAAAAGTAAAAAAATTCAAACACCCGATGACGAAATGAGAATAACAACGAGTCATATTTTCAGGGATAGCATATTTTTCATCCTTATTTAAAGACTCGTATCCGAATTAGAAAAACGACAGAAAGCCTTCTACAGATTCAATGAAAAGTTTTAGTTTTTGAGAAAAATTAGTGAATTGTTATCATCAACTCATTGCGGAAAAAGGTATTTTCTGACTTTTCGGAAAGAATTTCAGTGAAAGCTGATTCTGGGTCATTGAAAAGTCTATCTTTGTTCCAAACAAACAGGCCAAACGAGGTGGCACAAAGGTAGCAAACGAGCATACGGCTCACCTGATGGTAAGTGATTACCGTCGTGCATGAACAGCTACAACAACAGGGGGATTGCAGATGCGTTACCGGTCTTTTAAAAGGAATAGGCTCTTTTCTTGAAGGTCCGTAGGTCGCATCGGTCCGTAGTAGTAGTAGTTGATTCCATAAGAAAGTTGTGCGAGGAAGAAAACTTCTTTTAAATCGCTTAGTGGTTTTGTGGTGGAGAATTTGCAAAACGTTTATCCAAACTTTGATACAGCAGTTCGCATGGCTTTATGTACATCAGCGACAATTTGTTCGGGTAAGAGAAGATTTTCTTGCTTAAAACGGATAAAAATTTTTCTAAGATCTACCATAAAATATAAAATATTGTGGAAGGAGGAGTTCTACAAGCAAGTAGATGGTGTGGCGATGGGCTCACCTGTGTCTCCCATAGTCGCCGACATATTCATGGAGGACTTTGAGGAGAAAGCCCTTATTACTGCTCCTGTAAATCCAAGGTTCTACAAGCGGTACGTAGACGACACTTTCACAATTTTACCATCTGACAAAGTAACTGCATTTTTAGACCACCTTAACTCCATAAACTCTAAAATACAATTCACAATGGAGTTAGAGGCAAATAATTCTTTAGCCTTCCTAGATGTTTTAGTCATCCGAAATCCTGATAACACTATTGGTCACACTGTGTATAGGAAAAAGACCCATACCAACCGATATCTAAATGGTGAATCTCACCATCATCCTTCACAGTTAGCTACCGTGGGTAAATCTTTGTTTCAGAGAGCACAAGGTATCTGCGAAAGTGAATCTGACAAGTATTGCAAGACAACAAGCTTCGGGTCCCGCGCCTACGTCACAGTGAACGAGTGAAGCCGGCCACAGTCGAGCGCGCGCCTGCTCTACTACCATATGTCAGAGGAGTCACGGACAAGATTGGCTACATCTTGAAGCGAGCGTCCATTAAGAAATACTACAAGCCGCTGAAGAAGATTAGTCAATTTTTACCATCCATCAAATGTAATATTCCTCTACAAGATGCAGGTGTGTACAAGCTAGATTGTGAAAGTGGTCTCTCTTACATAGGTCAAACAAAGAGATCTATAAAAACCCGCGTGAAGGAACATATAGCTGATGTGAAGCACCGACGCTTCGGGAAGTCTGCAGTCTGCGAACATGTTCAAGATCGTCCCCACCATTACATTAGATTTGATAAACCACAAATTCTCGCAAAAGAACACCGATTCCTACCAAGGATGATACGCGAGGCTATTGAAATTAAAAAACATCCAAATTTCAATAGAGAAGATGGTTGGGTGCTACCATCTGCTTGGGATCCTATAATTAACAAAATTAAACCCAAACCCAAGCATACCACTGCAAGACTTCGTGATACTATAAGCTCGTTTTGCGTAAATCGGATCAAAAATTAGTATTAAAAAAACTGAAGGTAGCCGGAATAACTATGACATTGGGACGTCAAACATCTCCGTCCCCCCCCCCCCGTGACCATGGGTACTGTAAAGCACCCGAAACGTCGGGATAATAATAAAAATAAATTAAAGTAATTAAACGCGATAAAATCCGTAAATAGTAGTTTTATTCAATGTGTAGTGTTCGCGTAAATTTAAGAAATCATTATAAAATAAAAAAGTTAAACACCGTAGCGCTTTCGTGCATAGAGCTAATGAACAGATTTCAAACGACGTTGTAATTGATGATTTTGCGAATAAAAAATCGCTGCAAAATGGAATTACAATACTTTCATAGCTCAACGTATTGAATTTCATCATCATCAGCCAGATTGTTACTAGGTAATTAAATATTTTGTTTTTAAACAGTAAGCGCAATACTTAATTACCCCGCCTTATTAGTAATACATGATTGAGCTTTCATTAGCTCAGAAATATACCCAGAAACTATTTCTTGTGCAATGTTAACTAAATCTTTGGGTTGTAAAAATAATCTAGGAACTGACACATCGATCTTCTAGTTCACACTCATACTAATAACGGCAAAAAGGTGCTGTAACTAGGAGGATAGTGCATGGATTATAAACTTACAATTTCATTGACAAAAGAATTGTAATTAATATAATTGTGAACTAGGACTAGGGTATCAAATTGTTAAAGTTGGTAGGAGCGGCAAAATTAGAATAGCCTACTGGCGGCAAATGTGTTAATCCGCTACTGGCTCGTTGTGTTCCGAGCGAATAACCAAAGTTGCCGTTAATTTATAAAATTTTATGGTTCAAAAGAACTTCTGTGGAATAGCAAAAGTTGTTTTCTCATAATAAAGCGCCCAAATAATATGCATGAAGAGGACTATGAAAGCGGCAGCAGCTCGTACAGGGTGATACATCCATGTTGAACGATAAAACACCGGAACATTTGAACATTTGGAACGCGTTCCACGGAACGTACTGGTCATGGCGGGCACGCCAGGAGCGCGTAATCGATATG
Organism: Parnassius smintheus behrii; assembly: GCA_036936625.1. Lineage (NCBI taxonomy): Eukaryota > Metazoa > Arthropoda > Insecta > Lepidoptera > Papilionidae > Parnassius > Parnassius smintheus. Next base: position 7,055,817 of record JAUPFT010000015.1, on the reverse strand, counting down.
CGACTTATGTGTGACTAACCAGCACACAAACTGCCTAGTAATAAGTCTGGCAAAGGAGTGGAATAATTTGGCAGCATCTGTCTTTTCATCCAATTATAACGTGGGTGTCTTCAAGGCATAAGTGAATAGGTGTTTCTTAAGCTAAGCCAGTGTGTTTTACCATATTTGGTTAAATCACCACTTAACATCAGGTGAGATAGTAACCAAGCACTGGTGGCCCATAGACATCTACATCCATCATCATGTTGTAGATGCTTTATCACTCCTGAGGACTCAAAATTCCAGTAAAAAGCCTGTAAAAATGTACCGGATCTCTTCACTATACAAAGCTCTGCAACATAAAGCTGCTAGCTACCTTACTGGCATCATTGTTTGCATTACTTAATTATGCTATATTTTTAGGACAATTAGGGAGCTAAATTCTTAAATTATATTTTTTATGAGTTTTTTTATATGAGAGGGGGCAAACGAGCATGTGGCTTACATGTAAGTGACTACGTGAGTTCGTGCGTTGCCAGCCTTTTAAAAAGAGTAGGTACATTTCTTACAAAGCACGCTAAGCTTTTTAGAGGCCAATTTGGCCTGCCCTGAGTTACTTTAGATTAATTATTTAACAACGGTGATAAAGAAGTAACTTTAACTTTATTATTAATACTTTAATGAAGCACGGTACATATTTCTCTAAAACTAGTTTAGACAACACAGGTAAGTTTATGACAAATGGCTATAAGTAGTCCAATGCAGAGCATATATCTTTATTTATGAGGCTTATAGCATAATGGCGGGTCGCTGAAGGTTTTAGGTGCAACAAAACAAAACAAAACTTAAGGAACTTCGACTCATCTCGTTTTATGATATTATAACGTGTGTTTTGCACCCATGATAATAATAATTTAAGCTTTATGTCTGTTTACAGTTATCGCAGTGTTTTTCTAATAGTATAGTATACGACATACAGCAACCATTTGCATATTCAACTGTGTCTATTTCAATACTGTACGTCCTTCCTTGAGATAAAAAAAACAACATAATTGTAATAAAATATTACAATTATGTTGTTTTTTTATCTCAAGGATCATTGCGACTTTAGTCGAGCTGGTCAAGGTCTTACAGATGCTTATATCGCATACTTCTCATGACTTGTTCTTTTCTGCTTAGCAGTCCGTCTAAGTAGGTACCATACCAAACTCTCTTCTATTTCTGTCATAAAGCAGCTACGTCTGTGGAGTGTAGAAGTAAGGAGTACAGACTCTGTTTAAAAAAGTGTCCAAAGGAAAGCGTTAAATAAGGGTGGCGCCACTGTAGCTACAGTCTAAATTTTAAAGAACTTTTTATAATTTTTTTATTTCACTGACTTTCACCATAATTCTTTTTACAATAATTATTTTATTGCTTTCAAAATTTTAATTTCAAAATCACTCTCAACGTATTTTACGGCGATTTATCATACCCTGTACTCTAGCTACTCGAGCGCTGTTGTGGAGAGTTTTTGAACTGTTAATTACTATTTACGGACGGACACATTTTCAACTATTCTCCTATGGGAGACTGTCCTCCTTACCTCTACACTCTACGCACAGCTGTGCTCCGATCTAAGGGACATATTTTAAAAAAACATTATTCAGCGCAGCGCGGCATATGTTTTTGTTTTTAGTATCAATATAGCCGTCAAGTTATTATTTTTATTTTAAGCCCATAATTTAATCTTACAAGCATAAATAGATAGTGTTAAAACCATAGATATAGTATTGTACTAAACCTATGGTCAAAACCGTCATCCATACATTTTTATAAGATAAGGGTGACAAACGAACACACAGTCCACCTGATGGTAAGTGACCTATAGACTGTGGCCTATAGACATCTACATTTAACCTCGTTTAAGAATCAAAATTCAGATGCGTTGTCACCCTTTATGACTAAGATAGAATACCTCAATTGCAGTAAAACGGGTCTCCAGTTCTCTACACTCACCATACGAAACACAGGAGCATTAAGCTGCTATTTTACGCTGGTATTCTGTGAGAGCGTGGTTCTTCCCCGGTCGAGCCGACCCATTCATGCTACAACCATAATATAGCTGCAGCGAGGCCCTACGACGTATGCAATGCATTTCTTGTTATCTATAGGTAAATCTCTTTCTAAATCCCTTTATGGTGTGATTTAAGACCACGAGAGTATTTGTGTGGAATTTATAATTACTTAATACGTTATATTTGCTATTTAAAGCTAGATCACGTTACCGTCGTACAAGATCAAAGTTTTTATATGACAATGTACCCAATAGCCGCCCTATAAACCTTTGAATCTCTTTGTTTAATTCAAACTCGACAAAAACTCGGCATATTAAGCGTATGTTTCACTGCAGTCGGTTATTATGCTATTAAAGAACACACGATGATGTTTGTCTGTGCCAAGAATGCTAGCATGTCCCTGAACGGCTATGCTTAGACTTCAGACAACAATGATCCGGCCCTCTTGTCTTTAATGGCGACGACCAGTTACGGACCTTTCGAAAATTTACAGCGCGTGGACCCACGTAGTACAAACAGTCTCTCCAGTAAATAGTAAAAGTGTATAATTCTCTCCGAGAGACTTAAATTTGCACCATTTCCTTAGATCAGCTGCCCATGATCCGACCCTGACCCCTACTCTACACATGCTTGCAAAGTAGCCAGTGTCTACGCAGGTTTTTTTTATGGTAATATTTAATGTTTGTTAAGTTTTCTTTAGATTATAGTAGCCATTCAGCATCAATTGAACTTTTTTGTGTGAAAAGTGATAGTATGCAGTGTTGGAAACGCGGGGGCTTTCGTAATTTATATTCCATATATTTTTTTAATTTGGATTCAAATTTAGAATCAGAACTCAGAATCTGTAAATTAAAAAAATAAACAATGTGGGTAGTACGGTCACCAGTATCAATAAAAATATGAAAGATTATTTAAGTTACATATTAATGCAATGAAATCGTGCAATCCATTTAACTTATATAATGGTGTTTATTCCACGCTTTAGCCAACTGAATTGATTTCAATCGATTACGGATGAAACGCCGGCGATACTCATTAAAGAATTTCCGAAGTATATCGATTGGTTTGCGATCTTAGCTGCCTACAGAAATACTAAACTGCTTATTCTTAAATATGAAAAACGTTTTCAAATATACTATTGAAATACATTCTATTTCTTTTCAACCGATGAAAAAAAAACGGAAGAGGTTCTCAAGTAGACGCGTATATTTTTTATGTGGTCGCATACGTAGAACTTTTCCGATTTTGATAATTCTTTTAAATGGATAGGGTTTACCTCGAAATTGGTCCCATATAAATTTGGAAATAAATTACAGCACCAAGAGTAGGAAAATAAGGGTGATTTATTACAGAGAGCCCGTTTTTTATAATTTTTTTATTGAATACGTCAAAATTCTTCCCATATAAATTTGGAAAAAATATTTTTACCGTAAGGATTGGGAAAATAGAGGTAATTTGTTGTTTACTTACGGATTTTAATTCTGAGTTGTGTATTACAACATTACATAATAATTACATTACATTACAAAAAAAACTCGCGATAAATGAGCTTTAGACCTGACAGTCTTGTGTGTAGACCTCTGAGTCTGCATTTCTGCTAAAGCTCGTTCATTGTGAGGTTTTTGTAATACCTCATTTGGTTCTAGATCAGATAAAGCAATCCTCTCGAATGTTTTTACTCTTTTCAGTGCCACATATGCCTGCCCTTTGGGAAACACTTTCTTTCAGAGGTCGATTACAGCTTTAAACAAATAATAGTTAAAGTAGGATTATATAACAGTTATTAGCTAAAGTAAGATAAGTAGCTATTTTAAAAGTAATCAAAAATTAAGCATGTAATAATTAGTAAATTATAGCCATGAAAAAATATAAAATAAAAACTTTGTAACAAAAAATTTTAGCACCGATAAAACTGAAAAGCAAAAAATAATAAAACTTTTTCTCTTACCTTTATAACTAAGTTCTTAAACTAATGTAAGTGTACCTAAGTATATATATTTATTAATTATTACGAGTTTTTTATTATTGACCTAAATATATAATATATAATAAATATATATAATATTAACCTAAATACAATGCAACGTGAAATCTGAAGCGATAAACATTAACATTTCAAAAATCAAGCAAATTAATTAATTACTTAATTAAAATAATACATTGTTAATTTCATTTGGCAATTTCTTTAAATTTAAGATAATTTAGTGATCTTTGTTCATTGATTGCTTGGCGCCGGCTCAAAATTACTTATACGTATACTTACATTAGTTTAAGAATTTATTTGTGAAGGTTAATTAAAAATTCATAATAATTAATATATATATATATATATATATATATATATATATATATATATATATATATATATATATATATATATATATATTTAGGTATACTTACATAAGTTTAAGAACTTAGTTATTAAGGTACTCGTTAAAGAAAAAGGTTTATTATTTTTTACTTTACAGTTTTTTTGGCGGTTTATTTTTTTTTTCTTAAAAAGTTTTTTTCATCAACAGCTCAAAAAGTTCACCACTGGTCATGGGTAGAATCGCAGATTGAACAACTTTGGTGATGGTAGTTTAAATATGTGACGTCCTTTGTTGTAGATTGTGAACCCACTCATTAAATTGAGAATTATTATAACTATTATTATCCTGTCACTTCCATGACTGACTTGACACTGAAAGAATTCTATCAAGAGAAGCCATAATTTAAAAGAAGAAGAAGATTTTAGTACCAGACCGTTTTTATCGCGTTTTTATAACTCGATTTCGTATATGACGTATCGGTTCTGATCGAATTTAGAAATTGATTTTAAATTACCTTCCCGATTAGCTTGAACTTGATATTTTGAACATAGCTCAAAATCGGATGATTCAAGAATATGAAAAATAAAACTAGATATGTTTTTTTTATTACAACGCTTTTAATAATTTACTTTTGTGTACGTCTGTTCGGGTTGATTTTAGTAATTGTTTCGATTTACTTTTCCGAGTAGCTAAGGACTTAAAATTTTAAACATAAACGAGGAATATAAATAAATTTCCTCAATAGTTATAATAAAAATATGAATTAATTTGCAACCCTCCGCTTACTACCTAACTAGCTAACGGAAGGTTGCAAATTAATTAATATTTTTATTATAATGGATTTCCGCAAAGTAACGCCTGATTCTATCAATTATCTCAATAATTATTTTAGTAGAGCAATTTTTTTTCTTCTTCAAAATCGAGTAAAAGTTCACTGTTGTGCGTTTGCCTCTGGCGGTGAATGTAGGAATTTCCTTGCATTGCCTTGTTTATCATGCTTCTGACGGGCAGATTGACGTTATAAAGCTTGATGTTGTTGAAACGTACAAAATTTGTCAACAAACAAATTTAAATGTCTTATTAAAAAAAAATTGTACAAAAAGAATTATTATAATATAAATAAATATATAGAAGCAGACTCTTTCTACTGGAAACGAACTATTCCATCTTAGTTCTTAGGGGTGACAATGCAACTGTGTTTTAGTTCTTCATCAAGGATTGATGAATATGACTATGGGCCACAGCATCTACTCAATATCAGGTAGACTGTGTGCTCGTGTGTCACCCTTATTCAATTTTTTTTATCTCGTTACCCATACAAAGGGCCTCCCGTCCTTACCACACCATAATGAATACATCAGCATTATGTTACCAATTAAGTTGAGTATTCTATGAGAACATTTACATACGTCTATGCATTTGAGAATAGACAGCTTAACGTTATATTTATTTATATTATATTTATCATCATCATCATCCCATCATAAGTTCATAGCTGAACAGATGCCGCCCATTCCCTTTTTCATTTCCTTCTGTCGTCTCACCTACGTGTTAGTGTGTTGTCTTACACCGCCATCATCATCGTCATCATAGTCGTCATAATATCACAGTATAGTTTTTTATATATTTATTTCTGCACTGGCTTAAAAATCAAAATATAATAATATTATACCTGGCGTTGTAGAAGCGCTACGAGGCGTAGCGCCTGCTACGCTTCATGAAACATCGTTCTTATTGAACCAAATTTCCGTCCGTTAGGTGTGAGCTAGCGGTGTGAAGATTATAAATTTCTATAAAATTGCGTAGCTTTTTATAGAATCGATTAATCGAAGCGTACAAAATATAGATTATCAGCTATCGAGCCATTATACGGCGATTATTTGTAAGATACATAGTGTTACCGCCACTTCTCAAATTGAAATATTTCCGCATTTTAATGTCAACCTTATCGACAAATCAGAATCCCGCTATTTTTTTCCTTTGACGTCCCATTCGCAACCAGCACGCCGTTCGGGCCATTCCTGCACGTGAGTCAGTAGTCAGTTACAGTGCCAGTCCAGGTCGAACACGCACGCAGGCAGATACACTGTCTCGCATCACGCTCGCATCGCAGTCATCGCATCGCGCTATCATTTTAAATTATCATTAGCTTAAAATCACGGCCGTGAACTGTGTTAAATTGTGTAAATTGAAGCAAGACAACCAGGTCAAAGAGTCAAACTGAAGTACGAAACGCTGCCGGTGTCCATCAGGAGCTTGCCCCTCCATTTGCAATAAAATTGCCAAACTCAAAACCTAACCCGCTAACACCATACACACACACACACACACATCACCGTATTTTCTGGTCACTTCGCCCGGATTAGAACTATATTTTCTAGTCCAATCGGTCGTATTAAAATATTTCTATTTAATTACCATTTTTTGCCACTTCGTTGGAATATTTCTATGACAAAGAGGCATTATATATAGTCATATGGAACCCATATATCTATATACTCATAAATTCGTTATATTTCTTCGCATACGCACGCTTTATACGCATTCATACTAGTATATTAATTAAAGCAATATATATACTTAGACACATTTAATTAGAATATTTTACCGCATTTCTTCAAACCGCGTATTCATTGCTATTATTTAACTTCATATTACTACAGCGCAACAGGCGCAATTAGATAATTTAATAAAACCACCTTTTACGCCGCTATTACACGATACATTCACATTTCTATGCGAAAACACAAATTCTTGATTTTCTAATCAAGAATCTGTGTTTTCGCTAAAATATTGGCTGCGATTGAAACCCAGAACCTATTAAGTTAATGATTAAACTTTCTAAAAAAAATTAAGAAAGTTTTATAAATAACTAGAAGAGAATAAAAAAGCTTAGCTGCTACATTATTCAATAGCTTCTGAAGTCGGTCGGTACTAGGACAAAGTATGTAGAAGGATTAAGCCCCGAGTTCGGAAGCTATAAAATTATGTGAAAATACTTTATTGTTTAACTGACCCTAGAAATGTAGCAGGATTTCAGTTCAACTGTATTTTTTGTCTTACTCATAATCATTTTAAAATCAGCGACTATGTTGTTTAACAATTTCAGTTTTCATGTTAATTTTTTATTCAACAGACTTTACCTTGAGGCAGCTCGTTTAAATTTCTAGTGATGAAAAATTATGGGATAAAATTTTAAATGTCGACCGATATTTCAGTTGCCTTCGCCATCCGAAAACTAAAAAAATAAAATAATTTATACATAACTAGCGATGCGCCCCAGCTTCGAACGGGTACTTTCTGGATCTCAACAAAAGCTCCCCCACCTGGTCCAAACGTGAATATAAACCATCCAGAGACCCATTCAAGAACAGAAAATAAATCATCAAAATCGGTTAAATGGTTTTAATGTCTATAATGAACATAGGTAGAAATATTTTTTGTGTTTTATTGAGATAGATTTAATAAATATAGCTTACGTTATATTTTTGCTACTGGTATGTAACATTGCATTAAAAAATAAAATGAAAATAACCGTTGAAATACCTACGTGCACACGAAACTTCAATTCAATTTCTTAATGAGATTAAAGCCGGCGTATAATTATAGTATATACCACCTATTACACCTAGTCACTTAAGTCCCCCGACTCACATTTTTTCACATTGGCTGTATGTTTTCCTTCCTAACTTAACGAGCTATCTCCGTGACTTCGTTTGCGTGGAAATCATATAAATCTACCGGGGTAAAGTTTCATGCGAACGTGACAGTTACATGATCTTGTTGACTTATCTTGTCTGTGATTTTCTTTATCAACATATAAATTAAATTAAAGTGTCTCTCTGTAGTCCCGAAATAAATGCCTTGTATTAAGCTGAGCCATCTGCTGCCTGTCTCCCTCTGTCGCCTCTTACGACACCCACGGGAAGATATGGGGTAGTGGATATTCTAAACTGCCACTACACGGTGGAGGTTCGATTGCCACCTACGACGACTCGACCTGGCAACATATAACGCACGTACCCTGAGAACTGACGAGAAGATACTGGATCTGGAAGAATAGGTAGACAAATTGCGCTGGCATATTATTGGATTATCCGAGGTCCGAAGAGAGGTGGAGGACACGGTAATCCTCGAGTCCGGCAACTTGTTCTATCACCGGGAGGGCGACCATCTATCCCAAGGAGGTATCGGATTTATCGTCTACAAGTATCTCGTCAATAACGTTGTAAAGATTGCGAGTGTGTCGACGAGGGTCGCGTACCTGATACTCAGAATCACCAAACGGTATTCGCTGAAGGTCATAAAGTTTACGCACCAACCTCGGCACATCCCGATGAGGAGGTGGAGGAAATGTATGAGGATATTTCCAGAGCCATGCATTCCTCCAAAACCCACCACACGGTGTTGACAAGAGAAAACGGTGAGCTGAAGTTAGGGAAATTTGGAGTAGGGCAACGTAACCGAAGGGGCCAGCAGCTGGCCGACTTTATGGAGAAAGAGGGACTCTTTATGACGAACTCTTTCTTCCAGAAGCGGCCCCACAGGAAGTGGACCTGATCAGGCCCCAACGGTTCAACAAAAAATTAGGTTGACTTCATTATGATGACCAGACGCCAACTGTTCAGTGATGACTCAGTGATCGCAAGGGTGAAAACTGGCAGCGATCACCGATCACGTTACAACGAGGTCTCGTCTAATGAAGTCAACGCTCCGTCCCCCTCGTGCTCTAATCCAGAATCCCGAAACCTTTCAGCTCGAGTTACGTAACCGCTTTCAGTGCCCAGAAGATTGCAATGCAGTGGACGATATTAATAACAAGCTCGTGGAAACTGTCCATGCGGTCGGAACTAAGTTCTGCAAGACCCGCCGCAGAAGAACACAAAAACTTTCCGATCACACTATTAATCTCATGGCTGTTAGACGGGAGATGAGGCTGCAATCGTCAACAGATTTGACAGCATACAGGCAACTGAACAGACAGATCTCCAAATGCATGCGCGGAGACTTACGCAACTTACTATATTATACTGCTCGTATTAAAGAAGCGATCGAGCGGAACCAGGGCTCCAAAGTCTTTACCAGAGATCTGTCTGCCGGGAAGAGCCAACTGTCAAAGCTAAAGACTGAATGTGGCAGCATCGTTTCCGGGACATCTGAGATTTTGAGTGAGATTGAGAGGTTCTATGGGCAGCTATACACATCATCGTTGGAGCCACACGCAAGTGTGAGTAAAGATCCAAGAGCAAGTCTTATCCGACTCTATTCCGATGATGAGATTAGAATGGCTCTCCAACACTTTAAAAACGGCAGGCCCCAGGCGAGGACGGAATTACAGCGGAGCTTCTAAAAGCGGGAGGAACACCGATACTTGAAGTCCTTCAGAAGCTCTTCAATTTCGTCCTCCATGGTGGCACTACTCCGGAGGCGTGGAGCAGAAGTGCGGTGGTCTTGTTCTTTAAGAAAGGCGACAAGCTCTCTTGAAGAACTACAGACCGATTTTCCTTCTGAACCGCGTCTACGTGCAGGTTTCGAGAGTCATTACGAATCGTCTCGCACGCAGACTCGATGACTTCCAGCCTCCCGAACAAACCGGTTTCCGAAAAGGCTTTAGTACCATATACCACATACATATCTTGCGGCAGATTGCACATAAGACTGAAGAGTACAATCTACCACTTTGCCTGGCGTATGTGGACAAAAATCATGTTTAATGTCCATGTCACACCTATGCCGGTAGTTGTTGGGAGCACTATGCTCAAAGTTGTTGACGAGTACGTTTACCTGGTACAAATAGTCTGACTAGGTAAGTTCAACTTCGACCGAGAGGTCAATCGGCGTCTTCTCGTCAGGTATACCTCAATCTCTGAAAACTAAAGTGTACACCAGTGCGTGTTGCCAGTGATGACTTACGGATCTGAGACGTGGTCCTTCACTGCTGGCCGTATGAGGACGTTCAGCGAGCTATGGAGAGGGCTATGCTCGGAGTTTCTCTGCGTGATAGACTCAGAAATGAGAATATCCGCAGTAAAACCAGAGTGACGGACATAGCTCAGCGGATCAGTAAGCTGAAGTGGCAATGGGCCGGCCATATAGCTCGAAGAACCGATAACTGATGGGGAAGAAAGGTTCTCGAGTGGCAGCCTCGTACCGGTAGGCGTAGTGTAGGGCGACCCCCCACTAGATGGAGTGACGACCTGATAAGAAATGCAGGAAGACGATGGATGCAGGTGGCTCAGGGCCGTGCTTTGTGGCATTACTTGGGGGAGGCCTATGTTCAGCAGTGGACTTGTGAAGGGCTGTAATGATGATGATGATGACAAAAAGTTTAGTAAAACGAAAGACATGGTGATTTTTTATAAAATAGCAAAAAATCGATCTTCGATCATCCTAAATCTAAGTAATGCCACATTTATAGATTCTGTCCAGACGAAGTCAGGGCGGGTCGCCAGTTAAATAATAAACCTCATACAACATCATGTGGTGACGTAAAAAAGTCAATTACCCGATTTCGACCCTGGATGACGTAATAGGCCTATTACGTCGAAAAGACCAGAAATTTTAAGGTTTCCGATAGATGGCGGTATAACCATCTCTTTACACTGACTGCATAGACCATTCAACCCAATGGACTCTCCTCGCATGATTATTGCCCTCTGCGCAGGTGCTAGATTTAAATGTATACGTGGTAGAGCCATGCTGCAGTTATGCTAATTGTACAGTTGTAGCACGAATGGTTCGGTTCGACCGGGGAAGGACCACGCTCTCACAGAATATCAGGGTGAAATAGTAGCTTAATGCTGGTGTGTTTCGTATGGTGAGTGTAGAGAACCGGAGACCCTTTTTACTGGAAAAGAGGCAGTCCATCCTCAAGGCTGACAACGCATCTTCATTTTGATTCATAATCGAGGATAGATGTAGATTTCTATGGGCCGCAGCATCCACTTACCATCAGGTGGACTGTGTACTCCTTTGTCACCCTTTTACTTAAAAAAAAACACTACAAATTTACAAAAAGACGGAGTTACATTCCGTATGTAAGTATAATTATGTGATATATGCTTTCTTTCTATTATAATCATTTAAAATAATATCATAAATAATAATCGAGTATAATAATAACATCATAAATAATAACTTTACCGATAAGGTACTTGAGTACATAATATTTCATAAAAATCTTAGTGATATTCGAAATGTGACAAGCGTACTCCCCACGATACTAGTTATGTATTTATTTTTTTAAAGTCAACCCTTAATCGTTACAAATTAGGTTTAAAATTGAACACGCAAGCACAACGGCACTCCTTAGGAGATTAATTTATAATAACAACATATAAACAATAAAAGTGTAATGAGACTACTGTGTTTATTATAAATAATTGAAAATGGTGTCATATTGATGTGTGATGTAGCAATGTTTGAAACACTCAACTAAAGAAGATTACCTATTTTATAATAAAAGTGTGAATGAATTAATTAATTTTAAGAAATCAGCTGTTGGAGTAACACACCTAAGTAATTTCATCACATTTTTTCAAAACAGCAATACATATTTATTAGCCATATGAAATAACACTTCTTCCTGTAATTTTTGAAGATTTTGGATGTATGTGTACCACTGATATGATTACCACTGAATTAGATTTTTATTTTGAAAAAAGTTTCCTGATGTTGAACAGAACTACGCACTTATTTAAGCATGTGGCACAAATCAAGAAAAAAATATATTTGCTGCCCTGAAACTGAATCTAAGATAGTAGTTTGCAGTATGAGTAGAGTGCAACTCTTCCGCCATAGCGAGGTTGCTCCATTCTATGCCGGTTTCGTGAACAATATGAAAAACTTGTGTTACTAGCTGTGCTTTTAATTAAGCCCTTAATACAACGCTTAATCAAAATGTTGGCTATATGTACTTTCCATGTTGTGTTTATACCGACCAATAAAAACACTAAAGCGTCAGTAGCTATATCGGAATTATCAGATATGAAATCAAACCCGTAGTCGACATAGCCATAATGCCTTTAGCTGCTATCATGGTATTCCGTCAATTGCTTAATTTTCATTTCATCCATGACGAAGGTACAATAAATTTTAATATCAGGGTTACTCTCCCCTCTCAATTTTAATGCCTTCATCTACCCTGGTCGGCCATCGATATTACTGTACCACTTAGTCAATGGCCGTGGTGCAGGCAAACATGTTCCAAAACTATTACGTACATAGCGATAGGCTTTTGGTGAGTATTAATTAAGTGCTAGGGCGAAACATCTAAACTCTGGGGAATATTTAGTTCTGAGCAGTTTTCTAATGTTGCTCTTAAGTTATTATTAATTGTCCCTTGAAAAGTTCGCTTTCTTCAATTCCTATCTTATCAAGGACCTGTTTGTTTTCTTTATCTATCAAATATGTCTCTGTCAGCGAATCTAGTATTTCTACAAACTTGTAACTTTTTTGAACACTGTTTTAAAATAAACGATGTTGTACAATCACTAAGTCAGCCTAAAATATTATTTTTATCATATTAGTTATTTACATTTATTATACCACGACTACTTAATCAGTTAAGATACTTTATTTTTATTTCACAAAAGCATTTTGTAGTAATAATATAAATGTCTATATATATATATTAATTTTATAAAATATTTTTGTCATGATTAGCTTATTATTTAAAACATAAGTTCCTCCATTTTTTGTTTTTGGTACATAAGCCTATAATGAATACCAGATGAAACCAGAATACCAGACCACATGAATACCAGAAATAATAAGGCTATAAAGCCTTATTATTTCTGGTGTTCATAGTTAATCATACCAAATTACAACTCTTTAAAATATTAGTATTCGCTGCACTAAGCCACGAATAAACGGACAGACTGACAGACTTGGCCCAACTATGAGCGTTTTTTGTTGTGTTACTACGGAACCCTAAAATAAACTTGCTGTGCTGACCAAATAATCGATGATTTTAATTGTTCGAGTGCATTTTGCTAATGCTTGTGAGTTTTTCTCTTTTTCTTAGGGAAACTATCGATATAAAATATCGATATGGTACCATCGCAATTAATTTGTCCGTCTTACACTCATAACTTTTTCTATGTTGATGTATTTAATCTACGTGCGTAAAATGTAATAGTTTTGGAGATTTAGATTTGTGTGTGCCATAATGACACAAAATTATATGCATCATCCAGTTTTTTTTTTATCTTGTATTCTGGAGATTGAAAGTTTCACAGACACGGATGTAGTTTATATAACTGAATTTAATAGTTGTTTCGACATCCCATTTGAAATTAGCAGACGTGGTGTATTTTATTTAGATATAACAAAAATTATCACAAAAAGACGCGCGCGCTGAAGTGACTACAAATATGTGGTCGAGTGGCGAGACCATGAAGGTTAGAGAACAGGAGAACGATCACTACGTACTGTTACGAGCTTAGGGTTCGTGACAATAAAAATTGCCGATAAAATTACCTAAATTAACACTTTAATTTACTTTACACAAACTAAAGTTAAAAACACTAATAATTAAAAACACTAATTCACTTAATTCCGCTCCGAAGCTTCGCTTGTTTCGTCAAATTAACTCTGCCGATCGCATCTTGCGCCACCTATTTATTTAAATTAGCAAAATATCCGGAATGTTCAAGTAAACACGCGCAAGGTACCGAGAAATCGAGTATAGATTTTCTAGAAACTTAGTTCTTCGGGTGGCGCTGTCGGTCGAGAGATCTGTGATGTCATTCTTTACATGCTCTACTCGCTCTCGTTCCTGACACTAGATGGCGCTAGTATATCGTCGACTGGAGTGCGTAACACTGCCCCCTCCTAAGACATGCTCGTCCCGAGCATTATCGGTCCCATGATAAGGCGCCAAGCGATCCACATGGACGATCTTAGGAGTCCCTCTTACGCCTTTCTGTAACGGCTCCGCAATGTCAAGGGCTGTCCTATCCCGTGGTGCACCAATATTGTAAAATTTCGGTGCTCCTCTACTACGTGTCTGAGGTCCCCGCATGGCCGCACAACTTGTACATGTACGACACCAATCCTCGACATCGTCACGATAATGGACCCAGTAAAACTGTTCTCGGACCTTCAGTAGAGTTCGTTTAACTCCCAGATGGACTCTTGAACGACCATTATGGCACAGCTGTAGAACATTCGGCACTTTAGCTTTAGGGACAACCATTTGCAAACGACAGCTGCCTCTTCGACCATTGTCCCATTTACGGCACAGGACTCCATCCTGAAGCAGCAAGCTGTCCCATTGGGCCCAATAGCTTTTCGTGGTTGAACTCATCGCTGAGACGTCCCTCCACTTAGGCTTGGTAGCACGGGCCTTCATCCATCCCAGAATCGGCTTGATGTCCGGATCCTCCTGCTGTGCATGTCGTAGGCTGTCCTTCCACCCGTTGCTGAGGTGGTCTGTCCTGAGCATCCTCACGGATGCCACTTCCTTACCTTGCCTACTGCAATGGTTGCAATCTTCAGGACAAGGTCTTCTTGACAATGCATCTGCGTTGCCGTGAGATTTTCCGCTGCAGTGTCTGATAGTAAAGTCGTATTCCTGCTGCTGCTGGGCGGTGCTGTTAGCCGCACTTCCTTTCTGAGATCGTTCACCTTCCATTCCTAGGGTGTGCTTAGGGCAGCTGGACCGAAGATGGCCCCTTTCCCCACAGCCATAGCACCTAGGGCTGTATCTTTTATTGCGGTCGCGAACCGTAACTGCTGTAACTTCCTGTGCTGTCCTACTGTCCTACTGTGAACGATGATCCTGTCGCCACCAGGCAGTGCCGTTAGCTGCACTACCCTCTCGAGATCGACCAACTCTCCTTCCCACGGTTCGCTTAGGGCAGCTGGATCGAAGATGGCCCCTTTCCCCACAGCAATAGCACCTAGGGCTGTATCCTTTGTTGCGGTCGCGAACTGTAGCTGCTGCAACCTCCCTGACGCGATGGGAACGATGATCCTGCCGCACGGCTTCTACCTCCAGTGCATGGGCCAAGGCGTCCTTAAGCGTCTCGTGGTGCCCAAGCCTCACAGCAGCTCTGACTTCCAGGTCGCGGATGCCGTCGATGAATGTCTGCACCAGGTTCCCTTCAATGAGCGCAGGTACAGACCGGTATGCTTTTCGCACCAGCTTCTCCACTTCTAGAGCCCACTGCTGCAGGCTTTCGTTGATGCGCTGCACACGATCTTTAAGCTGCGCACGAAAGACGTGTTCCAGGTGAGCGTCACCATATCTCGCCTCCAATGCCTCAAGGAGCTGCTCGTAGGTCACTTTCTTACCGAGAGCTTCCAACACGGTTAAGGCTTGGTCGCGCAGGCCTAAGGTGAGTGCAGTCATGGCCTGGCTTTTATTCCAGCCGTTTGCCTCCATGACGGCCTCGAACTGGATTTTGTAGGCCGACCAGGAAGAAGTCCCGTCGAACGGTGGTACCTTGAACCCACGTAGCGAAGGTGTAGTAGCTACTGCGGGGGCTGCAATTCCATCTGCAAGTTTGAGTTCATCCAGCGTTTTCTTAACTTGGTTGATTTGGGTCTCAGCTTCCGACAGGCGGTTATCATGTCGAGCAACCTTATCCTTCACCTCCCTTATCTCTTTCCCGAAGGTAGCGTGAAGGTCCTTCATGAGAAGCATCTGCTCCTCCCTATCGCGTTTGAGCTGCTCTTCTAAGCGACGGGCCTGTTCCGCCTGCTGATCTTCCAACCGACGGGCCTGTTCCTCCTGTCGGCGGGCCTGTTCCTCTTGTCCGCTCTGCAGCTGCTCTTTCAACTGACGGGCCTGCTCCTCCTGTCGGCGAGCCTGCTCCTGCAGCATCACCATCAGAGCACCTAAGTCAGGTGCCACAGACGTAGAAGCTGCTGACGGACCGGCTTCCGTGGCCGGCGGCTGGCCCTCAGACATCTGCGGCGTTGCACCACCAAATCTCCTCTGGTCCGTCTCCTGCTGACGTTGACTTCGGGTACGGACACCCTCCGTTTCCTCCTTAGGTAAAATCGGCATTATTTTATCCCACTTCTGACACCAATTGTTACGAGCTTAGGGTTCGTGACAATAAAAATTGCCGATAAAATTACCAAAATTAACACTTTAATTTACTTTACACAAACTAAAGTTAAAAACACTAATAATTAAAAACACTAATTCACTTAATTCCGCTCCGAAGCTTCGCTTGTTTCGTCAAATTAACTCTGCCGATCGCATCTTGCGCCACCTATTTATTTAAATTAGCAAAATATCCGGAATGTTCAAGTAAACACGCGCAAAGTACCGAGAAATCGAGTATAGATATTCTAGTTCTTCGGGTGGCGCTGTCGGTCGAGAGATCTGTGATGTCATTCTTTACACGCTCTACTCGCTCTCGTTCCTGACACTAGATGGCGCTAGTATATCGTCGACTGGAGTGCGTAACAGTACTAAAGCATAGCCCGCCTGTCCTTGAAAATTGTAGAATGTATAGCGGCGCTGACGTTGGTGAATAGTAACTGCGAAGTTAGCTGAAGTTAGTTGAATAATGTACAAATTTTCACAAAATTTCTATTCATTTTTAATGAGAAAATTTTCATGCTCCATAATTTTGTAATTTAATCAATAAAAAAATCCGTAATTTTTTAATTAAAAAATGGCGAAATATTTTATTGTGCGTAGATGTGCTATTGGTTTAGCATCTGATCGGAAAAATTGACTGAAAATGACTTTTATAGACCGAACCTCGAGCGATCGCAGCCGCTCACTTATGGTGTCCATATTTCTGAACACTATTTTCTACAGTGATCGTTCTCCTGTTCTCTAACCTTCATGGGCGAGACAGTGCACGTTCACACCTTCCGAGTGATGTGCCACGCTACACTATGCCATGCCATAACAAACAAACACAGACTATCAAAAGTCGGTTTTGAAATAAATCGAATAATATATAAAAATAACGTAATTATGTATTGGTATTGGCTCTTTATTGATAAAATATGTTCTATTAACGGTGGTAACGCCAGTTAACAATCTACTTTATCAACATTACATTACATATCGCATTGAGTTCGTCCTAAGTTATATCTACTTTATCAACATGACTAGTGCATATTTTTTGTTTCCTTCCTTCCTTCTCTTTCCTACCGCACGCGCTGCCGCCGAGGTGAAAAAGAGGATCTCGGCGCGCGTCATTATACTAAGTGATATTTCGCCATCCGCAACGCACGGCCACCCGTCGCGTCTTATGTACATTAACCGCAAACCGCGCAGGACGAACATTGAGTTCTCCTGTTTATGTTTAATATTCACCGCATCAGACATTGTGTCTTTGTAACTCATAAAAGTGTGAGACGCCCCCGTAAGGGCAAAGGTGGAGAGTGTGGGACTTCACGAGACTGTTCCGAGAGTGCGTGTGCGCCGAACCACGTGGCGAGCTCGCTGCATAGCAGACACTCCAGGAGGAAGGCGCGGCAGCCCTCATCAGGTCAGTGCGTGCTATCCCACCTATTTATTTTCCCCTTTGCCGTATGCACCAAAATTACAGTCCACTAAATCTTTATCGAAGATACCTTAAGTTACTGGCGTCTCCATTTTTAATGGTCCTTCGAGCCGGATTGACCTTGACTTTCCGCCCTTATTAGATCGTTATCGTAATAAGCGTTTATATAATTAATTATTTATATTTTAATCCGACTTCGGATTAACCCCGCCCTTATTAGAACACTAGAATAGGTCCTAATAGGTGACATTCATAGTAATTTTAAAACTATATTCATAGAATGAATAAGCATATAATTATCTATATAAATTATTTGTTGTATGTTCACATCACGTCATCAACTTTTAACTACATCTATAGATTATACTGTTAAATTGCATTTATTATTTGCACATATATTTAAGCATTATATTCGTTATAAATAACTTCATAATTATTATAAAAGTTAACAATTAAAGTTCATCGTTAACGAAACTAATATTTAATAATTCAACCGCGTAGCGAGGTCGCTTACAGACTACCCGCTTATAATTATATTATTTTTGCCGCATAACTTAAGTTGTAATGCCGCCTAAAAAACAAATAGCATCGAATAATAGCGATTCCTCGGATAATGAGGGCACACCTGATGCTGAGTTGGTTTTATTGTTAGCTAAACGAGATGCTTTATTTCAAATAGTGCAAAAAATATATGATATGTCCTCGGACATGCACATAAACCCTTCCACGATGGAGCGTTTTCTTGATGGAAGTTCTAATATTAATGCTTTACGTATTGAGTTTAAACAGGTCTTAGATAATTATAATTCACATTTATTAAAAATAAACCCTATTGCTAAACCTGATTATAACAGCCTCATTGCGTTTGAGTCTCTTTGCGGTAGAATAAATAGGCTTTATTTACAATATTCGCAATCTAATTCACAAAGTACTAGTACACCGTCTAAAGCCAGATTCACACTTCCGCCTATCGAACTTATGCCATTTTCGGGTGACATTCGCTCATGGCCTTTATTTTATGCTAGCTTTAAATCAACCGTCCATGACAACACATCGCTTACCGACGCTGAAAAGTTATACTATTTGCTAGGTAAACTAACGGGCAAAGCCCTATCTGTATGCTCAGGTATAACTCCTTGCGCTGAAAATTAAAAAATTTTATTGCAAGCACTCGTTGACAAATATGAAGACCGGCGTATGCTAGCATCTACATATATTAATCAGATGTTCGAATTTAAGCCATTGCAATCGGCCACCGCAAATAATGTTGATTTATTTACTGATAACTTTATAAGTGCAGTGCGCGCTTTACAAAACTTGAAGTTAGATAATCTCGCGGACTTAATTGTTCTTCATATCGCGCTTAAGAAGCTGGACCCGGATACCAATCGCTCTTTCGAATATAGTCATAACTCGATGGTACCTACCTTTGATGATTTAGTAAATTTTATTAAGACCCGCTCCAAAGTTTTGCAACGCACCGATTCTAGTACAAATTCTAATAGCGCACCAAACAATCGACGAGGTAACGGTAATAATCGTCGCTGTAATAATACTTCGTCGCCGAAGTATCAGGCGTACGTAAGCACGACGACTAGTTACTCAAAGTGTCTGTGCGATAATATTGTACATCAACACCTATTTAAGTGTGCAGACTTTAATAAAATGACGCCGCAGGAACGATTTAAATGCGTAAAGAGTAACAATGCATGTGTGAATTGTCTCAGTTTAAGTCATCGAGTGTCTAGTTGCTCTTCAAATTATAGTTGTCGAGTTTGTAAATTTAAACATCACACATTGTTGCACTTCCACCGCAGAAGCGATAATGCTTCCCCTGCGCTGGCGCGTTCTCCACCGCTTCAGCCAGTTACACTGAAGTCTACAACCCCCGCGCCCGCACACTCGCCACCCCTCACCGCAGGTGCGCGTTCAGACGTCGCGCTGTGTACTTCGTTCAAGAATGTTTCTCAACGTTCACCGCCTCCCGCGCGCGCAAGTCGTTCGCAGAGAACTGTTTTATTATCAACCGCTCAAGTATTTGCTTACGATGCTAAGGGAGAGAAACAAATTATTCGTATATTATTAGACTCCGCGGCTCAAAGCCATTTTATGACTAAAGAGTGCTGTCATCGTTTAGGCGTTCAACAACACGATACCGAATGTACTGTAGTAAAGGGATTCGGTGGAGTTGAAAAAATTGTAAAATCGAAATCGATTGATATTAAAATTTTCTCACGATTCGACTCGAATATTAACTTCAATATTTCAACGCTAGTTGTTGATCAAATCACCGACCTTTTGCCCACCGCTGTGGTAGACACATCTGTCTTATCACACTTCCATGGCATAAGACTCGCTGATGAATGTTATAGCATGCCTAATAAAATTGATGTTTTGATAGGCGCATCCCTTTTCCCGCACTTACTATGTCCAGACGTAATTAATTCGTCTAACGACTTGTCCGGGCCCTCGGCTTTGAATACGGTATTTGGTTACGTTATTATGGGCTCAGTGCCGACACTTCAGGTAAATCATTCTTTAACGTGCTGCTCAGTTCTAGAGTCTCCTATCGTTGACAAATTAGTGCAACGATTTTGGGAGCTTGAACAGCCACCCTCCGCACCGCCCATTCAGTGTCCTTCAGACATTGAATGTGAAGAGTTTTATAAATCTACGACATCCCGCGATCCTTTTACTGGTAGATATATTGTTGGCCTGCCATTTAAAGATGACGTTTACTCTCTCGGAGATTCTTATGAAACCTCTCGACTTGGAGAGGAAACTTCAAGCCTCGCCTACATTAAGGTTAGCATATGATGACGTCATAAAGGAATACTTAGCTAAAAATTATATATCCCCCGCACCGCCGTATGACTCTCATGAACCCGCTCCAATATATGTCATACCGCATCATGGAGTCTTACGCGAAGATAAGTCTGCGCATCGTCCTGGACGCTAGCAGTAAGACTAGCACTGAGCGATCATTAAATGATATTCTGCATTCAGGACCAAATTTGCAAGGCGACTTGTTCAATATAATTTTAACTTTCCGCTTACATCCAATCGCTATGACAGCCGACTGTCGCCAACAATTTCTGCAAATAGTTGTTCGCGATTCTGATCGTCGTTACCAATGCTTCCTATACCGCTTCCGTCCACAAGACCCACTTGTGTTATACCACTTCAATCGCGTGTGCTTCGGTTTAACTTCGAGTCCATACCATGCATTGCGCACGGTAAGACAGCTCATTGATGACGACGGCGCAAAGTATCCACTTGCGAGTCGTATCGCATTTACTTCGCTATATATGGACGACATCGCGTTCTCTATGCCCAGTGAATCCGAGGCCAGTGAGACCTCTCGGCAGCTGATAGACTTATTCAAGGGTGCCCAATGGGACCTGATAAAATGGCATAGCAACCGTCGATCTGTTTTAGATGACCTCCCTACTTCCCATAAAATTACAGGAGAAGTAGAGTTCGATAAATCAATGCCACATAAAATACTAGGCTTGCATTGGTCTACCGATAGTGACGCCTTTTATTTTAAGATATCTGTTCCCGCTGATGTGACGTGCACTAAGCGCGCCATCTTATCTACTGTCGCTCGCCTGTGGGACATAATGGGTTTCGTTGCTCCCACAGTAGCGTACGCCAAATTGTTAATAAAGCAGCTTTGGCAACTTAATTTAGATTGGGACGACATACCACCACCGCCAATTATTAAGATGTGGAGGCAATTCTGTGCTGAATTACCAGCTCTTAATGATTTACGTATCCCGCGACATGTTGGTGTATCCAAAAACTGTACTGCGTCACTCCTGGGGTTTTCCGACGCCAGCGAGCACGCATACGGTGCCGTAGTCTACATACATGTAAAGAGCGTCAATGGTAACACCGTCCAGTTGATTTGTGCAAAGACTAAAGTCGCACCGACGAAACCACTATCTATTGCACGCCTTGAGCTTTGTGGAGCGGTTTTACTCTCAAAATTGCTTCGCAGAGTACTCGACAATTATTCTCTTGACCTTGCAATATCAGTCTATGCCTTTGTAGATTCAAAAGTAGCTCTGTACTGGATAAAGAGTTCGCCACACAAGTGGCAGACCTTTGTTGCAAACCGCGTTGTTCAGATTACCGACAATATTCGCGCTGATAACTTTTATCATGTCGCAGGTACTGAGAATCCCGCTGACATACTTTCACGTGGCGTTACGCCAAATAAATTAGTTTCAAACCCCCTGTGGCTCCATGGGCCTCAGTGGACTTCGTTAGATCCATCTCAATGGCCTCTTCGTACTTTAGACAATGAGGTTATTGCAAATATGCCTGAGAAGAAGATTTTGTCGCACACTGTGTGCACATCCGTCTGTAATTCTGCGATTTATGAGCTCGCACTCCGCATCTCTTCTTGGAGTAAACTTCTACGTATAATTGCGTACGTGTGTAAGTTTGCTAAATTATTGCCCCGCCGCAGCACTACTGTAGTGACTGCTGATGATCTCAGTTTCTCTGAGGTTATAATCCTCCGCGCCCTGCAAAAACAGCATTTTGCAGTGGAATATTTAAATATTGAAGGTAACAAACCTTGCTCGCCCGCTTTCAATCGTTTAAGGCCTTTTATTGAGAATGGTTTAATCCGCATTGGTGGTCGTCTTTCGAACTCCGCATTAGATTACACGCAAAAACATCCAATTATACTCCCGCGCAGTGATCATGTAGTGAACATGATCATTGACTATTATCATATTAAAAATTTACACGCTGGGCCTGAATTGTTATTGTCATTGCTCCGTCAAAAATTTTGGATACTTTCCGCACACCGCACTGTGAGAAGCAGAGTCTACAAGTGTAATATATGTTTCCGGCTTAGACCCCGTCCAACTTACCCTTTGATGGCTGATCTTCCCCATAGTCGTGTAAGACAAGCTATTAAGGCATTTACACACACGGGCTGCGATTATGCCGGTCCTATCGCATACACTCCTGTACGTCGTCGTGGTGTACGCAGCGAGAAGGCGTACTTATGTGTTTTCACATGCCTCACGACTCGAGCTGTACATATAGAAATCGCTACAGACCTTAGTAGTTCTAGTTTCCTCGCTGCGCTTAAACGTTTCCTCTCTAGACGAGGGCCGATTCAGTTTTTATATTCGGATAATGGAACGAATTTTAAAGGTGCCGCTTCGTATCTTCGCGATCTCTATAAATTTCTAAACGTTGAATACCGCCCAAAGCTTGAGCAAGAGTGTGCTGAGAATCGTATAACATGGAAGTTCATCTGTCCCAACTCTCCTCATTTTGGAGGCGCCTGGGAGAGTATGATCAAAGTCGTAAAAACGCATCTGTTCCGAGTTATCGGACATCAGTTACTTTCATACGAAGAGCTTAATACTGTTCTTGCGCAAATTGAGTGCTTGCTAAACTCGCGGCCCTTGACAGTATTGAGTTCTGATCCTGCAGAGCCTTCAGCTCTTACTCCGAGTCATTTTTTGAATACCGCACCTTTATTGTCATTACCCGCACCCAAAGTCAAATCTGACTCTACCAGTCTGTTACACAGGCATTCTTTACTGGATAAATTAGTTCAGTCGTTTTGGGACCGGTGGAGGACGGAATACCTTCACGGATTACAAGTTCGTCAGAAGTGGAACACCCCGTCTACGGCTATCGTACCAGGCATGGTTGTAATTGTGATAAATGATAATGAACCGCCCCTTGCTTGGCCATTAGCGATTGTCGAGTCTGTTCATCCTTCGAAGGATGGCGTAGTTCGAGTAGTGACCGTGAGAACTACTAAGGGAACATATCTCCGTCCTGTTGCTCGTATTTGCCCTCTCCCAAGACAATAAATCACGATTATTTCGATTATAATTATTTATCTAAATTAGGAATTAAGTTTATACTTATATATATTAAAAAAGTATTAAACCGCAATATTATATTTATGTATACATTTTCTCGCTTACCAAGTAAGGTTAGTAGATGAGACATGCGCATTGAGCGCATCCTCTCACTTTATATACCGCTTATTTATTTGTTTTCCTTTTACTTTTATATTACGGTTGTCTTTTAAAGGTGACCCTTTAAGGGCGGGAGGAAATGGTAACGCCAGTTAACAATCTACTTTATCAACATTACATTACATATCGCATTGAGTTCGTCCTAAGTTATATCTACTTTATCAACATGACTAGTGCATATTTTTTGTTTCCTTCCTTCCTTCCCTTTCCTACCGCACGCGCTGCCGCCGAGGTGAAAAAGAGGATCTCGGCGCGCGTCATTATACTAAGTGATATTTCGCCATCCGCAACGCACAGCCACCCGTCGCGTCTTATGTACATTAACCGCAAACCGCGCAGGACGAACATTGAGTTCTCCTGTTTATGTTTAATATTCACCGCATCAGACATTGTGTCTTTGTAACTCATAAAAGTGTGAGACGCCCCCGTAAGGGCAAAGGTGGAGAGTGTGGGACTTCACGAGACTGTTCCGAGAGTGCGTGTGCGCCGAACCACGTGGCGAGCTCGTTGCATAGCAGACACTCCAGGAGGAAGGCGCGGCAGCCCTCATCAGGTCAGTGCGTGCTATCCCACCTATTTATTTTCCCCTTTGCCGTATGCACCAAAATTACAGTCCACTAAATCTTTATCGAAGATACCTTAAGTTACTGGCGTCTCCAAACGGTACTGATTGTATATCAGCCCTATATTGTCTGTTGTTATTCTGGAAAAAAATATGGAAATCAAAAATAGTATCTATTAACTCCATGATTGTGGCAATACAACAGCCTTTAGAGTGTAGAAGTAAGGAGCACAAACTCCTATAATAGAATAGTTGAAAAAGTGGCCATCTGTAAGCAGTAAATAACAGTTCAAAAACTGTCAAAAACTCTCCACAACAGCGCTGGAGTAGCTACTGGGATAAAATGAACTTAGCAGTTGTTGACGGTTTGAAGTGTGCTGCTAAACTGCTCAGTAGCTCTAAAATCTAAAATAATTTTATTTAGTAAATATAACCTCAAAAAAGTCGTCTATCCCACTAATATTTTTCGGCACGATCTTTAAAATTTAGCCCGTAGCTATAGTGGCGTCACTCTTATTTAACTGTTTACTATGGACACTTTTTAATACACAGTCTGCACTCTTTACTTCTACGCTCCATACTTACAGCCTATCCTCCGTAGACAGAGAAACCTATAGACAAATTGACGCCTTCTTTCGCATTCGCACACGATTAAGATAGATTTATGCATACGTCTTGCATAGAAATGAGACAGAGCGGTGTGATTATTTGTCCCTTTCTCCGTGCCGGTTTTTTTGCTTAGCAAACTACACTTTGCTAAACAACTTTGACAGTTTGAAGCGGTCTAAGGAGTTTACAAGTTGGTTTAAGTGAGAAAAAGTGTTTTGTGAGCTTAAGATTGGTGAATCTTGTTCAGTTAAGTTCTTAGAACAATCAAAAATTTTATCTTAATGTGTTTAAAAGTCATAAAGATTATTGTATAACCTAAAACTACGTTATCGTCCTTTCTCACTCGAGGCCACTAATCATTAGTCTATTGGTTTCTCTGTCTACGCTATCCGCTATCATCCTTCTGTCAAACAGCCTATTAACCTTTTTTATTAACTTGCTTTACGGCTCTGGGTTCTAGCCCTTCTGAGCCTATCATTTCTTTCGGAATCTTTATTTATATATTTTATCTTCACAACATGCTGATGCGTCACATTGCGAAGCCCTTGGGAGAATGTGATGACAGTTCAACCCAGCGGACAGTTGATGACGACAGCCACTCAAGCTCAAAATGAGAGAGACATCAAAGCACTTGTTTCGTCGTTTTTTGTAATAGTACACACGCGCGGACACTTAATTCAGAAAATCGCATCACTTTTACGAATCAAAATCCACTTCAAACCATTATTCAACAAAACTAATACCAAAACAGGAGCGACAATCCATCTACGCGCAAGTTCCCGCCAAAACTCCGCCTATTAACCATGGAGGTTAGAGAACAGGAGAACGAGCGCTGTAGAAAATAGTGTCCCAGAAATATGGACAAAATAAGTGAGGCGTTGCGATCGCTAAGTTGTCTCAATAAAAGTGGGCTGTTGTGCACTAGTTTGAAATGATTATAATATCATTCAAAGAAAAAAATAACAAAATTATTATTATTTATTAATAAATAAATTATAAATTATGTTTTTATAATTTTAATTATTATAAGTACTATAAATTATTACAAATATAAATTATTAATTATTTTTGTAATAGTTTATTATTATTTTATATTATTTCACCATATTTAATGTTTCTTTTTATCAATAATTAATTAAAAAATTTCTTCGCAGATACTACTTACCGACGGCAACGCGGCTATAAATCCTACAAATTTTCGGGGACAGACAGGGCTATGCTTTAGCACGTAGCGATCGTTCTCCTGTTCTTTAACCTCCATGCTATTAACCAATTTGTAATCAGTACGAGTTTTTACGCCGCGAAGTTACTACCTTGTATATGCGTTAGTTCAGTTTTTGTTATTTCCTGCCATCTACTTTTTGTGTTGAGTTTTTCGTTAAGTTTATGTTATTTTTGATTACACAGTACCGAAAAGAAGGAAAATTACTGTTTTGAATAGCGAATGTCACGAATTTGTGGTTCGCTTGCGAGATTATTTTGAACGTGAGTGTCTAAATGATGGACCATTGTTGCCTATAACCCAAGTTGGCAACAGTCATGCGACGGTGTCTGGTATAACGCAAGAAAAGTTTGGCATGCCATCATCAACTCCAGCGATAGTGAAAGACACGAAAAAAAATTGTTGACGCCGAATAAGAAAAGGAGAGTTTGCTGTCATTTGCCGCCATACTGCACAAAATTGACTTCGCTTATAAAAAATGCGATAAAAGAAAAATAATAATGGAGCGCACATATATTGCCTTGGCACGGGTGGACTTTTTGAGAAAAGCCAAACATATTTCAAATTGGGATAAAGCCGTATTTCTGGACGAGACGTGGTGTAATGCGAACCACACTGTACCAAAAGTGTTGACTGATGACGCGCCACAGTTGATCACCAAAAGCCACGCAAGGATGGCAAACAGTACCATACGCAATTGTTTGTTGGCTTTCAAATCTATAAGAACAACATAATATCATGAGGAGATATATTTCAAAAAGTTCAAAGAGTGGTTTTTAACATTACTGGAAAATCTTCATGAACCACATATGCTTATTATGGATAATGTAACTAATTCCGCCGTACCATTCCTTACAAAAGGACATTCAGCAGCAGAAAACTGGAGCTTATATCTCGGCGGCAGAGCAAAGGCATTGAAACTAATGAAAATATGTTGAACCATGAATGGGTCTGATTAGTAAAAGAAAACAAACCTAGAAATCCAACCTACATTTTGGATGAAATCGCTGGACAACATGGCCACACGATGCTTAGATTGCCACCATATCATTGCCATTACAGTGCCATCGAACGAATTTTGCCTCATGTCAAAAGTTTGTTTTTTTGTCATTATATCTAGTGCCTATGTTTACCATATATATATATATATATATATATATATATATATATATATATATATATATATATATATATATATATATATATATATATATATCGCCAAAACAATAACGAAATGTATTTTATGAACAAATAAAAACAAACAGTCAAAATCGGATATGTAATAATAATAATGTTAAGTTAAAAATTTATAATAAAAAGTTATTGTAAATATAAAATAATAATATCAAAGTTATTAATAAAAATGTTTCTATGATGAATCTAATATAATATTGAGTTTAGAAACACGAATTCATTTACAGACATATACACGAACTGTTTGTCTGATTTTTTCGTGTTCGTGTTAACGAGGGTTTACTGTAGTTCTTTATGTATGTATATATATATATATATATATATATATATATATATATATATATATATATATATATATAATTACTTATTTTTAGGTCACGCAGCCAAACGTAACACATGTCCACCATTTACGGCTAAGGAAATGCTGACTTGATTTCAAAATGTCTGTGATAAAGTTACTGCAGATGACTGGAGAAAAGTCGGAAACACACAGAAAAACCAGAAAGACCAGAAGACTGGGAGCGAGATTTCCATTTTGACAGAGTTTGTAAACAATAATTAATACTCAACGTAAGGGACAGTTCCAGTAGTGACCCTAGTGATGATGATGATAATGAACTTGATTTAGGTTGTGCACCATTACTTTAATAATAAATAAGCATTATTTTAGTAATAGTATACAATTATTTTAATGGTACAATAAATAAATGTCCATCTTACCAAAGTTTCATTCAAGAAATATATTTATTATGCGGATCATAAGTAATAAATATAGGGTTTAAAAATTATTAGGTCTTTGTAAGCTTAATCTGAACATTACAGGTTTTTTTAACTGAGCTATGGTAATCAATTCGGTTATTTATCTTATTTGATATAATTATCTGTAATTCTAGTAATAAGATTAAATGAATGACAAAATATTAGTTAAGATGGCAACCTTAAGTAGGTACGCCATCAGTCGTGCGCAGTTATCTTGCGTGCACTCACTATTGTAAAATCTGGCAAAGAGAAAATAATCACTACGTTTTTGATGCAGGACTTCCTTAGTAAAAATAAATGTCTAGTTCTGTATCTATCTATATAAAACGCAAAAAATATTTCAAATTATGTCTGTTATAGACTTTGAAACAATCCAACCCATGTGCCCCAAATCGGTTTAATTAGAAAGGCAATAATGCGAAGATTCACTAATAAAACAAAGCATTGGGCACCACGAACTAGCATAATTAGGCACTATATAAAAAAGGTAATAAATAAACAAAATTTCCTTTTTTGTTCGCAATAACTATTTCTTTTTTAGCGTAGTAGCAATCACCGTGTCGGGTATCCACTAGTTTAATATAAACGCATACGTAACGAAACATCGTAATTTTCCAGACATAAGTCCATTCGAAACAAAAAATGTAAATAAGTATACTAATGTAATTTAAACACTGAACTCTGTGTTAAAAGGTACTGTGCACTGGTCACCTTTGAAAATCAAAGATAGACACTAGGTAGTCTCCGCTAGGAGTAAAAGTGTACTGTGTAAAAGGCAGGCACAGGCATCATCAAACTACGACTTAAGCGGGAAATTCACTAGACGGACATGCCCACGGGCTGTTTGTCCGGACATGTCCACGGAATACATTTACCCTGCCGACATGTCTGTCACCGCAATACATTACACATGGAGTATAGAGGTTACGAGGGCAATCTCCCATAGGAGAATGATTGAAAATGTGTCCATCTGTAAGCAGCAAATAACAGTTCAAAAATTCTCCACAACAGCGCTCCAGTAGCTACAGGGTATGAAAAATCACCGTAAAATACGATGAGTGACTTGGAAAATAAAAATTTGGTAAACAATAAAACAATTATTATAAAAAGAATTATGGTGAAAGTCTGTGCAGTAAAAAAATTATAAAAATTCTTTAAATTTTACAATGTAGCTACAGTGGCGCCACCCTTATACAGCGTTTTTCTACGGACACTTTTTTATACAGAGTTTGTTCTACTTATCTCTACACTCTACAACACTACACAGAAGTTTGACCATATGTGGCAGGTTCCTGCCATTTTGGCGGAATTAGCCTCTTATTTTAGCCATCGGCATGATCGGCTGACGTTTTATATAACCTGATAGGTTTCACTATAGCATCTCAAAATGCCTAAAATGGCAATCCTAGATACTTCACAAATCACCAGCATGTGGTGGATTTCCCAGTGCTTCTCGTATTATGTTTGTATCACATTCAATAAACAACTTTTAGATTTTGTATGTAAAATTTATAATTTTAAATCAAGTATTCATAAACACGAGCTTATGGCCAATCAGTCATAGAAGAGACATTTAAAATATGGATGTATTGTAAATGTAAATTTCGCATAGGGACTGCTATGCTTACCAATGTCTAACGCTGCATGCGAAAAAATATTCTGTCAAATAAATTTAATTATGAGACAAAAACAATAATTATTATAAGACAAAAACACGAAATAGATTTATAAACATCATGTAGCGTCTATCTTGCACGTTAAACTAGGCATTGTAGAGCATGGCGATTGCGAAGAATGGCGATGGCGAAAAATATAATGCTTACTGCAATATTTAATTTTAATTTAATAAAAATATAGCATTTTAAATGTGTATTTTTACTTTTCTTAGTTTAATACAATGGTCAATAAAGTTGGCAGTACTGCATTTTTCACTACAGACTTTGGCAGGTTTTTAAATATAATAAGGCAGGATTTGTATTTTAAAGATGGTCACACTGCTACACAGACTCATCAGGTTTACATTATAAGTCAGTTAGTTTTACGTTCATAGTACTCTTATTTGTTTTAGACTGGCTACGTGATTAGTTTT
Organism: Parnassius smintheus behrii; assembly: GCA_036936625.1. Taxonomy (NCBI): domain Eukaryota; kingdom Metazoa; phylum Arthropoda; class Insecta; order Lepidoptera; family Papilionidae; genus Parnassius; species Parnassius smintheus. The sequence goes on along the minus strand of JAUPFT010000015.1, from coordinate 7,025,533 downwards.
GCGTGCACATTAAGATAACAATCTTGACTTGCAACGCTTATTATTTATTTATTGTTCATTTGGTGCAAAGAATGCTATAAAAATGGAAATAAGTTCAGCCATATCAATTTACCCAAAGAATTAGAAGTTCATGAACCAGGAGACCTGTACAATTAGTTGCGCTACAGAGTCGTATAAACTCTTCTTAAAATATTTTATTATCATTAAAACTCACTGCAAATTAAAAATCTCCAAAGTTCGTTAAATAATAGTAAAAGGCTGTTTGCACTAGTTATTGTCGCTATTGTGTCTGGTGTGAACAGACAGCCCACAGTTAACATTCACGTTCAGGCATGTCTGTGCCCGCACAGACAAAATGAGATCGCGCGGACGTTCAACAGGCATCTGCCAGACCGATTGCGATGGTCCTATAGTGGATGTTGACACTGTCTAGTCTTCCCTTTGAGGCGGATATTTTGATCCTGACTGAATGTAGACTTACCTCTTATAAACCTGTACCACAACTACACAATTATAGTTCTTATGCAACGACACGCCATCTGAATCAGAATGATGGTGTAGTTACATATATTAAAAAATCTTTACAGCCAAAAGTCAGGGAAATAAGTCTTACTCACGCTTCTTGTCTTCAGCTTGACGTACTTAATAACACAATATTTTGTATTTATCGATCCCCTTCTAATATAAATGCTGATGAGTTCATAGACTCACTTTGTTCACACTTGGATACCTCAACTAATCAAAATAACATTATAATCACGGGAGATATTAACATTAATATTACACCCAAACTTATTGAATCGGCATATGAGTACAAAAATAGAACTAACTATTTGAACGCTCTCTCGCTCCGCTCGCTCGCTCCGCTAGCATATGGTATACTAGCGGGTCACACTATACCTACTAGAGAGAAGAACTGCCTAGATCACTTTATGCTAAAGATTAACAAGAATAAACATTCAGCATTCATAGCAGTTTTGCGTACCACTATCCCACCTATCACAGATCACTTTACTACCGTTCTTTCTCTATCTAAGACTAAACTATTAAAGTCTATTAATAAAACAAAAACTAAAACTGATTATATTAAAGCTCATAAGGACCTCCAACAAAAAAATATTAATGAATTACTGTTTTATAGTGATCCAATGGCTTTATCTGACCGTCTGATAGCTATGCTCACTGAATCACTGAATTCGAATACCATAAATATCTTGATTCCTAGAAGCCGGCGCACAATAAAGCCGTGGATTACTCCTGGCATTTTACGATGCATCAAACATCGTAACAAACTACAAAAACAGCTTCGAAAAGAGAGTCACAATGAAATATTAAAAATAACCTACACTAGATATAGAAATTTCTGTAATAAGCTTATTAAAAAACTTAAAAGGAAATACGAAAGGGACTTGCTTACTAAATCAGTTAGTAATAATAGACTGCTGTGGAAAAATATAAAAACCATTACTTTTAACAATAAATCACACGATGAAAGTGAGGCATTATTCAAACTAAAAAATGATCCAACTGAATCTGCAAATTTTATTAACAATTACTTTGCGAAAATAGGAGAGCATCTTGCCGAAACTATTAATCGTCGTGGCTATTCTAATCTAATTCGCGGAACTAGAAATGCTGTTGCTATATGCAACTCCTTTGTTTTGCTACAAACTGATGTGAAAGAAGTCGAAAGAACACTCATGAACTTGAGATCAGATGGCGCTCCTGGGTGGGACAAAATTCCCATCACGTTCTTAAAACTTGCAAAAAACGAAATTGTACCTATAGTTACTCACTTAGCTAACTTATGTTTTGAGCGGGGCGTTTTTCCAGCCCCGCTAAAAAAGTCAGTAGTCACTCCTGTATACAAGAGTGGGGACAGGGATGATGTGGGTAATTATAGGCCAATATCGGTACTGCCAGCTATTTCGAAGATACTTGAGAGACTTTTGAATTCTAGATTATTAAATTACTTAGAAAAATATCGGCTTCTATCGACGTCACAGTTTGGCTTCAGACAGGGCAGATCAACTGAAGATGCAATAGCTGCACTTAGCGAACTAGTTACTGAGACGATGGATAAAGGGATCAAGTGCCTGACTGTTTTTTTGGACCTCAAGAAAGCGTTTGATACTGTTTATATCCCTATTCTTGTCCAAAAACTAGAACAATTAGGTATCAGAGATGTTGCGCTATCTCTCTTTAAGAGTTACCTCTCTGATAGAATGCAAAGAGTGAAATTGGGTCATTACATCAGTGAAGACGTTGCTGTATCTTATGGTGTACCACAGGGAAGTGTGTTAGGACCAACGCTTTTTCTTATATATATTAATGACCTCTGTAATCTAAAAATTGACCATGCGCGCATCTTTTCCTACGCCGATGATACTGCAGTCGTTTTTTCCGGGAAAAACTGGGCTGATGTGAAGAATAATGCTGAATCTGGCCTGCACTTGATTAACAACTGGCTAAAAAATAATCTGTTGACCCTGAATACAGCCAAAACTAATTACATCTGTTACAGTATTCAAAATAATTTACAACCTGACACTAACTACAATTTATTAATTCACTCTTGCAATCCTGATACTGAATCCACTAATTGTGATTGTCCGGCTATAGACAGAATGGATAAAACAAAATACCTGGGGGTTGTGATAGACCAGCGGCTCTCCTGGCATTCACACATTGAACTAGTCTCTACCAGATTAAGAAAACTGATCTGGATATTCAAGACCTTGAGACATGTAGTGCCTGGGGGTGGGGGGTTGATCATAGACCCAGAAGGAATATTTTTAAAGAAATCTACACCTCACTAGCGCAATCAATCCTAACTTATTGCATTTCCATTTGGGGAGGAGCGGTTAAAACAAAAATGATTGAGGTGGAACGTGCGCAACGTGCTTTACTGAAAGTGATGATATTTAAACGTAGAAGATTTCCAACGCACACTCTATACGCTGTTTGTAATGTCTTATCTGTAAGAAAGCTGTACATTCTCAGCGTTATATTAAAAAGACATAAAACTACACCTTATGTCTCAAACAATTTTACAGCTAGAAGAAAAAAAAATGTTATTCCACTTACCAAAACTAGAACCACCTTTGCTAAAAATCAACTCAACAGTCGTTCGAACTATCTATATAATAAAGTAAATAAAATCGTAGACATATATAATAAAACACTACACGAATGCAAAAAAATAGTTACCAACTATTTAATACCTCTAGATTACGAGGAAACAGAAATTATTCTTAGACACACGGCATGACTTAACACACACACACACACACACACACACACACACACACACACACACACACACACACACACACACACACACACACACACACACACAATTCTTATTGTTCATATTTTTATGTACCCCTAATACTGTTATAGATAATAAACTTTATGTTAACTAGTAGCTATGGAAGAGCGAAGGCACCTAATACAGGCAAGATTTTTGCTTAAAAGGTGTCTTCGATCACTATCTGTAAATGTAGACAATATGTTATCGAAATAAATTATTATTATTATTATTATTATACTATCAAACTTGCACAGACGTTTTTTAATTCTTTTTTTTTTAATTTAAGGACTTACGTTATTTTTAACATGTCAGTCCCATTGTACCTTATAAATGAATAACACACTACAATTTCTTAAATTATTTACACAAAATATTAACTAAATAATATACCATTTGAGCAGCATTAGACAATGGTTCAGACAGAATGATTTGATGTTCTCCTAGGTTACATATTTTAATATCGGTTTTGGCAACTAATAGTTTCCTTTCATGATGATTTTTGGAACATTCCACAGACTTATAGTAGCAGTCTGGCAGGCATGTCTTCAAACATGCTCGTGGACAAGACCGTCTAGTAAATTCTGCTTAATGCTTTACAAAATGTTATTTTTTACTGGCAACATTTAAAGCAGGTCCGTATTTGTTTTTAGTCTATGATTCTTTCTTAACTTGATTCTTTGCCGTGTTGTTTCGGGTACGTTACAAAATCCATAAAAATCCTCGGTTATGTTACTTTATAACTTGCCACAACAATAAATTATTATTCTGAAGTGTATAACGTAATATAAATAATGAGTATTTTCCAATTTTCACATATCGGTGATGAAAATAAACGAGGCGGCAACTTGACGTTTCGCACTCATAGAGGGTTAACCTAATGTTTTGAGGCAGTGAAATAAACGTGGTGTATTTTGGATTTTCAGCAAATAAGTGCCAGGATGAAGTACAACAGGCAGGTAACCTCCTCCAGGAGGAAAAACAGGAAGAGGCATTTTAGTGCACCATCGCACATTCGACGAGTACTTATGTCTGCGCCTCTCTCAAAGGAATTAAGACAGAAATTCAACGTAAAATCCATGCCTATTCGCAAAGATGATGAAGTTCAGGTAAAATTTTAAATTCGACTATACCTACATTTTTAACATTGATGATTGTTTGTGCATAGTTCAGCGTGGTTGAATATTATACTTATAACTTATCATGTGCTTCCATAGAACTATTTTCATTTTAAAATTTTTTGCTATATTTATCTTTGCAAAACAAAATGATGAAGACAAACCATTCACAGACTGCAGTTGTTGCTGCCATTGTATGGACAAGCTGAAGGTTTTCTTCAGTGCGTCTTAGCCTTGGCATGTCTCACTGCACCATGGTACAAAATATGGCTCTGATTGTTTTGCCTCAAAATTATCAGTGAAAAGAAATTATTTTTATTCCTTATTTTATTACTAAGAATCACAAGTGATGTTATAGCTAGATATAAAATTTGTTCTGTGCTTAATGACTTGACTGGTTGTTTCAGTAATTTTTATTATTTTCTTGTGTCTTACCGTTATATGTCTATATTTATGTCTTACTGTTAGCATAATGTAGTTATACAATACAAAAATATAATATATAAATAAGCAAATGTAAGCTTGTTGCAGGTTGTGCGTGGTCACTACAAAGGTCAACAAGTTGGCAAAGTAGTCCAGGTGTACCGTAAAAAATTTGTTGTGTACATTGAAAGGATTCAACGTGAAAAGGCCAATGGAGCCAGTGCATATGTTGGCATCCACCCTTCAAAGGTAAAGTAACATTTTGTTGATTTTAAAATATATCCTACAGTATACATATTGAAATTATGACATTTTTTTCTATATGAGATGGCAAACGAGCAACCGGCGCATTTGATGGTAATTGACTACTACTGCAAATGAACAACTGTGATTCCAGTAGAATTGCAGATGCATTGCTGGCCTATTAAAAAAAAGTAGGCTCTATTCTTGACGGTCCATAAGTTGAAAAATGCTGGTAGTAGTCGATTCCATAAAGAAATTGTGTGAGGAAGAAAACTTCTTATAAATCTCACAGTGGTGGACTGCCGAGCATCCTGATAGTATGGATTGTATCTTGAGATCTGTTGTGATGTGCAATGGTGAATTGAGCGGCTGGAATTAGTCTGAACAATTCTTCTGAGCTAAACTAACTAAACTTCATCTGAGCTCTTCCTATGGTAAATCACAATAATTGACAATAATGATAAACTAAAAAAATCATGGACTGTTTATATATGGGCTCCTTTTGTTATATGCATTACTGATGATGAAATAATTTATTTAATTCCTGTAGGCCTCCATAAATATGTCTGATTTAGATATTTGTTTTTGTACATTTTACATATACGAAATGCCTATGGGATATTGTGGTATATATGATATTGTTGTTTCTAGTGTGGGGCAAATATCATATTTGGTATTTTCATCAGCATACACTGCTGCTAGTTTTCATTGCAAATAAAATTAATAATTTGACTTAAGAAAAGTAAAATCACAGCAAATCCAAATGTTGTGCACACCCCGATGTGTGTTGGCAGACTTCTCGTCAAAATAATTTAAACTTTTCAGAAATGCAGGTGGCCTCACATTGAATTGGATTGCTCTATTTTTTTAATACACTAGCTGATACCCATTTGCTTTGCTGGGTGCACAGATGTAAAATATCAAGATCTATTTTATTGGACTATCGTAAAATCTGTTCTTAGTGAGCATCTGCATTGTGAAATAAGTAACTATACTAAATTTCATTCGATTGGGTGTTACTATTAGTGATATCGTGATAAGTCAGTTAGTCAGTGATATTTTGCTGATATATAGAAATATAACAAAAATTAATATATTTCAAGAAATTTGCTATACAATATCGGTAGCACCACAATATTCTCATAATATGTATAAGGAGGTGGCATAGTGGTTAGAATGAATAATAAACTAACATCTTTTGTTGATGATGATGATGCGTACAAAACACATTTAAATAAAACTGCTTTTTACACATTTTATCATGTATATACCCATAGCAGCAGTGATCTGAGTGTAGTAAGGTGTTCTATAATTTTAATCTGAAGGTACATACACATAGCTGCTGTATATTATATTGGTTGTGTAAACGAACTCCACCTCCTCTTATTTTCGTTCTGTGCATACTGTAAAAGGGAGCACCTTCCAGATAAACAACCAAACATAGCAACTTTGGCAAGTATTTTTGATGGGTATATAGGTATACTATATAGGTATACCTATATATAATAAATGAATCAAACGACCAGCATTTAGAAATATTTTAATAAAACAAAATGATGAAAAGTCTTTAACTTAGACCCCGTCCTATCTTACAGCAGCTCTGCTGACGTTTGAAAGAGACGGGGGCTATTGCTGAAACACTTCCATGGCTCTGATTGTGTACAATCTATTATTATTATCAAAACATTTGTCAACAGTTACTAAAACTTTTCTTCTGTTTGCAGTGTGTGATTGTCAAATTAAAAATGAACAAGGACCGTAAGGCAATCCTCGACCGCAGAGCTAAGGGCAGACTAGCAGCCTTGGGCAAAGACAAAGGCAAATACACAGAGGAGACTGCCACAGCCATGGAGACCTCGTGAATGTAGGGTTAAGGTTAATAAAAAAATTAAATATCAGTTGTGTTTTACTGCAATTTGTTCATTCCTTTAAAGGCTGTTGTGAATAGAATACTTTTTATTCAATGTAAATTACTAGTTATACTTAAAGTCTGTTTATGTTTTTGCCACTGATTCAGAAAACCTGTCCTGGGAAGAACTAACAAAAAACACAGTGCAACTTTTCAAGTCCAAGTAAATTAAATATATTTTTTCTTACAGTAAACCCTCGTTAACGAGAACACGGTTAACACGAATTTTGGTTTAAGGCGAACAAAAATTTGCTCTAGACAATAGTTCCATAAGCTTCAATTTAATTATGTTCGGTTAAGACGAGCCCTCGTTAATCCAAACTTCGAACAACTTTTTTGTCCCTTCACGGTTAATTATCGGAAAATATGAACTATAAAAATTCCCAAATCATGTATTTTGTATATTTTCGGTCAATACAAATACCGGTAAACAATGGCTGAAGAGATTAGAAAAGTCATTAACTCGAGTTTCTAAAAATAGACAAAGGATTAGGATATCAAACATTCACTCGAATACCTAAAAATAGAAACAATTCTCAAATTTTCTTTCCCTCTTACAAAAGCTATTGAAAAGGTTGTAAACTTTTGAAAACTAATTAACAAAAGCAAAGGCTTCTTAACAATTTGGCTTTGTTAAGAAGTGTACATATACTACTTATATAGAGGTGTACATAAACTGATGTCTGATGAACACACTTCAGTTCTTCAAGATGTCTAAGCGAAAGCAGACCTCTCTTGACGTGCAAACTAAGTACGAAATTTTGACTGAAGTTGATCGCGGTGTCTTGTCGAAAACTGCTGTAGCTGAGAAGTTCCAAATTCCAAAATCTACATTGTCTACCCTTCTGAAAAGTAGAGTAAAGGTAGAGGAAGCTATCGCTTCTGGAAGTACCAACAGTCGTTCGAAACGTTTACGTACAGCTACCCACAAAGACATAGAATCGTGATTATTGGCATGGTTCAATCATATGCGGTCAGAAAACATACCATTTAGCGGACCTCTTGTGAAAGAAAAGGCACTCAAAATTGCTGAAGATTTGGGAATCAGTGACTTTAAATGTTCGAATGGATGGTTATGGAGATTTCAACAGCGGCACCGAATCTCCACAAAAAATTTGTTGGGAGGGAAACAAAGTGAATGAAGAAACTGCAAACAAGTGGATTCGAGAATTTAAACCAACTAGAAGAAAATATCATCCTCGAGATGTCTACAACATGGATGAAACAGGACTTTTCTTCAATCTTTTACCAGATGGAATGCTGAGTGTCAAAAAAGGGGAAAATGCCACGGAGGAACTCGCAGCAAGCAGAGGCTAACTGTCATACTTACATGCAATTCGGATGGCAGCCACAAACTTAAATCATGGGTGATTGGCAAATCAGAAAAACCTCATTGCTTCAGTAGAAATCGTGTTGATGTAAACTTGTCGCCTTTCAAGTTTACATTCCACGAAAATTCATGGGTTGATTCGAAATCATTCCGCACCTTTTTTTTGCGGATGGAAAATCATCTAATGACGCCTTTCGCTCTGGGTGGAGCGTAAGGGAGTGTCAGACTTTTACTGACTAAAAACCATCCGTGTTCCTTCAGTGCCCTTACGTTCCGGAGCCGCGGTATCTCTTTCGAACAGCCCGCAGCCCCGGCAGGCGTTGGCCCTTGCGGGCCCCTTCACGCTGCTGACAGCTCTTTGAGGCGCGCGTGGAACAAAACGCGCCGTCGACACGGCCTGTCGTCGTTAGACGGACGGACGGCGAGCTACCCATTGCTCGCCGTCCACAGGCCCGCGCCTACGGTGGCCGGAGGCCACTACGTAGCCCCCGACGCCCGGAGCGTCTCCCGCGACGGCCGGGGAGGAAAGCTGCTGCTCTCTACTTCTTCCGCTCCGCCACCTCCTTCGCTAGCATCACTGCTTCGCAGAAGGTGGTAACAGCATCCCATTCCGTCTCGCTCCGGACCATGGCTTCGACCAGGGCCGGACGCGAGAGGTCGCCGCCGCTACGAGGACACGGCGGTGCTCCGCCCAAACAGGGCACACCTCCACGGTGTGTTCCACCGTGTCCTCCGGTCCATCCTCGCAGTGGGAGCACCCGGGCGTTTCCTCCCGCCTGATTCGGTGCAAGAACCTCCCGAACACACCGTGTCCGGTGAGGACCTGCGTCAGGCGGAAGGTGAGGATGCCGTGGCGTCTCTCAAGCCACTCCTCAAAGAGGGGTCTTATCGCCGCTATAGTGGCGTGCCCAGCACGGGGTTGCGACAGTCGCTCTCTCCATGTCGCCATGAGATCGTGCCGGAAGTCTGTCCGCTGCGCGACAACTTGCCGCGGCAGCGGGGTTTCCCCCCGGCATAGTGCCTCCGCGCGCCATTCGTGCAGGCGCGCGAGGACTATCGCCTCCAGATCCCATGGCGGCAATCCGGCAAGGAGGCTCGCCGCCTCGCGGGAGATCGTGCGGTAGCCGCGAACCTTTTTCGCGGCAACCACCCTTTGGGGCGCGTTCAGGTGGTGGACGGCAAGCCGCGCCAAACCACGCGCCCACACCGGGGCCCCGTAAAGGGCCATGGACCGCACGATCCCCGCGTAGAGCCTCCGGCAGGAGGCGTTTGGCCCCCCCAGGTTCGGCAGGAGGATCATTCCGCACCTGGATTATGGAATTCAACAAGGAAATGGCTAAAAAAAATCGACATGTGTTGCTTACAATGGATAATTTCTCCGGACACAATATCAAAGGATTGAACCTCTCCAACATCAAAGTTCAATTCTTTCCTGCAAATTATACAAGTCGACTCCAACCTTGTGACCAAGGAATCATCAAAGTCATCAAGCATCTTTTTCGCACTCGCTTAGTTCGAGCGGCGATTGCTGAAATCGAGAAAAACCGAAGCATGCCAAAATGGACTGTTCTCAATGCTATCAGAACTACTGCTAGTTTGTGGAAAAAAGTTACTTCCGATAACATTGCAAAATGTTTTGAAAAAGCGTAGACACGGTCTGATGAAGCAGCTCAGTCACAGACGATGAAATGGTTCCTGTACCTGCTGAATGGGAAACTTTGCAATCTTTAACGAATGTAAATATTAATCAACGTGAAAAACAAAATCAGCGAAGCTAGTTTAGGTTTCTGGCAATGCAGAAACATGATTGGCAAACGATGGGGTTTAACGCCAAAAATTATACTGTGGTTGTACAAAACTGTAATTCGGCCCATGATCACATACAGCTCTGGTATGGTGGACCAAAACCAATGAAGCCACCACTATACAAAAGCTTCAGCATTACCAGAGATTAGCTTGTATGGCTGCCACGGGCTGCATAAGGACTACACCAACAGCAGCTTTGGAGGCTATGCTGGAGCTAACACCGCTTCATCTACATATACAACGAGAAGCAACTTTAGCTGCCATTAGACTCAAGACCCTAAATCTTTTAAGAGTAGAGTCCCCCGTACAGATATAATCGATAGAATTTACTCAAAAATTACAAGCCAAGTATGATAGGATCCCAAAACAATTTGTATTCGATAAGAAGTACAGGATACAATTGAAGGAAACTGGCCATCTGGAAGGATTGGGTCCAAGAGAGCTCTTCTTGAGAAGTTTTCACAAATGGCTCTAAGACAAATGAAGGTGTGGGGTCTGGGGCTTTCTCTCAACACCTTAATATCCATATATGCACACCGCTGGGTACCCACAAGTCACACAGTCTTCCAGGCTGAATGCATGGGTATCATCCTAGCGGCCATAGCAATAGATGCTAGGAACAGACAGTATGGCGGTACTACAAGCTCTGAGTTGCAATGTGACAAACTCGGGACTGATATACGAGTGCCATCAACGATTGAATGAGGTATGTAAGGACAACAATGTGACTGCAATGGATCAAGGGACACAGTGGATCTAGAGGCAACGATGTAGCAGATGAACTGGCCAGAAGGGGATCAGCCCTGGCAACTATAGGGCCGGAATCAATAATACCAATCCCCTTTGGCTACGTTCGTTCACTGGTACGTAGATACTTCAATAATTCTGTAGACAAGCTAGGGAGGCACTACCTGAAATAAACAGTTGTCTAACCAAGGTTCTAATGAGACTGAACAAGCCACAGATCAGGATAGTAACAAGTGCTATCACAGGACATGGCTCTTTTAACAAACATTTGTTCACCATAGGTGTTACTGATAGCCCCCTGTGCAGGGCATGCATGGGAGAGGAAGAAACGGCGGCTCACGTGTTGCTGACATGTCCAGAAGTCGCTTCATACAGGGCTAAACATCTTGGCACGCCGGGATCGCTCCCCGAAGTTGCTTGCAACATCAAGGGACTGTTGAACTTCTTCGGGGAGATATCATGGCTCGAATAACCACATTATTCCTGCCCACACGCAAAATACACGCTTAGACGTGGATTTGCGGAAAACAGCCCGTCGTAAACTAAACTAACTAAACTATCATATCTAAATTAATTGTTCATATTAATTAATGCAATTCATTATTGTTTAGATCTCAGTTGATGTCAACGAGTACGTCAGTGTCGATGACGGTCTGACCACGGGTTTGAATGAAGATTTGACTATGGGCCCGAATGACAAGACCCGGGATCCAGAAGACGAGTCCAGTGATGAGAGCGATATCGAAGAAGTCACCCCACCAATGTCGAAGGAGGTCAGAGATGCCACTCGATATTTTTCTTCGCTATGCAGCGACGAACAACGTTTCAGACGCATTTTCAGATGGGCTGGAAACGATCAACTTCGAATGTGCACGCAAACTCCGACCAACTTATCGCCAAAGCAATATCGAAATGTATTTTATGACCGAATAAAAACAAACAGTCAAAATCGGATAATATGTAATAATAATGTTAAGTTAAAAGATTTATAATAAAAAATTATTGTAAATATAAAATAATAATATCAAAGTTATTAATAAAAATGTTTCTATGATGAATCATAATATTGAGTTTAGAAACACGAATTCTATTTGTCTGATTTTTTCGTGTTCGTGTTAACGAGGGTTTACTGTAGTTATGTATATATATATATATATATACCAAATTATCCATTACTTCTTCCTTGCCCAACGGAGACACACCCCAGGATGGTTACCATTCTTTTAAGAACAGTGATTGCCAACAGTGAAACGTTTGGTATGTAGTCAATTTGGAAACTAAAAATTTTGATTGATTACCTACTTGTAAAGTCAATACATTTCCTTATAAATTACATAATCAACATTAATAGCTGTTATCACACTTGTGTATTTCTATTTAGGCAACATTCTAAGTGTCCTGTTCCAAAATTATTAAAATGTATCACCTATAGAATCAACCTAGTGTTTTCCACTAATGTTTTTCAATGGAAACCGTTTCACATTTAGACTAATACGCAATTACCAAAACACACGACATGATGGCTATGTTTTGATCAGTTAGAAACTCCACTCGACTGAGAAGAAGGAAAGCCAAAGAAAGGTAAATGTGACTGTTGATCATGAGCTCACGGGTCGGGCCAAAAAAATCGGTTAATGAATTTTTCTGTCAACAAATTCTCTGTAGCAGGCCCGGATATTTCATCTAATTCCTAAACGGCGCCGCCCTGGTGACAGAAAAAGTAAATTCATTGAAGCTAATTATAGAGTGGTGACCATTAAATAGTGAAATCAGTCACAAATATTTTACTGAAAAGAAAATGATGGGATTCTCTGCTAATCACGTGGTCCTTGGTTTAAATCCCATTTTGGGTCAAAAAATCGGTAAATTTTTTCTGAGTTTTAGTTTCTGAGTTGGCGAGATTTTACCTCCATGCCTCGGAAAACATGTAAAGCCGTTGTTCCTGAACCTGATCACCCCGGTCGTATGTACCTATCAGTTTACTGTCCCAACAGACAGAGTAAAGAAGAAAATACATTTATACGTTGTAAGGTATGCTGCAATTATATTAGTAATATATAGTTGTAGCACGAATGTGTCGGCTCGACCGGGGAAAGACCACGCTCTCACAGAATATCAGCATAAAATGGTAGCTTAATACTGCTGTGATTCGTATGGTGAGTGTAGAGAACCGGTGACACTTTTTACTGTTAACAAGGCATTCCATCTTCGTCCTCACGGGTGACAACGCATATGCATTTTGATTCGTAAGCAAAGATAAGATGGCTATGGGGCAGCAATCACTTTTTTTTTTTAAACGTTACACTAGATTTTCTCCTGTATCGTGGAGGCAGTTTACAAACATAAATTGTACAAGGACAAACATCCAAACCCAAAACAATTATTTGTAGGCCATAAAAATACTTGTTCCGTGCGTGATTCGAACCCGCGCCCCCCAGCGCAGCAACTCATTACTAAGCCACGGAGCCGTCAAACTTACCATCAGGTGGACTCCTTTGTCACCCTATCCTATTTAAAAAAAAATTTATTGTGCAGACATTCGGGCACTAATTCTGTGCTGCTTTTATCTCTAGTCTCCGTTGAATCTGACCCCCGTGACCGGATTTCGGTCTGGAAGACAAGAACAGCTTACAGGAATGTATTATATGAAGCAAAAACTACTGCCGCAGGGCTAGTGAGGATACTCTTACCTCTTACAACACCAAAGGGATGATAACGAATAATGGATTCTCTTACGTTATATGTAGTTGAGTCACGCTGCAGCTATATTATGGTTGTAGCACGAATGGGTCTATCCAACTGGGGATAGACCACGCTCTCACAGAATACCAGAGTAAAATAGCAGCTTAAAGCTGCTGTTTAGTTTGGTGAGTGTAGAGAGCAGGAGACGCTTGTTACTGGAAACGAAGTATTCCATATTAGTCCTCAGGGTTGACAACGCATCTTCATTCTTAATCGAGGATTATATAAAATACATAAATTGTTTCTACCTATGTGCCCATTATTGAGTGAAACCATCCAACTGATTTTGATGATATTTGTGTTTGAATGGGTCCATAGATGGTTTATGTTTACATTTGGACCCAGTAGGTGGCGCTGTTGTCCAGATCCAGAATTCACCCGTGCGAAATCGGGGTAGATCTAGTCACCTAAAATTAAAAAAATAAATTAAAATGATATACACATACATGCATCTTTAATAAATTAAGAAAAGTTTATTATTACAGTTGCTGTTTTTTAAATAACTTTAAAGTACACACTCCGAACCAAGAAGTTTTAATTAAAACTGCTGAACAACATTCATAATTATATCCTATTCCTATACATATCTACTTTTGGACGTTTCTTTTTCGGAGAAGTAAAATCTGTTGATTTATCTCTTGACGTACTTGGTTGTAGCTCCATCATTAACCACTTAATAAAAAACAGTTATCAACAAAATAAAATAACAATAATTAAATAAACAACAATTACTAGAATGGCCTTCCGAATCATGTCTTGATTGACTCTGACATGTTTTTGCGGGGAAAACGAGACATGACGACAAATACACAAGATGGAAAGAGATAGATAATAGATTGTCAACTCCACAGTCGTTTTTAAGGTAAATGACCTTTCGTATCGCAGCTCGTTGGCCGAACTATATGCTTCTGGTGAACTCGGTACTATTAATATTTAAACATAATACGTAAGTATTGACTCTTTTATTAGTGCCTCCTTAGTCACTCATGGGGTATATATTTTCTGTGGTCACGAAGACGTAAGCGCAACTTCTATTCATGTAGTCTAGTGCCGGACCAAATATTTATTATTGGTTTTTTCGGTCAACAAACTGTCATCACTATTCACTACTGTGGTAGGGTCGATGCGCTCGTTTTCGGCCTTTTAGTGGAGTTGTGAACTTTAAGGTACAATAAAAAATAATAGCTATTATGTTGACCTAGTGCTGTTAATGTTAATTTGTAGCTTATATAATGTAGTTTTCATTTTTATAACTCATTAATGCTACAAACGAAATCTCTTTTTTATAATAATTTTTGATGTGAAAAATAGGCAAAACGCTAGTTTTCGGCCTCAAATTTCTGATTTCGGCCCACAAGAATTTTAGTTTTCGGCCACTGTATTAGAAGAGATAGTACAAACTTAAAAGTGTTTTTGTACGGTGTATTTAGTTTTTTCAATCGGTGCTTGCGTTATTTTAACCGTGACGTTATTTTTTTCATTTTTGGGTGTTTTTGATATAAAATAATAACCATCATTAATCATTTTTCTTTGAATCATAGGGTTGAAGTGCTAATAGTTGACCAGTTAAGCGCTTTTTATTACTATGAGCTGTACAGCTGACTTGGTTTATTACTTACTTCAAATTTAAATATAGTAAATGATTGTGTAACCTTTAGTGTGTTTGTAGATATAAAGATTATTTTTTTACTAAAAGCATTTATCAGAATATCAAGTCATAAAATAAAATATACATATATGCGCCACTAGTTGACCAGCAAACTCCAATGCCTGACCGCCAATGTACCATTAGTTGACCATATAGAGACATGTAAGTAAAACGAAATTTACAAAGAAAATAATGTTTAGGTAATAGTTAAAATTTTAATTAATAAAAGCTTTGAAAAGAAGATCAACAAAATCTAACATATTTTAAACAGTAAATGGTAGGTATTTTTCCATTTCCTTTACTACATAAAAACCTTTTTTATTAGAGAGCACAGGGGCATTTATTACTTCCACTACATCTTTTTGATGATACTAGATTTTATCAGGCTTTTCTGGCCATTTAAACGTATTTCCCATGGAAAAAGTCATAGTGCTTACTTCAAATAAATCTTTTTCAACATTTTCAATAAGCCCTGGAAAATATTCTCCCTCATATGTAATAATTACATGGTTTCCTTTACATATTTCTTTTTTCTTAGCTGATAAAACACTTAAGATTTCGTCTTCGGAATTCGATTTGGGTTTCTTTATTCGTTTGTTTTCATTTTCTTTATTTATTAATATATCAGTTGTGTTACCGTCTGGCTCACTATCACTCCGTATAATGAGTTCGTTTTGTTAGTTTTTTAATTTTATGCCTTTGACTTCACATTTTTTACTCTCTACTGAGTCACTGGAGAGTGAACGAATTGGTTTCTTTACTTTACCTTTGCTTGTTTCCTTCTCATCTCGCTTTCTTTTTCTGTTTTCTATATCTTCTAACTTCTTTTGCTTTTCGCCTTTTTTTTCAAAGTAATCAATGAAATATTTTGATTTCACCGCAAGTGGCAGGCGTTCCTTTGTTTTTTTTTTCTTTATTGAAGAGTCTGATGGCCACAAAATATGGTTACCAAATACAGGGCTTAATAGTTTTTGTTTTTGGGATATAAGCTGGACTAATTTATTTTTAGAAGGTGAAACTGTGTTGCTACCTTGTTCGTTACTTGCAATCTCTCCCCCTGGAGCAGTAGATGAACACCGAATTACTGGAGCGCCTGGCGTAGTTTGAAAGAGTGACGGAGTCATATCCGCGCCGCATTATTAGACCAATCGCAAGCTTCTAGGGTGGGTGTTGAAGTTGATGCTTCCTGGGCTGATTGAACTAATTTGTTTTCAGTATTCATAGATACCGAAAAAAATATTCAATAGATACCGAATAGATTAACTTGACAGGCATTAGGAAACCTCGTTCCTAAGGCTGACAACAGCAAACAGCACAAAACATAACACTGCTCAACTATTGGACAACCACATCGTACAGCAATCATGCTTTAGGTTGTATTTAACGAATCAATCAAATAAATGCGTTAAATAAAAAAACTTTACATTCTTGAATATATCTTTTAGCCAATACTTGACCACCGTGGACAGCTTTAGGAGCAGGTTAAAATTTCGGAGCCAAAGGATAACCACCCCCACGAGAAACCCTTATCCACATAAAACAGCAGAATTATTACATTTGGCACTTAAACAAACTATTATCCTTAATTCATATATCATTCAACCAAAAAATATACAATAAATCAACTAGATTAAATAAGATTTACCAAGAAACCCATAATAAACATTCTTAGTGAATCAGACGCGTACTTACCGGGTGCCATCTTCACTTGCAAATAACTTTGATTGGTCAACCAATATCGAGCTGACTCGTATACCAAGAGACTATAATAATGATTCCAATATGCAAAACAATAAAACTGATATTAAATCCTACCAATGTACGTTTAAATTGGTTTTTATTTGCGTTTTGGTCAACTATTGGTGCATGGTCAGCTAATAGAACATTGACCCTAATCTAATAATAAAATCTTTGAAATATAGCAATCAAATCTTCTCATTTACGAGTATTTTGTACTTCCTCATAAGTATTTTAGTTCAACAAAATCTGTTACCATCTCTAGCCATCAGTACATCTCAAATCCATTTGTTGCAAAAGTCACATCCAATATAATGATTTTACGGATTTTATCGCGTTTAATTTTAATTAATTTTTTCACATCACATCCATTATTTTTTTCCAGATCTTCTTCTGTATCGTTTATTAAAATATTATGACATAAAGCGCAATTTACTCCTACCCTTTTCTCCTTCATAGATTTCTTGGATTTAGATATTTTTCGTATTTGAACTTTATTTAACACTCTTTAATTTTTCTTTTTCTATTTTTTTTTTCAAAATATTTTAGTTCTTACTTCTCTATTTTAATTTTCAGTTATCTTCATAAAATTTTCACCACACTGCAGATGAAATTGCTGCAAAAGAAGGTGCACGTGTACTGTAAGCAGTTAATTTTTTTACGGGTTACGGTTTAATTAAATGTTTTTTCTATTGCATCTCTATATTCTTTATTTAATGGTATTGAAGCCAATGTTCCACTGTTACAGTGTTCGTAGAGGGGTACTAGTCTGTTCAGTTGGAATATCAACTCACTCATTTTCTATAGTTTCAGAGATCTTGTTTGTTATCGTCGGTGTTTGTAGTGGTATCATCGTAGTCATTTGAGTCGTTATTGTTTCATTACTGAAATCTATTATCATTTCAGGAATTGTCAGTTACTGTTGTCGTTGGTAAGCTTATTTGAGTTTAGATTACAAGAACATCATATAACGATACTTAGGAACCAATATCCAAATAACCTCCTGACAAATGCAATGTTGAAATTTTGTTATCGATTAACGATTCTGACGCATCGGTAGATGAATAAATAGTTACCACAACATCGTGAGTTAGAATATTTTTATCTTGATCTGTGTTGCACAGACTTGAATGGACTTAGCGGTCTTATATTGCTTAATTGGAAAATTTCCAAGTCCTCGTTGGCCTGTATGTGTGGAACAAAATTGATCTGAGAAGACTTTCTTTTCAATTTCCTTATCTCATTCACTATAATAGCAACTTTTGTTTTTTTCTGCCAAAGTTGATTTGAAATGTTTCTAAACTTTTCTAGTGGAAACTAGGTCTGCATTAGTTATTTCTTTGGAAATATTTATTCTTTTTTTTTTCACCATTTATCACCGATTAGTCTTTCCAGGGTTTGCTGGACTCAATTTGAGTAATCCACTGCATTGAGATCTATTTAATAAAATCCGCATTTTCTGAAGCCATTTACTTATTATATTTCTTTGGTGGAGCCATCTGAAGAAAAAAATTCTTGATGAATCTTCTCCCTAAAACGCTATTTGAATAAAATATTTGATGAAATGGCCGTAAACGTAAACTAAGACAACGTTCTATTTTCCGCCGCCGTATTCTTTCATACAATTTTAAGTTGGCCGAAAACTAAATAAATATTTTAGAGTCAATCCAGTTTTCGGCCACGACCTAAATGGGTATTTTTGTTTTGTCACTAACTGTTGAAATTGCAGAAATTAGTGGCCGAAAACTGAAAGTTAGTGTATAGGCATGCTACGATTCAATATAAGTAAGAAAGATGAATTATAGTACGTAACAAAATAAACGAATGAGAAAAAGTATTTAGGCTAAACTCAGGCTACTTTTCGACCGCATGGCCGACAACCAAATAATGGGACAATGTTATGTGTCACTTTTCGGCAACTTAATTTATTAACTTTAACAATAAAGTATTATAATAATCTGTGTCAAATAACTGTATTAGGTTATTTATACAGTGAAACATAAGCACAATATTAAGTAATTGCATTAAATAGAGCACGAAACTTACTTTTGAATGGAACGCGCGCCACCATTTTTTTTGCTCGATATTACCCGTTTTGACAGCTTCTGTGCCGGCGTCGAACTAAACTATTTATTATAAATCGTGTTGTGTTTACCTGATTAATTAATGTTACCAGATATAGTGCAACTATTTACAAATCCAATAAACTTAATTTCGTACGATAATATTTATTAAAATTGTTATTAAATCAAATTTACTGCATTATAGTCTCCGTTAAGATTTGCCGCCGTGGCTGAAATTCGGTATAAAAGTACCTAAGTTTTATGTTAAGGTATGTATCAACCACTCACGTATTATATTTGCGAATAACGCCTTTCATAATATGATCGGTATGCCCACGCCAGGTAATGTCCTAACAAAAAAAATGGTTCGTATAGAATGACATTGCAAGAATTGAATCTGACGTTCTGCGCCTCTCTTTAGCCTTCTTCACCCCCGTAAACTCCAAGCGCGCCATTTTGTGATGTCAATGTCACTCACCCGTCATTGCTTATTTCGTGTTGATAAAAGTGCTTGCTTCGATCATCTTTACCTTTATCCACAAATAAAGCAATATCAGGGTGAAATTTCGGAAAATGTTTCGAAAGTGTTGTGTTTCAGAGTGCATTACGTTACATATATAAGTATAAAAAAGTCATATTCAATTCTTGCATACGGTTCAAAGACAATATACGTGATATGGCGGTCTGAAACGTCAGTTTCTCTATCTAGTCTGTGGGTATGCCGTTTGTCATTACTGTAATTACTTAATTTATATCACACGCAGTAAAAGAAATAAAACTCGAAGGAGACCATTACAAACCACGCGCTTGTATAAATATATTATGAATGTGTGAAAATCCAAATTAGTCAGTGATATTAATTAATTATTAGGCAATACGTATACGAGATACGTTAGGATAAGCAAACTTGTAATGGAGTACATTTTTTAATTACTGCTGAAATAGTTATTAATACTGAGCGTACTTTCATCATCATCATCATCTCTCTAAATATCGACATCCCCATAACAGAGATAGTTGCTACGCTTGGCGGGCAAGTTGGCAACTATAGACTTTTTTATTATTTTAGGTTATCAGGCCTAGTGGGCAACAGCATCTTTCTAATAACATCACAAAATAATTTAAAAAAAAATACTGCGGTCGCCTACCCGCCTGCTAAGCGTGGCAACCATTGCAAAAGCCTATGTACGCAGTGGACTTTTATAGGCTGTAATAAATGTTATCAATATGATGCTGCCGCTCATCTCTTTATTTATTAACTTGCTCAGCCGTTCAGGTGAGTACGACACATCTCGTCAGGTATAACCTCAAAACCTTAATATGAAGCTGCACAACCAATGCCATGTCGGTGATGACTTATGGATCTCAGACGTGGTCTTTCCGTATGAGGCCGTATGAGGAAGTTTAAGGTCGCTCTGCGAGCTATGGAGAGGACTATGCTGGAGGTTTCTCTACGTGATAGACTTAAAAATGAGTAATTGACAGAGTAATTGACATAACCCAATAAGTTGAATTGACAATGTATTTGCATTTAGCTCGAAGAATCGACAAAAGATGGGGAAGAAAGGCTCTCGAGTGGCAGCCTCGTACAAGAAGGCTAAGTGCACTAAGTGTGTATGTAGTGTGTGCTACTACGTGGTACGTGGTAGAGCCATGTATGCTGCAGCTCTACAGTTGTAATACGAATGGGTCAGCTCGCTTATTTCCATTTCCTTGTTCACTAGAAGGTAGTACTGCCTTGAAACACACACGGATTTGTCCCGCTAACTGCCTTTAAACTCGTGTTCAATTTAAGGCACTTAATGATTTCTTAAATTTACGCGAACACTACACATTGAATAAAACTAAATTTACGGATTTTATCGCGTTTATTTCACTACTTTTACTTATTTTTAATTCCCGACGTTTCGGGTGCTTTACAGCAACCATGGTCACGGGGGGGACTGAGATGTTTGACGTCCCAATGTCATAGTTAGTCCAGCTACCTTCAGTTTTTGAATATTAATTTTTGGTCCGATTTACGCAAAACGAGCTTATAGTATCATGAAGTCTTGCAGTGGTATGCTTAGGTTTGGGTTTAATTTTGTTAATTATAGGATCCCAAGCAGGTGGCAGCACCCATCCATCTTCTCTATTGAAATTTGGATGTTTTTTAATTTCAATAGCCTCGCGTATCATCCTTGGTAGGAATCGGTGTTCTTTTGCGAGAATTTGTGGTTTATCAAATCGAATGTAATGGTGGGGACGATCTTGAACATGTTCACAGACTGCAGACTTCCCGGAGCGTCGGTGCTTCACGTCAGCTATATGTTCTTTCACGCGGGTTTTTATGGATCGTTTTGTTTGACCTATGTAAGAGAGACCACATTCACAATCTAACTTGTATACTCCTGCATCTTGTAGAGGGATATTATACTTGACGGATGGTAAAAATTGACTAATCTTCTTCGGCGGCTTGTAGTATGTTTTAATGGAAGCTCGCTTCAAGATGTAGCCAACCTTGTCTGTGACTCCTCTGACATATGGTAGTACAGCAGGTACACGCTCGACTGTGGCCGGCTTCACTCGGTGACTGTGACGTAGGCGCGGGACCCGAAGCTTGTTGTCTTGCAATACTTGCTTGACGTGCTGAAATTCGGCGGCCAGATGCTTTCTGTCACAGATCCCTTGTGCTCTCTGAAACAAAGATTTACCCACGGTAGCTAACTGTGAAGGATGATGGTGAGATTCACCATTTAAATATCGGTTGGTATGGGTCTTTTTTCTATACACAGTGTGACCAATTGTGTTATTGGGATTTCGAATGACTAAAACATCTAAGAAAGCTAAAGAATTATTTGCCTCTAACTCCATTGTGAATTGTATTTTAGAGTTTATAGAGTTAAGGTGGTTTAAAAATGCAGTTACTTTGTCAGATGGTAAAATTGTGAAAGTGTCGTCTACGTACCGCTTGTAGAATCTTGGATTTACAAGAGCAGTAAGAAGGGCTTTCTCCTCGAAGTCCTCCATGAATATGTCAGCGACTATGGGAGATACAGGTGAGCCCATCGCCACACCATCTACTTGCTTGTAGAACTCTTCCTTCCACAATAGATAGCCAGATGTGAGGCAGTGTTTGAGTAATACTGCATATTCAGCAGGCATGTTATTATATTCTAGCTTCTTAGTTACAATTGATATGCAGTCTTCAATAGGTAGGCATGTGAATAGTGACTGAACATCGAAACTGACCATAGTTTCATTGTCAGCGAGATGTAGGTCTTTTATCTCACTAACAAAATGGTATGAATCCTTTGTGTGTGGTCTGGTATGTCCTCTCAGTGGTGACAGTACTTTTGCCAAGTGTTGTGCCAGCTTATAAGTTGGTGAATCGATCTGGCTCACTATAGGACGTAGTGGAGCGTTTGGTTTGTGTATCTTTGGTAACCCATACAACCTCGGTGGTTTGGTACATGATGGTATTAGCGAATTCACGTCGAGATTTAATTTTTCGGAGTATTTCTTTATTAAATCGCTAGTTGCTTTAAGCGTGTTAGTTGTGGGGTCTGTTTTGACCTTTTTGTATGTACTTTCGTCCGATAAAAGCTGTAGTATTTTAAAATTATACTCAGACGTGTCCATTATTACCGTAGCATTTCCTTTATCCGCGCGGAGAATAGTTAGCTCTGGTCTGTTCCGTAAGTTAATCAACGCTGTAAATTCGTCTTTAGGAAGGTTTGGTTTCGGCACTGAACTACGACGTAACAAGGACGAAATATCTTGACGTATAGCCTCCAAATCTTCCTTACCAATATTATTTTTAAACAGACAATCCTCAACGCTGCAGATAATTTCTTCGTACGGGATTTTTCGCGGTGTTAATGCGAAATTCATTCCCTTCGCTAACACCTTTATTGTTGGTTCCAACTTTATAATTTGTGGTTGGTTCGTCCAGTGTATGTTTTGACAGATTATAGACCGTGCGTTGTTTATTGTTTGCGTCTGTGTTCAACGGTTGTGTTTCGTTCTGACGTTGACTTAGATGGTTGGCATTTGATTTGATTGTTAATTTTTGGTATTTTTCTATTTGTTTATTTTTGCATTCATTGTATTTTGCTGTTTCTCGTTTGTTTAAAGTTTCGATGCAATTATTAAAATCAAATGTCGTTAAAACTGTCTTTAGTTCACTGAACAAATTGTCTATGGTGTTGTTTATGAAATGTAAATCGAACCGTTTCTGCTGAATCACCGTTCGTAACAACTTTTTACTTGCCTGATTTAAGATCTTTGCGCTTCCTCGAATGTCCTTTTTTGTTGATATTTTGACACACGTAGGAATGAGATTATGGTCTCTGCATCTCTTCAAGAAATTTAAAGATGTTATATATCTTGCGCGCTTGGTTTTAAGACCTTCTAATCGGCGAATTTTATTTGCTATTACCAGTCCGTACTGGTTCACATAATGATTTCTTAAATTTACGCGAACACTACACATTGAATAAAACTAAATTTACGGATTTTATCGCGTTTATTTCACTACTTTTACTTATTTTTAATTCCCGACGTTTCGGGTGCTTTACAGCAACCATGGTCTTCTTCTTCTTCTTCTTTCTTTTGTGGCGGTTTGATAAAATTCGCCAATGACGTATTGAGTAGAAAATGAAAGCTTATGAGTTTAATTAAAATAAGAGTCTGTGATAATACAAGGATTCAGTTTTCCTCCGAGAATTTTGACAAATCTATTTGTTGAGTTACCTAGAACAGATATGACAAACACAGGTGTTAGACTCTTACCCGTATGTTAAAAGTGACAAGGATTTAAAGTTTCATATTATTAGTATTAATAAAATCACATAAAATATACACAAAAGGGGTACTGGTATATGTTAAAAGAGAATTAAAATCTATAGGTCGAGGAATATAAGGAGGAAGGTAATCATAAAGGGAGGAGGATAATTTGGGACAGTTGAAAAAAATATGGTTTGTGGAACCTTCATCTAAGCCACATTCACACAATGAGCTATCCCTTACTCTGATTTTTGCCAGATGTGCATGTGTACAGGCGTGTCCAATTCTTAATCTACAAATGATTGAAGTTGCATGTTTATTTGCTTTGTTAAATTTAAAGAACCAAGGCTTGGGAGGAATAACCTCTTGGATGGCAGCATAGTGCTTACCTTTAACATTTTTGGAAACTTCCCATAATTTATTCCAATTTTCATTCAGTTTCCTTTTAGCTAGCAAAATTAGGTCATGTGAGTAAATTAAATTTTGTAGAATGCCATTAGCAATTGCATTTTTAGCGAGAACATCAGCTGTTTCGTTACCATGGATACCACTGTGGCCTGGAATCCAGGCCACTGAAACATGGATTCCTTTAAGATGGCATCTGAATAGGGTATTTTTTATTTTAAGAATTAGTGGAAATTTATGTTTGTTATGGAATTGATTGGACAAAATAGCTAACAAACAACTTTTTGAATCTGTGAAAATAACTGTTTTATTAAGATTATGTGACTCTACATATAACAAAGCTTCACTGATTGCAGTTGCTTCACCGGTAAAAGTGGAGGATAGTGAGGGGCATTTAAAGTTAAGAATGATTTTGAACTTAGGAATCCAAACAGCAGCTCCAGTATAGTCTTCATCAGACTGTTTTGAAGCGTCTGTGTACATGACAAGCCAATCTTTAAAGGTGTTTTCTACAATTTCTTTTAATTTCATATTTGCCATTGGAGAATCCTTTTCTATACCTAGATCTAGATGAATGTCGGGTTGGAAAACAATAGCCTCGTAAGGAACATCAAAGAGTGGATTTATTTTACATTGAAAGATTGGGTAAGTAAGCTGAAGAAAAATTACAAAACTTTTAAACAAGCAGGGAGAGTCCTTATGGGTCCAGTATCGGTCAGATGAGATATACTCTGAAAGAAGGTGCAATTTAGGAATTAGGGGATGATCTGAAAGCTGGCAGATCTTAAATAAGAATCTGTCTGAAAGGTATTGCCTTCTTAATCTTAAAGGAGTATCTACGCACTCAACCTGAAGAACATTTATTGGTGAGGATTTCATTGCCCCTGTAATAATGCGAAGGCATTTCGATTGAATTTTGTCCATTATTTTTAGGGATGATTTATTGCAAGGCTCCAATAGAAAACACCCATAGTCAAGGTGGCTTCGTATTAAAGCATTGTACAGTAATTTCTGAGAAAAAGGATGGGACCCCCACCAAACACCTGACAAAGACCGAAGAATATTTATGTTTTTTTCGCATTTTTGTGTTATATATTCAATGTATGGACCAAAGGCCAATTTCGAATCAAGGATAACTCCCAAAAATTTAACATTGCCTCTAACTGGCAAAGGTTGCTTATCATATACAACGGATATATCGGGAACTCGCCTTTGGCGGGAAAAGATCACCACACTACTCTTGGCCACAGATAAAGAGAGGCCATGATTAGTTAACCATTCTTGTAAATAATCCATGGATGAGTTTAGACGGGAACATGCCACTGTGAAGTTGTTTGAGGAGATGTATAGAGCTAGATCGTCTGCATATTGAAGAACATTACAAAAAGAATTCACTGAAAGTTCTAAATCGTAAGTATATATAGAATAAAGGAGAGGACTAAGAACTGAGCCTTGTGGAAGTCCTTTCCATATAGTTTTTGGGGGAAGCAGGAGATTTTTAACATTTATAGATATTGATCTAGAAGAGAGAAAGTTAGAGACGTAATTGACTATCCTCACTGGAATGCTCAGATTAAGCATTTTCTGCCTGAGCACAGGAAGTAGCACATTATCATATGCAGAAGAAATATCCAAGAAAACTCCTATGAGAAATTCATGTTTTGAAAAAGCAATATGAATATCTGTGACCAAAGTACTTAGGCTATCCATGGTACTTAAACCTTTTCGGAAACCGAATTGGCTTTTAGGTAAGAGATTATTCCTTTCCAAAAACCACTCCAAGCGATTTTTTATTAAATGTTCCAAGATTTTTGCCAAAGTACAAGAAAGGGTAATAGGTCGGTAACTGGAAGGGTCATTGCTAGACTTACCTGGTTTGAGAATGGGCAAAATAATTTGGGTTTTCCATTCAGCAGGAGGATCACCAGTAATATAAATAAAATTTAAAATGGATAGTAAGACAGTTTTAGTGTTCTCACTACTATTAATTATAAATGAATAAGGAATCCCATCAATACCTGGTGAGGAGTCTTTAAGGCCATTGAGTACAGTAAACAATTCCTGAGAAGAAAAGGGGGAATCAAATTTATCATTTGTTTTAAAAAAAGCAGAATTAAAAACTAGGCATTCATCATAAGATGTGACTGTTTGTGGTGCAAGTTTATTAGAGAATTCATCTATCCACGGGGAAGGATCATTAGAAATTATATTTTCACTAGAAACTGCACAGCGATATTTTTTAACATTCCTCCAGACCAAAGATGGGGGAGTCCTAGGTGACAGTGACTCACAGAATTTAAACCAACCAGTTCGCTTTTTGTCTGACAGTAATTTTAAGGTTTCTGCAGCAATTTTTTTATAGGAGATATAATTCTCTGCAGTCATAGAACGGGAGTATATTAATTCAGCCTCCTTTCTTCTCCTACAAGCTGCTGAACAATCTTGGTCCCACCAAGGAGGGGAAGGATACTTATTTTTGAAAGGTTTTTTTAAGGGGATTGACTTATTAGCAGCAGAAATAATTGCATTTCTGAACTCTATATATACAGGAGCAATATTATCATTGTTAATTGGGGGAAGAGTTGAAACCTCTTGTTCCAAAACTGTAGAATATAATTGCCAATTAGCTTTGGATAGATTATACTTTAGTCTTGGGCAAAATGTAAAATTTATTCTAGGTGAAGTAGGAGGAGTGATGAATATAGGAAAATGGTCACTGCCATAGCTAGAAGGTAATATTTGCCACAAAAGAAGGGAAGCAATATCTGGGGAGCAGAGAGTTAGGTCAACGGCACTTCTAACATTTTGTAATGGGGATACTCGACGGGTAGGAGACCCGTCATTTAGAATACAGAGATTAAAATTATCAATAAGATCTAAAAATAAGGGAGCCAGTGAATCACATAGATGGGAGCCCCAAACAGTATGATGCATATTAAAATCTCCCAAAATAACCATAGGAGGTGACAGAGAAGAAATAAGTGTTGCAAGTTCTGTTAAAACATTTGCATCAGGATTAGGAATGTAAACAGAGAGAATAGAGACATCAAGGGCCTTAATAGCAACAGCATTTACTGCTGGACTATGAGAAGGGAGAGGAATTTGTGAAAATGTAACTGTTCTTGAAATTAAAATAGAGGTGCCAGCACGACCATCACTCCTATCATCCCGGAGGCATGCATAGCCTGAAACCCTAAAATGAGACTCAGGTCTAAGCCATGTCTCCTGGATGGCAAGAATGAAGGGATGAAATTTATTAATGAGGTAAATGAGTTCATTTTTTTTATTTCTAATGCTCCGACAATTCCATTGAAGAATTGGCGGGACTGCGAATGTTACGGGCTAAGGAGGAAAGCTGAGTAAGTTTTTGATGTAAGCTGAGAGGAAGTTCCGTGTCATTAAAACGGGAGATCATGTTAATTAGAATTGATATCATAAGTTCGCAAAAATTATCATTACTAGAAGAGTTGTTGTCATTTCCCAGTAGAGCACACCCATTAGGAAGGGAAGAATTAGGATTCTCAACAATTGCCTGATGGGCTGCCTTATCATATCCAGAATTTAATGATTGGCTATAGGTACGTTGAGGGATAAAAATTGTTTTTTTGTATGATGCAGTTTGTGAGAGCTGAGCCGAAGGGGTTGAAAGACTGTCAGTTATGGTATAAGGGGTCTGTTGAGAACAATTACGAGGCTGGATTCTTGTTGTATCAGCAAAGGATCTTTTTGTCTGAGGGAATCTAGCTGAAGCTTCTAAATATGAGATATTTTCTTGTGACATAACAAGTTTAATAGATTTTTGCCTTAGATGTTCAGGACAAGTAGGGTCTTTTGCGGTGTGGGGACCTGAGCAGAATAGACAAGTAGGAGTTTGTCGAGAACAAGCTAAACCTTCATGATTCTGTGCACACACAAAGCAGCGAGGGGATGATCGGCACTGGGAAGTAACATGGCCAAATCTACAACATTTATGACACTGAATTAGTGGCAAAATATATTTTTCTACTGGCATTGAAGTGTAAAAACAGTAAATATGGGGAGGAAGTTTTTGTCCAGAAAAAGTTAGAACAACCGTCTGAGTTGGAACCCATGAAATGCTATTGCTGACACTCACTGATCGTCTATTAAGTCGCCGTGCTTTAATTATAGAACCGTAGCCAGAGGGAATTTCTATAGCTGCTATTAATTCTTCTAGTGTCCACTCTATGGGAACTTGTCTAACTAGCCCCATACGAGTGATACTATATGAGGGGATGGTTGCTTCATATTTAGAAATTTGGAGAGCTGGGTGATCGATAAAGGTGTTTGCATCTGCAGCTGTTTTAAACTCCACTGATATTCTATTTCGTCCAACTTTTTTGACTCCATCATGGACTATATTTTTAATATTGTTATGATACAGAAAGTGACCGAATTTAATTGGTTTAAGAGTTACTCCAGACAGCTGATCATTTGAGATTTTACTTACGTGAACTAGAAAAGGAGCGGCATCATCTTGAGAGTACTTAACTTTTTTATTAATAAAATCAGGATGGGTATATGAGGATTGTATTGAAGGAAACTGTTGTTTTGGATCAGTAATAACTATTTTTTGTGGATGGGCAGACTCGTTACTTACTTGGGCACGTTTACGGTTAATTAGTTCTACATTATCAATGTTAATGGGTAAGGAAAAGGAATCATTGCGACCCCTTCCGGGATCGGGAGGTTCGTCCTCCGTTATATTACTACAACAAAAAATTACATAAAAACGGCACAACTACAAACACTTACTAATTTACAGATATTAAAACCTCCACCAAGACAGAAAAATTTACTATAGTAACTCAACAACACTTAATAAAATAATAAATTTTAAGCAAAAAGGGCACGACACTTGTATCTCTCACTTCCTCCTGTCAGAAAAAAAACCAACCATGGTCACGGGGGGGACTGAGATGTTTGACGTCCCAATGTCATAGTTAGTCCGGCTACCTTCAGTTTTTGAATATTAATTTTTGGTCCGATTTACGCAAAACGAGCTTATAGTATCATGAAGTCTTGCAGTGGTATGCTTAGGTTTGGGTTTAATTTTGTTAATTATAGGATCCCAAGCAGGTGGCAGCACCCATCCATCTTCTCTATTGAAATTTGGATGTTTTTTAATTTCAATAGCCTCGCGTATCATCCTTGGTAGGAATCGGTGTTCTTTTGCGAGAATTTGTGGTTTATCAAATCGAATGTAATGGTGGGGACGATCTTGAACATGTTCGCAGACTGCAGACTTCCCGGAGCGTCGGTGCTTCACGTCAGCTATATGTTCTTTCACGCGGGTTTTTATGGATCGTTTTGTTTGACCTATGTAAGAGAGACCACATTCACAATCTAACTTGTACACTCCTGCATCTTGTAGAGGGATATTACACTTGACGGATGGTAAAAATTGACTAATCTTCTTCGGCGGCTTGTAGTATGTTTTAATGGAAGCTCGCTTCAAGATGTAGCCAACCTTGTCTGTGACTCCTCTGACATATGGTAGTACAGCAGGTACACGCTCGACTGTGGCCGGCTTCACTCGGTGACTGTGACGTAGGCGCGGGACCCGAAGCTTGTTGTCTTGCAATACTTGCTTGACGTGCTGAAGTTCGGCGGCCAGATGCTTTCTGTCACAGATCCCTTGTGCTCTCTGAAACAAAGATTTACCCACGGTAGCTAACTGTGAAGGATGATGGTGAGATTCACCATTTAAATATCGGTTGGTATGGGTCTTTTTTCTATACACAGTGTGACCAATTGTGTTATTGGGATTTCGAATGACTAAAACATCTAAGAAAGCTAAAGAATTATTTGCCTCTAACTCCATTGTGAATTGTATTTTAGAGTTTATAGAGTTAAGGTGGTTTAAAAATGCAGTTACTTTGTCAGATGGTAAAATTGTGAAAGTGTCGTCTACGTACCGCTTGTAGAATCTTGGATTTACAGGAGCAGTAAGAAGGGCTTTCTCCTCGAAGTCCTCCATGAATATGTCAGCGACTATGGGAGATACAGGTGAGCCCATCGCCACACCATCTACTTGCTTGTAGAACTCTTCCTTCCACAATAGATAGCCAGATGTGAGGCAGTGTTTGAGTAATACTGCATATTCAGCAGGCTTTGTCACACTGTGTATAGAAAAAAGACCCATACCAAACGATATTTAAATGGTGAATCTCACCATCATCCTTCACAGTTAGCTACCGTGGGTAAATCTTTGTTTCAGAGAGCACAAGGGATCTGTGACAGAAAGCATCTGGCCGCCGAACTTCAGCACGTCAAGCAAGTATTGCAAGACAACAAGCTTCGGGTCCCGCGCCTACGTCACAGTCACCGAGTGAAGCCGGCCACAGTCGAGCGTGTACCTGCTGTACTACCATATGTCAGAGGAGTCACAGACAAGGTTGGCTACATCTTGAAGCGAGCTTCCATTAAAACATACTACAAGCCGCCGAAGAAGATTAGTCAATTTTTACCATCCGTCAAGTGTAATATCCCTCTACAAGATGCAGGAGTGTACAAGTTAGATTGTGAATGTGGTCTCTCTTACATAGGTCAAACAAAACGATCCATAAAAACCCGCGTGAAAGAACATATAGCTGACGTGAAGCACCGACGCTCCGGGAAGTCTGCAGTCTGCGAACATGTTCAAGATCGTCCCCACCATTACATTCGATTTGATAAACCACAAATTCTCGCAAAAGAACACCGATTCCTACCAAGGATGATACGCGAGGCTATTGAAATTAAAAAACATCCAAATTTCAATAGAGAAGATGGATGGGTGCTGCCACCTGCTTGGGATCCTATAATTAACAAAATTAAACCCAAACCTAAGCATACCACTGCAAGACTTCATGATACTATAAGCTCGTTTTGCGTAAATCGGACCAAAAATTAATATTCAAAAACTGAAGGTAGCCGGACTAACTATGACATTAAGGCACTTGTCTGCAAGGAGTATGCGTCTTGATTAAGCGCCACAAATCCGTGTTTGTTCGAAGGCATTTTTGTGTTTAATGAACCCCGCCATCTCCCTCGTGGTTATTTTTTTATAAACCACTCAGAAGTAGGAGCCCCGCTAAGCGGGGCTCCATCGACCAGGCTTCCCTCGACTGTGCTACGGGAAAGAGTTAGAGGAGGGAAGCACCACGCCACTCAACGTAACGCAGTCGAGGGAAGCCCGATCGACGGAATCCCGCTTCGCGTGGCTCGTACTTTTAAGTGGTTTATAAAAAAATAACCACGAAGGAGATGGAGGGGTCTATTCGCTCGCTCACTCGACCCCGCCATCTTCTTCTAACCTAAACTGTCCGAGTCGGGATGCCCTAAGTCCCATCCCACCTTCAAAATACGATTCAATTAATTGTTCACAATATTACCAATTTATGTTTTAATAGTTCAATAATCTGGTATTTGAAAGCACACTTATCTCAAACACTGCACAGTGGAAAAAACAAACAAATGCGACTGGCGAAGTGGCGAGACGCGAGCGAAGTATACGCGGGAACTTCATGACTAAGTTCCATGCATCGCCCTGAACACGTGTCTAGTAGAACTGCTGGCGTTGCAAAACCGTGCGCGATTGGAGGACACGTGCCTTGAATTGAACACGAGTTTGTAAAGGCAGTTAGTGCGACAGATCCGTGCGTGTTTCAAGGCAAGGTACTGTCTGCCTCCTAGTGAACACGGAAATGGAAATACGCGGTCGGCTCAACCGGGTAGAATCCACGCTCTCACAGGATAGCAGCTTAATGTTGCTGTTTCGCATGGTGTGTAAAAAACCGGAGAACGCTTTTATTGGAAACTTATCTGGATCTTAGTCCTCAAGGGTGCCAACGTATCTGCATTTTAAATTCTTAACCGAGGATAGATGTGGATATCTATAGGCCACAGAAACCACTTACTTGTCTGCTCGTTTGTCATTCTTATTATTTAAATAAACATAAAACCGACCAAGAGCGTGTCGGGCCACGCTCAGTGTAGGGTTCCGTAGTTTCCCGTCCGTCACAATAAGTATTCCCACTTATGAGTTTAAAGGTGGGTATCCATTATGTTCGCGCTCCAGCAGCGCTCCGCGCTCCTGCAACTGCTCCCGGTAGTGGGTACTGCTGTTTCCGTCCAAGTTCAAAATGATTTTCCTAGAAAGTCCTTATAAAGTTCTACTTTTCAGATTTTTTTCATATTTTCTAAATTTATGGTTCAAAAGTTAGAGGGGGGGGGGACACATTGTTTTTTACTTTTGGAGCGATTATTTCCGAAATTATTGACATTATTAAAAAATGATTTTAGTAAACCCCTATTCATTTTTAAATACCTTTCCAACAATATACCACACGTTAGGGTTGAAATTAAAAAAAAATCACTTCCCACTTTACATATTTCCTACTAAATAACTACCCTATTAAATATATAATATAATATATAATAAACAAAATAGCTACCCTAATAAAACATTTTTTTCTAATTTTTATTTTACCACTTTTTCGGCGTGATTGATTCACATATTGGTACCAAATTTCAGCTGTCTAGTGCTAACGGTCACAGAGATTAAGCGAGGACGGACAGACAGACATGGCGAAACTATAGGGGTTCCTAGTTGACTACGGAACCCTAAAAGTGTATGCTGGACCCCCCCCCCCCACTAGATGGAGTGACGAACTGGTAAGACATGCAGGAAGTCGATGGATGCAGGTGGCTCAGGAACGTGCCGTGGCATTCCTTGGGGGAGGCCTATGTTCAGCAGTGGCTGTAATGGAGTGAATGAATAAAATTATGATTATCTAAACGTCATAAATACTGCTTAATTAATGTATAGCGTATTGACCCGCAGTTAGTAATAAATTACAATTGTATACTATCCATACTTTCAGTGCAACTCCTGTGTACAGGTCTGAAAGCTGTATAGAGCCAGTGTAATCACAAGAGACAATCTTTAATCTTAGTGTAAGAAGTGACATCTGTGGCTTTTTGTCCTGGATTGCAGCACCCACTTATCATCAGCTGATCAGCTAGACTATGAGTTCGTTTATCACTTCACTTCAGTGTAATAATAAATATTTACGTATAAGGTCTCTAGAGCCGGATTCTTTCATTTTTAATAATAATTTGTTTAATTTACATAATTTTTATTAAAAGGTAACAACCACAATTCTGATAAAAAACCCAAAGCTGTTAATTATTAAAAAAAAACAGACATGACTCGTATGTAATAAAGAAGAAATAAAAACACTCGATATGTCTTAAATTATTTATATTTAATTTTGAATTGCATATAAATTTGTGGACTTTCTGTTACAATAGTACTCTCGACTGATATCATTTGTATAAAACGCTAAAATATGTTTTACATTTATTGTACCAGAGGACCAGTGACAACATTCGTTCCGTACGTCTTTTAGAAACAGAAAATGCACACACAATAATTTATTCTATGCTTATATCTCTTTAGAAATTAAACCTATTTAAAATTACCACCTTACTTAGGTACTTAGAACATCTACGGTCGCACACACACACATATCTTCACATACATTATATGGTCACTCATAATAATGAAAAAAAAAATAACAAAAAATGAAGTGTTCGCTACAAACACAAAAGTATAAGTAAGTCACAATACTAGTGATGTAACAAGAGTCGAGATAGTATGTCGATAAAACAATCGTCGATTTCGCGGGCCATTGTATATGGATCAATACCTAAAAAACTATTTTACAACTAAAGTGATATAATAAGGCAGTGTTGATAGGTTAGTTGATTGTATTAAACATTAAAATCCTGCCGATTCAATTTTACAATTTTTAGTCATCACTTGTTACTATTTTAAAATTCATTATTTTATTCTCGATACGGATTAATCTTAAAATACATATTTCTTAAAAGTCATACATTTGTATAATAAACGTTGCCCACGAAATATATGTTAACAATAAAACAGTTTTGATAAACCACTACATCGAAAATAACAGCCTGTTTAAACCGGCTTACCGCGCCGGCTGGCATACATTACATTACGAATTGAATTCGATTAAAAAGCTAAAATGTATCTATTAGATGTCTATACACATCAACATTTACACATGTAAACTAAAATTTTTTATACTGTGGTATCATTGGTCCAGAATTAAGATACCATTTTGCTCGGTACTCTCCAAAATTGCGACTATTTACCCTAAACGAAATAAAAAGAAGGTTGTACATACCAAAATATATTATACTCATACAAAAACAAAGTTCAATAATTACCTTTATTAATACAATGTTTTAACTTTAACCAATTGTTTCCACTTTGTACTAATATACAATAATTCCATTGCAATAAGTCAAATACTCTAAAAAAACCTTTTAAAATTTTTATAATTAATCC
The DNA here is from genome assembly GCA_036936625.1 of Parnassius smintheus behrii. Taxonomy (NCBI): domain Eukaryota; kingdom Metazoa; phylum Arthropoda; class Insecta; order Lepidoptera; family Papilionidae; genus Parnassius; species Parnassius smintheus. The sequence continues at coordinate 6,990,904 of JAUPFT010000015.1, read as the reverse complement.
TATCCGAAAAATTAAAACTTACAAAACTAATGTTTCAGAGGGGAAAGGTACCTCACTACACAATAGGTATATTGTATTATAACCTTATGGTCACCGAAGTAGGGAATAACCCTATTTATTTGTTCAACGTACCAGTGTAACTACGCAATAGCTAACATTACGTAGCCGTCGCACTTGTTAGCAGGTTTGTTTACATTTATTTACTTTTCTCAACTTAACATACAATTTTTTATTCAAAATGTTTTCTCAATCAGAATAAAAAATTTCATTTATAACCTTATAAATAGGGTTACTCTCTCAAAATCAGTGAAATTAAAACATGCTACCGAATGGTAGGAGTTACTTTTTTTAAATATTTACAAACACATCTAAGTTAATAATTCTTATTAGTAAAACAATAACCAAGTTACCTTAGCTACTCAATTCGCTTGAAACTCCCAAATTACACAGTACTTTAAAAGAATTTCTTAACAAATTGTGATGAATGCATAAAAAGAAACCACTAATAAACATTTAAGTAAATATTGCTTTAGCTAAATATAAATACATACTTGAAACCTTGCATTCTATTTAACATGATTCTATTTAACATGAAATAAGTCCGAATAGACTTATGCAATGACAAACACCATTCAATATTTTAGTTGAATAAAAACAAATGTTTATATATATATATATATATATATATATATATATATATATATATATATATATATATATATATATATATATATATATATATATATATATATATATATATATATATATATATATATATATATATATATATATCTTCTAGTGCATTTTTCCATTTGGTACAGAACCCTTCATCAATGAACATAGTGACACACTTACTTTTTCTTATATATAATGATATTAACCTTGAAAAATAGAAAATGTTGTGCTAATTGTTAAGATATGGCTAAGTGTACTTAAAACTTGTAGTGAAATAAGAGTTCATAGTGATATAAATATAATAAATAGTAGCAATGTTGCCATAAATTTACCCAAAAATAACAGATCACATATAAAAAAAATTCTATCAAGAAAAGTGTCTCATGCTTGTATTGTTAAATCTCTACAATAATAGTACCATACCATGAACCCTTACTTTTAACAAATATTACCAAATACGCTCAGTCATACAAAAGTTTCGTTAATGTCCAAGTACAATCCCACATGCAAGGAAACATACTACAAATAAAATGGAGAATACAAAAATAAAAATAAAACACGATTATGCAGAGTGAAGTGACCGAAATAAACATCCCATAATAAGTTACGAGTGGTTTAAAGTACCAACCCAACCGCGGGCAACTCATAGAGTCCTTTCACAAGAACTGCTTTGCGGTGAATATTATTTCTTCGCCGGCGGTTTCCTTGGGGTGCGTGTGGTTTTACCCGTGGACGTCGATGGTGTGGGGACTATTGGGGATGGCTTGCTTTCTGTGGACAACATTTTTGTTTATAATAACAAATATTGTAGCCAGCGCAGATCTTGCATAATTGGAGATGGTCGATCTTTCCTTAAAAATCCAAGCTACTGATAGTATGTATAATACTTTTCTACCACTAATCTTAAAAGAGATATGTAACCCTTACAGAATAACATAAGGAGATAGAATGTCACTCAAGCACCAAACAGCAAAGTGGAAGATAAAACACATTGGCATACTCAAAAAATTAGTTAGTAAAGTAGTTTAATAAAGACATATACAGAGAAGAGCTGGCTAAAAGCCTTGATACTTTTTTGAATTATCTTTTGCAAAATGTCCTGAAATCACTAATTCACCAAGCACAACTATCTTGATAGAGGAAGAAGGGAACCCAATATACTTACACCATTACAACATTTACAGAATGGTTATGATAGACGATTTATGTGGTAGAGCCATATTGCAGCTATATTAAGGTTATAGCACGAATAGGTTAGCTCGACTGGGGAAGGACTAACCCACTCTTAAAGAAATAAAAACGTAAAATAGCAGCTTAATGACACAGTGTCATTAAGCTGCTATGCATTTGTATGATGAGTGTAGAGGATCTTTTTCACTGGAAACAAGACATTCCCGCATTGTGCATTTTGATTCATAATTGAGAAGAGATGTTTATAGGCACAGCATGCACTACATTACACAATATTATAGTGTAGTGGTGGTGTAAGAATATCCAGTACTCGATGTCATCCTGTTGGTATTCATAAGATGCAACGGAAGGAAACAAATCATGGGCAGTAGTCTTCCTAATAACGATCAAAAATTATAAACTGCAGTTGTTAACCAGCTTGCCAAATATGGCAACTACGACAAATATCCCCCTACGAAGCAATCAAAGGGGGAGGTTTATATTCAGCAGTGGACTTTTATAGGCTGTAACAGTAATGATCACAGCATCCACTTGTATATGCTCATTCGTAACCTCTATGTTTGAAGTTGGCTGCATGTATCCCCGAACTGCAGTTGCCATTTACTACCAGGTGGATTCAGTCCAAAAAATAAAAAGAAAAGAAGTGACAAACAAGCTTACAAGCCTTTTAAATGTCGTTTGTCACTTCATAACTGAAGTGACAAACGACATTTAAAAAATGTAGTAACTGGGTAAGACGAAAAAAATAGCATTGCCAGATATCTTAATATTTTGACTTGGCATGAAGTATTGGATTACCAGGAACGATATTTAACAATTTTGTAATTTACTATTGTTTTAATGTTCTGTTACAGCCTATTAAAGTTCACTGCTGAAAATATGCCTCTGCCATATATTGCCTCATACGGGGATTATTTGCCATAGTTTGCAAGAGGTGTGATAAATGCAGTTTTTAACTTTTAGTCGTTTTTTATTATTAAAGACGCTGCTGTCCATCTCTGTCGCCCTCTGACGACACGTATGGGATTATATGGGCTAGTGGGCATTCTTACACCACTACATAGTGTTTCAATGTTATTTGATTATATTTTAGTTTGTATTAGTCTTATTATTTTTATACCATAATGGATCATTATCTGAAAATAAATAGTTTTTATTATTATAGGCCAGTCTTCGACTCCACCGAGTCAGTAATTCATTCTTAGGCCGATGTATATACGCTTTTACAACAAAATCCCAGAAAATATACAAAAATTTTTATCATACACAAAAAGTTCAAAAATGTTATTAAACTAAGTTTGTATCAAAAGGGTTATTATAATATTAAGCAATTTATGGATGATAATAACCCCTGGGAAGGGTGATCGCTACCAAGCTATTTCTAATTTGTCTTGTGTTGTTAATTGTAAACACGATTGTAAGCTATTATTTGAAAAAAAAAAAGTCCCGCTGGATTTCTTGCTGGTTCTTCCCAGGACAGAGGTTTTTTTTTTGCGAACCAGCGGTAAATTAAAAAAATTGACTTTCAATAAGTATTGTTTATAATCTACATTGAATAAAAAAGTTTCTGTTTCTTGTCTCTTACAATAGCCATGACATTAAATGAGACGATAACTTCCCCTAAAAATTAAATACAAAAAATAAAAATGTATTTACTCGTTCCTTCCATTGAAAATTAAATACATAATAAAGAAAACTATGTTCTTACCCTTTGTTGCCCTCCGTCCCTTTCGTGTCGGCGTACTGACTGGGGTATCGCGTTTAGCCTGTTTAGCTGGCGTTCGCTTTGTAGGAGTCGCTTTAGCTTTCGTTTTATCCGTTACCGCCGTCGCAGTCTGTGGAAATGATCAACGTTCAGTGTTGCTATATTTGGAGTTTGTAAATTTATTTTCTGACTTTTATTCTGACATTGTCAGCTCACTGTTTAAAATAAGGGACTCTCACTTTAACCCATTGTTGAAACAAATGAGATTATAGCTAATTTTGTTAAAAGTTAACTATTAACTGTATTGGGACTATTTTGATTTTAAAATTATATTAAGATGGCGTATTTAGAGGCAGAAATACAGTTTTTTAAGTTTATTTTTAAATTTTTCAATGATTTAAAAGTGTATTTCTACTCCTGAAACATTGATCGTACAGCAAGCGATCCACGCTTCACACATAATATTTATTATGCCATTTGCCATTTCAACTTCACATTTGAGATAAATAATATTTCCAAGGTATTTGCTTTTGTAGTAAAATCAGACCGACAAGAAAGATAAGCGAAGCACTGCTTACAATTCAAATGACGCCGGAACTAAGCAACAACCATGCTTAATGTAGGAACACATACTCACGGATATGCATCTAATATCATTTGCGACTAACTTGTCAAGGACTTGAGCGTGATTTTGGTGTCACTTGAAATCTAAGCAGTGCTTAGTCTATCTTTTTTGTTAGTCTAAGGATTAAAGAAGAAACTGAATAGTGTAATATGTTGTTAACATTATTATCTTGTAAAAGATATTTTTTGTGAATAAAGTTTTATACAAATATAACATTTTAACCAGACTTTCTTCTTTAATACAAGACGAATTCTCGACCATTTTAATTTCTTAAATATCCGCCAAAGTTTTGCATGCATCCATGCAAGGAAAATCAAAATTAAACAGCAAAACATAGAAGAAAATTTGGCCAATAAAGATAAAAATAAAAACTCATTGATTTCCAGCACAAAAAGCAAGCAATGATGATGGCGAAGTGAATGAATTTTAATCTAAACTCAACCTAATTATAACTTTTAATGAAGAAGCATAAATTGGACTTTTCTAATAGCTAAATATTGTCATAAGAACCAGAGGTAGTAGAAACAAATAGTTACAACTAAAGGATGTTCGGAAAGTCGATGCAAAGCCTTGGAGCCTAATAAATTTGATATTTAAAGCAAAAACCTTGTTTTTATCTTAGCTTAATCGACAAACACCAATGCGATGTATCCAAATCATTGACTAAATTGGACATGCTGATTAGAAATTTTTAGGTAAGTTACAGTAACTATTTTATTAACACATTAAAAAACCGTACTCCTGTGTCATGAAACGGATATTTCCCCTCACGATTCATAGTTGACCAAACTCTCGATTTGGATATTCCAAGATTTCGTGCTACCGCTCTGATGCTAGCTGTAGGATCATTTTCAAATGCCTGTAAAATAAGCTCCTCTTCGTGAACAGATCGACCTGATTTAGTTCCAGGTTCCGAGTGTTGAACCAGTCCAGTTTCACCAAAGCGTCGATATGTATTGTAGAAAACTTTGTCGTTCGGCACTCGACGATTAGGATAACGTTCTTGATACAATCGTCGTGCCAAAGAGCCATTTCCATCGGCTTTGCCGTACATGAAAATGATATCAGCATACTCTTTATTAGTGAAAGTACTCATTTTATCCACATAATTATGCAAAAAATGTCCATAAAAACACGTAGTCACAAGTGAAGAAGATCGACGTTAGGATAGATGGCGGAGCTTCAACTTAACACTGTCAACACAATTAAAAGCACGCACTTAGAAATAAATACGTCAAAGCGCATGAGAAGTCGTAGCTAAACTAAAGAAAAATTAAATGTTTTTATTAGAAATCATCACTCTACGCGCTAAGTGCGCTACCTGAGTCCGTAAAAAGGGCCTATTGTTAAGTGTCGGGTTTGCATACAACCCGTACGACTTAACTGTGCACCTGAAGCTGCGACGTCACTGTTTGCAATATTCATTTCTTTTTGTTTTGCCTTTCAGGTATGATTTGACTGAGAGCCTGTTTCGATATCAACGTAGAAAACTTTATACATTCGTACGAGCGACCTGTAGCTAAAACCTCAGAGTTGCAGACAATCTTTCATGAGAACTTATTGCTTCTCTCATCACAGTATTGCTTTTTTGTAATAGCGGTGTAACTAAAAACAGGAGGTTTAAGTAAGTTTCTTCATTCATAATCAATTAATTGTGCCAGTCTTTTGGGGAAAATTTCATATGTGAGAATGTATGCGAATTTTCTTATGTGAGAGTATGACTTTCTTTTAAGAAGCCAGGCTAGCGTAAGCGCTTCATCGTCTTCCATCACGAATGACGTGTTTTTCTTCTGAGTTTCGGCCGAGAACTGACGATCGACGCAGATATAGTAGATGTGTGTACGCACTACCGACGTTCGATAGACTGCGCAAATGAACTGTGCAATATGTAATGTGTAAACTGTGAAAATGAAATGAACTGTGGCTTAAGGCCCGCAGCCACTACATACGGAATGCTGTCGGTATCCCGAAATGGAACGAACTGGTCAGCCACAAACGGAATTCCGTTTTGGCCGCAAAATTTCGAACAGAAAACTACCGTAGCTTTGTGACGGGTCGTTGATTTTGTATGGGCTTGCTGCGTTCGATCCCGAATCGCAATTCCATAACAGGCCTTAAGTCGGACGGGTTTTAGGTAGGTATATTTATTTACGATACACCAATAGAAAGGGCGTGAGTTCTAGGCGTTTTAAAAATGTTTAAATGTGTAAGTCTACATTCATTTTTTTCTGAGCACTTAAATAGTTACTTTAACTTTCCCAAAATTCCTAACTGTTCAGCATGTCTAATTTAGTCAATAATGTGTACACAGTTGATGTTATTGGTATTTCTCGATTGAATGCTTGCCAATTGATGCATTAAGCCGAGATAAAAACAAGCCTTTATGTACTGATTGTAGCCGGTTTATACGTGTTCATTTCAAGTTTGCCGTCGTCGACCGTTATGGCATCACAGCTGACGGTACCGTAGACAAAAAAGTTATCATGTTTATCTATTATATCACATAAACATGACAATTTTTCGTCAAATTGAGCAAAACTAAGTAAGTAGTTTGTTGTCCTGTAGACAGAAATTGAGAGCAAACAAGTAGATAAAATTCATACTATAAAATAATTTATTTAGTAATGTGAAATAATAACAGTGAATAGAAACGTGTCCGATACAATTATAAAATGTTATAATTAAATTTTTATAGTTTTATTTTACATTTAAAATATTTTAAATACGTAAAACATTACGAATGCGCTGCTAACGGTACTAATAAGGCGACGCTAGAGGCGCGGAGTGAGGGGGAGGTAAAGGCATTCTTGGAGTGAACAAGTGGTAGTCACACTGGGGGTTTCACCTCGGAATGATAAATAGTAAGCTGTACACTTGGTATCATTCTTATGTCTTGCATCCTAAATGTTGTCCCTAATGTCTCATAAAATCTCCGCGTCTTTAGATATTTAGGATCAAACGTCACAAAAATTGTTGTTTTGAAAATATCTCGTTTCTTATGGTTCTTAATGCTTTTTGCATTTATTATTCAAAATTGTAGAGAATAAAATTCCTCATTTCGCCCCCGTGTCCGTCCATGACGAAGACCATGGGGAAAACGAACACTCCACTCATCCATCCTCCACCTTCCTGACTCCAGCGGCGGATTTGGTCTATAGCTCCGCTGCCAACCAAGATTCGGCTGCGGAGATTAGTAAGAGTGGCGCCTCGCAATACCAACACTCAACAATTTCAATATAGACCAATTGTGGAGACTTCATATATATTCTTTAATGTTTTATATACTTTATACTGCGTAGTTTTTACCGAAATTTATGGTTGACCTTGCAATAATGTGAATAGCTAAGCGCTGTGCGCTCTCCGGGCTCTATCTCAAAAATGGTTAAGTGTATAAAAAATGTTTGGGACGAAAGCATTAAGGCCATAGGAAAGGAAAAATTCGAAAAAAAAACGTTTGACCTTGAATATCTTATCACGAGATTTTATGAAATATTTGGGACAGTATTTAGAATGCCAAAATAAAGTTTTATACAAATTTACAGCTTATTAAATTTCATTCGGAGTTTGACCATCTCTTTGGGCTTAGGTGACTGAACTACTTATGAACGATTAAGTACCAAATTTTGGGTTATTTGCCAAAAATCATACATTTCACAATAACTAGATAAATTCTAAGACATTAAGCCACGGTAACCTGTTCAAAAATGTGCCCCAAAAGGTGACCTCCCCCCCTCTTCTCTTTAAGACTTTTGCATCGACCTTTCGAACATACTGTATTTATCAAAACGTAAAATAGTTATTATATCAAATAGTCTACATTTATGAATCTTTATTTAAATTTGATAATGATGGAAAGTATATTTGACTGCTGAGTTAAGAGTCCTAACTTTAGACACCAGTAAACTGGAAATAGTATTTTAGGCTGTCTAATTGGTCCAGTAGAATGGCCAAAATTAGAGACAATCACAAGTTATAAGTTTTTGGTATGTGTGATACAACTCATAGTTCCAATAAGGTCAAATTATTTTCTTCACAGCTGTAAGATTGTAATATATACACTTGGGACACTGTTGTATATCTTGCAAGGGAAACCAACTGATTTCAATTTCAAATTTTGAGATATCTTTATGCAGATAATAAATGAGGACAATACTATATTGGCTTTTTTTTTGCGGATGGAAAATCATCTAATGACGCCCTTCGCTCTGGGTGGAGCGTAAGGGAGTGTCAGACTTTTACTGACTAAAAACCATCCGTGTTCCTTCAGTGCCCTTACGTTCCGGAGCCGCGGTATCTCTTTCGAACAGCCCGCAGCCCCGGCAGGCGTCGGCCCTTGCGGGCCCCTTCACGCTGCTGACAGCTCTTTGAGGCGCGCGTGGAACAAAACGCGCCGTCGACACGGCCTGTCGTCGTTAGACGGACGGACGGCGAGCTACCCATTGCTCGCCGTCCACAGGCCCGCGCCTACGGTGGCCGGGGGCCACGACGTAGCCCCCGACGCCCGGGGCGTCTCCCGCGGCGAATACTATATTGGCTTAAGAATGCAAATCCAGAACCAGTAACATAATAGATGGCATCTAGCAGTAGAATCATATGAGGAATGATATGTTAGCATATGAAAATGGACCCAGCAAGATGACGCATGGGAAATTAAAAATATATACCTTGACCCAAAATAACTTTGGAGATTTTCTGGAACCGTGCTAATCAATTTTACAAAAAATTACTAAATAACTGCGCATGCATAATAACTCAAATAACAATATCTCCCACATACATCTCTCACATATATCATTCTTATGTCTAATTCAACAAACATCAATCTTCTAACTAGTTCACTTTTTCATTCCATCATTCTTAAAAAGTTTCCATTTGGGTCCTGTATTCAGTATAAGACAGCTTTTTTTTAAAAAAAAAACTAACCTCTCTACATAGTATAAAAGAGAAGGGAAGCAGTATTTTACTTTATTGTTTTTTAGAAAACTTAGTTATTTACAATCAATTGTTTTTATACCAAATGTAAAAATTAACCATTACTAAGTTTTAACATGTAGATAAGGAAATGAATGGGTAGAGTCCCATGCTAAGAGAGTTTACGATAAAACCTTGCAACAACTATCTTTTAACTTAACCTAGCATAATAAAGACTTACGTATCCTCGTAACATTTAAGAAACCCAGTCGCCAAAATTCGCTTAATACAGTTGTACTATTAAATAATATATACGTTTCGGTGCTATCAGTCATTGAATTAAAAATAATATCCTTTCCAATTTATGACCCAAACGAAAACATTGCCGTCCCGCTCGCACGCATGCTGTGACGAGTGGGAGGGAGACATCCACACACCTTACTCTCAGACACGAATGTAAAATGGCTGATGATTGCTGATACGTACATTTCTATATATCCGTTGTACTATGCCTACCTTGCTTGTGGCCGCCACTACGGGCGAACTACCTGGCGATTTCCTCTTATTGTTATTTTGCTTCGCTGGACTCGATTTGGATTTGGGCGAGCCTTTCGGACTGCGTTTCGGAGTCGTTCGCGCTTTTTTGATCGGTGTTTCCGCTTCCTGTAACAAGTATGGTTATTGAAGCGCATTCTGGCTACAGGCCGCTGTATCTAACCAGGGGTTCCCAAACTTTTTCGGATCGTGGCGCCCTTACAGGTTTAGTATTCTATCTCGGTGCCCTAGCTAAATAGGATACAAAGATATTAAATAAGCACAAAAAATAATATATTCCACAATGTGAAGCTTATTCTTTATACATATTTATATTGTCACACAAGTTCACAATACGTTTATTATTTAAGAGATGTAGCAAATGAAATACAACGGCAACTTAGTCAATGTTTTTTTTTTTCAAAGCATGTGATAACTTTACATTGATCTCTGAAAATTATTTTCTATTTATTACAGCTACAGCTGAAAATCCGGCGAACACTTAGCTCCTGAGCCGTGTTAGTTCAGGGGTTAAGCGCTCTCTGTAAATTTCACAGTACGCGAGCAAACCGGATTCGATATCTGCCGGCACCAAGGAAATTATTAATTGCAATTTTAAGTGCTGATTTACCACATACTTTGCGGTGAAGGAAAACATCGTCAGTAAGGCTGCGTCTGAGAAATAAGAAAAACATATTACATATTTCGTAGGCCAACACGCAATGGGGCAGCGAGGCGAACTTCCTTGCCCTAAACCCTCTCAGAGATGAGAGGAGGTCTATGCCCATCAGTAGGACATATATATGTTGTAAGTTAACTTTAACCTACAAATTTAGTTTTCGAAAATGATAAACAGGAGCCCCTCACGACGCCCCTATTTACTCTCTACGGCGCACCAAGGCGCCGCGACGCACACTTTGGGAACCCCTGATACCCCCTGATGAACCCCTATAATAATATACAAAACGTAACTAAAACCCTGTTGATTCCTTTATGTGTGTTATCGAAAGTGTTATCGAAAAAACCACGCCAAAGTCGATCAAAGATCAAAGTCAGTCAACTGTTTTCTTTGACTATCGCGGTGTTGTGCACTCGTAATTCTTGCCGGGAGGTCAAACAGTAAATAAAGAATATTATTTGAGCGTTATGCGACGTTTTAGCGAGCAAATCAGACGAAAGACCCGTTTTGTGGAAAGAAAATTCTTGGATTTTGCACCACGATAATGCGCCTTCGTACAAGGCCATCATTGTAAACGAATTTCTGACTAAAAACTCAACAAATGCCATCGAGCAACCACCTTATTCACTAGATATGGCTCCAGCTGACTTTCTTTCTTTTTGCTAAACTCAAATTCTACCTACTACTTCGGGGCACACATTTTCGTTCGGTAGAAGACATAAAGGAGATTTCTTATATTTACGCGAACACTACACATTTAAATAATACTAATTTAAAGATATTAGTTAAAGAACATATAGCTGATATGAAGAATCGACGCTCTGGGAAGTCTGCAGTCTGTGAACACGTACAGGATCGCCCCCGTCACTACCCTACCCTACCCGGTCTATCACATTTGATAGACCACAAATACTCACTAAAGAACACCAATTCCTCCACAGGATGATTTTTTTATAGGATAGGGTGACAAACGAGCAGACAATCCACCTGATGGTAAGTGGTTGCTGTGGCCTATAGACAATCTACATCTATCCTCGATTACGTACCAAAATGCAGACGCGTTGTCACCCGTGAGGACTAAGATGCAATGTTTCCTTTCCAGTAAAAGGGTCTTCGGTTCACTCCAATCACCATACGAAACACAGCAGCATTAAGCTACTATTTGACGCTGATATTCTTTGAGAGCGTGGTCCTTCCCCGGTCGAGCCGACCCATTCGTGCTACAACTATACTACTAATATAACTGCAGCATGGCTCTACCACGTATTAAAATTCGCGATTCGGGAGGCTATTGAAATCAAAAAACATCCTAATTTTAATAGAGAAGATGGCTGGGTGCTACTATCTGCTTGGGATCCTATAATTAATAAAATTAAATCCCAACCTAAGCATACAACTGCAGGACTTCAAGATACTATAAGTTTCTACTGCGTAGATCGAAACAAAAATTAATAATTTTAATCCCTGGTAACTGCGGTTAACTATGACTTTTGGACGTTGAACATCTCAGTCACCCCCGTGACCGATGGGTGCTGTAAAGTGCTCGAAACGTCGGGTATATAAAAAAGTTAATATACGCGATAAAATCCGTAAAAACTAGTAGTAAAAGTAAAACATTATTTAAAAAAAGACAAAGAATAATTCGCAGTAAGAACTGAACTCAATTCCGGAAAAAGGATTATTAGATTATTCATTGCAGAAAGTGTATCGTTTCTGAAGGAGCATACTTTGAAGATGATAAATTAAACTTGAATAACTAACATTTTGTGTATTATTAATCTTTTTCCGGTACTTTCTTGACAGAGTAGTATTTCTTTTCGAACTCAAGCTACGAGTGTATTCGCTTGACAGTTTTTACGACCGATTATGAAGCACATCACTAGTAATTAAAAATAAATGACTGTAGTATGTAACTGCGCACACAAGTAAAATAAACATTTAATAATTTTATCAGTAAAAAAATTACATATAGTGAAATTTTTTAAGTTAATGTTAATCTAATGGTCATAACAAAATAAAAAACTTAATAAAAGATATAGTACTCATAGTTAATAATTTTGTCGTATGTTGCAAACGCACGCAAGTAACGTTCTAGTGACCTGGCAACCGCACCATGCAACAACACAAAGATTATAAACAGGTATCACAACAAAAACTAGTCAGTTGCGGACAAAACAAAACAATCACGGGGGTGCCGTCTGGTCTGGTAGCTGGCACGGTAAATATGCCATGCAGTTGAATTTTCATTTATGAGAGTTACTGTTTTTAGGCAAATACGAATTAAAGTTATATACTTGTCTGAAATAGACATCTAATCACATTGAACGAGTGCGCACATAAATAATGACAGCGTTTTCACAATAAACAAAATCAGTGACTGATAATCGAAAACAAAATTCGCTGTATAGTCTAGTAACTTGTCTTCTCGACCGATCATAGTCAACTAAAGGAATACGGGACTAAATGACCGTAACTTAGTTGCACAATGTATTAAGGCCGCAGCGCTCATCTTGTGGATATAGTCAGGAAGTTAGCGGTGTGTCAGTCACATGCTTTAAGAAGCACGTAACGCCGTTGATCCTGTATCTGATCTTTCTCCGATGGTGTCGGAGTCCCATCTGACTGAGAGTGAGAATAGAGAATGCACCTGTGCTTGTGTACACACACACTCGTACACTATAATATATAAACGTGTGGGTAATCTCCGTTGAGTCTGGCGTCTGGATATACAGGGATGTCCCAGAACCATTCTTGGACATGTTGTATATGACAATAATGGCCCACATTCATTAATTTTCATGCAAATGTTAAAGAATCGGAGATTATCTACATATATACTGACCGATTTGTTTGAAATTTGGCATATATACTCCATTCTCTAAAACCAGTGCGTGTTGCCAGTGATGACTTATGGATCTGAGACGTAGTCCTTCACTGCTGGCCATATGAGGACGCTCAAGGTCGCTCAGCGAGCTATGGAGAGGCCTATGCTCGGAGTTTCTCTGCGTGATACTCAGAAATGAGGATATCCGCAGTAAAACCAGAGTGACAGACATAGCCCAACAGATTAGTAAGCTGAAATGGCAATGGGCCGGACATATAGCTCAAAGAACCGATAACTAATGGGGTAGAAAGGTTCTCGAGTGGCAGCCTCGTACCGGTAGGCATAGTGTAGGGCGACCTCCCACTAGATGGAGTAACGACCTGGTAAGAAATGCAGGAAATCGATGGATGCAGGTGGCTAAGGACCATGCTTTGTGGCATTACTTGGGGGAGGCCTATGTTCAGCAGTGGACTTGTAAAGGGCTGTAATGAATGAATGAATGAACTCCGTTCTCTATGTAGACACCGACTATGTAAGGATTTTGGAAAATTCAACCCATGAGGAAGTGAAATAGCATGTCACAGCTAGTTATAAATATGACAATAATGAGCACTGACACACTTTCGATATTTTTAATGTAAAATGTTATTAAATAGGTTTACCTTGCGTGTAAGATTAGTCATGATGTGTGTTCGATTGCTTACCGCAGTCTCACTGTCGTCGTCGGGCTTCTCGCGCGGCGAAGACTTGGAGCTGTTCCGCTTTCTGGACTTCTTCTCCAGCTGCGATTCGTCTGTGTACAGTGATAGGTCCACTGCAACGTTAACTACCGTCAAACAATCATTCAAACAACATTTAGTTGGACAAACTGAATGTTGTTTTGTAGAATTTCAATATCGGTATTAAATACTTGCCATCTCTCATAATATATATAATATATTATGAGAGATGGCAAGTATTTTGAGCTCTCGGCAATTTTGATTAAGCTGGTTTGCGCAGTATCATTTCTAAGAGGATATCTGAGCGGCAAGATTTTGAATAATGACTACAGTCAACCAAATCTAAGAAATACATTTTGACAGCTGTCAGACTTATTGCACCAAGCATGCCTACCCAAAAATGGGAACGTACAATATTCGATTCTTAAAAAAAATCGATTATTTAGAGTTGGTAAGCATTTACAGTCTGAATGAATTTTAATCATCCAAACACTACAGTAAGGTGCATAGCGACATATCATTGAAACGACGTCAAGTAAAAAAGTTGATACTGGTTATTTTTTTAATATTTTGCTTTGTTTGAAAGATCCAAATAGCTTTTTTTTTCTCGTGGGGGGGAAGTGAGAGATACAAGTGTCGTGCCTTTTTTGCTTAAAATTTATTGTTTTATTAAGTGTTGTTGAGTTACTATAGTGAATTTTTCTGTCTTGGTGGAGGTTTTGGTATCTGTAAATTAGTAAGTGTTTGTAGTTGTGCCGTTTTTATGTGATTTTTTGTTGTAGTAATATAATGGAGGACGGGCCTCCCGGTCCCGGAGGGGGTCGCAATGATTCCTTTTCCTTGCCCATTAGCATTGATAATGTAGAACTAATTGACCGTAAACGTGCCCGGGTGGGTGGCGAGTCTGCCCATCCACAAGAGGTAGTTATTGCTGATCCAAAGCAACGGTTTCCTTCGGTACGGTCCTCATATACCCATCCTGATTTTATTGGTGGAGGGGTTGGGTACTCTCAGGATGATGCCGCTCCTTTTCTAGTTCGCGTGGGTGGAATCTCAAATGATCAGCTGTCTGGAGTGGCTCTTGAACCGGTTAAATTTGGTCACTTTCTGTATCATAGCGGTGTTGAAAATGTAGTCCATGATGGAGTCGGGAGGGTTGGGCGAAATGGAATATCAGTGGAGTTTGAAACGGCTGCAGATGCGGGCGCCTTTATCGATCACCCAGCTCTCCAAATTTCCGGGTATGAAGCAACCATCCCCTCATATAGTGTCGCTCGTGTGGGGCTGGTTGGACGGGTTCCCATAGAGTGGACACTGGAAGAATTGATAGCAGCTATAGAAATTCCCTCTGGCTGCGGTTCTATGGTTAAAGCGCGGCGACTTAGTGGACGATCAGTTGGTGACAGCAGTGGCGTTTCATGGGTTCCGGCTCGGACGGTTGTTCTAACTTTTTCTGGACAAAGACTTCCTCCCCATATTTACTGTTTTTGCACTTCAATGCCAGTGGAAAAATATATTTTGCCACTAATTCAGTGTCGTGGGTGTTGTAGATTTGGCCATGTTGCTTCCCGGTGCCGATCATCTCCTCGCTGCTTTGTGTGTGCGCGGAGTCATGAGGGTTTGGCTTGTTCTCGACAGGCTCCTACTTGTCTGTTCTGCTCGGGTCCCCACACCGCGGGGGACCCTGCTTGTCCTGAGCATCTGGGGCAGGAATCTGTTAGACTTGTTATGTCACAAGAAAGTGTCTCATATTTGGAAGCTTCGGCTAGATTCCCTCAGACAGGGGGATCCTTTGCTGATACAACAAGAATCCGGCCTCGTGATTGTTCTCAACAGACCCCTTATACCATAACTGACGGTCTTTCAACCCCTTCGGCTCAGCTCTCACAAACTGCATCATACGGGGAAGCAATTTTTATCCCTCAACGTACCTATAGCCAATCATTGGATTCTGGATATGATATGGCAGCCCATCAGGCAATTGTTGAGAGTCCTAATTCTTCCCTTCCTAATGGGTGTGTGCTCTGCTGGGAGGTGGCAGCAACTCCTCTAGTAATGGTGGTTTCTGCGAGCTTGTGATATCAATTCTAATTGACATGATCTCCCGTTTTAGTGACGCGGAACTTCCTCTCAGCTTGCACCAAAGGCTTGCTCAGCTTTCCTCCTTAGCCCGTAACATTCGCGGTCCCGCCAGTTCTTCGGTGGAGTTGTCGGAGCATTAGAAATAGAAAAGATGAGCTCATTTGCCTCATTAATAAGTTTCATCCCTTCGTTCTTGCCATCCAGGAGGCATGGCTTGGACCTGAGTCTCATTTTAGGGTTTCAGGCTGTGCGTGCCTCCGGGATGATGGGAGTGATGGTCGTGCTGGCGCCTCTATTTTAATTTCAAGAACGGTTGCATTTTCACAGGTTCCTCTCCCTTCTCATGGTCCGGCGGTTAATGCTGTTGCTGTTGGGGCCCTTGATGTCTCTGTTCTCTCTGTTTACATTCCTGGTCCTGATGCAAATGTTTTAACAGAGCTTGCAACACTTATTTCTTCTCTGTCGCCTCCTATGGTTGTTTTGGGAGATTTTAATATGCATCATACTGTTTGGGGCTCCCATCTGTGTGATTCACTGGCTCCCTCATTTTTAGATCTTATTGATGGTTTTGATCTCTGTATTCTGAATGACGGGTCTCCTACCCGTCGAGTGTCCCCATTACAGGATGTTGGAGGTGCCGTTGACCTGACTCTCTGCTCCCCAGATATTGCTTCCCTTCTTTTGTGGCAAATATTGCCTTCTGGCTATGGCAGTGACCATTTTCCTGTATTCGTCACTCCTCCTGCTTCACCTAGAATAAGTTTTGCATTTTGCCCAAGACTAAAGTGTAATCTATCCAAGGCTGATTGGCGATTGTATTCTACAGTTTTGGAACAAGAGGTTTCAAATCTTCCCCCAATTGACAATGATAATGTTGCTCCTGTATATATGGAGTTCGGAAATGCAATTATTTCTGCTGCTAATAAGTCAATCCCCTTGGAAAAGCCTTTCAAAAATAAGTATCCTTCCCCTCCTTGGTGGGACCGGGATTATTCGGCAGCTTGTAGGAGAAGAAAAGAGGCTGAATTAGTATACTCCCGTTCTATGACTGCAGAGAATTATATCTCCTATAAAGGAATTGCTGCAGAAACCTTAAAGTTACTGTCAGACAGGGGGCGAACTGGTTGGTTTAAATTCTGTGAGTCGCTGTCGCCTGGGACTCCCCCATCTTTGGTCTGGGGAAATGTTGGAGGATGTCGCTGTGCGGTTTCTAGTGAAAATATAATTTCTGGTGATCCTTCCCTGTGGATGGATGGATTCTCTAATGAACTTGCGCCACGGGCAGTCCCATCTTATGATGAATGCCCAGTTTTTAATTCTGCTTTTTTAAAAACAAATGATAAATTTGATTCCCCCTTTTCTTCTCAAGAATTGTTTACTGTACTCAATGGCCTTAAAGACTCCTCACCAGGTATTGATGGGATTCCTTATTCATTTATAATTAATAGTAGTGAGAACACTAAAACTGTCTTACTATCCATTTTAAATTTTATTTATATTACTGGTAATCCTCCTGCTGAATGGAAAACCCAAATTATTTTGCCCATTCTCAAACCAGGTAAGTCTAGCAATGACCCTTCCAGTTACCGACCTATTGCCCTTTCTTGTACTTTGGCAAAAATCTTGGAACATTTAATAAAAAATCGCTTGGAGTGGTTTTTGGAAAGGAATAATCTCTTACCTAAAAGCCAATTCGGTTTCCGAAAAGGTTTAAGTACCATGGATAGCCTAAGTACTTTGGTCACAGATATTCATATTGCTTTCTCAAAACATGAATTTCTCATAGGAGTTTTCTTGGATATTTCTTCTGCATATGATAATGTGCTACTTCCTGTGCTCAGGCAGAAAATGCTTAATCTGAGCATTCCAGTGAGGATAGTCAATTACGTCTCTAACTTTCTCTCTTCTAGATCAATATCTATAAATGTTAAAAATCTCCTGCTTCCCCCAAAAACTATATGGAAAGGACTTCCACAAGGCTCAGTTCTTAGTCCTCTCCTTTATTCTATATATACTCACGATTTAGAACTTTCAGTAAATTCTTTTTGTAATGTTCTTCAATATGCAGACGATTTAGCTCTATACATCTCCTCAAACAACTTCACAGTGGCATGTTCCCGTCTAAACTCATCCATGGATTATTTACAAGAATGGTTAACTAATCATGGCCTCTCTTTATCTGTGGCCAAGAGTAGTGTGGTGATCTTTTCCCGCCAAAGGCGAATTCCCGATATATCCATTGTATATGATAAGCAACCTTTTCCAGTTAGAGGCAATGTTAAATTTTTGGGAGTTATCCTTGATTCGAAATTGGCCTTTGGTCCATACATTGAATATATAACACAAAAATGCGAAAAAAACATAACTATTCTTCGGTCTTTGTCAGGTGTTTGGTGGGGGTCCCATCCTTTTTCTCAGAAATTACTGTACAATGCTTTAATACGAAGCCACCTTGACTATGGGTGTTTTCTATTGGAGCCTTGCAATAAATCATCCCTAAAAATAATGGACAAAATTCAATCGAAATGCCTTCGCATTATTACAGGGGCAATGAAATCCTCACCAATAAATGTTCTTCAGGTTGAGTGCGTAGATCCTCCTTTAAGATTAAGAAGGCAATACCTTTCAGACAGATTCTTATTTAAGATATGCCAGCTTTCAGATCATCCCCTAATTCCTAAATTGCACCTTCTTTCAGAGTATATCTCATCTGACCGATACTGGACCCATAAGGACTCTCCCTGCTTGTTTAAAAGTTTTGTAATTTTTCTTCAGCTTCCTTACCCAATCTTTCAATGTAAAATAAATCCACTCTTTGATGTTCCTTACGAGGCTATTGTTTTCCAACCCGACATTCATCTAGATCTAGGTATAGAAAAGGATTCTCCAATGGCAAATTTGAAATTAAAAGAAATTATAGAAAACACCTTCAAAGATTGGCTTGTCATGTACACAGACGCTTCAAGACAGTCTGATGAAGACTATACTGGAGCTGCTGTTTGGATTCCTAAGTTCAAAATCATTCTTAACTTTAAATGCCCCTCACTATCCTCCACTTTTACTGGTGAAGCAACTGCAATCAGTGAAGCTTTGTTATATGTAGAGTCACATAATCTTAATAAAACAGTTATTTTCACAGATTCAAAAAGTTGTTTGTTAGCTATTTTGTCCAATCAATTCCATAACAAACATAAATTTCCACTAATTCTTAAAATAAAAAATACCCTATTCAGATGCCATCTTAAAGGAATCCATGTTTCAGTGGCCTGGATTCCAGGCCACAGTGGTATCCATGGTAACGAAACAGCTGATGTACTCGCTAAAAATGCAATTGCTAATGGCATTCTACAAAATTTAATTTACTCATATGACCTAATTTTGCTAGCTAAAAGGAAACTGAATGAAAATTGGAATAAATTATGGGAAGTTTCCAAAAATGTTAAAGGTAAGCACTATGCTGCCATCCAAGAGGTTATTCCTCCCAAGCCTTGGTTCTTTAAATTTAACAAAGCAAATAAACATGCAACTTCAATCATTTGTAGATTAAGAATTGGACACGCCTGTACACATGCACATCTGGCAAAAATCAGAGTAAGGGATAGCTCATTGTGTGAATGTGGCTTAGATGAAGGTTCCACAAACCATATTTTTTTCAACTGTCCCAAATTACCCTCCTCCCTTTATGATTACCTTCCTCCTTATATTCCTAGACCTATAGATTTTAATTCTCTTTTAACATATACCAGTACTCCTTTTGTGTATATTTTATGTGATTTTATTAATACTAATAATATGAAACTTTAAATCCTTGTCACTTTTAACATACGGGTAAGAGTCTAACACCTGTGTTTGTCATATTTGTTCTAGGTAACTCAACAAATAGATTTGTCAAAATTCTCGGAGGAAAACTGAATCCTTGTATTATCACAGACTCTTATTTTAATTAAACTCATAAGCCTTCATTTTCTACTCTATACGTCATTGGCGAATTTAATCAAACCGCCACAAAAAAAAGAAGAAGAAGATCCAAATATAAATTAATGATAAAAAACTATACACGTTTTAATGAAATATAGATAACTTCGTAGACTATTAAAAGGTTATTTTAAATCGTTTATGTATGTTTGTGCAAAGTTACTGCGGAATGATTAATGTGAAACGTCAAAAGGTATTTCTTAGATTTGGTTGATTATAATAGATTTTAACAGATCAATTGCTGTTGTGCTGTGCCTGAACTCCTGACTTAAAATCTGTTCGGCGAGATCTGATATGATAGAAATGTACTATCGCCTAAATATCGCAATCTGTGTGAAGGGTGTCGCTTATCGTCGCAAGCACAGAGTTTTGTAGTAGGAGACAGCTGTTGTCAAGCAGGTGAGCCAACGCGGCGGCTTTCTCATTATCTATTAGCAAACAATAAGCGGGCCGCAATTTGTAATGAGTTTACGAACCCTGCTCTTTTGACTAATAAATGACTTTAGACAACCGAGATAGACACTACACTTAGGACTGATTATACGAAAAATTAGCAAAATTATCACCATTTCCCTGTTTTTTACTCCGAAAGTGGACCAATTTAAATTTTTTTTTCAAGGATATGTTTGTTAAATTTGATTGCTGGATGTCAGATAACAGTTGATATATTTAAACTTTTTTTAGTAATTTTAGCAGGTTCCTAGTTTTCTAATTAATAAAAAACAAAACATAGGAACATGTCAGTGGTATATAATGCATAATCTATATTTACCAATGCCATGTTTCTATGTTCTATATTATAGATTGTATTGTAAAAAAAAATTTTGCTTTTTTGTCTATATCCAGGGACAAAACACAGTAATATGTTTGTAGCAACTAAATGCTGCTTGGATATCCTCTTAAGAAAAGGGGGAAAGATTCTCCAAACCAACAAATGGCCTTACAATTCATAAACAAAATATATTAAGAAATTATAAAAATATTTAACTTTGCTGTTTGATAAATCATACAAAATGGAATAAAAGTGAAGTTTTCAAACAAAGTATTTTCCAATTGCATTACAGACTTAGTGATAAGAGGGAATATGAGTACATACGACCATCAGGGTGCTCCTCGGTGAGCTCGAGGTTATTGGAGTCCCCGCTCTGCTCGGCTTTGATAGCTCGCTCCAAGATCGACTTGGCTCGTGCTTCCTCAGCTGGCCGGAGAAGCTATATAGAACAAGTAACACAAATTAATACGTCATTTTTATAAAAGATAGGGTGATATAGACTAAAACTTCTGTTATCTTTTTTATACTTGACAATCTCCAATTATCTTGAGAATACTTAACATGGGGGATGAATCGCTCGCGTCCGTAGGCTTCGACCACCTAACCTTAGGCCCACCCTACACGTGTCCCCCGGGTGGTGCTAAACGAGCGACAAAGCCGAAAAAACAGACTCGGCTCCTCGCCGTATGGTAGCGGCGTAAAATCTACCACCACCCCTTGTTCGCACCATGACTCAGAAAATAAAAGAAATGGCCCCGAATTCCCGGCGCCCCTTAAATGGGGCAGGGGTGCGAAGAATCTCCGGGAGAAAAACCGGCGACGAGGTTTGCCACCCGTCACGTTCTGATTCCCGGAGGGGCGAAAAGTGGATTGCGGAAACCCGTCTGGCTACGCTGAATGTATGTGGAGGAATGAATGATAAGATGGATGAAGTATGCGAAATGATGAATGACAGAGGAATAGATGTGTTATGTGTGAATGAGACGAAACGAAAGGGAAGGGATGCCACTGCACATAGCACATATACCGCGTATTGGTCTGGTGTAGGCGAGACCGAACGGGCATGCCAGGGAGTCGGTTTCATCTTTTCAGAAAGAATGGGTCAATGTGTGAAAGAGTATGAATGTGTAAGCCCGAGACTACTATGGATACGAATGAAAGTGGGCTTAAAGAAGCTGTTCCTGCTAGGGGTGTACGCCCCAGACATGTCTAAGCCCACTTACATCCGAGAGCAGTTTTGGGACATGGTAAGGATGGTGTTGACAAAATGTAAGGAAAATGAAAATATTATTATGATAGGAGACTTTAATGGAAGGGTTGGGGTGAAGAGGTCTGGTTATGAAAGGATATTGGGAACGTTTGGTGATGAAAGTATAAATGAGAATGGTGAAGACCTCCACACCTATGTGCGGAAAAGAATCTTTTTGTGACGAATACTTTTTTTCGTCATAAGAAGATTCACATGTGTACATGGGAAAGAGGTGATGATAGAAGCATGATAGATTTCGTAATTGTGGATGAAAGAATGAGGAGCGCAGTCGTAGATACAAGGGTTTACCGGGGGTCCAACGTAGGGACGGATCATTACTTGGTCTTATGTCGAATTAATGGTCTTTTCAAGCGTTGGCGGCATCGGACATCTGTGTCTACCACTGCGTTACAGCGTATAAGAATAGAGAAGTTACAAGATGAAGATGTGAAAGAGAAGTATAAATGTAGACTGAGAGAAAATATTAGATGTTTGAATGAGTTGTGTATGAATGATTTAGACTTGAATACTGTGTGGGACAATATTAAGAAAGTTTTGGTGGATACCGCCACCGAAGTATGTGGTGTAAGTAAGAGAACAAATGAAAGGAATAGTAATACGTTGTGGTGGGATGATGAGGTACGGGTGGAAGTTGAATCAAAGAAGAAAGCATGGTTAGATTTACTAGCAACCAAAGCTGGTAATTCTTCTGGTATGTATGATGAGATTGAAAGAAAAAAGGCAGAATTTAGACGTCTAAATAAGAGAGCGAAAAAAGTTGTCGAAAGGAAAAAGAAAGAAAGAACGGATAAGAATGACAGAAGGATATCTGATAATTTCCAGGCTAACATAAAAATGTTCTGGAAACTCGTTAGAACTGCCAGGGGAAATACAAAACAGCCTATAATGCTATAAGAGACGAGAATGGATGTATTCTAAATGATGAAGTTTCGAATTTAAACAGATGGAAGGAATACTTTGAAAGCGTGTTTATGAGTGAAGAGTCATCTGAATTGAATGAACTAGAAATTCCGAAAGAAGTGGAAAGGGGTATGGAGATAAGTGTAGATGAAATAATGAAAGCAATGAAAAGCATGAAAGCAGGTAAGGCAGCTGGATATGATAGAGTATCACTCGAGATGCTGAGGGCTGAAGAGGGAGTGGTGGCAGGCCTGCTGTACACCTTGTTTAATTTATGTTGGGAATTAAAACGGGTACCGGATGACTGGTGTAAAGCAGTTATAGTACCAATATATAAAGGAAAAGGGTCACAGCAGGACTGCAAAAACTACCGCGGTATCAGCTTGCTTAGTATTGTGGGTAAACTGTATGCTAAGGTGTTAATTGAAAGAGTTATGAAAGAAACTGATGGAAAAATTTGAGATGTACAAGTGGGTTTTAGAAAGGGAATGGGGTGTACAGATCAAGTCTTTTCCATGCGCATGATTGCGGAGAAGTTTTTGGCCAAAAACCAGAAAGTTTTTTGTGCGTTCATGGACTTGGAAAAGGCTTATGACAGAGTGGACAGGAATGTGTTATGGCAAACACTGAACTCATATAGGTTGAGCGCTGGTTTGATACAGGCATTAAGGTCTCTTTATAGGGACTCTAGTGCTTGTGTCAGGATCAATGGAGTCTACTCGGACTGGTTTGGCATCCAAAAAGGTGTCAGACAAGGCTGTGTAGCTTCCCCTTGGCTGTTCAACCTATTTATGGACCGGTGTTTGCAAACTTTGAAAGATGAAGAATGTGGGTTAAGAATGGGCGAGTTAACCGTCAAATGCCTTCTGTATGCCGATGATCAAGTCATATTTGCGTCATCGGCGGCTGAGTTGCAAATGATGGTTACATTAACGAACTGGGAATTAAAAGAAAGGGGAATGAAAGTGAACGCATGTAAGACGAAAGTGATGGTTTTTGAAAGAGAAGAAAGAAAAACGGTATGTGAAATAAGAAGAGAAGGAGAGTTAATTGAGCAAGTGGATGAGTTTGTGTATTTGGGATGTGTATTTAGCAGGGATGGTAGATATGATAGGGATATAGAACGACGAGTAAATGCAGGGAATAGAGTGAATGGGGCACTGCACTCTATTATGAAGGACCAGAATGTGTCAAAACAGGCACGTATGGTAATTCATAATGCTGTGTTAGTCCCTACTTTAAAGCTGGTAATTCTTCTGGTATGTATGATGAGATTGAAAGAAAAAAGGCAGAATTTAGACGTCTAAATAAGAGAGCGAAAAAAAGTTGTCGAAAGGAAAAAGAAAGAAAGAACGGATAAGAATGACAGAAGGATATCTGATAATTTCCAGGCTAACATAAAAATGTTCTGGAAACTCGTTAGAACTGCCAGGGGAAATACAAAACAGCCTATAATGCTATAAGAGACGAGAATGGATGTATTCTAAATGATGAAGTTTCGAATTTAAACAGATGGAAGGAATACTTTGAAAGCGTGTTTATGAGTGAAGAGTCATCTGAATTGAATGAACTAGAAATTCCGAAAGAAGTGGAAAGGGGTATGGAGATAAGTGTAGATGAAATAATGAAAGCAATGAAAAGCATGAAAGCAGGTAAGGCAGCTGGATATGATAGAGTATCACTCGAGATGCTGAGGGCTGAAGAGGGAGTGGTGGCAGGCCTGCTGTACACCTTGTTTAATTTATGTTGGGAATTAAAACGGGTACCGGATGACTGGTGTAAAGCAGTTATAGTACCAATATATAAAGGAAAAGGGTCACAGCAGGACTGCAAAAACTACCGCGGTATCAGCTTGCTTAGTATTGTGGGTAAACTGTATGCTAAGGTGTTAATTGAAAGAGTTATGAAAGAAACTGATGGAAAAATTTGAGATGTACAAGTGGGTTTTAGAAAGGGAATGGGGTGTACAGATCAAGTCTTTTCCATGCGCATGATTGCGGAGAAGTTTTTCGCCAAAAACCAGAAAGTTTTTTGTGCGTTCATGGACTTGGAAAAGGCTTATGACAGAGTGGACAGGAATGTGTTATGGCAAACACTGAACTCATATAGGTTGAGCGCTGGTTTGATACAGGCATTAAGGTCTCTTTATAGGGACTCTAGTGCTTGTGTCAGGATCAATGGAGTCTACTCGGACTGGTTTGGCATCCAAAAAGGTGTCAGACAAGGCTGTGTAGCTTCCCCTTGGCTGTTCAACCTATTTATGGACCGGTGTTTGCAAACTTTGAAAGATGAAGAATGTGGGTTAAGAATGGGCGAGTTAACCGTCAAATGCCTTCTGTATGCCGATGATCAAGTCATATTTGCGTCATCGGCGGCTGAGTTGCAAATGATGGTTACATTAACGAACTGGGAATTAAAAGAAAGGGGAATGAAAGTGAACGCATGTAAGACGAAAGTGATGGTTTTTGAAAGAGAAGAAAGAAAAACGGTATGTGAAATAAGAAGAGAAGGAGAGTTAATTGAGCAAGTGGATGAGTTTGTGTACTTGGGATGTGTATTTAGCAGGGATGGTAGATATGATAGGGATATAGAACGACGAGTAAATGCAGGGAATAGAGTGAATGGGGCACTGCACTCTATTATGAAGGACCAGAATGTGTCAAAACAGGCACGTATGGTAATTCATAATGCTGTGTTAGTCCCTACTTTAACGTATGGTAGTGAAAACTGGGTGTGGCAGAAGAAGCACGAAAGTAGAATAAATGCTGTAGAAATGCGGTCTTTAAGGAATATGTTAGGGTTGAATCTGAATGACAGGGTGAGAAATTGCCTGATAAGAGATAAATGTGGTATGCAAGATGATGTTGTGACCAGGATTAAGAAAGGAATGCTTCGGTGGTTTGGTCACGTAGAAAGAATGAATGAGGAAAGAGTGACAAAGCAAATTTATATGGCAGATGTGAACGGCCGAGTCGGGAAGGGACGCCCTAGAAAAAAGTTTATCTATAGTATATATATATATATATATATATATATATATAGTATGTATATAATATATATTAGTATATAGTATATGTAATATTTATTATTTTATTACAAAAAAGGGGAAAAATGCAACTCAAGCCCCGAAAAGAATTTGTGACGTTTATCGACCTTATGCAGTCTCAGTAAGAGTAGCACGAAGTTGGTTCAAGCATTTTCAGTCCGGGAAATTTGATGACAAAGATGCAGCTCATTCTGGTCGCCCTCATATGGACAATATTGATGTCACTTTTGAAAAAGTGGCGCAAGATCAACATATTAGTAGTTACAACATAGCCAAGGAATTGAGGATTGACCAAAACACAGTTTTGACCCATTTGAAAAAGTTTGGCTATACAACAAAAAGCTCATTGAAAGAAACTTAATGAATTGTGTACTCATTTGCGATTCTCTATTGAAACGTAATGAAACTGAACCATTTTTGAAAAGATTAATCACTGGTGATGAAATGTGGATACAAGACAAGAACGTGCGAAAAAGATCATGGTCAAGCTTAACAAGCTCCACAGGCTGTAGCGAAACCCGGATTAACTCGCAATAAGGTGATACTGTGAGTATAGGAATATTGGAAGGGCATCGTTCATTATGAGCTTTTACCACCGCGCCAAGCAAAACCATCGATTCGGATCTCTACTGCCAACAATTAATGAGACTCAAGCAATAAGTTGAGAAAAAACGACCGGAATTGATAAACAGAAAAGGAGTGGTCTTTCATCATGATAATGCCAGACCACACATATCTTTTGTCACTCAGCAAAAATTGAGAGAGCTTGATGGAGAAGTGTTAATGCATCCACCATATAGTCCTGACTTTAGACCCCCAGATTTTCACCTGTTTTAGTATCTTCAGAATTGTTTGTGTAGTGTACTTAAAACTAACATCAAGAAAGGACTGTCAAAATTACTTGTTGCATGTTTTTGATCAAAAATCCCAAGATTTCTACATCAACGGGATTATGTCACTGCCTACAAGAGCAACAAGTAATTGAACAAAATGGCACATGTATATTACAATTAAATGTAATTAAACTTTGTATTTGTATATAAAATATGAAGAAACATTTTCCCCAACATTTTACATAGCTCAATTCGATGATCTGAAGTTTTGGATGTACATTATAAATTTAAGTACTTAAGGTACTATTATACATTTAAACTTGATATAGGCTTTAGAGTAAAGTGCGATAATATCAAAGATTTATGGTACATCTTATTACAAAAATTAGTTTGTATAAAATTAGTTTCAGATTCAAACTAGAGCCTGGTTTAATAAAGAAGTGTCGCGGAAAATATGCGAAATAAAATGTAAGTTTAGTATTTAAAAGAAAATGTCAAATCTTGCGACTGAGGTGCTGTGACTTCTTTCATGACAAAGGCTCTTCTTTAAATCCAATACTATCGATTTCGTACAACCAACAAATATTTATAATCTTTACATTTAATAATTTGTGATTAATTTCTCTTATAATGTTACAATTGAATTACATGATAATGGTATCTAATACAGGGACCATATTTCAAATCATGAGCCATATTTTTTTTTAAACAGGATACATTTCTCTGTTATATTTTATTTATGTAAAATATAAATTGCACATGAAAAAACACCAAGACACGTCATTGGAAGGTCATACTAATACCAGTTCTAATGCTTGAGAAAATTATTTACCTGTGCTCCTCCACCACCTGGGGCTCGCGTCAGAGACAAAGTTGTGAGCACACACTCCATATCTGAAAACAAACACAAAAGAATCATGTCCAGTCTTGACCTGAAAATTTTCTAACGTGTCTAGTGATGTAAAATATCTTACAAAATTGCACATTTTTTGCATATTTCGTATTGCATAATTGAATTTTCAAAGCCAGAAAAAAGTTACTATGCTTATCCTTCTCGGTAAAATATACCATGGAATATTAGAAAATATTTAAGCTATGGCTTTGTTCTAGCATGCTCTTAAATTTTGTAAATCTTTTGAATTATACATGCTAGTAATTGTTGTTTCTTGCAATAGTCTCTTCAGCTCTTGATTATACATATAATATACATATAATACATATAAAAAGGCAAAAGTACAACTAAAGACAAGTCATCATCATCATCATTACAGCCCTTCACAAGTCCACTGCTGAACATAGGCCTCCCCCAAGTAACACCACAAAGCACGGTCCTGAGCCACCTGCATCCATCGACTTCCTGCATGTCTTACTAGGTCGTCACTCCATCTAGTGGGGGGTCGCCCTACACTACGCCTACCGGTACGAGGCTGCCACTCGAGAACCTTTCTTCCCCATCGGTTATCGGTTCTTCGAGCTATATGGCCGACCCATTGCCACTTCAGCTTACTAATCCGTTGGGCTATGTCGGTCACTCTGGTTTTACTGCGGATATCCTCATTTCTGAGTCTATCACGCAGAGAAACTCCGAGCATGCTGGCCGTATAAGCTCAAGGTCGCTGAGCAAGCAAGGTCGCAAGGTCCTCAAACGGCCAGCAGTGAAGGACCACATCTCAGATCCGTAAGTTATCACTGGCAATATGCACTGGTTGTACAATGTAGTCTTCAGAGATTGAGGTATACCTGACGAGAAGATGTGTCGTCATTTCCCGAACGCTGCCCAGCCGAGTTGAATCCGTCGATTAACCTCTCGGTCGAAGTTGGACTTACCTAGTCGGACGATTTGTCCCAGGTAAACATACTCATCAACAAATTCGAGCATAGTGCTCCCAACAACTACCGGCATAGGTGTGACATGGACATTAAACATGATCTTTGTTTTGTCCATGTTCATCTTAAGACCTATCCGTTGAGAGGCACTATTGAGGTCATTGAGCATAGTGCTTAAGTCCTCCAGCGATTCTGCCATAAGGACTATATCGTCGGCAAATCGAAGGTGAGTGATGTACTCGCCATTGATGTTAATACCGTATCCTTTCCAGTCCAGTAGCTTGAAAACGTCTTCCAATGCAGCGGTGAAGAGTTTCGGGGATATAACGTCACCCTGTCTTACACCTCTCTGCAGTTGGATAGGTTTCGAGCTCTGGTTCTGTACTCGGATAGCCATCGTAGCCCTATTGTACAAACACTTCAGCACCTCGATATACCGACAGTCAACTTGGCACCGCTGAAGGGACTGTAGCACCGCCCAAATTTCGACGGAATCAAAGGCTTTCTCATAGTCCACATATACCAGGCAAAGTGGCAGATAGTACTCTTCAGTCTTCTGTACAATCTGCCGCAGGGTATGTATGTGGTCTAAGGTACTGAAACCTTTTCGGAAACCGGCTTGTTCGGGAGGCTGGAAGTCGTCGAGTCTGCGTGCGAGACAATTCGTAATGACTCTCGAAAACAGCACGTAGACGCGGCTCAGAAAAGAAATCGGTCTGTAGTTCTTCAGAGAACGTTGTCGCCTTTCTTAAAGAACAAGACCACCGCGCTTCTGCTCCACGCCTCCGGAGTAGTGCCACCATGGAGGACGAAATTGAAGAGCTTCTGAAGAACTTCAAGTACCGGTGTTCCACCCGCTTTCAGAAGCTCCGCTGTAATTCCATCCTCGCCCGGGGCCCTGCCGTTTTTAAGGTGTTGGAGAGCCATTCTGATCTCGCTCAGACTGACGTCCGGGATATCATCGGAATAGTGTCGGGTAAGACTTGCTCTTGGATCGTTACTCACACTTGCGTGTGGCTCCAACGATGATGTGTACAGCTGCCCATAGAACCTCTCAATCTCACTCAGAATCTCAGGTGTCCTGGAAACGATTGGCTCTTTCTGGCAGACAGATCTCTGGCAAAGACTTTGGAGCCCTGGTTCCGCTCGATCGCTGCTTTAATACAAGCAGTATTAAAGTTGCGTAAGACTCGCCGCATGCATTTGGAGATCTGTCTGTTCAGTTGCCTGTATGCTGTCAAATCTGTTGACGATTGCAGCCTCATCTCTCGTCTAACAGCCATGAGAGTAAGAGTGTGATTGGAGAGTTTTTGTGTTCTTCTGCGGCGGGTCTTGCAGAACTTAGCTCCGACCGCATGGACAGTTTCCATGAGCTTGTCATTCATATCGTCAAACTGCATTGCAATCTTCTAGACACTGAAAGCGGTTACGTAACTTGAGCTGAAAGGTTTCGGGATTCTGGATTAGAGCACGAGGGGGACGGAGCGTTGACTTCATTAGACGAGACCTCTCCAACTTAACATTTAGGTTCAGTGTGCCTCTAACCATTCGGTGGTCGCTGCCAGTTTTCACCACTGAACAGTTGGCGTCTGGTCGTCATAATGAAGTCAATCTCATTTTTTGTCGAACCGTCGGCCAGCTACTGGCCCCTTCGGTTCCGTTGCCCTACACCAAATTTCCCTACTTTCAGCTCACCGCTTTCTCTTGTGCCTAGTCTTGCGTTGAAGTCTCCCATCAACACCGTGTAGTGGGTTTTGGAGGAATGCATGGCTCTAGAAATAACCCCATACATTTCCTCCACCTCCTCATTGGGATGTGCCGAGGTTGGTGCGTAAACCTGTATGACCTTCAGCGAATACCGTTTGGTGATTCTGAGTATCAGGTACGCGACCCTCGTCGACACACTCCCAATCTTTACAACGTTGTTGACGAGAGACTTGTGGATGATAAATCCGACACCTCCTTGGGACAGATAGTCGTCCTCCCGGTGATAGAACAAGTTGCCGGACTCGAGGATTACCATGTCCTCACCCTCTCTTCGGACCTCGGATAATCCAATATGCCAGCGCAACTTGTCTACCTCTTCTTCCAGCTCCAGTATCTTCTCGTCAGTCCTCAGGGTTCGTGCGTTATATTTTGCCAGTCGAGTCGTCGTAGGTGGCAACCGAACCTCCACCAGAGATTCTTAGCACCCCCTGCCCCGCTGTTACCATGGTCACCACCGTAGCCAGAAATAGCGGGGCCACCGGGGACTGGAGGCCGTTTGTTTGCGTCCTTGTTCATGGGGGGATATTTGCCATAGTTGCCACGCTTGGCGAGCGGATTGGCAACCGCAGTTTTTTATTATATCACAGTTGTTATCAGGAAGGTGCTACTGCCCATCTCCTGCCTGTCTCCCTCTGTCGCCTCTTACGACACCCAGGGGAAGATATGGGGTAGTGGATATTCTCAACCGCCACTACACGGCACACACACGGTACAAAGACAAGTGGTAAAATTAAAAACGTACAACCAATTTCAATATAAATGAAATGAAAAAATCATAAATGTAGTCGAAGTCAATTAGACGCATTATTAAGGATAACTCAAAAACAACTGGTCAGATGTCAAATTCATATGAGACTGCATGAGAAGCCCCAGTTTTCAAATAAAAAAAAGAATAATCAAAATAAGTTCTAAAAGAAAAAAGTTCTGAGGTAGCTAGCACACATCAAAAAAATATAGTTGAATAGAGAACTTTCTCCTTTTATTTTTGAAGTCAGTTGAAAATGAACTATTAGAATTACCAGTGACATCGTAGAAGTCAGGCTTGTATGTTTCACCGGTTGGGTCGTTCTTATCCTGGGAGAGCCAGCGGATCTTGATCTTGCGTGTGGTGCGGTACACATTCTGTACGGTCTGGCACACGTAGAACCCGCCCTCTGCGTTGCGCACTGCTAAGTACTCGTTCCTGTTGGTAATATCAACCTCATCACTCTTGTCTTTGAGAAACAGTGAGTGTTTAGAATGATTTCTAATGTTTACGTGAACACTGCACATTTAATTAAAACTAGTTTTTACGGATTTTATCACGTCACGAGGAGGGCCTGAGGTGTTTGACATCACAACCACGGCTATATATTAAATTAATAAATATATATAATAAATATAAATATATATTAAATTAATCGCGTTTAGGCCATCTAGCATCTATTTTACGTAACACTGTGATCTTGATAGTCAAAGCAAACAATTTGTTTGATAAAATGACATATTAGAATGAAGTAGATGGCGCTATTACTTTACACGCATTCAATTTAAGATGCATTAGTGTTGCGTGGAGGGGCAACATAATGGCTTCACTTTTTATTAACACTACACATGATACTTATATTATCACAATCTTCTTTTGTACATGAGCTGAGTATTTGCATCTGCTAAGCTATTCTACCCAATAAACACTTTCACGCCGACATTGTTGAATGATCCGCTGTAAAAAGAAAGAAGAAGAAGAAGAACACTCGACATTGCTCCCCATCTAATGTGTACTGCAGACTATTTATGAAAATCAATTCTTAAGGAGTAAACTTCAAAAACTAGTTACAGCCGATATTATGCTCTATGTGCATGTTGAAGGACTTTACGTCTTTGAAATATTTCTTTTGCATTTCTCAAACATGCTGCTTCCTTAAAATGTTTTCCTTCACTACCTAGCACACATAAATCTTTTAAAGTCAAGGCTAGAATATTTTATTAAATTTTGACTTTTTCCAAATTTTCATAAATATCAAAAACATAAAATAATAGTGCTACTAGTCCTGTGTGGAGAACTTTTGTTAGAGTTTCATTCTTAAGGATCCAATAGAATCAAAGAGAGAAAAATAACAATTATGAGGAAAAAAGGTTCTCATGTGGTAGCCTCGTACCAGTAGGCGAAGTGTAGGACGCCCCCCACTAGATGGAGTGACGACCTTATAAGACATGCACGAAATCAATGGTGGCTGAGGACCATGCTTTGTGGCATTCCTTGGGGGAGGCGTATGTTCAGTAGTGTACTTGTGAAGGGCTGTAATGATGATGATGCATACAATAACAGAAAAAAAATATTTATCAGTCTTCAATGGGTACATGGGAGAGGAGTAACTATGTGATATTTTTTTATTGAAAGAAAACAGAAGTGACAAACTACACACAGAGCATTTAATGCAAAGTGGATGCTGTGACCTTTATACTCTTTACTTAAGCTTAGAAGGGCAGTTTTGGATACAAACAGATACAGACACTACACTTAGTTGACTTACTTGTAGAACACTATTAGCTTGTCATCATTGGGTTTGGTTGGGGTTGAGCGGCCGGCTGATGCAGAGAGCTTAGTCGCCATTGCAATCTCAGGTGTGGGTGACTGATAAAGTTGCACCTGAAATGAATATAAAAGGCAAATAAAATGAACCATATTTTCATTAATTCCTTTTAAGAACTAACACAATGGCTAAAACTGTAATTAAAAAAACCGGAATTTGTAAAATGGTTTACTGGAAAGGGAAAGGGGAAATTCAAATATTATACCCCAAGTTAGTTCCACAACTAAGACAAATCTAACACCCTAAAATAATATACAAAAATCCATCAAGCTGTTTAGTTTACAAACCTGCCAAAGATATTGACATACATTCAAAACATTACACTTCTGAGACAGTTGTGTAAAAATACCGTTTGCTTTTTTTCAGGGCCAATGATGAGTTTTCTGTATGAACATGTTTCAGTAGTTGTTTTCAAAGCATTGTAGAGCCAGGAATGTGTGCACAAACAAAGGCACTATCTTAACCTGACTTACCATTATCATTACAGCCTATTAAAGTTCACTGCTGAACAAAGGCCTCCCCCATAGCCTCATAGGAAGAATATTTGCCATAGTTACCGTGCTTGGCAAGTAGGATGCCAATTGTAGTTTTTTATTTCTAGACATTATTACAAAGATGCTGCTCATGATATAGTGTAGTGGTGGATATTTTCCAACACCACCACTACATGATCTTAATTATTATTTACCAATCTTAATTGGAAGGATTCAGTAAAACAAGGACAGTCACATTACACTTAAATCCCAAAAGTAAACTTAATTTTAACCAAATTTAGCTCTTGCTTCTAAAAATCTGTACCCATGTAGAGCAGTCAAGTGTACTCTTGACAAGAAACTTACACCATTCGAATTCAGTAGAAATTTTTAATGGGAATAATGACTTAGAAGAATTAAGAAGTACAGTTAACCTGCGGTAATCTGACTTGTTTTGCAAGGTGATGTTAGATTATCGAATTTGTTGGAATATAGGTACTGCCACAGCCCCCTGGTAATCCAGAACTTTTGAAAAAGAGTACCTTGTAACATGACAGATTTTATATCTAATATAAAATAAAAATATTATGTAATGCACAATTAATACCTAAACATTAAATAATATATAATAGTAACTTTTTATTAAATAATGAAAGCTCGCTAAGCCGCTACCATAGTCACATTTAAACTGAGACAGTACCTGTCAAGCTAGATCTGTGGTGACGAGAACTAATTACAACCTGTTTCTCCACATATACATGAAGGCCACCTTCCTCCAGATTCATAATGCGACTAAAAAGGAAAGTCCGACACACTGGCAATATGTAGATTTACACAAACAAATTAGAGCTACCTACTTTCTCTCTCATAACTCAAAAACTATAAAACTTACATTGTAATTTTACATGTCTAATAAATCCTTCCTCCCCTTGACCCCTTTAATACCTAGGATTATAAATTTACTGAATAATGAAGTGCCATTTTTATCACTTTCTACTGACCCATTCATCCAAAACATAGGACAAGATACAAAG
This sequence comes from Parnassius smintheus behrii, assembly GCA_036936625.1. Classification (NCBI taxonomy): domain Eukaryota; kingdom Metazoa; phylum Arthropoda; class Insecta; order Lepidoptera; family Papilionidae; genus Parnassius; species Parnassius smintheus. The sequence continues at coordinate 6,956,489 of JAUPFT010000015.1, read as the reverse complement.
GAAGATAGTAAAATCTGAAAAGTAGCAATTATTGATTTGTGTTGCAAAATTTACTAGTGCAATAAGCTATTAGTGGCCTAAGGTCCAGAGAATTGAAACTAGCAACAGCAATAACTTTGTTAGCATTTAATTCTCACAGTTTGAATTTGAAAAACATGCAGTGAAGCACAAACACCTCTTTTATCAGTGAAGCATGTGGAGTTTGTGGGGTTGTCGCCCTGAAATATGTTTGTATTGAACTTGGCCCCTTTTTAATTTTTATATTTTTTGTGGGATCAAAACCAATGATCAGGTTTTTCTAAAATATATCACCAAGTTTTAATGCCTAAAATACTTGTGATTGTGATGAAGTCCGATTTAGGGTCAATTAAAGGACATTTGCTCAAAATAAATTTAGATTTAACTAATTCTCACCTTGGTCCTGTTTCGCTTGATTCTTGTGTCTGGTGTGGAATCAGCATCAGAAGTTTTCTTAGCTGGTGTAGTACCATCATTAACTTTTGTTGGTGATAGCTGCCTTCTCTTTCTCATTGGAGGAGTCACCGTTGCCAGTTTCAATGTAGACTTTGGAGTAGACTTAGGTTCAGGTTTAACAGTTATTTTAACATCGGGTTTCTTTTCTTCCACTTTCTCTTCTTGCTTTTGTGTTTTCTCTATTTGTTCCTCCTTTTCAGAAGATTCAACATTTTCTTTGACTTCCTCTATTTTTTCTTCTACTAGTGGTGGTTTTTCACTTGGCTCTTCCTTTTTATCTTCTAATTTTGAAGGTGAATCTGGTTTAGTGCTCTCAGATACAGGCTGCTCCTGTACCTGAGGAGTTGAAGTGGACACTTTTACTTGACTATCATTAGCTGCCTCAAGTACAGGTTTGTTGTCGTTTTGTGTAGGAGCAATATCAGCCAGCGAGGCTGGTTTGACTTCTGTTGGTTTGCAAGGAGACTTCTCTGGGGCTTCATTAGCCATACACACTTTAGGTTGAACAGGGCTTTCTGTTTGATTTACAGGACTTAATCCATCATTTTTCTGAGAAGTGCTCTGTGTACTTTCCGGTTTCTCAGTTGATTTCTCAGGAGGTTTTGGGGTACTAGGTGATGTTTTTGCAATATCTTGCTTATCTTTATTACTTTCAGGATTTTGGGGTTTCAATGCTGTGGGTGTGTTTGACCCCAGTTTTGATGATTCAATTGTACCATTTGCATGACTGCTGGAGTCAGGCTCTTTCTTCTCAGGTGTTCTTGTCAAAGCTAAGGGTTGAGATGTGTTTGCTTTATCTTGTACTAAGCTCAGCGGAGCACCAGTTGTAGCACTTTTGCTGGGGCTTGGTGGTGGAACTGAGTTTTGAGTGACATGTGATAGGTTTCCATGGTGACTCATGTTCTGTGCCATTTGTGCCATGTTGGCTGTCACTGGCGCCATGGAGGGCACTGGGTGAGGAGGTAATTGAGGTGGATTCACGTGATGCGTCAGGTTCTGTCCCACCAAATTATTGGATCCATGATGTAGAGAATTTTGAGCACCCTGGGGGAGTCCGACAGCGTGGTTGGCGTTTGCCACGTTGCCTTTCGCGGGACTGGCCTGACCGCCCGGCTGCGGGACCCCCGGCTGGGGCAGCACCGGCTTTAAAGCAGAATTCATATCAAACGACGACAAAACTTGATGCGATTTTCAGGGGTTCACACTGAAACATAAAGGTAATGCGTTAACGACACTGTTATTTTAGACGTTAACACTCTCTGATGTCTTTGACCCAAAACAATAATTCATACATAACACAACCTGTGTCTATGTATAGGCGTACGCGGGTAAGAACGCGAACACGACATAGCCCGCCTTTACCGCTACTTTCTATTAACTAAGCTGATTACGAGTTATGATTTATCTTTGAAAAGTTACCAGTAACTATTTCGGCGTCAGAATTTCATGAAATAACTGCGCGATTTAAGGCAATAGTGGCGATGCAGCCGACAAAAAATATGCGTTGCTAAACTAAGAAACTTCCGCAAGATTCGGACTGCCGTTGATGCTGGACTCGACTACACGAACGTCAATCACACTAATCGAACACTTAAACTCACTAGCGGCAAACTAATTCCATGATTTTAAACACTTTTTATTACAAATTCCTAAAGACCAAGTTTGATTTAGATCGTTGAAATCTTTCAACAAGTATTATGCACAGCAGTTTAGAGATGGCGTCGGCACAACGCGCATGCGCCACCCTCTTTTTCTGTTGTCCAATGAATACATAGAATAAATAAAACTAATTGTTCACAGAAACAGTGTCTCTTTTTAACTTTCAGTTCGCGCATATCGCTTTCTCATCGTGGTCCCTTGAGAATGCTCATGCTGCATTCAGTTTTATTAGAACATTTTAAGAATTAAAATATTAAAAAAAAATAAGATCAACGTTATAATGACAAATTGTACAAAATTTAACTTTAATATTTTATCTTAATAAAAACCTCCTAAAGACGTTAGTTTTTAAAATTTAATATGTATTATAAATGTAATATCGACTAATATAATATTTACTATTCTGTGAAACTATTTCAAGTGATATTGTGGACTATGGGTTTGGGGTGACATAATATTCCTAAAACCGTGGAGTATAAACGTAAGGGGGACATTCTCCCACAAGAGAATAGTTGAAAATGTGTCCATCTAATAAAATGTAGAAGTAAGGAGTACCAACTCCCATAGTAGAATAGTTGAAAAAGTGGTCATCTGTAATCAGTAAATAACAGCTCAAAAACTCTCCAAACCAGCGCTGGAGTAGCTACTGGGATGAAATGAACTTAGCAGTTGTCGCCAGTTTAAGTGTGCTGCTAAACTGATTAGTAGCTCTAAAAACTAAAATAATTTTATTTAGTAAATGTAACCTCGAAAAAGTCGTCTATCCCACTAATATTTTTCGGTGCATTCTTTAAAATTTACCCCGTAGCTATAGTGGCGCCACCCTTATTTAAAGGTTTTTATGGTCACTTTTTAATACACAGTCTGTACTCCTTACTTCTACGCTCCATTCCATAGTCCATCTGTAAGCTGTAAGCAGTAAATAACAGTTCAAAAACTTTCCACTAATTCTGGCAAAAAAACTGCCGAGAGATGAGGTAATTCGATTTTTATTATTTTAACTTAAACAGTGAATTCAAACGGCCAAACGCGCGGCATGGAACGAAATGGGTATGCGCTGTGCAGTATTGATGTCGTATCACGTATTAATACGTACATAAAATATTTTTATAGATAGGTACCCACTTACTACCTCTTCATTTCAAGTGATTCATTAGTTTTAGTTTAAATGATATACGCTAATAAATAAAGTACTAATACGTAAAGTATAATAAAATATACACAAAATATATAGCTAAAAATTAAATTTCTATCAACTTTTAATATCAATGTAATATAATAAATAGAATCAGGCGTTACTTTGCGGAAATCCATTATAATAAAAAATAAAAATATAAATTTCTTCGCAACCTTCCGCTGTAAATACAATGATGTATCTTACTAAGCGGTCAGCCGCCGTAGAGTCTAGTTACCTGAAGATGCCTCGTGTAGAGGCGAAACACGTGTCGTATTATCGTCGATGGTGTGTCTTACAGGGAATAGTGGTGTTGGGAGTAATGGTGCTGGGACTAGTGGTGACGGAGTTAGTGCATGCAATTGAGGGAGGGAGGGAGGTGTTCTTCAATCCAGGTAAGACACATCATTGTATTTATTTAGCGGAAGGTTCCGAAGAAATTTATATTTTTATTTTTTATCAATATAATAATAATAATATAGTAAATGTATTCGTAAAATACATAATCGCTATGAAATAAATTTAATTGAAAACATCCTAATTCTGTTGAATCTGTTGTGTTGCGGTTGATCATGGGCAGCGGTAGTCACTTAAAATCATGTGAGCCACATGCTCGTTTGCCCCCTCTTCTATTAAAAAAAAAACCCTAAATAATCTGTACCAATTGCTAAAGCAGGTTCTAGTATTGTTTTTTTTTCAGGCTCATTGCAAATGCCTTTATGAATGCAAAACTCTCGATGAAGACCACACATTGAAATTATTTCAAGAATATTATTAGTTTAGCTGATAATGAATGATGAATTTTGCATGGTAATACTATAGGACCTGGAGAATCATATAGGCTACTTTCATGCCGGAAAATCAAACAGTTCCCGAGGGATAACATGGTCTTTTATATGAATTTGTCCTTCTTTCAAGACCTATGAATCATTTTTTCCTGGAAATTGACATAATATGCTAGGATTTTTCTCGGGAAATTAAAAAAATTGATATACTATAAACAAAAGCTAGTGTTGTCATAATATAAAATTCAATATTTTAATGCGATGTCAGTACCTACATAAAAAACACATAACCAACCATATCCTTATCATTCCCATTTTCCCCAATACGAGTATGGAAATTACTCTCTGGGGTGTCTCAAAGACAAGTATATTTAATTTTTGAGAAATATAAGTATTTATTATTATTGTTGGGGGTTTTCTCATCTGGTTGGGTTCTATAAATATATAATTATAAATGGAAATGAAAAATGAATATACATAAATATCAATAAAATTAAATAAATATCAAAATACATAAATAAATAAAAGCCCGACCAGATGGAGGCCCTCGGCAGGGGCGACCAAACGGCCGAGCGTTAGGGGGAAACGGAAAGTAACCGGTAGACGATGCGGGCGGTATCGAGGAGCACTTCTGCATTTGAGCCTGGAGCGGTCCGTCACGGAGTCCCAGTCGCCTCAGATGGCCCGAGAGGCTGGCTGTGATTAACCCGTTTGCAGACACGACTACAGGAATAATTTCGGTCGGCAGACCACCCCACATGTCGGTCACCTCGTGAGCCAGGTCCAGATATTTTGATTGCTTATCTGTTTCGGCTTTCACGAGGTTCTCGTCATACGGAATGGTAATGTCGACCAAAAATATCCTTGACTGTGCCCGATCCATCAGCACAATATCAGGCTTATTCGCAAGAATAACCCTGTCTGTGATGATGGCCCGGTCCCAATAGAGCCGGGCGCGATCATTTTCGAGCTCGGCTTCCGGCAAGTACTTGTAATACGGCAATTTCCGATCCACGACACCGTATTTCAGAGCAAGCTCCTGGTGAAGAATTCTGGCTACTAGGTTGTGTCTGTGCAAGTACTCAGAGTTAGAAAGCGCCGAACAACCGGAGATGACATGCCTAAGTGACTCACTGGAATGGCGATAAGCTCGACAGATGTCGACCGTGCCATCCTTTAGGATGTATCTCCGATAGGGTTTGGTCTTAATAACCTGATCTTGTATTGCACAGACAAAAGCCTCGGTTTCCCCGAAGAGGTCAACAAAGCGTAACCAGTGGAGGGAGGCTACTGTGTCTACGAAATGCTCATGTAGAGCCTTGTAAAACCTCCCGTGGAGCTCCTTCTCCTTCCATACGGTCTCCCGGTCGGAAATGCTCTGCACTGCCGGGTCTTGCCATTGATCGTTGGCTAAGGATAGAGGGGAAAGCCCTTTATCACTAGAAATGAGGTCCTTATAGAATGGATCATCCGATCTCGCCAGGAAGTAATCACGGAGGCTGTACACTTCGCGATTATGCATGATGAGTGCGCTCAGGAAGCTACGCCCACCATGCTTTCGCGGCAAGTACAGCCTCATTACCGACGATCTCAGATGATGCATCCTATGGAACGTCATTGTAGTGCGGTCCTTTCTATCCGGGGTGTTAAGTTCGGTCTGAGTCCACTTGAGTATGCCAAAGGTATACATGAGGACAGACATGACCCAACCGTTATATGTGTGTGTCTTATTCACACCGGACAAAAGGCTGTTAGGCACTTTGGTCAAGCGTGCATAAAACACGTCGCAAACTGCCTGTTTCATACCAGCCTCAACGATACCCATGTTCTGTGACATACCCAGGTATCGGTATGATTCAGCCTCGGAAAGGGTCCTTAAGTTGACGGGCATTGATAAGTCTGTGCCCTCAGAGTTAGCAACCCTTCCTCTTTCAACATGGAGGACCGCACACTTATCCGTTCCCAGCTCCATTCCAATGGAATTGCTAAATTCACAAGTGATGTTTAGCAATTCCATAAGATGGAAGCGACTGGAAGCGAATAACTTGAGGTCATCCATATAGAAAAGGTCACTTTTGTACCTTCTTTCCGAAGCTGAAATCCCCTCCCGGAGCCCTCTAGTAAGGTACTGAGAGGGTTCAGAGAAAGGCAAGACCAGATTGGACTCCGACAATCGCCCTGGAAGATGCCCCTTCTTATCCTTATGTGGTTCTCCGCAGCCATCATCCGCTCGCCCAGATGACAAAGGATCGTACTTCACTGCCCCATACACTGCTCGAGGAAGTCTCTAACTGTACAGTCTATCTTGTACAGCTCGAGGACTCTCTTTAGCCATGTATGGGGCACCGAGTCGAATGCCTTTCTGTAGTCTATCCAGGCGGCGGAGAAGTTCCGACGGTTGCGTTTCACCACTTTGCCAATGACCGCGTCAATGAGGATTGGTTCCTTGGTTATTTTTTTACATATGAATTTTACTAAAGTATGTAGAAAAACACAAATGCTTAATAAAGTAAAAGTTGATCTTGCTGGCGTACAAAAAATGATGACGGCTGAGTCTTGGGATGACTTATACTCAACTTAAGATGTAAATCTTGCAGCACAGATTCCGACGTCAAAATTAGAAAAAGCTATTAAGGACAACACAGTTACTAGTAAAATATCTAAAGGTAAAATACCACTCAAGCCTTGGATTACTTTGGCAATTGTTAATTCAATTCGAAAGAGAGATAAAATGCACAAAAAATTAAAAAAAGATTTAATTACTGAGCATATGGGACACACATACCGAAACTATCGTAACACATTGAATAGATTAATAAAACAATTAAAAATAAATTATTATAAAGTGTTATTAGAAAAAAATAAAGGAAATATGAAAGAAACACGGAAATATGAAGGAAAAAAGGAAGGAATCTTCCTCAGATTTACTCAAAAAAGGTTTAAATAATACTCACTCTCTTGACAAGGTTAACAGGTTTTTCGCAACTGTTGGTCATAGTCTTGCAAATGATATCTTATCCAAACTTAACACTACTGATAGTTCTCTTTCTCTATTGGCAAAATGCAAAGATGCACCAAATGGCTCAATGTCCGTCTACCTAACTGATTCAGTGGAAGTTTCAAGTGTCATCTGCAGTATTAAATCTAGTAACTCATCAGGATATGATTGAATTACGTCCAAAATTTTAAAAGACAACATAAAATATATTTCGGAACCTTTTGCATATTTAATTAATTTGACATTTGAATATGGTGTTTTCCCCAAAATCTATAAAAATGCAATTGTCTGTCCCATATATAAATCTGGGGATAAATCTTCACCGACTAACTATCGCCCAATTTCACTTTTAAGCACAATGTCCAAGGTTCTCGAAAAAATATTTAACAAGAGATTAATGAACTATTTAGAAAAGAATGAGCTTTTAGATAAAAATCAATTTGGTTGTCGTGCCAACAGGTCCACAGATGACGCTATCCTTCAACTTACTACAAATATTACACGTTATCTTGTCAAAAATGAAAAAGTGATGGGAGTATTCCTGGACCTTCAGTAGGCATTCGATACCGTATCTGTTCCAATATTATTAACACGTTTGGAAAATATGGGAATCAGGAGAAATGCACTTATGTGGTTCCAGGACTACCTTTCGGATAGAAAGCAACGTGTTAAGGTTAATGGCTTTTTAAGTAATGAATTCAGCTCCTCTTACGGTGTGCCACAAGGCAGTACACTCGGGCCAAGTCTTTTTTTAATTTACATAAACGATCTGTGTAAAACTAATCTCAAGGGTGCTGATATTCAAATGTTTGCCGATGATACAGTCATACTGTTTCATGGCGAGTCTTGGGAACATGTACATCGTCTTGCTGAAAACGGTCTTCGTACTATTACATCATGGTTAGAAAATAGCTTGCTAACACTGAACACAAGTAAAACAAAATATATGTGTTTCAGTAAAACTAATATTAACTCACCCAAATCTTTTAGTTTACAAATCCATTCTTACCCTTGCAATCGACAAGTCAATGCCAAAAATAAATCATGTGCTTGCTCATTAATTGAAAGAGTAAAAGTTATAAAATATCTAGGAATAAGTATTGATGATAAGCTCAACTGGAAACAGCACATAACATCTGTTGCTAATAGACTCAGGAAATTAGTTTATGTGTTTAGAGAATTGCGCACTGTTTCAGAACCTACACTTTTAATACAAATTTATAAAGCACTTGCGGAATGTTTAATTACATATTGTATATGTTCGTGGGGGGCAGCAGCAAAAACAAATTTAATAGAACTGGAACGAGCACAAAGATCTCTCCTCAAAATAATATTATACCTTCCATTTATGCATTCAACTACTGAACTATTCAAAACGGCAAACGTACTTTCTGTGCGTCAATTATATTTCTATAATCTTTTTTATGCTTAGAACTTAATATTTAATTATAAATCCATTTAGTTATTATTTTTTTCAATCCTTAAACATATTGTGGTTGCAAGCTTTTAATATGTTTTAGATATCTGTGGAAACTTCATTGGTTTTAGGATTACTTTTATATGTTTTATAATGTATTTGTTTTATTGTACTGTATGTTTCCCTGAAAAAGCAAATAAATAAATAAATAATTGCATTAAAAAATACCATAAACTTGCGGTACCATATCTACTCTCCACTGGAAAAAGACGAGAACGTTTCACATTTGAGCGTGTGAGATGTAAGATTGCTCGACAGCATTATCAATTCCATGCACCAAGACTTTATAATTACTTTAGTGTAAATAATAAAGTGAGAAACCCATCTATATATCCACTTAAATCCAAAGTTTTATTATGGTTGCGTAAGTTAACATACAACGAGACGGAAAATCTGTTAAAAATAACTCAATAGTACGAGTCATTTTTTATCAAGTATACTAAAACACACTCACCCGGGCACACGAACACACACACACACACACACACACACACGCACGCACACACGCGTGCACACATACGCGCGCACACACACACACACACACACACACACACACACACACACACACACATACTCACACGCACGCACACACGCGTGCACACACACACGCACGCACACACGCGTGCTCACACACACACACACACAAACACACACAAACGCACACACATGCACAAACGCATGTACACATACACACGCACACATGTACGGACCATGGATGCAACACACATATTCATGCATATTTTTATTATTTTTTTATTTTTTCTTGGCTTTGTAAAAATTGTACTTATTTTTGTTACCTTGTTCTGAGTTGTGATAAGTTGATAAGCCATTTTGTAATTGTAATTTAATGGAAATGGGAAGGAACTGATTCCCGACACACAGCTATTGCTAGTTCGGGAGTCAGGGCTTCAACTTTGTAGTGTCAATATGGTTTTATTCAATAAATAAATTTATTATTATTAAATTTATTATATGTTTCCTGTAGTTTAGTGTGTGTATAGTTTAGTCCTGAATTGCTAACATAAAGCCTTCCGTTTCAGGGAAGAGTTCTCCGCGCCTGAGCCACATGTTAGACGCTATCTTGTCTACGTTTGTGTTCATCAAGTCACGGTGGTGTCTTCCATGTAACGTCTTCTGCAACCACCTGTTAATTTTATCCTGTGCAGAGGCAATACTTTCGTTTTTCTGTTTTCTTTGATCTTTGAGGTTTAAAGGAGTAAGTTTAGTATCGGCTTGAACGACATTATGAAGCGGACTATTATTGGCTTGTTGATTTTTGAAAGAAATTTGGATTGGATTGTTGAAAGAAGTTTCGCATAGCTGAAATTTGAGAGTTATGAAGATTTTTTATATCAATCACACCTCTTCCACCTTCTACTTTAGGTAATGTGAGTCGTTCGCTACAAGATCTAGGGTGGTGTTTTCTGTATTTAGTCATAGTTTTATTGATGAGACATTGCAGATTTATTAGGTTGCTTTTAGACCAATGAATTATACTAGCTTGCTACATATTTATTTATCTATGAATTATACCGAATGAATAAGTTAAAATTGGGATGGCGAATGTTTTCACAGCTTTTATGGTGTTTCGTGCATTTAGATGTGTGTTAAGTATTCTGTTTAGGCGTAATTTAAATTCTTTTTCTAACGTTTTTTTTAACGTGTTTTTGGTGAATCTGTCGTGTCTGAGTAAATCCTAGATATTTATAACCAGCGTTTTCATCTACAGGTTCAATGGTTTCACCTGTCTGGAGAGTATATGAATTTTGTTCTACTTTGCCTCTACGAATTGATTGTATCCTACATTTATTTATTCCAAATTCCATTTGAATATCAGTTGAGAAGCTTTCCGTTATGTCAGCAAGAGTAAGTAAATCTTTTAAACAACTCCCATACAATTTTATGTCATCCATATAAAGTAAATGTGATAGTGTATGATGTGTATTTCCATTAGTGATTTATACCCCTTTTCATTTCTATTGAGAAGGTTAGATAAAGGATTTAAAGCCAGGCAGAACCAGAGGGGGCTTAAGGCGTCACCTTGAAAAATTCCCCTTCGGATTGTTATTGTATCAGTCTCTAAACAGGAGTCATCATTGTATAGCTTGAGAGTAGTTCTCCAATGAAGCATTGTATTTTTCAAGAATTCTCTAATTTTGTAATGAATTTTATAATGTTCTAAAATGTATATTAGCCAACTATGGGGTACTGAGTCAAATGCTTTTTTGTAGTCAATAAACATGGTGAAAATATTTCTTTTTTTGGTGACTGCTTGTTTAGAGACGATTGCGTCAATTATATTTTTCTATAAATTTTGCATGAAGTTGGGGAAGGTATGACCTAATGTTTTTTGTTTCTATAGATGTGATAGTAAGGTACGTGCGCAGTATAAAGATATTCATATCTTCACTCCATTTCCTGCATGCACGTTTACTAGCTTTGGCGGGTGCAGAATTGTCAGCGCTTGCCTTCTGCACAACTTCCGTAGCTGTTGACGAAGAAATCGATTCAGAAGCATCGGGGTCCGAGAGACTAGCATTGGTAGTTTCATAGTTGCGAGAGATTCCCGCCCGGAGATTCATCTGGCCTCGTAAGCCGGGCACTAGGGGCATATTTTCCTTATTTTTACTCATATCTAATTTTGTTTTGGACAAAAATAACCCACCACGTTTGTCCAATAGTGATCAGTCGCAGTAGACTTCCTAACTGAGCATGTGGGCGCCGCCGTTGGTACACAAGATACTCCTCCGCCGCCGCCATAAAACTGACATCCCACGCTAATGCCAGTTGCACCACCTAAGCCTCGATAAGATACTCGTGCCTAAGAGCCTAACTTAACCGCTTAGATGAGTATACCGCCATCGGTCGGTCCGCCATTGTCTCGTTTGTTAACAGCAGGGTGCACCACGTGCAGGTGAGGTTGGCTTGGAGTCATTCCCCCATTTGACTCCCTTACACCCCTTATTACTATTATTATTATTATATCCCCACGCACACGCACACAAATGCACCCCCCCTCGTACACACATTTTATATTCGTAGAATCAATAGGTACGGCAATATCAACGAAATATAAAATCTCTCACATTTTTGGGTAATCGATTCGCACTATTATTACCAAAGTCACGCACATTAATGCAGGCATGAATCAAAGACTGGCGTCACTATGAACGATGCGATTTGTAAGCAACACGGTATCTGGACCTATAAAATATCTCTGTAAAATAATTTTTTCACATCCCTAGTGTTTTATGTCGTGGTACACACATGATTCTTAGTACCGAAGCTAAATACTATTAGGAACTTAGACGTTATAAAATGATAAGATGCAAGGCTTATATACACTCTTTAAGTTATTACGTAAAGTACTTAATATTTTATTTAGAATAATGAAAAGTATATTAATGATTAGGTCAATTGTTTAGTATAATACTTTTTAATTACTTTAATATAGTCATTTAAGTGTGACAATGGAAATGACTATTTGACTGTACGTTTGCACTGAGAAACATCCAACATGTAATGTTCATCATCATCATCATCATCACATCCCTTCACAAGTCCACTGCTGAACATACGCCTCCCCCAAGTAATGCCACAAAGCACGGTCCTGAGCCACCTGCATCCATCGACTTCCTGCATATCTTACCAGGTCGTCACTCCATCTAGTGGGGGGTCGCCCTACACTACGCCTACCGGTACGAGGCTGCCACTCCAGAACCTTTCTTCCCCATCGGTTATCGGTTCTTCGAGCTATATGGCCGGCCCATTGCCACTTCAGCTTACTAATCCGTTGGGCTATGTCGGTCACTCTGGTTTTACTGCGGATATCCTCATTTCTGAGTCTATCACGCAGAGAAACTCCGAGCATAGCCCTCTCCATAGCCCGCTGAGCGACCTTGAGCGTCCTCATACGGCCACCAGTGAAGGGCCAAGTCTCAGATCCGTAAGTCATCACTGGTAACACGCACTGGTTGTACAATCTAGTTTTTAGAGATTGAGGTATACTTGACGAGAAGATAAGTCGTAATTTCCCGAACGCTGCCCAGCCGAGTTGAATCCGTCGATTGACCTCTCGGTCGAAGTTGGACTTACCTAGTCGGACTATTTGTCTCAGGTAAACGTACTCGTCAACAACTTCGAGCATAGTGCTCCCAACAACTACCGGCATAGGTGTGACATGGACATTGAACATGATCTTTGTTTTGTCCATGTTCATCTTAAGACATATCCGTTGGGAGGCACTATTGAGGTCATTGAGCATAATGCTTAAGTCCTCCAGCGATTCTGCCATAAGGACTATATCGTCGGCAAATCGAAGGTGAGTGATGTACTCGCCATTGATGTTAATACCGTATCCTTTCCAGTCCAGCAGCTCGAAAACGTTTTCCAATGCAGCGGTGAAGAGTTTCGGGGATATAACGTCACCCTGTCTTACACCTCTCTGCAGTTGGATAGGTTTCGAGCTCTGGTTCTGTACTCGGATAGCCATCGTAGCCCTACTGCACTTCGATATACCGACAGTTAACTTGGCACCGCTGAAGGGACTGTAGCACCGCCCAAATTTCGACGGAATCAAAGGCTTTCTCATAGTCCACATACGCCAGGCAAAGTGGCAGATTGTACTCTTCAGTCTTCTGTACAATCTGCCGCAGGATATGTATGTGGTCTATGGTACTGAAGCCTTTTCGGAAACCGGCTTGTTCGGGAGGCTGGAAGTCGTCGAGTCTGCGTGCGAGACGATTCGTAATGACTCTCGAAAACAGCACGTAGACGCGGCTCAAAAGGAAAATCGGTCTGTAGTTATTCAAGAGAGCGTTGTCGCCTTTCTTAAAGAACAAGACCACCGCACTTCTGCTCCACACCTCTGGAGTAGTGCCACTATGGAGGACGGAATTGAAGAGCTTCTGAAGGACCTCAAGTACCGGTGTTCCACCCGCTTTCAGAAGCTCCGCTGTAATTCCATCCTCGCCCGGGACCCTGCCGTTTTTAAGGTGCTGGAGAGCCATTCTAATCTCGCTTAGACTGACGTCCGGGATATCATCGGAATAGTGTCGGATTAGACTTGCTCTCGGATCGTTACTCACACTTGCGTGTGGCTCCAACGATGATGTGTACAGCTGCCCATAGAACCTCTCAATCTCACTCAGAATCTCAGGTGTCCCGGAAACGATGTTGCCACACTCAGTCTTCAGCTTCAGACAGATCTCTGGCAAAGACTTTGGAGCCCTGGTTCCGCTCGATCGCTTCTTTAATACGAGCAGTATTAAAGTTGCGTAAGTCTCGCCGCATGCATTTGGAGATCTGTCTGTTCGGTTGCCTGTATGCTGTCAAATCTGTTGACGATTGCAGCCTCATCTCCCGTCTAACAGCCATGAGATTAAGAGTGTGATCGGAGAGTTTTTGTGTTATTCTGCGGCGGGTCTTGCAGAACTTAGCTCCGACCGCATGGAAGGTTTCCACGAGCTTGTCATTCATATCGTCCACTGCATTGCAATCTTCTAGGCACTGAAACAGTTACTTGACTTGTGGACGATAAATCCGACACCTCCTTGGGACAGATGGTCCCCCTCCCGGTGATAGAACAAGTTGCCGGATTCGAGAATCAACGTGGGCTCCCCCTCTCTTCGGACCTCGGATAATCCTATAATATTCCAGCGCAACTTGTCTATCTCTTCTTCCAGCTCCAGGATCTTCTCGTCAGTCCTCAGGGTGCGTGCGTTAAATGTTGCCAGGTCGAGTCGTCGTAGGTGGCAACCGAACCTCCACCGGAGATTCTTAGCACCCCCTGCCCCGCCGTTACCATGGTCGCCACCGTAGCCAGGAATAGCGGGGCTGCCGGGGACTGGGGGCCGTCTATTTGTACCATAGTTGCCACGCTTGGCGAGCGGGTTGGCAACCGCAGTGTTTTTTTGTCATACAGTTGCTGCTATTAGGAAGATGCTGCTGCCCATCTCCTGCCTGTTTCCCTCTGTCGCCTTTTACGACACCCACGGAAAGATATGGGGTAGTGGATATTCTTAACCGCCACTACACGGTAAGTAAATTATATAGTATAACATGTAATGTTATGCTATATAATTTGTTACATATTTGAGTGCTAATTAACACCATTATCTTGGTAATCGCATTTGTACAACTGTGTATATGTGAATTCATTCCATCTAAATACACCACCTGCCAGCATATTACACACATTTGGATTTCATATATATCTTGGCGCAACACAATGTCTCAACTTGATGAGATTAGAACTGCACAGAACAGTTTGGAGGAATGCTTTTCAAAAAGGATGGCCGAACTGGAAGCACAGTTACACATGGGGGGATCCGCCAAGAACACGGTTGCAAAGGTGGCTGAGGAGTTTCGAACCTTCCGTGAACTCATGTTCTCTATGCTCGGTATGCTCCGTAAACAAATTAATGAGTGCTCCCATATGGTTGACGCTATTGAGACCAGGCATCGACGAAAGGCTCTCCTTTTCTTGGGTGTTGCTGAAGAGGAGAAAGAGGACTGCAAGGCTACAGTGCTAAGTATAATCCACAAAATGGAGTTGAAGGACATCACAGCATCTTGCATTAGTGTCTGCCACAGGATTGGAGTAGCCACCAAAAATCGTCTCAGGCCAATCCTAGTTCGATTTCTTAGCGTTGACTTTAGGTCATCAGTATTGAGGGCGAAGTCTAGACTGAAAGGTTGTCCAGTTTCAGTAAAGGAGTTCTTGACAAAGTCTCGGCAAACTGTTTTTGGCAAAGCCCGTCGGCATTTCGGCATGCGTGCATGCTGGACCCAAGATGGAGTAATTGTGGTGAAAGTTGCAGATGGATCCCGGCATAAAGTCACTACCTTAGATGAGCTGACTACTCTTACGCAAAAACACCCTAAGGCGACTGCTGGATCCTCAACTGGAGGCGAGCGCATTGCAGGAAGCAATTCTAAGCCACGTAAATAACTACGCAGTATTGCGTTTTATTGTCTGAATTCTCCTTTTTCCTTTTACTACAACTTTAAATTTATTCAATATTGCAGAATTACTTAGTATAATTTATTATTACTTTTTATCCACAGTATTAAACCTTGTTTTGCTTTTATGTAACCTTAAGCTTCTTTATTTCTCATTTATTTACACTTTTTTTTAAAATTAGTTAATTTCTAATTTGGCTAAGCTTTCCATTGACGTCCGTCGAGTTGGGGGTTGATATTTTTTTTACAGAAAGGTTACATTAATATAAGCACACACGTATAGTTTCAACATGCGGAAAAGCGTACTTTACGAGAAAAAAATTATTGAAAATCAATTATTTTTGCAATATTTATGTCAATCCCTATCTCAGATTATATGATATTTTTTTTACAGAAAGGTTACACTATTGTAAACACACACGCAAAATTTCAACATGCAGAAACGCGTACTTTTTGAGAAAAAAATTATTGAAAATCAATTATTTTTATAATATTTACGTCAATCCTTACCACAGATTATATCGAATTCTCGTCGTTGAACGTTCGTTTTCCGTACAGTTAAGTTGTCATACGTTCGGTAGCATTTTATTGTACATTTTACGTAAATAATTATATTTTGTACTCATTTAAATAGTTTTCATGCATACACATATATTTAACAGTTTATATTTAAATTACAAAATTATTATCATTACGAGCTATTAAAATTAAAATGTGTAGTGTTTACCGTTTTTTACCGGCTTGTGGAACGTAACTTAAAACTGACGATTTCTAAGAATTAATTAAAGCAATATGTGTATAAAATTGTATAAAACATGTGTATAAAACAGTGCCCACCTATTAGGGCAGATAACAAATAAAATAGGTTAGGTTCAACTTATGTCAAGGAACCGAATTAATAGACCCCGACTCCACGTGGTACGAGTCTGTCCTACCCCTAGAGTGGTTTTATAGAGCCGGAGGCGCGTAGGGAGAGCAGCCTCGCCTCCGCAGCTTCGGCTTGTTGGTCGCCTTCGGCGACCAGCCTCAGCCGCTCCGGCTCGTCCGATGCCTACGATTTGTTACGCAAAGGCGTAGAGGCTGCTCTTCCCGCAGCGCCGGAGACGTTGCGGTCTCAAAATAGATACAGAAATCCCTCTGAATGAGTCCCTCTATTTTTGGTGAAGGGGTTCCCCCTTCCTTACGGGGTACCCCCTTCCCCCCCAAGAGGTCCCCATGGTTTTTTACACTTAATATTTATCCATAAAAAATAAAATTTCCTCAAAATTAAAATTCAAAAAACTCAAAAAGGGGGGGGGCTCCGCAACTTTTCCTATTAAGGGGGAGTAGTACACCTCCCCCCGCCCTCCCCCCACCCCCCTCCCACCTCCAATTCGACGGACGTCAATGGAAAGTTGTACCTCTAATTTTAATATAGTTTTTCGTTTTACATCATTTATTAAAACTTGTATATTTTCACTTAAAATTTTAATTACATTTTAGGTTAAGTTCTACTTTGTTTTGGTCTACGTTGTTTTGCTTTTGGTTATATTTTGTCCATAGATTAATAGATTCGTAACAAGTGCATAGTGCAATTTAACTTTCGGTCGCTGGGAAGGTTTTTTTTATTAATACACGATCATGGATACAAAGTCCTTTGGACACAGCGTAGACAGAGAATGCTATAGACAAATTGATATCTTTTATCGCAGTCACACAAGAGAAAGAGCAACTTACGCCGATGTCGTGTAAAGAAATGAGAAAGAACGATGAGATTTTTTGTTTCGCTTAGCCTGTCGCCATTTTTAATATTTAGCAAACCACTTTGCTAAATAAAGTTTGACAGCTAACGTATACTGTTTTATGATATGTATTTCATATTATATTTTGTTGTGAACAATTAAGACGTAGTATTCCAACCATTTTTATTTAAAACATGGTGCGGTGTAGTGTATTAGGGTGTAAAAGTGATAGGGAAAGGAAAATGGCGGGGTTGTCTTTTCATTCGTAAGTATACCATGCTATCGGTTACTAGGCAGTCTGTAACATTTAATAAAATACATACATTGTGTATATTGTATTCTAGACGTAAATTTATCGCTAAAAAGTACAAAAATAACAACTGCAAATTTTAACCTAAAATCTTCGGTGTGGCCAACTTTTCTATAAGTTACCACTACTATAGGACTGTAGTACCGGCTGTGCTTTAGTTTACGGTCGCACGATTTTCGTGATAATTTTAATTTTAATAGGTAGGTAACAGGTCATTGAAGTAAATGCTAGAAGGATTTTCTGCGGAAACTTATAGTTTTCGAGAAATTAATTTTTTAAGTTTTATAGGTTAACTACTAGGAATCGTATAGAACAGTATTGTTTTGGCTTTCGGCCCTTGACATTTACATAATGACATTCTAAAGCATTAGAAAGAGACAACATAATGGTTGCATCTCCTTTTACCGCGTGTTATTTCAGACCTAAAAATTTTTTTGGCTGTATATGGTAAATCTAACTTACCTGCTTGCTGCTTAAAATCTTCATATATTGTGTAAGTTTTCTCAAGTTGTTCTGTCATTGTTGTCCAAACTATTCTATTGTTGTAAGTAGATCACTCTCCTTTTTCATGTAAGCTGTTTTTATTATTCGTTCACGGTGAATGGATCGTGTATTGTTTCCGAACAACAATAAGTAAATTGTAAACGACACTTAAATGTTATTTATGTTCATAATGTGTCCAATTAACTTCAACGAGAAATAAAATTAATTGTCCATACTATTTTTACGGCATCACAATGAAGATAGTTAAATATAAGTTTTATGCATGTACTTTATAACATGTCGTAGGATAATATGATGAACAGATATCTAGGGTAATCGCGAAAACACGGCTAGTTAGATGATTGTTCTAATCATTTCGACAGATTCTAAAACCGAATCAGCGCGCCCCGACTCCACGTAGTCTTGTCTGCCCTACCCCTAGAGTGTTTTTGTAAATCCGTAGGCGCGGAGGGAGAGCAGCCCCCGCCCGCCGTAGCAAATCGCAGTCACCCGTGCGAGCCGTAGCGGCTGAGGCTGGTCGCCGAAGGCGACCAATAAGCCGAAGCTGCGGAGGTGAGCATGGGTGACTGCGATTTGCTACGCAAGGGCGAAGGGGCTGCACTTCCCGCAGCGCCGAAGATGTTACAGAAGTAACTTTTCTTTTCATTTTTTATTCTATTATCACAGAATTGTTAGGCGAACAGATATATATGAGTTCAGGCCAGAACAAAACTGGTGACACGTCAGGTTTGGTAAAAATTGAGTCCGTTGAACGTAGATCAGCCCCAGAATCGAACCCCTGTAAGTAAGAACGTCGAATGTAAAGCGTCAGACGGGGTAGAGAGAAGATTAGAGCCTCCTCCCCACTTGATTTAAACAAATACCATATTAAATTAATCAATATCAATATTTTATAGGTTAGGATAGATTTTTTAATATATTTCAGAAACTATACGTTTCCGAATCCCCCCCTTTTAGGGGGGGGGTTTCACCACTACCCCCCACCCCCCAACCACCTCCCCACCCCCCTCCGCGTGCGACCGTAAACTAAAGCACGACCGTAGTACCCACTACTATAGGAAATAATAATGTCTGCGTACCGAAGGTGTATTTTCCTAAGTCCGTTTTTTTCGATATTCACTTTGTAATGTCATTGAAACAAAAACCTTTTTTTGGGCATTTGGCATCCATCCACGCAACAATTATAGTAGGAGCGACGTTTTTCCATTAAAAATTATCAAATAGGTAAAATAATATAAATAACAACGCACCCGCAATTCTCCTGGTGTTGCGGTTGATCATGGGCGGCGGTAGTCACTTAACATCAGGTGAGCCGCATGCTCGTTTGCCCCCTCTTCTATATAAAAAAAAACACTAAACAAAGACTATTTCAACAAGTATTTACAAAAAAAACTAATTACGTAAACACCGTTAAAAAAAAGTTTATCGACCAAATTGGCGTTATTTTGAAAATGGGCCACGTTAGAAGTACACTTAACCGACGAGCATGTATGCGTAGATATATGGATGTAAAGGAGGCGAAAGAGGTATGTAAGGATCGTGCCAAATGGAAGTCCGTAGTCTCTGCCTACCCCTCTGGGTGACAGGCGTGAGTGTTTATGTTACGTTAAAAAACTCAAAACAAACATTCGATCGCCTACAACGCGCTAGCCCCGACTGCGTATGTTACCCTGGGTGCCTAGCGATTGTAGGTAATTATTTGACGCAGGTAGCAAGAGTGACAGAGGTCTGGTAACAGTTAGTACAGTATCTTCTTTCTTCAATATTAAAACACAACCTACATAAATACAGCCCACTAAGCTCTCATTCATTACACAATAGTTTCTTTAAGTTTATTAGTCAGACAGATATCACAATTTTTTAGTTTCTTCTTTCTTCACCGCAGTAAATTATAATAAATAATTAGTCAAATACAGTCCACTTAGCTCTCCATCAACTACAATACATGTCAATGATAATCGTTAATAGCAGTGTTCCATTTCAGGCTTACTTCACGTACTAATTTCTAATTTTATAGCTAGTTGTGGGGTAAATTTTTCCTCACACTTGTAACCCTAAATATAGTGACGTATTTACTTTTGTCCCTTTCTGCGACACGCTATGGCGGAGTCTATAGGATTCTCTGTCTACGGGACACAGTATATTTGTCGTCTATGAGACACTTCTCTATGATACTTTTTATTTGTTCTAAGTTCTGCTACTTATTATTAGTAACCACAGAGTACATTATATATACCTGGAATAGAGTTGCTAGTCGATTCCGTGGTACAGAGACATCTATAGTGGAGTTGTCGAACTAAACGGACGATATTCTATATATAGTACAGCCCCATCCCTGGTGTACTGATTATTTTTAATTAATTTTACAAGATCACATAATTCAGCAACTAACTAGTTTTGTGCATATAGGCACAAAACTAGTTAGTTGCAGAATTATGTAATCAAAGGTAAATCATAAAAAAGAAAACTCAATTTAAAAATAATAATCATCTTTATTCAGGTAATTTACACCCATAACCAGTAAAAAAAATTAAGAACTAAGCAATCTACACAATTTCAGAAATAAATAAATAAATGTCGATCAGTCAATATATTTCAACAAAGTAACAATTTTAAATTAATAAATCCAACAGTAATTATAAGTAGACAGTAATGACAGTATACAAAGTAAATTAATCGAAATAAAATAACATAAAATTTAGTTTATTTACCTAAGATCTTGGTATTTAAAATAATAATGCAACTTATCTACTACACAAAAGTTATAAGAAAAATAAAATAAGATGCACAAATTACAAAAAAATAGTACAATAGACAAAAGTTGACAATTTTTATAAAAAAAGAAACTTAAGTATCCAATATCTTGAAAACGGTTAGGTTTGATGTATGGTGTTTCATAGTCGTAATAGTCGGTAATGATGCAAATTACAACCCCCTAAAGGATCTAAGTCGACTTAACCAATATAATTCATATTGAAATATATATACAGGGTTACCCTGTATATTCAATTTTTTTTATAATTGCTCTTAGATGTTGATGCGGGAGAAAATGAACTACTGGATGATGGATAAGTAAGCAGACATAAGTGTAACCTGATAAAATACCTAAAATTAAGAGTAAAGCACGAATTTTAACCAACGTGGATCAGGTTGCAAATAAAACTTTACAACTGAAACATATTAATAATTAATGTTAAATAAATATTTGTCTTTAACAACTTTGTTTTGATTTGTTTTCAAAACATTATTAATTACCCCAATGAGAGCAAAGATACTGCAGGTATGACTGACTGACTGAATTTAGTCACTTTTGCTTAATTCCTTTAATCAAAGATTTTATAAAAAATGTCTAAAACATAATTCGGAGCATATATGCTATGAAACAAAGTTTTTCCTATTATTTTACCTATTATGTTACCCTGTATATTCAATATTTATCTACCACCATATTTCAATATTTATCTACTATGTTCCACTTGGCACTAACATTTGATGTTCCCTGGTCACATACAGTAGCAAGGATTTTAAAGCCAGACCCCTTCAATTTTCTTATATTTCTTTTAATCATTAAGGCTAATTCAGCTTTTTTTGTACTGCAAGCACAAAATGAATATGATATCGGCTGTTTATAGTTTTTAGAATACCTCTATTATAAGTTCAGTCCTTACTACATCACCATTGTCAACTAAACCAGTAATTGAAATAATACTAGTTTTTACATACATATATGATGGTGATAGTACAGTCACCTTCAAGCCTGAAATTAAAATGCAAAACATTATATTTATATAGACCAAGAAAATTTGTACTATAGTTTAGTAAAAATAAATTTAATTGTAGCAAGTTGATTGCATTTTGAATCATAACACCATACACGAAACTGAACCGTTTTTAAGATATTGTATATTTTAATAATGCAATAGTGGAGTACTTGTGCAGGCGAAACATGATGAAATATAATGGCAAAAGTGATAAAATATGTTTACTTATTGAAGTAAAAAAAAAACATAAACACTCACGCCTGTCACCTAGAGGGGTAGGCAGAGACTACGGACTTCCATTTGGCACAATCCTTTTTTTTTTTTTGCGGATGGAAAATCATCTTATGACGCCTTTCGCTCTGGGTGGAGCGTAAGGGAGTGTCAGACTTTTACTGACTAAAAACCATCCGTGTTCCTTCAGTGCCCTTACGTTCCGGAGCCGCGGTATCTCTTTCGAACAGCCCGCAGCCCCGGCAGGCGTCGGCCCTTGCGGGCCCCTTCACGCTGCTGACAGCTCTTTGAGGCGCGCGTGGAACAAAACGCGCCGTCGACACGGCCTGTCGTCGTTAGACGGACGGACGACGAGCTACCCATTGCTCGCCGTCCACAGGCCCGCGCCTACGGTGGCCGGGGGCCACGACGTAGCCCCCGACGCCCAGGGCGTCTCCCGCGGCGGCCGGGGAGGAAAGCTGCTGCTCTCTCCTTCTCCCGCTCCGCCACCTCCTTCGCTAGCATCACTGCTTCGCAGAAGGTGGTGACGGCATCCCATTCCGTCTCGCTTCGGACCATGGCTTCGATCAGGGCCGGACTATCGCCGCTACGAGGACACGGCGGTGCTCCTCCCAAGCAGGGCACACCTCCACGGTGTGTTCCACCGTGTCCTCCGGTCCATCCTCGCAGTGGGAGCACCCGGGCGTTTCCTCCCGCCCGATTCGGTGCAGGAACCTTCCGAACACACCGTGTCCGGTGAGGACCTGCGTCAGGCGGAAGGTGAGGATGCCGTGGCGTCTCTCAAGCCACTCCTCAAAGAGGGGTCTTATCGCCGCTATAGTGGCGTGCCCAGCACGGGGTTGCGACAGTCGCTGTCTCCATGTCGCCATGAGATCGTGCCGGAAGTCTGTCCGCTGCGCGACAACTTGCTGCGGCAGCGGGGTTTCCCCACGGCATAGTGCCTCCGCGCGCCATTCGTGCAGGCGCGCGAGGACTATCGCCTCCAGATCCCATGGCGGCAATCCGGCAAGGAGGCTCGCCGCCTCGCGGGAGATCGTGCGGTAGCCGCGAACCATTTTCACGGCAAGCACCCTTTGGGGCGCGTTCAGGTGGTGGACGGCAAGCCGCGCCAAACCACGCGCCCACACCGGGGCCCCGTAAAGGGCCATGGACCGCACAATTCCCGCGTAGAGCCTCCGGCAGGAGGCGTTTGGCCCTCCCAGGTTCGGCAGGAGCCGCCTGAAGGCAGCCCCGGTCCGTTCCAGTTTGGGAGCCAAACGTCAGAAGTGCTCAACGAAGTTCCATCGGCCGTCGAGGACGAGTCCTAGGTACTTCAGCGTCGACTCGACGCCGATGGATACCCCTCCTACCATCACTGAGGATCCCGGTGGTGGCCTGTTCCGAGGACCATGGAAGTGCATGGCCTCGGACTTGTGCAGAGCCACCTCGAGACCCAGTTGCCGAATCCTCTCAACGACTATCGCAACCCCGCGTGTCATAGTTTCCGCCGCCGCCTCGTACGACCCCCCTTGTGCCAGTACCAGCGTGTTGTCAGCGTAGCAAACTACGCTGACGCCGGTAGGGAGGTCGGCGCGCAGCACCCAGTCGTAACCGATGTTCCACAGAGGTGGCCCCAGAACCGAACCCTGTGGGACACCGCACGACATCTCTCGCCGGTTCCACTCACCGTTGCGACCGGGGTAGATGACGGCCCTGTCCGTCAGGTAGTCCCCGACTATACGACGGAGATAGGTCGGCACCAGGTGATACCGGAGTGCCTCCCTAATGCAGCTCCAGGGCATGGAGTTGAAGGCGTTGGCGATGTCGAGAGACACCGCCAAGACAACCCCCCCCCCCCCCTCTGGCCACTGCATCCCCCGTCGTGAGGGCTCTCACGCGCATGATGGCGTCCACCGTAGAGCGCCTCTTGCGGAAACCAAACTGGTGTTCCGCAAGATCCGGCCCCGTCCCCGCAAGGTGCTCGGCGAGGCGGTTTGCAATGACTCTTTCAAAGAGCTTGCCCACCTCGTCGAGCAGCACCACGGGCCGGTATGCGGACGGAGAGTCCGCAGGGCGCCCCGGCTTCCGAATGAGGACCAGCTTCCCCGTCTTCCAACGAAGCGGGAATTGGCCTCTCTCCAAGCATGCGCTTAGGAGCCCCTCCAGTCGGGGCCCGAGAGCCTCCGAGGCCAGGACCCAGGCTTTGCCAGGCAAGCCATCGGGTCCTGGGGCGGTATTCCTGGCCTTGAGCCTACGTACCGCCACTCTCAGGTCTACCCCGGTCCCTTCCGGGATGTCGTCGTCGTCGTCCTGGTGGTCCGCTTCCGGCACCGCAGGTGGCGGAGCCATAGGCGGGGGCGGATGTTCCCCTCGCGCAGGGAACAGAGCGCTCACCACGTCCTCCACGAGCTGGGGCCGGAGACTTGCGTCAGCGGGGGGGCCCAGGTACGGAGTTTATCCCCCACCATCTTGTAAGGGCGCCCCCACGGATCTCTGTTTAGAGTCTCCAGCATTTCCTCACGGGCCCGATCCCGGGCCCGCAGGACAGCCTCCCGGAGGGCGGTTTTCGCCGCTCTGTATCCCTCGTACAGCTCCGCTTCAATGGCTGCCGCATTCGGTGGACGAATGCGGAGCCTGCGATGCCTGGTGTACAGGTGCCGCGCGGCGACACACGCCTCGCGCAGAGACGTCAGCTCACGCGACCACCAATACACCTGACGCCGGGCGCTTCCTGGCCGGACTCGGGGCATTGCCACGTCACATATCTCAGACATGGCCTCCTGGAACCACCCTGCCTCATCATTGACGTCGGCAGGCCTGTCCGGTGATGACACCCAGGGCTGCACGATCGAGGCTTCCAGGAGGAGCTCCCGGTCCAGCTGCTTCAGCACCCAACGCGGGCCACTCGGGGCCTGTTGGACTGGCGCGCTCGAGGGCTGGGTGGAGACATCAAACCGGATGTACCGGTGGTCGGAGTAGGTCTCCACCCCCTCCATGACACGCCAGTCAATGGCACGCGGCGACAGAGCGGGGCTAGCGAACGAGATGTCCACCACCGACTCGCCCCGCATCCGCACACACGTGGGGACAGAACCCCGATTTAGGACGACCAGGCCTGTCTCCAGAGCCCAGTCTTCCACCATCCTACCCCGCACATCTGTACGACGAGAACCCCAAGCCAAGTTCTTGGCATTGAAGTCCCCGAGGACAAGTACGGGGAGGGGATAACTTCCGACGACGACTGCTCTCAGCTCTGCAAGAGAGTTGTGGAGCTCGGCGAGAGATCGGTTCGGGGAGAAGTACACCCCCACAACGAATTTGGCACGATCCTGACATACCTCTTTCGCCTCCTTTACATCCATATATCTACGCATACATGCTCGTCGGTTAAGGGTACTTCTAACGTGGCCCATTTTCAAAATATCGCCAATTTGGTCGATAAACTTTTTTCTAGGGCGTCCCTTCCCGACTCGGCCGTTCACATCTGCCATATAAATTTGCTTTGTCACTCTTTCCTCATTCATTCTTTCTACGTGACCAAACCACCGAAGCATTCCTTTCTTAATCCTGGTCACAACATCATCTTGCATACCACATTTATCTCTTATCACGCAATTTCTCACCCTGTCATTCAGATTCAACCCTAGCATATTCCTTAAAGACCGCATTTCTACAGCATTTATTCTACATTCGTGCTTCTTAAAGTAATTATTAAAGTTAACATTTTGGTGTTTTATTTGGTACAAGAGCGAACAAAGCAAGCTCGGGACTTGGGGCACACCAACCCAGATAGGTTTGGTTAGAAAGATTTGTGGTTATTTTTTCATAAACCACCCAGAAATAACGGGGGCTCCATCAACTAAACTTTGGTATTGCTTCGGTGAAGAGGGGTCACGCCCCCTCCCCGACTACCTATTAAGGTGATTTTTCTTATAAATTATTTTATAAAGTTTTGATCTCTAACATTTAATATAAAAATACCATGCATCTCATGGTGGGGGGACAGCTGGGGGACGAATCTACCCCTCTCCACCTCCCTTCCCCCCGCCCCACAACCCCCTATTAAAGCAACTTGATATTAAAGCTTTACCAGAACCAGCACAAAACCCAGTGGGACTTTTTGTTAAATAAAATTAATTTACAATATATTATCCTCAATTTAATTTATACAATAATTTTTATTTATAAATAATATATTATCAATTTTAACTTACTGGATGTTTGAGCAGTAGTTGTCTCTTGCACATAACTTGATGTTGAAGCAATTTCTTGTGTATAACGTGTTTTAAAAGTATTATTTTTATTTGTAACTTCAGCTAAGGGTGATATCTTAGCAACAGCACCTGTAAAATCAATATATACAATGAATGATTATATTGTACTTGAAATATATTGACAACTTAAGAATAGTACAAAGACAAATGTGAACTGATGGCTCTAATAAAAATTCTAACCTGCTTGGGTTTATTAATTGCAAAGATTAATTCCTCTACTAACAATCAGCAAAAAATTACAGCATACACATATTAGCCATGTAGAATTTGTACGACTAAGGCTGAAGGACTACCAACATCTTCCAACAGACAATATCAAACAACAAATACCACAAGTAGCTTAATAAAATAAAACAAATAAAAATGAAGCTAAAAGTTACACATTCCATTTTATTAAAATGGAAGTTTATTATTAGTATTAGTTGTACAATAGAACACCTGTGAAAAATATGCATACTATAATGTAAATTATGGATCTTACAGCAATGTCGAATTTTACAAAGACGGATCCAAATCAAGTAACTTCTCTTGTGATTAATTAAGTTTGGTAATAAGACCAAATGAAATACTAACTTTTCTGCATCTAAACTTTAAATATGATATTCTAAGATTGAATGAAATGAAAGAATGGGATATCAAATTGAAGATCATCATAACTTTAAATAGATACTAAAGGACAATATGATTAAAAAATAATTAAACATTGAACATATTGTACAATATAGTATGTTGGTGCAATATATATTCTCATTAATACTGGAAAAGATCTTTAGATCACTATATATTTGTTATTATAACATAAACTCATGTTTCTTCCCAGTTGTACTCTGAGCAAGTTTAATATTTATAAACTGGTGTAGATTTTGATATTCATATGAGCTTTGAAAAAGCCTTAATTTATAAGCCTTTTATTATCATTTGAATCAAACTGTTAATAAGAAATAACAAACTTTCCATAAAATTGCTTTACATGTCATACATAATATTTAATCAACATGGAAGTTGAAAATTAGTATTGCAGAACATAGTTTAACAATGATTCAAAATTTATACATTCAATTATTCATGTTTGATAGTAAAATTAATTATTTGAGGAACAAACTTCCATATTAACTTTAACATTCATAATATTAAGAATAGATCATTACAATGTTAATGCAAATTTTTACTAACCTCTCATATGCAATGCTGGTATTGCAATATTACTTAACATTTTACTCCGGTCCAGTACTTGGATTCAAAAGGTGTATGACAAATTCTTCGGTACTTAAACACATACATATCATCTAAGCACAGAAAGTTTCCACCAACTGCTTGAACCCGTGTACAAAAGCGTGTTGAATCTTTTGTAGAGTTTGGAAATTTGTGAAGTATATAGCCATCTTCACCTACAAAAAAAATTAATATTTTAGAAGCGTTTTTGAAAAGTGTAATGACAGTAGTATAAGTAGTAGTGTTATAAGGGTAATTCTTTAGTAATCTGCTGCACGAATTATTGGTCGCCGAGTGGACGGGTAGATGGGGGGAGGAGTAGGAACCTCCCCCTAAAAGAATTAAGTGCCGGAACCCCCCCCCCCCATTTTTTATGTATGTAAGAATACATAGCAATGTATTGGCTCTAAGGGTGTAAAAGTGATGCAGAACTCTTGGGTTACCTGCGTCTGCGCTAGGTATCACATTGTTGCCCAAGGTGACACTGACTTATATATAAAATAGAAAGAAGAAATAATATAATGACTGGTAAAACCTGTAAATAATTAGATTTACTCACAGCTCTTGGTACATCCTGAAACATAGCAAATTTTATCCGCGGCCATCACTAAACTATACGAACTATGGCCGAAGGAAAGAACAGATAATCGAAGTCCCTTTCACGTACATGGGCCACTATATTAAGCAAAGATAATCAAAGTCCAAAAATAGCCAAGTTGTAAGAAAATATAGGAAAAATATAAAAAATTCAAAACATTCAAAGCACAATCGTTACGTCAGAAAAACAAAACGCCAATGTCAAATTCAAAAACAAACAAAATGGTGGTAGAGGGTGCTGGTCACGTTTAGAAATTAAAACACCAATATTCCATCTTCCAATTAAACGAATAAACTAGACTTAAAGCAGCTAAATCTTAATAAAATTAGTTGTTTAACTCATTTTCTGGTGAAAATATCTAAATTCACATTATTGACACGTAGATTTAGTCAATGTGATACGATCATTTAATTTGATTTAATTATCTAAAACAATGCACTTCCGAACGTAAACTTACTCCAGCGCTGTCCTTTGGAGAGTTGTGGAACTAAATATGCAATGCCAGTTTCTATAGAACAGAAAAATGTTCTAACTACAAAGGCCCTGTTAGTAACCTTAACGTACTTTAGTTGTAGTTGTCTTGCAAATAATTTTTATTGTTTTGTGTATTATATTTGTCTTTTAATTTTTGAGTGTGTTAGCTTATAGTTTAGGTCTATATTATTTATTTATTTTTATATATTCTACTACATATAGATGAGTTCCGATGATGATTCTTTTCTTTCTGCCAACGAGTTTTCTTCATCAAATGACAGTTATTGCTTTATTACTGAAACGTTAGGGGATTTTGTGCGACATAAATTCGATGAATCCCGCTCTTTGTTTAATGTTTGCCACATTAATGCACAGATCGTACCTAGTCATTACAGTGATCTGATTGAGGCTTTCTCTGACGCTGATGTTCATGCCGTCTTGATTTCGGAGACTTGGCTTAAGCCCCATCTTCCTTCTACCTCTTACCTCTCTCTGGCTTCAGTTTGATACGCAACGATCGAATTGACAGGAGAGGGGGTGGGGTCGCTATATATCTTCGTTCTGACTTTTCTTATAAAATTCTAGCTTCTCCTTCCCCCTATTATACTGCATCTGCAGAATTTCTTTTCCTTGAAGTTTGCGTAAAACGAGCCAAATTAGTACTTGGCGTTGTCTACTGTCCTCCTTCTGTCGATTACTTCTCCAGTCTTGAAACAATTCTGGAATCCTTGGGGTCGGAATACTCACATCACTTCATCATGGGCGATTTTAATACAGATCTCCTCACTCCGCACTTAACCCGTTCCTCCAAGCTCCTTCAAATTGTCGAGTCGGTTGGCCTCCACATTTTACCTTTACAAGTCACTCACCACAATATTGATGTGGAGGATACCTGGCTTGACTTAATCCTTACCTCTGTTCCTTCTCTTCTCTTCTGCCACGGTCAACACTTTGCACCTGCTTTCTCCTATCATGGCCTCATTTTCCTTTCTTACGTCCTTAAACCTCCTAAACCTCCAGCTAAAACTCTACACATGCGTTGTTTTGGTCGCTTGGATCTTGAAAAGCTTTGTATGGATGCATCCAAAATAAACTGGAACAGCGTGGTTTCTGCACCCACTGTGGATGAAAAAGTTGGGGCTTTGAATGAAGCTATCCTTAAATTATATGACGTACATGCTCCCATCAAAAAAGTGAAGCTCAAGCGTCCACCTGCGCCTTGGATGACGATTGGGGTTCGGATTGCGATGAGACGTAGGGATCGCGCTTTCGGCAAAGGAGACAATCAATTTTTCTATGGAGAATGGGCCCACTACAAATTTTAAAGATTATCAATGAAATGCATGTCGATTTATTCCTTATAATCCATAGATTACAATAAAATTATTAGTTTTACTGCAGCTAAACGGAGTCCTGAGAAATTAACAAATAAAATATGAATCTAACAATAACCTAAAAACAAACTGAAAGCGATTTTCTAGTAGTATTCTTCGGTATTATAAGTTAAAATAGTGCACAATTGAATAATAGTACATATAAAACTAAGCTGTAGGTATATTCAGCATTTATAAATATTTTAAAATCGATGTAAAACCTTTCACTAGTTCGGGCAAAACATAGTGCCTGTTTATGCACAAATGTCGTATGGATTCTAACTTTGACATGTATTGATTGGTTGTGAGTGTAATTCTAAATACCAAGATGGCTAAGGGATAATGTCTTCAATAATAGTACATATAAAACTAAGCTGTAGGTATATTCAGCATTTATAAATATTTTAAAATCGATGTAAAACCTTTCACTAGTTCGGGCAAAACATTGTGCCTGTCTATGCACAAATGTCGTATGGATTCTAACTTTGACATGTATTGATTGGTTGTGAGTGTAATTCTAAATACCAAGATGGCTAAGGGATAATGTCTATTTATATTTATGATATTACCAACACACAGTAAGATACATTTTAAACTGATTGTATTACAAAAAGCAAAATATAATGTAGGTAATTCTATTTATCATTGTAAATCATAATTTATTTAAGTATTCTATTAACAGTAGTAGGTGCAGAAACAGAAACCTTTTATTCAATTTAGATTATAAATAATACTTATTGAAAGTCACTTTTTTAATTTACCACTGGTTCGGAAAAAAACCTCTGACTTGAAGAGAACCAGCAAAATACCCAGTAGGTCTTTTAAAAAAAAGCCAGCTTACAATCATGTATGTCATAATTAACAACACAGAACAAATTAGAAATAGCTTGGTAGCGATCACCTTACCCACGGGTTATTGTCAGCCATAAATTCCTTTATACTATAATAACCCCTTTTATACAAACTTAATTTAATACATTTTTTGAACTTTGATGATTGACTGACATATATAGACAGGAGCGGGGTCAAGACATTATTTTAAAATGTTTTGGTTGATTAGTAAGTAGTAACATCATAATAAAATGACTAGGAATTAACATGCCTTATCTATGTTATTACACAATGATAAATAGTGAGGAAGTAAGATGTTTTAAACTGTTTGTGTAAGGATAAAAACACAGGCTTAATTTAAATGTATTTATTACTAGCGATGCGCCTCAGCTGTGCCCTGGTGATTTATGGATCTCGACAACAGTGCCATCTACCGAGTCCAAATGTAAATATAAACCATCTAGAGATCCATCCAAACACACACAAACATTTTCATTTAAATTGGTTGGAAGATTTCTGATGTTTTGTCTATAACGGACATAGGTAGAAACATTTTAGTGTTAGATATATTTCTGAAGGTTTTTTGAAAATAACTTGATGGTAACATGTACATTTATGATATTGTAAGCAATCAGAAGGAATTTTCAATTATAATACAAGACTGTTGTCTTCAATATCCATACACTTTTTGTCTCTGCAAGTTTTCAGCCTGCACGGCATACAGATTTGTTCTAAGCAATCCACCTGAAAAGAAGTTAATGACAATTGTAAAGGTATCTTAACTAAATAATAATACTTATCAATATATTATTTTTTTCTATATTATATAGGAATTAAAAGGACATTTTTAATAATAAGAGATATGAGATAAGACTATGCCTTCAATGTCAATAAACTGTATTTACATATTTCTGTGAGCATTTTCTTATATCTGCCTTTTCATATGTTAAATAATAAAGAAATTATTATAAATTATACAGCATTAATCAGCTCCAGCTGATCAAATACAGAAGCAGTAATTATTGATTAACATCAGTAATATTCAACCATGTAAAAGTTGTCTCACATTTTATTTTTACCGGTTTCATGTACTTACATAGTAGACAAAGATATTATTGTTATATTAAGTATATCTGATTCTAGATGACAAAATAATATTCCTTTCTGCACAGTGAACAACACAGCTGTCGAAACATAATAGAAACAACCATTACACTTTTTTATGGAAACCATTATTATTAAACTATATTTGCTTTTAGTACAAATAATTACTACATTTTTTACACATAAATATATGTAACATTTATATTGCCTATCTACTATGGCTGGTATAAATCCAGGATCTGTGTCTGGCTTAACAAAAAAGCCATTTAGTATTAAGCAACTTGCTGAATACATAAGGTTACCTATTTGTACACAAATGCAGTTATATGAATTGCTCTTCAAAACACTCTTTTAAGTCCCTCGACCCAAAGATTCTAATTTTCTTTTAACATTATAACAACTTCTTTTGTGCATTCTATTTATTATTTAATTTAGATTTTACTAATAAAATAAACTTAATACTTTGTCACTTTTAACAAACTAATAAGGTTCTAAGACCTGTTTATTATTTGTATTTGTTTGAGGTAAAATATACAAACTTAATAATAGATTTTCACAACCTAGAATAGGTGTAAATTAATAAACTCTTATATTCTATTAGCGAATTTTACCACAAAAACTAAAAAGAGAAAAACATACGTACTTGTGTCAATTAATATTTGGCTAACCTTTCTGATAATTGATAATATCCATATTTTCTTAAACATTAGTTTAATAATGCTTGTAAATAAAAAACTCCATTTTGTTCTTACCATAATGATGCGACTCCAACTATGTTTTATTTCACTCGAGTGAATCGAGTGAATTTGTCCAACTCGATAATCGATAGAAAATAAATTTTACCGAGTTACCGAGTTAACTCGGTAACTCGGTTTTCGTATAGATTCAGAGGGTGCTATATAGATATTAATTTACTTGTATATATAATAAGTCGCTGCGGGTGACATCACAAGTTGCATCCAAATTCAAACTTGCATCTGGCATGTTGTAAACAAACCTGAGCTTAGTTTTATTTATGATATTGATTTATAGTTTTAATTTCATGTTGCCACATATTACTTATTTATAAAGGTACATATTTAAAAATGGTTTAACTAAAGTAATCGCTGATCTCAACTCTAGTGATAAACTTTTCTGTAAATAGTTGGTTTACTCAAAAACTAGTGTACAACTAGAATGACATACATACATACTCGTAAATTAACCCGAGTGGCTCGAGTCACAAAACTCTACTCGAATCGCATCTTTATCTTACGGCCAATGCAGTGTTTGTCTACAATTTAGTGATGAAATCGACTTACTAATTCGAGCAATTTATTGATATATTATGTAATAAATAAATTGATATTAGGTAATATGTATATATTCTTGTATCAATTTATGTTATATATGATATAAATTGATTATATATACTTTGGATAGTCAAATTATTAATAACATTAAGACTTACGTCATAACGTTAGAGTGATATTATTTTATGAAGATGTCGATACGCATACCAAAAATAATATATCACTACCTACTAAGCGTAGTAATAATAATTGTGTTGTATGGAAGAACAATTATAAAAATAATTTGTGAAATATTGACACAGCTTCGTTCATCTAATTTGAATTGTTTAAATCGAGTTACCTGAATTTCAACTCGAGTCGATTTTTTGCGAGTTATCACGGCACATCTCTAAGACAATAATTTTTTAAATGTTACATTACCTTAGCCAATGATCAGAACACGAATGTCAAAACAACTAATTTTTTTTCAGATTTCTTGTTTCCGTTTACATTTTCGAAAAATCTATAGACCATTTACTATTATAATTTGGTGTCTTTTTTTTGGTGTAAATACCATTAAGTGACGTTAATATTTCTAGTGGGCCCAAAAATGATTGTCTCCTTTAGAAGAGATCGATGTGATCAAAACTGGACGCTTTATAAAGTTGCAAGGCATCGGTGCAATCAGATAATACGCAACGCCAAACGCCGATTTATTCTTAGTAACATCTCCCCTGCTAATATCTGGAAGTTCCTTGGAACCATAGGTATCGGTAAACGACACCGTTGTGAGTTTCAAAAGACGATTGGTCTGGATGATATCAATTTTCATTTTGTCTCCAACAGTCCTCTTGATCACCAGACCAAGCGTCTTACTGTTGAACACTTAATGGGTTTACCTTGTCCTGATATTAATCTGTTTCAATTTTCTCCAGTAGCTGTAGATGAGATCAAGACGATAATCCTTTCCATTAAATCTAATGCTGTAGGTTACGACAACATCAGCCGACGGATGATTATCTATATACTTGACCATATCCTCCCAGTCATCTCGCACATCATTAACTTCTCCTTGGATTCTGGTAATTTTCCCTCACTGTGGCGTAAGGCTTATGTTATTCATTTACAAAAGATCCCAAATCCCACTTTACCCAATCATTTCCGACCTATGTCCATCCTTCCCTTCTTATCCAAGGTCCTTGAGGCCTGTGTCCACAAGCAACTTTCGCAGTTTATCTCTCATAATAACTTATTAAGTCCCTTGCAATCTGGCTTTAGGCCCGGTCATAGCACCGTTTCCGCACTCCTGAAAGTAACTGGTGATATTAGGGCAGGCATTGAGGACACTAAAGTCACTGTGTTGGTTTTGGTTGACTTCTCTAACGCCTTTAATACCATTAGTTATGACATTCTAATTTCCATCCTTTCCCTTTCCATGATCTCACTCAAAGCACTGGATTGGTTTTCATCATATCTTCGAGGGCGCCAGCAGTCGGTTCGCATCGATGAGCTATCATCTAGCTGGCTTGACATGCTGGTGTCCCTCAAGGCGGCATATTATCTCCTTTGTTGTTTTCTATATTTATTAAACTCATTACTCAAAACCTTCAGTCTGCGTATCATCTGTATGCTGATGATTTGCAATTGTACACACAAGCGAGTAATGACGATATTTCTACAGCGGTGGACACACTTAACAGGGACCTTGAGTACATTAAGAACTGGTCTGACAGGTTTGGCCTAATGGTCAACCCTTCGAAGTGTCAGGTCATAATAATTGGTAGCCGTCCGATGAACCAGAGATTGAAAACAGTAGCTCTACCTCCTATCTTTTTTAATAGTACTGAGATTCAATTGTGTTCCACTGTGAAGGATCTAGGTTTATTAATTGATTCTACTTTGAGTTGGAAAGCCCAAACAACGACCGTTAGCCAGAAAGTCACTGGTACCCTGCGTTCTCTCTATCGCCTAAAAAATTTTCTACCATCTGAAATTAAGACAATGCTTGTGCAGAGTTTAATTTTTCCCTTAATCGACTATGGTGATGTGTGTTATTTCGACCTGAATGCAGACCTTCTCAACAAATATGACCGTCTTCTGAATAACTGCATTCGATTCATTTTCAATCTTCGATAGTATGACCATGTATCCACGTATCGATCTCAATTAAAATGGTTACCTATTCGTCAACGCCGTAGTTTGCGTGCACTCACCACCCTTTATTCTATCTTGATGTCTCCAACTTCCCCTACCTACTTATCTCCTCACTTTCAGTTGCTTAGTGCTAGTCATGAGAGAAACCTCCGCTCTATGAACAACCTTCTTCTCCTATGTCCATCCCATAGCTCTGGACTTGTTCATTCTTCTTTCCACATTCAATCTATTCTCCTTTGGAACGCACTCCCTCTCGAAATCAGGACGGCTAGCAATCGGTACGCGTTCAAGATGAAGGTTCGGGAACACTTACTTAATAAATTGGCAGAACCAGCGTCCTCATACGGCCAGCAGTGAAGGACCACGTCTCTGATCCGTAAGTCATCACTTGCAACACGCACTGGTTGTACATGTGTATGTGTATGCATATGTGTATATATGTATGTATGTGTGTGTATGCATGTATATGTATGTTTATATGTATATATATATATGTATATATATATATATATATTCTTATTGTAATTATGTATATTATATATTTTATATACATATATGTGTATGAATATTAATATAATTTTATGTATTTTTTGCGATGTACCATTTATATCTTATGTATTTTATTTCCATGTATTACAATTTTTTATTACACCTACATTCTATCTCTGCATCATCCCAATCCCAAGGTAGACTGGGAGAGAATGCCTTAGGCATTAAATCCGCCTATATACCACTTGTGTATATGAAGTTTTAAATAAATAATGTTTTGAAACAAATCGCATAAAATAAATAACACAACATGTTTTGTTGATGATGGCGTTCGCACTCACAAAAACTGTGTAAAATTTTCAACAGATATCAAGATTTGTTTTTAGCTGTGTTGGCATTGATTACAACATAGACATTTTATTTGTTTATCTATAGATTTGTCAACGTTAGCGTTCGCACTGTTGTTTTTTATATTTCGCGATTTGTTTTAAATCGTGTTTTTCTGTTATCCAATTTAGTTATTAAACATCTCAAAACATTATCAACCCTAGCGGAGACGTATGATAACTTAATACAAAATGTAAATGTAGTATCATCATCATTACAACCCTTCACAAGTCCACTGCCGAACATAGGCCTCCCCCTAGGTATGCCACAAAGCACGGTCCTGAGCCACCTGCATCCATCGACTTCCTGCATGTCTTACCAGGTCGTCACTCCATCTAGTGGGGGGGGGGGGGTGCCCTACACTTCGCCTACCAGTACGAGTCTGCCACTCGAGAACCTTTTTTCCCCAACAGTTTTCGGTTCTTCGAGCTATATGGCCGGTCCATTACCACTTCAGCTTACTAATCCGTTGGGCTATGTCGGTCACTCTGGTTCTACTGAGGATATCCTCATATCTAATTTTATCACGCAGAGAAACTCCGAACATAGCCCTCTCCATAGCTCGCTGAGCGACCTTGAGCGTCCTCATACGGCCAGCAGTGAGCCGAGTTGAATACGTCGATTGACTTCTCGGTCGAAGTTGGACTTAGCTAGTCGGACTATTTGTCCCAGGTAAACGTACTCGTCAACAACTTCGAGCATAGTGCTCCCAACAACTACCGGCATAGGTGAGACATGGACATTAAACATAATCTTTGTTTTGTCCATGTCATCTTAAGACCTATCCGTTGGGAGACACCATTGAGGTCATTGAGCATAGTGCCAAGGTCCTCCAGCGATTCTGCCATAAGGCTATATCGTCGGCAAATCGAAGGTGAGTGATGTACTCGCCATTGATGTTATTACCGTATCCTTTCCAGTCCAGTAGCTTGAAAACGTCTTCCAATGCATCGGTGAAGAGTTTCGGGGATATCATGTCACCCTGTCTTACACCTCTCTGCAGTTGAATAGGTTTCGAGCTCTGATTCTGTACTCGGATAGCCATCGTAGCCCTACTGTACAAACACTTCAGCACTTCGATATACCGACAGTTAACTTGGCACCGCTGAAGGGACTGTAGCACCGCCCAAATTTCGAAGGAATCAAAGGCTTTCTCATAGTCCACATACGCCAGGAAAAGTGGCAGATTGTACTCTTCGGTCTTCTGTACAATCTGCCGCAGAGTATGTATGTGGTCTATGGTACTGAAGCCTTTTCGGAAACCGGCCTGTTCGGGAGGCTGGAAGTCGTTGAGTCTGCGTGAAAGACATTTCGTAATGACTCTCGAAAACAGCACGTAGACGCGGCTTAGAAGGGAAATTGGTCTGTAGTTCTTCAAGAGAGCGTTGTCGCCTTTCTTAAAAGAACAAGACCACCGCACTTCTGCTCCACGCCTCCGGAGTAGTGCCACCATGGAGGACGAAATTGAAGAGCTTCTGAAGAACTTCAAGTACCGGTGTTCCACCCGCTTTCAGAAGCTCCGCTGTAATTCCATCCTCGCCCGGGGCCCTGCCGTTTTTAAGGTGTTGGAGAGCCATTCTGATCTCGCTCAGACTGACGTCCGGGATATCATCGGAATAGTGTTGGGTAAGACTTGCTCTTGAATCGTTACTCACACTTGCGTGTGGCTCCAACGATGATGTGTACAGCTGCCCATAGAACCTCTCAATCTCACTCAAAATCTCAGGTGTCTCGGAAACGATGCTGCCACACTCAGTCTTCAGCTTTGACTGTTGGCTCTTTCTGGCAGACAGATTTCTGGCAAAGACTTTGGAGCCCTGGTTCCGCTCGATCGCTTCTGT
This sequence comes from Parnassius smintheus behrii, assembly GCA_036936625.1. Taxonomy (NCBI): domain Eukaryota; kingdom Metazoa; phylum Arthropoda; class Insecta; order Lepidoptera; family Papilionidae; genus Parnassius; species Parnassius smintheus. Next base: position 6,918,445 of record JAUPFT010000015.1, on the reverse strand, counting down.
AATACGAGCAGTATTAAAGTTGCGTAAGTCTCGCCGCATGCATTTGGAGATCTGTCTGTTCAGTTGCCTGTATGCTATCAAATCTGTTGATGATTGCAGCCTCATCTCCCGTCTAACAGCCATGAGATTAAGAGTGTGATCGGAGAGTTTTGTGTTCTTCTGCGGCGGGTCTTGCAGAACTTAGCTCCGACCGCATGGACAGTTTCCACGAATTTGTCATTCATATCTTCCACTGCATTGCAATCTTCTAGGCACTGAAAGCGGTTACGTACCTCGAGCTGAAAAGTCTCGGGATTCTGGATCAGAACACGAGGGGGACGGAGCGTTGACTTCATTAGACGAGACCACTCCAACTTAACGTTTGGGTTCAGTGTGCCTCTAACCATTCGGTGATCGCTGCCGGTTTTCACCCTTGCGATCGCTGAGACATCACTGAACAGTTGGCGTCTGGTCGTCATAATGAAGTCAATCTCATTTTTTGTCGAACCATTGGGGCTCGACCTGGTCCACTTCCTGTGGGGCCGCTTCTGGACAAAATAACAAAGGACAAAATAATATAGATGATTTACAATTATGAATGTTTTGATAATATCATGCACAATTAAAAACCCTGGCATGTCTACAATACCTAAAATAGCAATATTTGAATCAAAAACAAGTCAAATAATAAATAAGCTCATGTACACGAGAGCAGAGTAAAAGCAGCAAATAATAATTTCATTTTGATAATAATTGGTTGTCTATTTATTTCCCTGATTTAAAATTAACCTTATAATTTTGTCTCTGTATTATATGCTTGCAGTTACGGCGTAAACAGAATAAATTTTATTCAAAACTACAAAACTTATTAAAGAATACTTGATTACAAAACTCATTAAGTAATTAATGCTTTTACTCGTTTGGGTAAAGCCTCTGTCCTATGTAGAAAACAAGCAAGAAGTCCAAGCGGGTCATATAAACAAAATGTTATTTAGAATATAATGTTTTAGAATTAAATATTAAAACATTTAGAAACAACATTAATCACCCCATTCTCAGGTGTTAATCAATTATATATTTTATTTTAATAACCTTTTTTTGAACAACTTTGCTTAGTTAAAAAATTTCAGTTTTTGATAGGTTGCATATTTTATGACTTGTTGTAAAAGCATATACTTTGCCCCATGAACGAAAACTTATTCTTTGAAGTAGAATAACTGTAATGGTGTAATAAATAGCTTGTACTTGTTCCTAGTATTTACAGAATATACATTACTATTTTTAATAAAAACTATTGTTGCTTTCGTGCACATTAAATTAACAAAAACAAAAAACAAAAATTAATAAAAAAACATACATAAAATTTTCGTAAAATTACTAAAACGCTATAGTTAATATATTTACTTCTAAAAAACTTTCTTGAAAAGACTCCTTCGGACTTAGGTTGTAAAGTACTCTCATGGCTCTCTTCTGCAAAACAGTGTTATTTCAATGTGAAATGCATTAACCCCATTGCAAGATCCCTTATGTAATAAATATGACATATCAAATGGACACTATCTCTTTGTTATGGAATGCAAAATATAGTCGTTGCACATTTGCACCTAAGATAGAGAGAACTTGTAAATTTACTCCGTCCATGTCACACACTGTTGCAGATATATTCCTCCCAGCCTGAGAGCCTGGAAGTTATGCCAGCTATGACTGATTCAAGACCTGAAATCAAAAATTAAATATGTTTTACAACCGTTGAGCTTTTATATTCAACTTTAATTTCAACTGTTGAAATAAAATGAAACATCATACAAAGTACTAATAATTACCTCTTTTATTAGTACAGTAAGTTGATTTGCAGTTAAAAATGCGTTGGAGAAATAGTGGGCAATGAGCTGTTTCAGTCTTCCTAGTACTAACAATCATAAATACTAATGCAAATGATGCAATGACTGAAGATGTTCCTTGTTTACTATGATCCTAATACACTTCAATCAAATCTTCTTTTGGATTATACATCACATTTTTTTAAAGACATTTCATCAAATATCAATACAAATTGATTGTCTGATGGTTTTATAGTATTTAAAAAATCTACCAGGCCTTAAAACTGGTTGATTGATTCCAACAGCAAAGAGTACTCAGTTAACCCTTTAATACAGCCTGAGTAGCCTGTAACAGGTGGGTGAACTTTTATAAAGCCACAGGGCTTTGATTTTCATATGTCACATAGCTTTTTCTTTCAATTTCTTATTCGAACTTGTAATTACAGCGCAAATGTTGATGTTATTTTCTTGGATAATTTTCTTACTGTATTTTCATTAGTTAAACACTTAATACAATTTTGGCTTTTATAGTTTAAAGGTGATTACGCAATTGGCAGAATTTTCTCATGTATCACTTTCTTTAATTTTCTTTATTCGTCATGCAGCACAGTTTTTAGTCTATCCCGTATTATTCCATTGCGAATCACTGTCAAACACATTGCACGCGCGTCCGGAACCTCGATTTCTTTCTTTTTTGTTGTAAATGTACAGTACAGGTACTTAAAAAACGGTCTACAAATACAAAATTAACGTCAAACTTGAAAGATAAGTTTGACGTGACAATATTTCTACAAATTTGTTTTCAAACATTTTGTTTCTGCAGTTATATAGATATAATATAGTTATAATATGTAATGTACAGTAAACTGTCCAACATATTTAACTACAATATGTTTCTTGACTATGCAAACGCTTTTTGGTACATTGACAGTAAAACAGTGTTTAAAAGTTAAAACATGTTTTTTCGTGAAATTCGCGTCAGGGCAAACGCACGGTGAAAGTACCTGTTCCTTTCATCTGTTGCGACAAATACGCCTCACTCCCACTTTGAATAGCTTTCTACATATTTACTTATCTGTGACTTTGATCTTCATCTTTGTTGGTCTTAGCTCAGAAGGGCTAGAACCCAAAGCCGTAAAGCCAGTTAATAAAAAAAACTTTGTTGGTCTATGTTTTGAATTGGTTTTCAATTTATGTACGTTAGTACTCTTATTAGTCTGTGAATTTATGTATTTTTCTAGTATAAATACAGTAATCTATGGTATTTTTATAGGTTATTTCGGTTATTTAGTGCTGACAGTTAAAAATCGCTGTTTTAATATTGTCGAGCAATAGTGTTTTGTGATTTAATATAAAAACAGTTTTGTTTAGCTACCTAATACTCATAATTAATTTTACACCTGAAAGATAATAAAATCACAATTTACAAGTTTTTAAAGTTATTTACTAATAAAATTAATCATGGTTAGCGCTTTTATACCTACGTACTGAAACCGCTCAGAATACTATTTGGGTTCTTTTAATAAGTATTTTTTGTATATTTAAGGATGTTTTAACCCGGCCTGCAGAAGAATTTGGGAACGATGAAACCTTGGAGCATTTGTGGGCGGCCAAAGCCATGGAACACAGCGATATATATTTTAATGTTTGTATTAATAATTTATTCTTAGATGTGTTATAAATTAAAAAAAAGCTCTCCTTTAAACGTAATTGCTTAATTTGTACTTGTTTGTATAAATCAGGATAATATGATTTAAGATTCAAAATTTATAATAGAATGATTCTCGAGCAGCAGTAATTGAAGTGTAGAGTGGCCTCCCACTAGATAAAAGTGACAATCTAATAAAAGATGCAGGTTGATAGATGCAGGTGGCTTAAGACCATGCATCTTAGCATTCCTTGGGGGAGGTCTACATTCAGCACTTGGCTTGTGAAACGCTGTAATAATGACAATGATGATATATTTCATTATAGTTTATTGTATTATTAGCATAAACATAGATTAAGTACTCTAGATATATTTAATTTTATATGCTTACTGAAACTAAGTGGTTACATTGTTTATTAACATATCAAAACAATTTACAGGTTCTCTGCTCTGTAGACACAAGATTGCTTCGTCTAACACCTCATGATGACTTAATATATACACAATTCAGACAAGATTTTCCTGACTTAGATGTTAGATGCATAAATGAAAGTGAAATAAAGAATAATGTGAACAAAGCTAGATGGAGGGTATTCTGTGAAAAATTCAAAAATATTGTTGAAGACTATAGTTTTGGCACTTTATTGAGAGCAGACACTAATGGAGATTATTCAGAACAAAACACTATCTTAGTGCCTCGAGTACAATTTTATGCTATAGAGATAGCAAGAAATAGAGAAGGCTTGAACAATGAAGTGAAGAAAAGATTTAAATGTGCATCTAAATTAAACATGGAAGCACAAGAACAAAAAATTGAAATTGCAGCATAAAGCTACTGCTTTTGAGTATTTAAATGGTGCCTTTGTTTAGTGGTTATTTTGCAGTTAATCATTGTTTGGATAATATTTAATATTTCATAAAGTGATCAATATGTCGTAGTTTATATAATATTAGGTCTAAACTTGTAATCAGATTCTAAGAATATGGTGAACAGTAGTTTTTATCTGTAAACTAATATCTGTAACCCTACTTTTGCATTTATTATATATATTTTTTAAATTTTCCTCTTATGTATCATTTAATTGTTAATCTTAACAGAAGCATTATGAAATTGCTCTTTTGACTTATATTTTATAATATTATTTATAACACTTATCATTTTGAACTGCCAGAGTATGTAGTTAAATTTTGTAATTTAGTTTTCTCCCATTTCCAAATGTAAATTAAGTTATGCAGACATATTAAAAACCCAAGATAATACAGTAATCTCATGACTATGACATGGATTACTGTGAAGTGGCGGTGTAAGAATATCCACTACCCCATATAATCTTGTGGGTGTTGTAAGAATGTAAGAAGCGACAGGGGGAAACAAATCAGACGCAGCATCTAATAGTGATTCTAATAGTGACTAAAAATAAAGACCCTTACTTATGTCTCCATGCTTGTATCATTTTTGATGAGTTGCTTTAAGCATTTTTATTATTTAGGGATGTAAATTTTACATTCAATATTGAATGTTGTTTGAAATAGGTGAGTTTTCTTATTTGCTGTTTACACTAATAATAGTTTTGACTTCAACATGCCTTTAGAGAAAGGTAATTATGTTATTTATGGTGGATGATATTTATTGCTTTAGCATTATTGTACGCAACAGGTAAGAAACTACAGTGTATATAATCTTGCCCTTTACCTAGCCTATGGAACTGATATTTTATAAAAATAGCAAAAATTATAAAATAAATTAATTAAATTCTATCAAAATTCAAATCATAACCACCCTACTTTACGAAGGGCAATAGAACAACAAATTTAGTATGCATCTTTGAACTTGGCACTTTGCTGGGGTTACAGGCTAGGGTGGATATGATTTGAATTTCGATAGATTTTAATAAATTGATCTATTTATTTAATTCAAAATTTTTGTTTTTATTTTTTTGTAAAATATCAGTGCCATAGGCTTCTATTCCGTTCACATGTTACAACCTATTTTTTTCCAGACTGTAAAAAAGTAATCCAGTACAATAGATATTACCTATAGATTATGCTATAATAGCAACACATTTTTATCTGAACAATCTAAACATGGTAAAATTGTAAAAAGACTTTTTGTTTTTGAGTTTCCATACTCTAAACTTCACAATATGTTAACCAATGTTTTCTAATTTACAACATTTTCTGTTTATCCAATTAAATTGCTAAACAAATAAAAATATCTTAATATTATAGTGCATCTTGAGAATTCTCATACTGAGCTGTGCATAAGTTGGAAGAAAACACTACTCAGCTGCTTATCGGCATGCATTGACCAAACAATTGGATATATTATGTACATGAAAATAGTGTAACAATGTGAAAACTTTGGTGTAGTATAATATAATAATTAGAAGTGTGCGTACATGATACACACATTCGCGAGTATAAAACTGCGTTCTCAACTTCTGTATAATTCGTAGGTATTCGAAAATATTAAAAAATAATTAGATGCTCAACTACTCATAAATTTTACCACGTTTTTATTAAGTCACTTGTTTGTCATTCCAGGTGGTCTTTAGTAATTGATTTTAAACTAACTTCCTGATGAGTTGAAAACTTGAAAAAATTTGATACTTTATATACTATAGCTTGTTTTATTTCAATATTATATAAGTAGAAAATACCCCAAGCAGTGGGCAAGGCCTATTTGATACAACCTCTTATTATAAAGGGGGTATGTCAACCTACAGAGCGCTCTTTTATATGGTACACATGTATCTGTTGCGCCTTGTCTGAAGAGGTAAGTTGTCCTGCCCGGAAGTGTGTAAAAGTATAAACGTGGCCCTGCCTATAAGCGGCGATGGTGAAACAGGATAGAATTTAATCGGTGCTGGTCTTGGCATTACTCTTCTTTGCCCCCACGAGATTAGACATTGTACACTCCAAGCTGAAGCTTTATTCATATAGAATAAGAGTGACAAGCAAGCACACCATCCACCTGATGGTTAATGGCAATTATGATGCGTTGTCACACTTGAGCAGTTATTTTACGCTAGTATTTGTGAGAGCATGGTTCTACCCGGGTCGAGCCAAACCACTTGTGCTGCAGCCATAATAAATCCATGTTCCATCTTAAACCCAAATGGGCATGGGCACGGAAATTACTAGGGGCTTCTCTTTATGGGAGACATTTCAACTCCCTTCCACAGAAACATGGAAGCACGAACACAGACTAATATTCGTCGTATTTGCCACAAGAAGTCTGTGTGGAAACCCAGAAAGCAAGTGCTCAAAAATTGCAGATGTGCACCACAAAAATTATCTCTACCGTAACTCCTTGGCAGCAAAGAAAGAGGTTAAACATTCTCCTACAGTCCACCAAGTTGAACCATGTAGGCCATACTTAACCTATTCAGTTCACTGACCTAGCCAAGTCAAGATCTCATCAATTCCAACAAGCGGAACTTGATTGACTCGGGCTTTATGCACTTATGATAATGATATTCAAAAAGTCGTAAGTTGTATTTTTTTCTCTCTTAGATAAACTTTTCTGCTAAGTTTATACTTACAAAGCAAAATTAAATCGTACTAGATTCATGTTACCTGCTTAAGAAGCTTTCTAATTTCTCTTCATGAATAATAGAAATTATTTGTTCCTGAAGAGAAATTAGAAATTTATTTTAATATAACAATCTTATTCTATTTGATATGGCCTACAGTGCTGTCTGAATAACCTAGTCATCTAACCGTCCGGTTAGCCTAGCCTCGCCATTTTCAAAGTCTCATTACTTCCAATCCCCATGTGAATAAATTGCTTTTTAATGTTAGCAATGGGGAATAGGATTTAAGCCCGGAACTTCTACATAGTGGTCAGGTACTCTGATCTATAGGCTCATTGTTGACACCTACAGGTGGCTTTCAATCATGGATAAACCTTCAAATAATTTCGGAACCTTTTAAGTGTGCATATATAGTAACACAAATATAAGTGTAGAAATCTTGATAAAATAAAAATGTTACATATTATTTAGATTAAATTATATTAGAAACAAATCATGTAAACATCAATTTGCTGCTATAAATAGTATTGCTTAGTGAAAAACAATACAGCAAGTAAATGCATCTTATTTTCTATGGTATTAGCTTCTATGAAACATTTAATTCACAAAAAAGTTTATTAAGATTAATCAAACACAGTTTCTAAAGGATATTCAGTCATTATTAGACCCCTACCCCACAGAGCATCAGCTATTTGTATTTTATCAGTGTCATTGGGTGCTTCAAGGTTCTCAACAGTAACATATTCCGGATAAGAAGTGATCAATGTTTCGATAGCGGGTGCCAATTCCTCCTCAATTTCAAGGAATGTTAACTCATTTCCATGATACTCTAAAGAATTCTCTGCATAATAATACAGTCTTATAGATTCTTCTGCTACCATTCTTATTATATTTTTTCTTAACAACCTTATTCTTGTGTCCAGGCTTATTTCTACTCTATTTGTAACTTTACCATTTTCAACCATCACATCTGTGTCACCATATACTGTACATGCTTTCTCCAAGTCACTGAGAACTGGAGGTAGGGCATCATGTTGATAATTTTTACTCATCTGATCAACAGCTTCATCTATAGGCAGGTGGTTTTTGACTTTATAAAAGAGATTTTTAATAATTTCTTCAATCTCTACTTTTCTTGGTGTACTCACATCTGAATGTACTACTCCAAAATTGTCATAGATATCAAATGGTAAGCCTTGTCTAAACTCGGTATTTTCATTAATTGCAATTTGTAAAGCAGCAGGAACCATTTTCTCAAATAGATCTGCCCAAGAGTGCTTCTGATACATACTAATGGTGACATGAAGAGAATGTTCCCCATCAATAGTTACACCCTGATGTATATATCCCCGTGGAAAATAGAGCATGTCTCCAGCATGCAATGTTAGTTCTAATATTGGCTGTCCTATTTCGTCTTCTGAAAAGTTCTTTGATGACACCCTGGGTAATACCTCATTTTCCTCTCGAGGCTTATATATACGCCAATGTTTTTTGCCTTCTGCTTGCAAAATGAAGGCTTCAATATCATCATAATGTGGAGCAAATCCCTGGCTATCTGGAGGTGTTAAGTAAGCATTTGCACCAACAAAGGAATTGAAATATTCTTGTAAGGTAGCATTTAGGAGATGCAATTTTGATATATATGTTTGGGGATTTAATAATCTAATACTACAACCATTTAAATAGAAATCCCACACCAGGTGGGGATGAGCTCTACCTTCAGGATTGTGTGTTTCTCTTTTTCCATCAACATAAGATGTGATGTCAATATTTTTAGTGAATTGTATATTCTCAGTGCGTAACATTTTATCAATGACTGGTGTAGAAATAATATCACTGTAATACTTAGGCTTATTTCTAGCAATATGTAAGGGTTTCTTTTCCCAGATACACTTAAAAAAGTCATTAAAATTATAAGGTGCTATCATCCACTTGAAAACCTTTAGACCTTCTTCACAACTGTCAGTTATAACTGGAGTGAAGTTAAAACTACCATTGCTTGAGTGTGAACAGGTCTCATTCTCATAGGTAATGTTGTTACAGTCTGTATTAGATAGTGGGGCTGGAATTAACGCCGGAACTTCCTCGCTTTCAGTAGCCTCGCAATCATCTTCATCTGTAACTGCTATGTGCTTCAAACTCTCATCCTTTTTAATATTCATTTTTAATTTCTTTTTCTTGTTAGTTTTCTTTTTTATAATATTTTTGGGCTCCTTTACCTTTTTTTGTTTTCGTTTCACTTTTTGAGCGATCTTTATCATAACGTTTTCGTTTACATTAGGCGACATATGTTTTGGTGATAAAGACACTTTTTTCTTTTTCTTTTTGTCTCGTTTTGGTGTAGATTGCATGGTAGCTTTATACATCGCGAAAGCCGATATAGGAGAATACATGATTATGAAATAGTAGGGTAGATGTAATTGAAAAAATTTAACAATAATATAACCTCTGCTTAATACGGCAGGAACTTTCTTGAAAGATTATGACATAAAAATATCACAATCATATATGTAGATATTTAAAAAAAATTATCTCTATCATTCTCAACAATCGTTACTATCCGATCATAATAATTTATCTCACTTTTACAATAAATTTAATTTTCACCTAAAAAAATAAAATTAATGCAGTTTGACAGCGGTGAGCATGAGCAGCACCTGGCAACCTAACAATTACTGCCAGCCTCCAGTCAATAAAAATACTTGTAACTTGTAATGAAACGACGGACAATCTAAAGAGAAACTACGATTCTGATTAAAAACCGAAATCATAATGTTAAGAACCGTAGAATACTATAATAATGAATCATGAAGTGACTTGTACTGAAGTTTATTAAATAAATGATGGATGTTATGTTGAATTAAAATAATACTAAACTCAATACCACATTTAAAATAATGAATAATACTAAATAAAGACGATTGATTGCTAAATAATGAATAAAATTTTATAACTTAATATTATTTAAATCTAAAAATTCCGTAAGACAATTGAAAACATTTTTACTTTTTTTAGAAAAAATTAAAAAAGAACGAATTTCTGTAGGAAGAGGAATTTTAAGATTTACCAAAGTGTTAAATAATGAAGTATGATCATATACAGGACACGGGAAGAAAATAAGGTTGAGGTCACCAATATCCAAACCACATTCACATTTTGAAGAATTTTTAATATGAAGCCTAGCAAGGTGAACCGAATTACAGCAGTGACCCAAGCGCATTCTACATAACATTGATGTATGTTTCTTATTTAAGGATAATTTATAAAACCAAGGCTTGGAAGGAATGATGGGTTGAATTTTGGCATAGTGACAGCCTTTTGTCGTTTTGGTTTTGTTCCAATGTTTTGACCATCTATCTATATATAATAATTTCGTAGTTCTTATAAGGTCATAGCAATAATTTTTAAATAAGAAAGTATCCCCACAAACTATAGCTTGTTTAGCAAGTTTGTCAGCATATTCATTACCAGATATACCAATATGACACGGAATCCAAACGAGAGAAATGTTGATGTTTTGGAATTGGTATAAGAATAGAAGTTTCTTAATTTCAAATATCAAAGGATTGCGGAAAATGTCATAGAAATGATTGCACAACAATGCTTGTAAAGAACCTAGATAATCTGAAAATATCACACTTGTTTTTAATTTAAAAAGGAAGTAATATTTTATTGATTGTAAAATGGCTAACATTTCTCCAGTAAAAACTGAAGATTCGAGAGGACGTTTCATTTTTTTAACTGTTCTCCAATTTTGATGGTATATTGCGTAGCCAGTACAACCTTTTGAGTTAATTTTAGAAGCATCTGTAAAAATATAATGATAATTTGGGAAATTCTTGTCCAACGTAAATACAATTTTTTTATTTGATTTAATAGAAAATTTATTTAATCCTATATAACATTGAGTTTGAAAAGTGCAACTTCAAACGAATTGGAGAAAAGAGGCAGAGTCAACGACCTATGAATAGGATCTAGTAAGGAATTATATTCATAGCTTTTCACTAGATTAGGTATTTCTTTATTACGCCAGTATTTTCCTGAATTAATTGAAATGTACTGAGAAAGCAAACGAATTTTAGGGATTAATGGAGGGTTGGAAAATTGAAGAACCCGATAAAAAAGGAATCCGATAAATATTGTCGTCTATTAAAAAGTGGAGGATCACCGCATTCAATCTGCAAGGCGTTGATAGGCAACGAATTTATAGCGCCTATAATTAATCTTAAAGACTTGTGTTGAATGATATCTAATATTTTTAATCCTTTTTTATTAGCGGGTTCAAGAAGAAATGAGGCATAATCTAATCGACTTCTTATATATAAATTAATTTTAAAGAATATGGATGAGTGCCCACCATACCCCGCATAAATCTCTTAGAATGTTTATTTTTTTTTTTGCATTTTTTGGGTATAAATGATATGAGGCATGTCGGATAATTTATTATCAAGAATTACATCAAGGAGTTTAACTTGCTGGATATTTACGAGCGGATAATCAAAAAGGCGAACCTGGATTTCAGGTAAAACCCTTTTGCGTGAAAAAAATACTTTATTACTTTTATTTGGGGAAGTTCTTGTCCATGATCATCTAACCAAGAGGCCATAGAGAGGAGATCTTGTTCTACCGCATTAACACAGGATTCTATACATTTATCATTAACATAAACTGAGATATCATCAGCGTATTGTAAAATTCTATAATTTGAAATAGTCTGGTCTAAATCTGAAGTATAAATATTGTATAATAATGGACTTAAAACAGCCTTGAGGAAGGTCTTTGAAAACCTTTCGAGTATATTTTAGATAGTCATCAATTTTAGTATGTATATATCGATCGAGAAATAAATTGATAATCAAATCTGTAAGTTTTTTGGATATATTAAGCTTAAAAAAATTTTCCCCAGGGATGTTAAGTCTGACATTATCGTAAGCAGAAGAAATGTCAAGGAAAGCAGCAAGGACCGATTCATTTCTCGAAAATGCTAGTCTAATGTCTGTGGTGAAGATAGAAAGACCGTCATATGTACTTTTACCTTTTCTGAATCCATATTGGGTATTTGATAACAATCCATGACTTTATACATACCATTCAAGACGGTTCTTGATCATATGTTCAAAGGTTTTAATTAGCGTTGAGGATAGAGCGATCGGTCTGTAGCAAGAGCCGTCGTTAGGAGTTTTGTCAGGTTTCAAGATAGGAATAATTACTTGAGTCCGCCAAGAGTCAGGAACAAAGCCTATGTCAAACAAAACGTTAATGATATTTAAATAGTAGGATAAAATTTGATCATTACATTTGGCAAGTAGTGAATATGGAATACCGTCTAAACCAGGAGCTGAATCGTGAACGTGAGAAAGGACATGCTTTAATTCATATAAAGAAAATAGACGTTCTAAGGGATCAAAAAAAGAATCACATGGAATAATTTGAGGTAGCTCCTCTCTCAAAGGAGCAGAAGAGGGGGCAAGTTTGTCTAGAAAAGTGTTTATAGATTGAGAGGGAATGGCACCACTGTAAGAAAAAGATGAAAAACAACAGCGAAATTATCTAATATTACGCCAAACAACTGATGAAGGCATTGAAGGAGAAATTGAGGAACAAAAGGCATGCCAGCTTGTTTGTTTTTTGTGCGAAGAGTATTTTTAGTCACTTCTTATATACGTTGATGGTATGAATAGTTTTCCGAACTCATGTCTAATTTATATTGTTTTTCGACTTTTTTCCTATTACGAATGGCCTCAGTACATTCAGAATCCCACCATGGAGGGGAGGGCCTACACTTATTATTTAGAGTTTTAACGGGAATTGTTTGATCTGCTGCATTTATAATTGCGTTTGTAAATGCTTCAACAATAGAAGTTATATTATTTTCAGAAATAGGAGTAATTTTTAATATTTCGTTGTAAAGAAAAATATTGTTCAGGTACCAGTCTGCTTTGTCTAATTTGTATTTAATACATGGTTTTTTGTTAATTTCTGCCAATTCTTTGTTCGGAAAGGAAATCAGAATGGGAAAATGGTTACTGCCGTGAGAGCTATCTAGAACTGACCAATTTAAAAGAGAGGTTAAATCAGGAGTACAAATTGATAAATCTACAGCACTTCTAGACTCATTAGGACGAGAGCGTTTGGTAATTTTACCAGTATTAAGGACGCCAATGTTAAGTTCGTCAATTATTTCAACTAATAAACTACTGTATTTATCAGTATAATCACCCCATAAATAATGATGACAATTAAAGTCACCAAGAATTATAAATGGTTTGGGTAAGGAAGCTATTAAAGATTTTATTCTGCGAAACGTATGGATAGAAGGCGAGGGAACATAAATAGAAACGAAAGTAATATTATGAATTCTTACTGCTACAATATTAAAGTCAAATATTTCATCATAAACATCTATAATGGAATAAGTTATATTATTTTTTATAAGCAAGGCACATCCGGCATAAACATCAGATCTGTCACTTCGAATAAAACAAAAACTAGGTACTCTGATGTTCGAATCCGGTTTTAGCCGTGTCTCTGAAATAGCAGCGATACACACATTGTATTTTTTTAATAAATAAATTATTTCAGTACGTTTATCCAAAATGCTTCTACAATTCCATTGAAGGATCCTTGTGAGAGTGAATGTCATGGAGAATTTTAGGAATGGAATTTAGTATCAAGTATATTGTTGTATATTGTATGCCGAAACAGACCGACTCTTCGACCACGTCCAAATGGCTGCAGATTCGTTGCTACAGCAGATCCCCTCCGCAGAGATCGTGATCCTCGGCGACTTTAACGCCCATCACGCCGAATGGCTTGGTTCACGTTTAACCGATAATGCGGGGAGATCTGTTCATGATTTTGCCTTGACATATGGTCTGACACAACTGGTTACTTCGCCTACGTGGATTCCAGATGTGGAGGATCATGCACCTTCCCTATTGGACCTTCTGCTGACCTCTCACCCTGACGGATATGAGATTTCCGTCGACGCCCCTTTAGGCTCCTCGGACCATTGTCTGGTCCGGAGTGTTGTGCCACTCACGCTGAAATCGCGGTTACATTCTGCAGGCTGCCGCCGTGTTTGGCACTATAGGTCAGCCGATTGGGATGGGATGCGTTCTTTCTTTGCATCCTACCCTTGGGGGCGGGTTTGCTTCTCGCCGGATGATCCCAACGTTGTTGCGGATTCTGTTGCTGATGTGGTACTTCAGGGTATGGAACTTTTAATTCCTTCCTCTGTGGTGCCCATTGGAGGCAAATCTCAGCCATGGTTTGGTCGCTCCTGTAAAATAGCATCATGCTATAAGCAGGAGTGCTACCAGGCCTGGGCTGATGCATCAGCGTCCCGGGATGTAAACACCAGCGCTCTAAAAAAGAAGTATAATTCCGCCTCTAGGTCCTTCAAAAGAGTCATTGCCAAGGCAAAGTCAGAGCACATAGGCAGAATTGGCGAGAAATTAGTTCGCCTTCCTTCTGGAACCCGTGCATTCTGGTCTCTCGCCAAGGCTGTCCAGGGGAATTTCTGTCAGCCATCTCTTCCATCTCTGCACAGGGAGGACGACTCACTGGCCCATACCGCAAAGGAGAAAGCCGATCTTCTAGGCTCTCGATGACGGGGGGAGTACGCCGCCGACCATTCCGCGGTGTGAGTGCTCCATGCCGGAAGTGCACTTCACACAGCGCTCGGTTCGCAAAGCACTCCTCTCCCTGGACATCCACAAGTCGAGTGGGCCTGACGGAATCCCCCCAATTGTGCTGAGGACGTGTGCTCCAGAGTTGGCACCGGTTTTAACGCATCTTTTCCGGTACTCCTACTCCCTAGGCGTAGTCCCAAAATCATGGAAGACGGCTTACGTCCACCCGATCCCTAAAAAAGGCGACCGCTCCGACCCGTCCAACTACCGGCCAATCGCCATCACCTCCTTGTTCTCCAAAACAATGGAGTCCATTGTGAACTGCCAGCTCATGAGGTATCTTGAAGATCATCAGCTGATTAGTGACCGCCAATACGGTTTTCGCCGTGGTCGGTCAGCTGGTGATCTTCTGGTCTACCTTACTCACAGATGGGCGGAGGCAGTAGAGTTCAAGGGGGAGGCATTGGCCTTCGATCGGGTTTGGCACAAATCGCTTCTTTCGAAGCTCCCTTCCTATGGGCTTCCCGAGAAATTGTGCGATTGGATCACCAGCTTTCTTGCAGATCGGAGCATCAAGGTCGTTGTAGACGGTGCAAGCTCCGATTGCAAGCCTATTAATGCTGGTGTTCCACAGGGCTGCGTGCTATCGCCAACGCTGTTTCTTCTGCATATCAATGATATGTTGCATACCCGTAAAATTCATTGCTATGCAGATGACAGCACTGGTGATGCTCTTTACACCGGCTGAGCCAATATTTCTCAGGAAAACGTCTCCGAGTGCCGGGACAAACTTGTGTCTGAAGTCGAGTCTTTGCTGAACAGAGTCTCGGATTGGGGACGACTAAATCTAGTCCAGTTTAACCCCCAGAAGACACAAGTTTGCGCGTTAACCGCTAAGAAGAACCCCTTTGTCGTATCCCCTCAGTTTCAAGGCACTCCCCTTGTTGCCTCAGCCAGTATCGGAATCCTCGGCGTCGACATATCTAGTGACGTGCAGTTTCGTGGTCACTTGGAAGGGAAGGTCAAATTGGCCTCTAAAAAGCTTGGCGTGCTCAGCAGAGCGGGACAGTATTGCATGCCGGCACACCGCCTGCAACTTTACAAGGCGTAGGTTCGGCCGCACATAGAATACTGTTCCCATCTCTGGGCTGGGGCTCCCCAGTACCAGCTCCTTCCACTTGACCGCATCCAGCGCAGAGCGGCTCGAATCGTCGACGACCGAGTGCTTTCCGATCGGCTCGATTCACTGGCGCTGCGAAGAGATGTTGCATCTCTTTGCGTATTTTATCGCTGTAGGGCGAATGTTAGGAGAGGAGTTAAACAAACGAATGATGATATAAGACAAATTTAGAATATTTATAATTACATAATATTAAGTAATCTACAGAAAGAAATAATAATAATAATAATAATAAATGTACTTAGACAAAGCATATAAAATATGTTTTATTTATTATTGGATATACAATTTCGTGCGATTTTTATGTACTAATTCATTTTTACCATTCTTAATTATTTCTACGTTTGGTGCTACATCTTTAACAACTTTATAAGGACCAGAGTATAGATCACTTAGTTTATTACCTGACTCATTTTTTAAGAGTACTAAATTATTTACATTGTATTTTATAGGCTTGGTATATTTATCAAATATAATTTTTCTTTTTTCTTTAGACTTTATCAAATTATTTCTTGCCTCTCTTTGTGACAATTGTAACCTGTATTTGAGCTCACAAGGATAATGACCGTAGTTATAAAGTGGCTCTAAATCTACTGACAAATTACTAGGAAGTGAACATTTTTTACCAAAGACAAGTTCATAAGGACTGAATTTCGTCTCTGTATGAACTGTCGTATTATAGGCAAACGACCAAAATGGTAACCAGTCGCTCCATGTTTCAGGGTAATTATCAACTTGAATGCGAAGAAAAGCATTTAAATTTTTATGTGACACTTCTAACGCACCTAGTGATTGGTGGTGGTAAGCAGTCGAATTTAATTGTTTTATTTGAAGCAATTTACATACCTCTTGGAATAATGATGCGGTGAACTCTTTCCCTCTGTCAGTAGTTACTACTTTCGGTACTCCATACCTAAGAATAAGTAAAAGTTAGTAACAAAACTCTTTGCTACTTCGTTGGTTTTTTTAGAAATTAAGGGATATGCTTCGACATACTTAGTGAGTTCGCATTGTAGCGTTAAAGCATAAGAGTTATTATTATTATCAATTTCAAATAGACCTACTAAGTCTAAATATATCTTTTCAAACGCTGTGTTAGCTGTCGTTGTTATTTCTAATGGCTCTCTTACGGGTAACGAAAATTTCTGACACTGACATTTGTCACAACGCCTAACAAAGTTCTTTACATCCTTATCTAACCCAGGCCAATAATAATACTTTTTTATATTGTTGACCATCTTCTTATACCTGCATGGCCACTGCTAGGTAGGAGATGGAAGTCATTTAATATCACATTTCTGTCATCCTTATTATATATCGTTTTTACATTACTTATTATATGTACACGTGGACCGGTCTTATCATTCATAGATTTGATTTCTTCAACTAGTTTTTTAATAAATTCCTTATTACCATCCTTCTTTATTATACATACTTCATTAACTTACAAAAATCATCTAATTCCCTCACAAATTCGCGTCGCGTCATTCGTGAGTCGGAACTTAGATATTTAATATAAATTATCTTTTCCTTTTCTACATAACAAAATGCATTATTTTCTTTACTAATAACTCTTAATTTTCTTAATGTTTTCAAATCATCTTTATTAACCATACGCAACTCCACTGATTCTGCTGGTTTGACATGATTACTTACGACTTTTGATTGATCAGGCCTCAAGTCTGTGTGTATCATTTCCAACGAGGAGGATCCTGGTTTATTTAATTTTCGCGATTTTGTTCGTGTCATGACACTAACGATGTTCTCATTTAATTCTTTTAACTCTTTGGAACTCAAACAGATTCTAGATAACGCATCTGCAGCTGCATTATCTCAACCCTTTACATACTCTACGTCAAAATTATATTCCTCCAATACCAAATGAAACTTCGTAAGCCTGCTCGATGGATCTTTCATGCCAAATAGGTATACTAGAGGTTTATGGTCAGTCCTGATTTTAAAATATTGCCCATACAGGTACGGTCTGAAATGTTTGACGGCCCATACTATCGCTAACAACTCTTTTTCTATAACTGGATAGTTTGATTCAGCCTTATTCAGAGATCTGCTAGTAAATGCTATTGGTCTTCCAATTTTATTCGACAGAACTGCTCCAATTGCTTTATTAGATGCATCGGTTTGTAAAATGAAATAATTTTCTTTTGAAAAATCAGGGTAATCTAAAACTGGGGGGGACATAATACGTTTTTTGAGTTTTTCAAAAGACTTTTGACATTTTTCAGTCCAAACGAAATTAATATTTTTTCTACAAAGTTGGTTTAATGGTTGCGCAATTTCAGCAAACTTGGGTATAAACTTTCTATAGTAGTTTGTGAACGCCACAAATCTTTTAACTTCTTCGGCATTCTTCGGACAAGGATAGTTTTTTACTGTATCTATTTTTTCAGGATCAGGTAAAATCCCTTCGTTAGATATACAATGTCCCAAATATAAAATCTGTTTTTTAAGAAATGTACATTTTGAAGGATTTAATTTTAAATTTACTGAACGAAGTCTTTCAAAAACATCCTGTAAGTTTTTATTATGGTGGTCTAGTTGTCTACCAAAAACAATGACGTCATCTAAATAAATTAAGCATTTTTCATTATTTAGTCCTGACATTGCTAAATTCATCATTCGCGAGAAAAAGCTGGGACTTGTTTTTAATCCCATAGGCATTCTCGTCATCTGGTATTGACCAGAATTGAAAGCAGTAAATTTTCGACAACTTTTATCTAAATTAACATTGTAATACCCTTGATATAAATCTAAATGTGTAAAATATACACTTCCAGACAAAGATTCTAAGATTTCTGTAATATCAGGGAGGGGGTACTTATCGTCCTCTATACAGTTATTTAATTTACGGTAATCCACTACCAATCGCCATTTTTACTACCCGATTCATCTAATTTTTTAGGCACCAATAATATTGGGCTAGATCAGTCGCTTTTACTAGGTTCTATAATCCCTTCTTTAAGCATGTTGCTAATTTGACGATTAATTTCCTTTTTCTGACTAATTGGTAACCTATAGGGTTTTGAAAACACTGGACTAACGTTTGGTTTCAAAAAAATATTGTGAGTGTAAATATCTGTTGTTGTCAATTTATCGCCCTCTAAATAAAAACATCTGCATATTTTGCACAAATATTTTGAATACTTTGAATTTCTAAGTCATTTAAATTATTTAATTTTAATGAGGAAAATAATCGTTTTACTCGGTCTGAATTATTTTCATTTTTCTCAAAACTACAAATATTATAATCGTTAAGATCATGAATTGCAGGATTTATTCCTGACAATGTTACTGATTTTTCGGTAACATTTAATATTTTTATTGGTATTTTTCCCCTAATTGGTGTCGCTATCGAGCTAGCCAAATAAACACCATCTTGTAATTCTTGTGAACAAATAATGCAATCGGTTTGAAAATCAGTTTGAATATAATGTATAGATTCACTTCTTGGGGGAATTTCCAATACGTTAATATTATAATTATTAGTGAAAGGCAAGAAAGTGTGGCCTGACCCTAACTTCAAAGATAAAATATTTTTCTCGAAATCTAAACATGCTCCAAATCTATTCAAAAAGTCTCTACCTAGAATTCCATGCGACGAAATTGGTAACGAATTAAAAACAAAGAACTTGTGATTAATAACAGATCCATGAATCATTAATGGAACATAAACATATCCGATTGTTTGCACCTCGCCACCTAGACCGTTTATAATTACATTCTTTTTATGTAATGACACACTTAATTCGATAGCATGTTTATATGTTACGGCGGATAAAGATGCGCCCGTGTCGACTAAGAAAGAATAAGTTTTATTGCATGATGAAACTGGTAAATGAACAAAACAATTGCTGTTACTACTAGCCAAAATTAAATGATTTTGTTTATTCTCGAAAAAACTTATCTAGTCGGGGTTCATTTGAAGTTGATTCCTTTTCATTAATTAGATTGACTACATTTCTTTTTATCCCTCGATTTCCGCGATAATTACGAAACGTACCTCGATTATATGGTCCTCGCTGTTCTTGGCCACGTGAGTTCGAGTGGTTCCACGAACTCGATCGCTGCGAGTTTCCATGGTAGTGTCCTCGCTGTGAAAACATTTGCCGATTACGCCCGTTGCCGCGTGGATACCTAGAATTATGATGAAAATTCCTAGGATAATAAAATTTCTTACTCGACATACCCATCACCTCCCTGCGGCCGATGATGATGAAGTCTTTTCATCTTGAGCTGCTTGAATGGCATCTTTCAGAGAGCTGTAATTTCTAGCAGAAATTATTGTGCTGATTCGACGATTTCGTAAGCCATCGGAAAATTGCTTGATCGCTTGTTTTTCATTAACAGTTTTCAAAATATTGTAATATTCGGTATTACCGTTGGCTTGCGATATCGTAAGGTCTACAAATAACTCTGTTATTTGTTTTCCATAATCAGCAATTGACATATCATTTTGGCGTAATTTTTGCAATTTATTTTGAATTGCTGCTGCTCCTTTTATTGGCAACAACTCTTTCTGCATGTCACTAACCAAGTCTTCAACATTAGAGTAATCGTCTTGAAGACGTAATTTAGCAGATTGAGATGATCTACTTTTTAATATGAATTTAATTAAATTCTTTTTGCATTCCTGTTTTGTTAACAAAGAATTATAATACTGAATATTGTCTACTAATTGTTTCACACTTGTTTCGTCATCTGACATAACAGATGGGGACTTTCAAGAAAAGAGCTTACTCCTTTCTAAAGGGCCGGCAATGCACCCGCAATTCTCCTGGTGTTGCGGTTGATCATGGGCGGCGGTAGTCACTTAACATCAGGTGAGCCGCATGCTCGTTTGCCCCTTCTTCTATAAAAAAAAATAGTAAGCGAGCAACGTGGGACGGTAAATTCAACGAATACGAAGATATGATTAATAAGGAAACTAATAATGCTTTCTATAGAATCAAAATTAGCATATTCAACGTGGTAGAGCCATGCTGCAATTATATTAGTAGTATAGTTGTAGCACGAATGGGTCGGCTCGACCGGGGAAGGACCACGCTCTCACAGAATACCGGCGTGAAATAGTAGCTTAACGCTGCTGTATTTCGTATGGTGAGTGTAGAGAACCGGAGACCCTTTTTACTGGAAACGAGGCATTCCATCTTAGTCCTCACGGGTGACAACGCATTTTGATTCGTAATCGAGGATAGATGTAGATGTCTATGGGCCACAGCAACCACTTACCATCAGGTGGACTGTGTGCTCGTTTGTCACCCTATTCTATAAAAAAAACCCTGTGAAGTAACTGGTAAAACCCGAAGAGCACAACCATCCTCAGGTGTGGAATTGGTGTGAAATCATTGTGGAATTGAAAAATCTTCAATAACTTTTTGATGTTTTTTTTGTCGTATCCTGTTTGTGAACGGTGCTGTAATGGCTTAGGAATATATAATGACTTCTTATAAGAAGTTTTATTAGATGTAGCGGGGTTGGAAGGAAAATTATCCATTGTAGGATTAGTAGAAAGCGAATAATTTTCATGGATTTTTGAAATCAAAACATCATATGATTTTGAAAAAACTTGAGGATATTTTTGAGATGCTTCTAGGTATGAGATAGAATTTTGTGCCATTTCAATTTTAATATTACTTTGTCTTGTGTGTTCAGGACATCTAGAATCTGTGGCTTTGTGGTTACCTGAGCAAAATAAGCAACGAAAAGATCCATTATCTTTGTCGCGAGAAGAAGAGGAGTGATCACCTCCACATTTTGAGAATCTTGTCTAAATCTGCAGCACTGAAAACATTGAATCGTTGGAAGCTTATAAATTTCAACAGGTAGGGAAGAATAACATAAATAAACCCTCGAGGGAAGAATTTGACCGTCAAATTGATTACGACACTTTCAGAGCTTTCATATCTGACTTTGTCTTCGTTGCGAACTCGGTAATTTAATCTTCTTACTTTTAATACAGGAATGGTGTTTGGATACGTAGATAATTCAGAAATAATCTCTTCTGGTGTCCAATCTTTTGGTACACCTTTTATAACTCTCATACGAGATACGTGAAAGGATGGAATAAAGGTTTTATATTTATCATTTACGGATGGATTTTTTAAAAATAGATTTGCATCAATAAAATTAGAGAATTCAACCGTTACTCTATTTCTCCCGATACGTTTTAGGCCTCCATTAACTATATATTGTACATTTAATTTTTTCAAAAAGTGACCAAATGAAATAGCATTTAAAGTTTTACCAGAATTAGGAGAATCTTCTTTTACTTGAACATGAACGATAAAATGCAAAATTGCAAAATTTGAAAGTTGAAGAATGCGGACTAAGAATGGGTGAGTTAACCGTCAAATGCCTTTTGTACGCCGATGATCAAGTTATCCTTGCGTCGTCGGCGGCCGAGTTGCAAATGATGGTCACATTAATGAACAGATGATTAAAAGAAAGGGGTATGAAAGTGAACGCAAGTAAGACGAAGGATATGGTTTTTGAAAGAGAAGAAAGTAAAACGATTTGTGAAATAAGAATAGAAGGGGAGTTGATCGAGCAAGTAGACGAGTTTGTATATTTGGGCTGCGTATTTAGCAGGGATGGGCAATATGATAAGGATATAGAACGACGAGTGAATGCGGGAAATAGAGTAAATGGGGCCCTACACTATATTGTGAAGAGTCAAAATGTGTCGAAAAAGGCACGTATGGCAATTCACAATGCTGTGTTGGTCCCTACTTTAACGTATGGTAGTGAAAGTTGGGTGTGGCAGAAGAAGCACGAGAGTAGAATGAACGCAGTAGAAATGCGGTCGTTAAGGAGTATGTTAGGGCTGAATCTGAATAACAGGGTAAGAAATTGTGTAATAAGAGAAGAGTGTGGTTTGCAACATGATGTTGTGACCAGGATTAAGAAAGGAATGCTTCGGTGGTTTGGTCATGTGGAAAGAATGGATGAGGAAAGACTGACAAAGAAAATTTATGTTGCAGAAGTAAATGGCAGAGTCGGAAAGGGACGTCCTAGGCGAAAATTTATCGACCAAATTGGCGATTTATTAAAAACGGGCCAAATTAGGAGTACCCTTAACCGACGAGCATGTATGCGTAGGTGTATGGATGTGAAGGAGGCGAGAGAGGTGTGTCAGGATCGTGCCAAATGGAAGTCTGTAGTCTCTGCCTACCCCTCTGGGTGACAGGCGTGAGTGTTTATGTTATGAACGATAAAAGGACCTGAAGCTGCAGAATTATACGAAGGAAGAGATTGAAATCTTCGTGAATCTTTTTTTTTTATTATCGCTATCTATATGCGTGTTAAGAGATTTAGAAGAGATATAGCTATTGGCAGAATTGTAGTCGGGGGGTTTTCATGCTGGTCTACCTTTCCGGTGATCCTGTTATGGAATACGGGTACGCGACCCCGGCTCCCCGAGCTACTGTTATTCTCATACCTTTCCTGCCGAGATAACAGTATCCCACCTACGCTCCTTCCCCCAACCTTCTTTTTCCTTTCCCCAAAATGGTAGTTTCCTCTACCAACAATAGCATACCCAAAGAGGGTTGGTGTCAGGCAGGCGGCCGACTGTAAAACTTTTGCCAAATCCCATGCAGTAAACCTATGAATAGTACGAGTTGTGGGATATATGACAGGGCTAGGGCGTACCCCGCAGGCGACGCGCAGGGGCAGCACCCGGCTCCTGTGGGAAGTGGGCAAGGGTTGTCGCACCTTACGGAGCGGGTGCGACGTAAGAGGCGAGCCCGGAGAGAGAAGAATGTCAGAGCGAGGTTTGCAAGCTGGAATGTAGGTACGATGACTGGAAGAGGAAGAGAGTTAGCAGATGTTTTGAAACGACGAAGAGTGAATGTTGCCTGTTTGCAGGAAACAAAATGGAAGGGCAATAAATCAAGAGAGATTGGGGAAGGATACAAGTTTTATTATTGTGGAAGTGATGGGAAGCGAAATGGAGTAGGAGTTGTGTTAGATAGTGGAATGAAAGAACGAGTGACAGATGTGAAAAGAGTAAATGACAGAATGATAGTTGTTAAATTAATGATTGAAAACAAAGTAGTGAATGTTGTAAGTGTGTATGCTCCGCAAACAGGCTGTGAAGAGAGTGTGAAAGAGAAGTTTTGGGAGGAATTTGATTGTATGATGATGGGAATACCTGAGAGTGGGGATGTTTATATGGGAGGGGATTTTAATGGACATGTAGGGAGAGTGAATGACGGGTATGAAAGAGTACACGGTGGATGGGGGTACGGAGTGCGGAACCGTGAGGGGGAAGTTCTTCTGCAAGCAGCATGTGCTTTTGACCTGGCTGTAGTAAACACGTGGTTCCAAAAACGAGATCAGCATCTTGTTACTTATAAAAGTGGCCACTACGTGACACAGATCGACTATTTTCTGATAAGACGGAACAAAATCAAGAGTGTAAAAAACTGCAAAGTGCTTCCAGGTGAAGACTTAGTATCCCAGCACCGAATTCTGCTGGCTGACATCTGCTTAACTGTTCGCCTCAACAAACATAAGGATCGTCCCCCACCCAAAAAAAAGTGGCATTTGTTGCATAAGGAGGAGTATGCAAGTGAATTTAGAGAGCTAGTTGTAAACAAGATGATAGAGATGGGTGATATGGAAGGAATGAGTGTGAATGAGTGCTGGAAGGAAATGGCTGATTGTATCCGAAGTGTGGCAAGGAAGGTGTTAGGAGAAACAAAAGGGAAGCGTATGATAGATAAGGATGGGTGGTGGTGGAGTGAAAGTATTAGAGAAGTTTTGAGAGAAAAGAAACATTCCTTTAAAGAATGGCAGAGCGTAGAAGACCAGAATGAATCCATAAAAGAAAGTAAGAGAGGGGCGTATAAAGAATGTAAGAAGAGAGCGAAGAAGGAAGTTGCTATTTGTAGGGCAGAGGCGCAAGATAAATTATATCGGTCCCTTGAAAGCCCCGAAGGTCAAAAACGACTTTTTCAAATTGCAAGAGCGAGAGAAAGGAATGGAAGAGATGTTTCACATGTAAAATGTATAAAAGATGATTCTGGAAGGATTTTGACTGACGATGAAAGTATAAAGAAGCGATGGAAGGAGTATTTTGAGAAATTGATGAATGAGGAGAATGAATGGAATGGTATGCTTGAAAACCCACCAGTGAATATGGGCTTAGTGAGAGAAATTAGTGTGGAAGAAGTAAAAATGGCTGTTAGGAATATGAAGAATGGGAAGGCGGTCGGCCCAGATGGAATACCAGTAGAAGTGTGGAAGTTGCTGAGTGCGGATGGATGGAAGTGGTTGAGTTTATTTTTTATCGGTAAATTGTTGCAGGAAGAACAAATACCTGAGGAATGGTGCAGTAGTATACCGGTCCCCATTTTTAA
The DNA here is from genome assembly GCA_036936625.1 of Parnassius smintheus behrii. NCBI lineage: Eukaryota > Metazoa > Arthropoda > Insecta > Lepidoptera > Papilionidae > Parnassius > Parnassius smintheus. The sequence goes on along the minus strand of JAUPFT010000015.1, from coordinate 6,893,268 downwards.
AAACAAAGGAGACGTTCAAAACTGCAGCAGTTTCCGGGGAATAAAACTCATGTCACATGCGATGAAAGTCTGGGAAAAAATAATAGAGAGAAGAATGAGAGAAGAGTGTGAGATAACACAAAACCAGTTCGAATTCATGCCCGGTCGAGGTACGACAGATGCCATTTTCGCATTACGCCAATTGTGCGAAAAGTACAAGCGCGTGCATAAAAATCTGCACATGGTTTTTGTCGACCTTGAAAAGGCGTACGATCGGGTTCCCCGTGAGGTTTTGTGGTGGGCGTTAAAGATGAAAGGTATGCCTGGGAAGTATGTGAGGTTAGTCCGTGCTATGTACAGAGCATCCCGTACATGTGTACGATCTGCCGCGGGAACTACGGGCAGTATCGATGTGGCTGTAGGGCTGCACCAAGGGTCGGCATTGAGCCCTTACCTCTTCCTACTGGATTCCTTATGGACGCTTTGACGTCGGACCTGCAGGATGAGGCACCCTGGTGCATGCTCTTTGCCGATGACATCGTGCTTGTCGGGGAAGAAGGCATCGAGGTACAGAGCAGACTGACGGGGTGGCAACAGAGGTCGGAAAGTGTTGGCTTGAAGATCAGCAGATCCAAAACCGAATATCTGTGCTGTGATTTCGGCGGTCTTTCCAGTCCTGTACCCATGTCGTTGGATGGCGCTATACTGCCTACCTGCTCAGATTTCAAGTACCTCGGTTCCCTCAATCAAGGCGACGGCGAAATAGATAGAGCTGTGCAGCATAGGATTAACGCAGGGTGGATGAAATGGCGACAGGTCACAGCCACAACATGCGATCCCCGAATGCCAATAAGGCTGAAAGGGGAAAATTTACAAATCGATCATCCGACCTGTCGTCATGTATGGAAGTGAATGCTGGGCCGTCAAGAAGAAGGATGAAAATAGATTGCATGCGAATGAAATGAGAATGTTACGATGGATGTGTGGTGTGACAAGGATGGATAAGATAAGGAATGAGTATATAAGAGGAAGCCTGAAAGTAGCGCCAGTGGTAGAAAAGGTGAGAGGAAGCAGATTGGCATGGTTTGGGCATGTGATGCGGAGGGATGAAAGTCATGTCACAAAACGAGTGTTGAATATGAATGTGGAGGGACACACGGGCAGAGGAAGGCCGAATAAAAGATGGATCGATTGTGTGAAGAGTGATATGAGAATGAAAGGAGTAAGTATGGAAATGACGGCTGATAGAGAGGAATGGAACAAGAAGATTTACTGCGCCGACCCCAGATAATGGGAAATGGTTTAGAGAATGATGATGATAGCTATTGGCAGAATTTAATGTTTGTGAGAGAAGAATGCCAGATAATTGTGAAAGAGGGATTTCAGATGATTGTGTACAAGCAACATTGGATGATAAAGATATGGGAGATTCATAAGCACGTTGACCTGTCATGTTGCCTTTGATAGAGTTAGAGCCTATAATTTTAATTTTAGATGATGAAGTTTTACCAGTATCGCAGTCCGATTCTGAGAATGAGGAATTGGTGGAAAAAGCTGAAATTCTTCTATTTATGTCAACCAGATTAGCATGCTCTTCTTTCTTCCTTTCTTTCGTTTTATGTTTTTTTTATATTTTTTTGAAATAATTTTGAAGTTGTCATCAAAAATTTCTTGCGATAATGACTGCCATGGATTTTTAAATGAACCTTCTAAATCATTTTGAATTTCAACATAAGCAGCTGGTGAGGAAATAACGTGAGTGTCAGAATAATTCGGATCCGGTGGCTTAGGCGGAATTGGATTAGACATGGCGACCGAGATACTAAGGCTACGTTAAACTATTTTGTGATAGTATGAAATTGTCGCTAAATGAGATACAATATGAAAATGCAGATAAATTTTATTAATATATACTAAAATATATAAGGAATGTAATCAGAATATTACAAGAAAACTTAAAATAATTAAAATTACACCAAAAACGAGTAAAACCGTTATTGACGTACAGCTGACAATCTACATATAATACTCATCTCTCCATTTCTGTTAACGACGTGTCCCAGCACAGAACACTATTACTCCTATATTATTTCTATTTTTGTTAGAGAAACTAACGATATAAAATATCGATATGGTAGCATTGCAATTAATTTGTCCATCTTACACTCATAACTTTTTCTACGTTGATGTGTTTAACCTATATGTGTGCCTAAATTGTAATAGTGTTGGAGATTTAAATGCCACAATGACACAAAATTTTATTGAGTATGTTGCAGTACTGTCTATCTAGTGTTTCGTCACACCGTACCAATAGTGTCAGACTTTTTTGTTCGTAGCATTAGGCGCATTACCCGTCCATTGGGTTGAAATGGTCTAAGGTGACAAACAAACTGAAAGAACAGCTCCTGTTCCACTAGATAACAAATCCACTAAAATAAAAGTCACAATTTTTTATCTCATCATACATATGACAGTTACGCTCTCACAGAATACCAGCGTAAAATAGCAGCTTAATACTTCTGTGTTTCGTATGTTGAGTGTAGATATCCGGAGATTTTTTTACAGGAAACGACACATTCCATCTTAGTCTTCAGGGGTGACAATGTATATGCGTTTTAGTTCTTATTCGTGGATAAATGTAGATGTCTATGGGCCTATGACTATGTGCTCGTTTGTCACCCTTAACCTATATAAAAAATGACAGTTACCTTTGCTAGAATAAAATAAAAAATGTTACTGCGAGACCTTGTTACTCGCCACAAGCTCTTTCCTTTTCTGGCATAGGTTCAACACCTTAGCACAGTTTAATACCCCTGTTACACTACACTGAATGAGGGTCCCTAAGCCCTTACTAGAGTGGTGTAATGTAATGTAAGAGTGGTGTAATAAGAATAAGGCAGTAAAGGTCCCTAATTAGCCGTCAAAATGGACCCGGTCTGCAGTGCGCTTACCACCGTGCAGTGTATTAATACTAAAGGTAGTTAGAGCACTTATTCGATGCGCGCAGACCGCCCTGGGCTTTAATCCTATACAAACTAGCCCTCACCTCCTGGTCTAAATAAAGATGAAGAGGCGTTAGGCACAGAAGTGCATTAAGAGCTGCTCCAGGCGATGATCGCATCGCGCCAGTTGCTATTAAGCAGGCAGTCCATTGTAGACTATTTAGTTTGTCCGCAGTCGTTTTTTGGTTGGCCTTATTACACCAGACAATGGAGACGTAGGTGATAATCGGCCTCACTACGCTGCTGTACAGCCAACGCAAGCCCCAGTTGTTTCTAACCATACGACTGCGCGTACCTAAAACAATTTTAGCCGTATGACATACGTTGCTAAGGTGAGAGTTCCACGTCAGTTTTAGTCAATTGTTATGCCTAAATACTTGAATTTTTCGATAATTAAAAGAATTTGCCGTTACTTTACGGGAATCCATTATATTGAAGTTGTTAGAACTTATCTTGCTCATTTCCGCGTAATAAAATACAATGATTTGTCCTTCCCAGTCTGAAGAGCACCCACCTCCCACCCTCTCTCAGTTGCGTGCATTATCCCCTTTACCACCACTCTCAGCACCACCACTCCCAGCGCCATCCCTCCCAGCAACACCACATTAGCAACGACACACCACCCTTGGGAACACGAATGTGTTTTGCCTTTACACGAGGCATCCTCAGATGAAGTAGACTCTGCGAAGGCTGACACTATCTTTATCACCACTAATCACATCACCACTACTCCTAGCACTCTCTCCGCTCTCCACACGCTACTATTTATACAACTCGTTGATCAGCGAGTTGTAAAAATAGCAACTGTTTTGGCTCGCCGCTCACTTAACCTTCAGTCACCGCAGAGACTACTTCACCTGTGGATGACTCGTGTAGAGGCGAAACACGTATGGTATTATCGAGAGTGGTGTGTCGTTTCTAGTATGGTGGTGTTGCGTGTGGTGGTATAGGGAGTGGTAACTACGGGGATAGTGCGTGCAAATGAGCGGGATTGTGTGGTGCTCTTCAGACTGTGTAGGACCCATAATTTAATTTTATTACGCTAATATGAACAAATTAACTTCTAACAACCTCTATCACATGCCGTGTAGTGGCGGTTAAGAATATCCACTACCCCATATCTTCCCGTGGGTGTCGTAAGAGGCGACAGAGGGAGACAGGCAGGAGATGGGCAGCAGCATCTTCCTGATGACAACTGTGACGTAATAAAAAAACTGCGGTTGCCAACCCGCTCGCCAAGCGTGGCAACTACGGCAAATACCCCCCAATGAACAAATACACAAAAAGACGGCCCCCAGTCCCCGGCGGCCCCGCTATTCCTGGCTACGGTGGCGACCATGGTAACGGCGGGGCAGGGGGTGCTAAGAATCTCCGGTGGAGGTTCGGTTGCCACCTACGACGACTCGACCTGGCAACATATAACGCACGCACCCTGAGGACTGACGAGAAGATACTGGAGCTGGAAGAAGAGGTAGACAAGTTGCGCTGGCGTATTATTGGATTATCCGAGGTCCGAAGAGAGGGGGAGGACACGGCAATCCTCGAGTCCGGCAACTTGTTCTATCACCGGGAGGGCGACCATCTGTCCCAAGGAGGTGTCGGATTTATCGTCCACAAGTCTCTCGTCAACAACGTTGTAAAGATTGGGAGTGTGTCGACGAGGGTCGCGTACCTGATACTCAGAATCACCAAACGGTATTCGCTGAAGGTCATTCAGGTTTACGCACCAACCTCGGCACACCCCGATGAGGAGGTGGAGGAAATGTATGAGGATATTTCCAGAGCCATACATTCCTCCAAAACTCACTACACGGTGTTGATGGGAGACTTCAACGCAAAACTAGGCACAAGAGAAAGCGGTGAGCTGAAGGTAGGGAAATTTGGAGTAGGGCAACGGAACCGAAGGGGCCAGCAGCTGGCCGACTTTATGGAGAAAGAGGGACTCTTTATGATAAACTCTTTCTTCCAGAAGCGGCCCCACAGGAAGTGGACCTGGTCGAGCCCCGACGGTTCGACAAAAAATGAGATTGACTTCATTATGACGACCAGACGCCAACTGTTCAGTGATGTCTCAGTGATCGCAAGGGTGAAAACTGGCAGCGATCACCGAATGGTTAGAGGCACACTGAACCTAAACGTTAAGTTGGAGAGGTCTCGTCTAATGAAGTCAACGCTCCGTCCCCCTCGTGCTCTAATCCAGAATCCCGAAACCTTTCAGCTCGAGTTACGTAACCGCTTCCAGTGCCTAGAAGATTGCAATGCAGTGGACGATATGAACGACAAGCTCGTGGAAACTGTCCATGCGGTCGGAGCTAAGTTCTGCAAGACCCGCCGCAGAAGAACACAAAAACTCTCCGATCACACTCTTAATCTCATGGCTGTTAGACGGGAGATGAGGCTGCAATCGTCAACAGATTTGACAGCATACAGGCAACTGAACAGACAGATCTCCAAATGCATGCGGCGAGACTTACGCAACTTTAATACTTCTCGTATTAAAGAAGCGATCGAGCGGAACCAGGGCTCCAAAGTCTTTGCCAGAGATCTGTCTGCCAGAAAGAGCCAACTGTCAAAGCTGAAGACTGAGTGTGGCAACATCGTTTCCGGGACACCTGAGATTTTGAGTGAGATTGAGAGGTTCTATGGGCAGCTGTACACATCATCGTTGGAGCCACACGCAAGTGTGAGTAACGATCCAAGAGCAAGTCTTATCCGACACTATTCCGATGATATCCCGGACGTCAGTCTAAGCGAGATTAGAATGGCTCTCCAGCACCTTAAAAACGGCAGGGCCCCAGGCGAGGATGGAATTACAGCGGAGCTTCTGAAAGCGGGTGGAACACCGGTACTTGTAGTCCTTCAGAAGCTCTTCAATTCCGTCCTCCATGGTGGCACTACTCCAGAGGCGTGGAGCAGAAGTGCGGTGGTCTTGTTCTTTAAGAAAGGCGACAACGCTCTCTTAAAGAACTACAGACCGATTTCCCTTCTGAGCCGCGTCTACGTGCTGTTTTCGAGAGTCATTACGAATCGTCTCGCACGCAGACTTGACGACTTCCAGCCTCCCGAACAAGCCGGTTTCCGAAAAGGCTTCAGTACCATAGACCACATACATACCCTGCGGCAGATTGTACAGAAGACTGAAGAGTACAATCTGCCACTTTGCCTGGCGTATGTGGACTATGAGAAAGCCTTTGATTCCGTCGAAATTTGGGCGGTGCTACAGTCCCTTCAGCGGTGCCAAGTTGACTGTCGGTATATCGAAGTGCTGAAGTGTTTGTACAGTAGGGCTACGATGGCTATCCGAGTACAGAACCAGAGCTCGAAACCTATCCAACTGCAGAGAGGTGTAAGACAGGGTGACGTTATATCCCCGAAACTCTTCACCGCTGCATTGGAAGACGTTTTCAAGCTACTGGACTGGAAAGGATACGGTATTGACATCAATGGCGAGTACATCACTCACCTTCGATTTGCCGACGATATAGTCCTTATGGCAGAATCGCTGGAGGACTTAAGCACTATGCTCAATGACCTCAATAGTGCCTCCCAACGGATAGGTCTTAAGATGAACATGGACAAAACAAAGATCATGTTCAATGTCCATGTCACACCTATGCCGGTAGTTGTTGGGAGCACTATGCTCGAAGTTGTTGACGAGTACGTTTACCTGGGACAAATAGTCCGACTAGGTAAGTCCAACTTCGACCGAGAGGTCAATCGACGGATTCAACTCGGCTGGGCAGCGTTCGGGAAATTACGACATATCTTTTCGTCAGGTATACCTCAATCTCTAAAAACTAGATTGTACAACCAGTGCGTGTTGCCAGTGATGACTTATGGATCTGAGACGTGGTCCTTCACTGCTGGCCGTATGAGGACGCTTAAGGTCGCTCAGCGAGCTATGGAGAGGGCTATGCTCGGAGTTTCTCTGCGTGATAGACTCAGAAATGAGGATATCCGCAGTAAAACCAGAGTGACCGACATAGCCCAACGGATTAGTAAGCTGAAGTGGCAATGGGCCGGCCATATAGCTCGAAGAACCGATAACCGATGGGGAAGAAAGGTTCTCGAGTGGCAGCCTCGTACCGGTAGGCGTAGTGTAGGGCGACCCCCCACTAGATGGAGTGACGACCTGGTAAGACATGCAGGAAGTCGATGGATGCAGGTGGCTCAGGACCGTGCTTTGTGGCATTACTTGGGGGAGGCCTATGTTCAGCAGTGGACTTGTGAAAGGCTGTAATGATGATGATGATGAACCTCTATCACATGGATCGAAAAATGCCCGAGAATATTGAGTCAAATTCTGGTTTGGACACCTTTAATTTTCCTGCCATATTCGCACCATTCCTGTACCCTTGACCTCGACAGTCTTTCACGTCAAGTCAAACACTTGTACAATTGTATCAAGAAAGAGGCCAGTAAGTCCTTTTTCGAAGAGTCACTTACTGGCTTGTAACTAATAAAGTACTCAAGCTTGACTTCCTAATTAGCGTCACCAAAACGGAATAATAGTGATAAAAGTGAGTGAATTAGTGACCAGTGCCCGGTAGTGTTTCAGTTGATTACGGCACCCCCGCGATGACGGCGCCTGGTGTAGCCGCACCATCGAGATACTAAGTACAATTTAGTTCAATAGGTTGAACCGCCCTAGGGCCGCCACTGTGTGGCCCTTAAGGTTACAACTCTGACTTACTTAGAAACTTTTTAGATACTGAATTCCTCATAAAATCACCTCAGAACTTTTTTTTATATAAAGGATAGGGTGACAAACGAGCACACAGTTCACATGATGGTAAGTGGTTGCTGTGGCCCATAGACATCTACATCTATCCTCGATTACGAATCAAAATGGGTTGTCACCCGTGAGGACTAAGATGGAATGCCTCGTTTCCAGTAAAAAGGCTCTCCGGTCCTCTACACTCACCATACGAAACACAGCAGCATTAAGCTACTATTTTACGCTGGTATTCTGTGAGTGCTACAACTATACTACTAATATGTATAACTGTAGCATAGCTCTACCACGTATAAAATGGGGAAACTATAACGGGCTCGCGTTTATTGGTGTAATAAATGGAGTTAAAGTGTGGTCACAGACGCTCGAATGTGTACGACAGGAGGTGATACATGGATATATTGTTAACAATATTCTTCTGTATGGGTGTCGAAGGCGACAGAAAGCCAACACAATTAAGGCATGGAGGAAGCGTGAACAAAAATATGATTACGTTTTAAGGGTTCGGTACCCAAATGTTAACCAACGGAACCCTATCACTAAGCCTCCGCTGTCCGTCCGTAAACCCGTCCGTCTGTCTGTCCATGGGCTGTATCTCATGATCCGTGATAGGTAGAAAATTGAAATTTTCTATTCAAGCTATAACAACAAACAATAAAAATGAAAATAAATTAAATATTAAAGGGGGCTACCCTACTAGAAACTTGTTTTTGCTATGGCACGGAACCTTAAATGGGCGAGTCCAACTCGCACTTGGCCGATTTTTCTTCTAAGATACGATGGTTTTGGTTGGATGGTTTTACACTTAATGCGGAGTGCTACGCTCACTACTATTTATTTGCCCAGGGACTTTTTTATTATTTAGGGAAAATTTTGAGAAATACGACAAAGAAGTCGCATTCTATTGCACAATAATAATTCTTAGGCGCACACAGTGAACAAGACAAAATCATATTTGGCTTCTGAAAAGATAGAGCTCGTGGACACAGTCCAGATCTTTACGAAACCAAAAGAGGTCGTGATAGTTTTTAACCAGTACGTGAAAAAAATGCCCTCAGACTAATGATCCTTATGTTTTTTAAAAAGGTTTGAACGAATGAAAAAGTATTTAAGTTGTAATGGAGAACATTTTTAAAAGCAGCAAATACATTTTTACTATTTCCTTAAGGTCCGTTATCAGAATCAGTATTCAAACGTATATAAAGATAACTTAACTTGAGAAAACTCGACCATAAAAATACTAAATTAAATTTATATAAATTTTTATTTCCAAATTGTATGTGGGTTTATTACCACCTCTGCATTGGCCGGGGAGTACCTAAGTGTCAAAGAAATTTTTTGTTAAATGTTGTATAGTTTTAAGGTTGTAAATAACACAGAAAAATCATCATACAAGTATTTAATTCAGTTTTTCAGATATAATTGTTATTTGGATCTAATATTTTTTTTTACTACATAAGAGCATTTTGTGTTACAACTTCGCTATTCACTACAATCTATTTTCTATTAATACATATTCTATAATTTCCATTTAGGTATAATGTAACTATACGTATTACATGATAATTTCATTTGTAAATATTTTTATCTTCCTAATATATTTAGTGTGACATTTTTCTAAATTGATACATTGATTCACATTGTAGACATTTATAATTTCTTAATATCCTATAGTCAAGAATTATAAAGCAAATAAAATTAACGGAGGTCTATTTATGATGTTCCCTGTAATTGATTATCTAAGTACATTCGACAACACTGTGTTATTAAAACTTTTCAGAAGATTTCGTTGTTTAACATTTTGGTGCAAGTTTCTCTGAACTGCACTGCACAAGTCAGTGTTGTCGAGTTTTTAAAAATAGAATAAAAATATGTCATAGTTTTTTTAATGATAAAAGAGTACAAAAGAAATGAAGTGTATGAAAAAATTTATTTAAAAAAATAATTTCTGATATATATATATATATATATATATATATATATATATATATATATATATATATATATATATATATATATATATATATATATATATTACGTATGTAATATATATTTGTATAATTATCTCTTCGTAAGTTTAACTAATATTGTCATTGGTTGCGTATTTTTTAACGTTTTCAGTTATTTCCTGTCTTATTAAAAAAAACTTAATAATTAACCGAACGGGAAATCAAGGTAGTGTAATGAAGAAAGAGATTAGAAAAACTTATCTTTCTAAATAACTACAGCGATATTTTTCATATTTTTTACATTTACGTTAAAATATCAATAACCACATAATATATCATCTTAGATATTTATATGAAACGTTAATTAGACATATCATTTTACAATAGTTAATATCTTTATTTTTAATATAACATACATTTATGTATATATGTTTTAGTTAAAAGCTGAAGTGCGGTTATAGCTAGGTTTAGCCGGGCTACAACTAGATGCGGCAATTTGTTTAAATAATCTATAAATAATATAATTGTCCGCGGTTTTGGCCGCAGCCTTTAAACTAATGTCACTGATATTAATTGATATGTGCTTTCGTATTTTTGACAAATTTTACAGTCAGATCAAGTCTTAGTTAATAGCCGACTGCATCTGATATTAACAGACGCTTTCGTGTCTTTGGCAAAGTTGTTAGTAGTCATAGTCAATTTAATTATCATTTGGACTTTACTATACTTAGTTTTATCAGAAAACAAATAGTTTAGCCGACTGAACCGAGGTGTAATCGCGTTTCGGCTTCTAGCTATATATACATATATATTAGACCAACTCATTTTAAGCTTTGACTACATAGGATTTTGAACTACTAAAATTTATATTTTGTAATTTTTCTTACATACCATAAATTATTAGTTATAAAATTTATGACTTGTTATAGTTTTTGATGTGTACTTTTCAAGTTTTTTTCTCTTTCCTGTATAAAATGTACTTGCAAAATTCTATTGATGAGGAATTTGAATCCAATATTTTTAATAAATATTAATAAATGTAGTTGATTTTTGATTGATATGCCATTGATATATTTGAGATTAAATCTTTTTTCGGTCCTTGTACAGTTTCTGTAGGCGTATACTTTGCGATACTTGGGTCATGTACTATATACCCTTTACGCGTAGAAAAAATAACAGTTTGAATAGAAAAGTGTGAAAATTTGAAAAACCTTTTTCAGTCTTATCGCGAACCAGGTTCGATTGATTACCATACGAAGAAAGGCCTTTTTCTCGATTAATCGAGATTTTGAAGAATTAAAGTATAATTTGATTCTTAAAGGGACGGTAAATTTTGCATTTTTTATTTAAATATGAAGTTTTATTAACAAAGTAGTTATTGACGTGAATACAACACACTAATTACATATTATTTTTTTGGTAAAGCACGAATTATATTATTACATTGCTATAATGATTTCTTATATTTACGCGAACACTACACATGATTAAAACTACTTTTACGGATTTTATCGCGTTTATTTTTACTTTTTATTTTTAATTCCCGACGTTTCGGGCGCTTTCCAGCACCCATGGTCACGGGGGACTGAGATGACTGACGTCCCGATGTCATTGTTAAACCCGGAGTACCTTCAGCTTTTTTAATTATTGTTTATGGTCCGATCTATGCAAAATGAACTAACTCTGTCTTGAGGTCTTGCAGTGGTATGCTTGGGTTTAGTTTTAATTTTATTGATTATAGGATCCCAAGCAGGTGGTAGTACCCAGCCTCCTTCTCTATTGAAATTAGGATGTTTTTTAATTTCAATAGCCTCACGTATCATCCTTGGTAGGAATCGGTGTTCTTTCGCGAGGATTTGTGGTCTATCAAATCTGATGTAATGGTTGGGGCCGTCTAGGATATGATCACAAAGGGGGAAGTCTGCAGTTTGTGATCATATCCTAGACGGCCCCAACCATTACATCAGATTTGATTTGATTTGATGAAGAACACCGATTCCTACCAAGGATGATACGTGAGGCTATTGAAATTAAAAAACATCCTAATTTCAATAGAGAAGGAGGCTGGGTACTACCACCTGCTTGGGATCCTATAATCAATAAAATTAAAACTAAACCCAAGCATACCACTGCAAGACCTCAAGACAGAGTTAGTTCATTTTGCATAGATCGGACCATAAACAATAATTAAAAAAGCTGAAGGTACTCCGGGTTTAACAATGACATCGGGACGTCAGTCATCTCAGTCCCCCGTGACCATGGGTGCTGGAAAGCGCCCGAAACGTCGGGAATTAAAAATAAAAAGTAAAAATAAACGCGATAAAATCCGTAAAAGTAGTTTTAATCATTACATTGCTAGTTATATTTTCATAACTACATGGTTTCCCAAAACATAAGGTTACATATATTTTAGTTACTCTTTTTCTTTAGACATATTGAGATTAATAATTAAAATTTTAGAATCTCTGCTATTTATTTGAATTATTAATATATATTTTTAAATGAATTGCGCAAACAATGCGAAATTTAAAATAAACACATGTCAAGTTCTATACCCATTATCTTAATAATATGTTACGATTATCTAAATACGCCAAACATACAATTTCCAAAATAGGAGAAAATTTAAATTTTATTACACATTCTGCATCTGCATGCGTTAGAATTAGAATCCTATTCGTCTGGCATTTGCAATCGACTTCTAATATCTGAAGCGAATAATTCTTAGGAAGTTCACGGATTTTAATTGTGATCTTTGACATTAGCTGGAAAGTGTTTGACACGGTTGTCATTACAATTTAAATAAAAACACATTTTCATTTTATCCACCTTAAACGTTTTGCGCGTGTACAATCATTGTTATTTTCATGAAAGATGGGGCCAAATGCTATTTTTATTATTATTATTTGGGTTGGTATATTTATGATACTAAGTTTATTGACTTTAACACTGCTCAAAACGTTTAAGAGTCAATTAAGGTGAAAAAAAAAAATTTTTGCATATATATTTTTAATGAACTCGAATGTCTCGCGCGTGTACTGGCGTGGTGTCTTCAGGACTGGGGCTGTCGTCGAGATGGGGCCGGATGTGGACGACGGAGCGGCGCTGATCATGTCCGTAGTCGTCGCGCATTACTAGGCCTCCGATTCCGTATCCGGGTCCCGCACCCGAGCCACTAAGCCGCATCTTCTCGGGGTCTTCATCCAGCTTTATCGACGAGAACACCGTGCTGAGATTCAGCTGCGGTATGTCGTAGAAGACGGTGAGCGTCAGCATGAGGAAGGTTAGCCCGATGATTAGGTATACTGGAAAATGAATGCGTTAGTTATTTTTGGCTTTAACATTGCTGATATTTTTCTTCTAGGCACATGTTTCTGGAAAAATATTACATACATGCATACGTTTATAAAAAAATAAATTTATGTAGTACAACAGTATATTATATCTGCGATAATATTCTTCGATAAGTTATTTATTAAATTGTAATTTATAAAAGCCTACCTATAACATAATGATTGGGAGATTTTTTAGCAATAAGAATTTGCACTTAATATGCTACTAACAGATAGCAGACAAATATGAACTTGGGGTACTGTCGTCAGCGACTGTCCGGTGGATTAAGCTGTCGTCAAAATCTTTCAAAATCTCCGCAATATGTTTGTAAAAAATTTACAATGTAAAAGTACCAAAGGCTTTCCTATAACTTGACATTGGCAAAAGTATATAACTGTTCGAGTCCTTCAATGAAAAAAAACTCATATATACAAGGTCACAACCCTATTTTGAAATAGGGTTGTGACCTTGTGAACATATGACCTAGAGTGACCTCAGTTGTCACCTGACATGACCGGCATTACCTATATATCATGAGACATTATGTCTAATGTTTAACTTTGTTTTTACTTTTTAGTTATAAGTAATTTAACTTACTTGTAGTGGCCACCTTGTACAGAGGTCGGTAGGGTTGTCCGGGTGAATCACCGGGGATGTAGTCGCCGAGGCCGATGGTCGTCAACGAAATAAAGCAATAGTACAATGAATCCAGGAAATCCCATTCGGGCTCAAGGCTCGCGAAGATCGCCGCTGGCACCAGGATGAAGAACACCACGAATATCATCACTGAAATTGAATTACATTTTGATTTTTTGTGTTTACGCGAACACTTCATATTAAAATAAAATTAGTTTTTACGAATTTTTTCGCTTATAGTAAGTTTTTTTATATTCATTTTTATATTCGTAATATATATCTATACAAATATATAAAATTGGAGAGTCTGTTTGAATATCAAAATAATAGCTTTTTACTAAATGTATATGAAAATAGGGTAGTTGTAACAAAAAAATGAATTTTTGTCTGTCTGTCTCTCTATTCTGACTAATCTCAGAAACAGCGGGACTTATACTGATAGATAGCTGTTGTTAAAAGAAGTAATTTGGAATAATTTTATTTAAGAAAATAATTAAGGTTCCGCGCAAAAAAATTAAAACTCATGAAAAATCCATCGTAATAAATTCCACGCGAATGAAGTCGCGGGAACAGCTAGTTATTACACATTATTTCCTTTTTTATATTATATAAAAATAAGTTAAAATATGTCATAACTAATAGCAAATGTTATGCAAAATTAATAATCTTAATCTGAAGGTAGTTGTGGTTTACTATAACATTGGGACTTCGAATACCTCAGTCTCCCCACGACCGCGCGTTCGAATTCCGATAATTTCCATTTATTCGGATGATCTACAAAAATAATTGTTCCTGGTCTTGATGTTTTTCTTTCTGAAATTTATGTATGTAAACTACCTCCACGATATAGGAGAAAATCCATGCGTTTTTTTAAAAAAATAAGAAAAAATATACATACAACATTTATACATACAAACTCTCACGTCTACCACACAGATGTGTAAGCAGAGACTAAGGACTTCCATTTGTCTTGATCTTGACAATATTCTGTCGTTTCTTTCACACCCATATATTTGATATTCACACACATACATGCTCGTCGCCAATTTGGTTGATAAACTTCCATAAGAAGCGTCCTTTGTTCGATTCTGCAGCTTAATTCTGCAGCATAAAGCTTTATCACTGTTCCTAATTCATTCTTTCTACGTCTACAAACCATTTTACTTACCAATAATCACCAGATGCACAAGGCGTATCGTGAAGGGGCGGTATAGGTGCCCAAGTGCTGCATTGAGGGACCGTAGTAGCGCCGTGGCGGGCAGTAGAAGACGTTCCACCAATGCGGACAGCAGCACCAACGTCAATGGTATACCGAGTAAAGCATACACCATGCAGAACAGCTTGCCAGGTTTTGAAAGAGGGGTAACATGTCCGTAGCCTAGAACAGAAACGAGAATTTAGTTTAATCATTAACATATTATTTAGATTTAAATATATATATATATATATATATATATATATATATATATATATATATATATATATATATATATATATATATATATATATATATATATATATATATATACATTAGAGGCTCGATCCCCGCCGGCACCAATGAAATGAAGTGAATTACCACGTGCGCGGCAGTGAAGGAAAACCTGCATGTTTGGGAAATAAGTAAAATAAAAAAAATCGAAGACATCAAAATCTTCATTTCAAGTTCGCCATCACGCATTGGGGCAGCGCGGCGGACACTTCCTTGTCCTAAAACCCTCTCAGAAATGAGGGGAGACCTGTGCCCAGCAGTGAGACGTATATAGGCTGTAACTAACTTTTATTAACTTTTATTGACATATTCAGGATGACCCTCAATCTTCCTTGTTATGAAAATGAACTACTGGACTTACAAGGATACTTCTGGTACCTCAGGGGCGCTCCCAGACCAATAAAGAAAGATAGTGGGAGCGCTGCGTACATTCAAATGCCAAATGATGCCAAAGCAATGCTAAGCTTCTTGACACTCAAACATTAACTGGACGCACACATAAGCACCTAAAACAATGCTTAGCTTCTTAACACTCACACATTAGCTGGACGCACACATAAGCACCTAAAACAATGCTAAGCTTCTTGACACTCACACATTAGCTGGACGCACACATAAGCACCTAAAATAATGCTGAGCTTCTTGACACTCATAGATTAGCTGGACGCAAACATAAGCATAAAACCTTACCAAGTTTTTGGTCTAAGCTTAAGTTTACTTAAACCAAATATGGATCAATTACGCAAATATATGTATTTTATAAAACTAAATCTCACCAATTGTAGTGACCACTGTGGATGAGAAGAAAAGAGACTGCCCAAAGCTCCAGTTCGGTCCACCGCTGACGTTCCTCGAGGCGGACACTCCCTGGTTGCTAGCCCGTATTACTTCTTCCAGCAGTGCCTCAAGGTCATCATCTGTAACAATGCGTTGCGACTTTGTAACGGACGAATTTAGATAAGCTAAGGTCTCTGCCCACTACAGTAGCTCATTCTGTAAACGTAAACGTATCAGGCACGATGAAAACATGGCAGTCACTACTACGCCCTCAAAAACGTATCGATACATTCTTTCAACAACGTATTTATACCCGTGTTCAACAATAATCATACCCGTATACAACGACGTATCACCTGTGTACAAGAACGTATTTAGTGGTCTTAGGTATTTAGTGACCGTATGATCCCTTTTCAATATGTGTACGGTTACGATGTACGATCTCATTTTGTTTCGAAAGACGCGTCACGGGGAGCTTCGGAGTTTGTATTATGAAAACTATTCACATATATTTAAATACCTTAACGGTGACTATTAGAGAAACATCTGTACGAAGACTGACAATTATAGCAATTATTTTGACCAAGGGTGTTTTACGGTTCGCCTTGATGAGTCCCACTAAACAAAATGAATGAGATGATGACATCTACACGTATACTTAGTTAAAAATTAAAATGCGGATGCGTTGTCATCCCGAACGACCAAGATGGAAAGCCTTTTCAAGAAAAAAACAGTGCCAAGTGGCGACCCCTTCGTACTATGACCACAGAATAAATAATGGCTATAACCACATTATAGCTTTAGTATGGCTCTACCACGTTTAAAAATATATAGAATAATTTAACCTACATCTAGGTGAATAGCGTTATGGCAGTTTATCGACAATAAAGCACCCGTGTAAGCGTGTAAATGTACCTATAAAATAACGTTGGTGTTAATACAGCACTTAAATTTATGGCTTAGGTATTAGTCCCGTTGCGTACGCATGCAAACAAATATTACGTAGCATGAAATTTAGTTGTAACTCATCCATTCCACACAATTTCCTTTTATCATATATCCTTTTAGAAAGGTATTCTTTTATAAGATCAGGGTGATATACGAGCACACAGTCCACCTGATGGTAAGTGAATGCTGTGGCCCATAGACATTTACGTTTAACCTCGATTAAGAATCAAAATGCAGATGCATTGTCATCCTTGAGGACTAAGATGGAATGCCTCGATTCCAGTAAAACGGGTATCCGGTTCTCTACACTCACCAACCGAAACACAGCAGCATTAAGCTGCTATTTTACACTGGTATTCCGTGAGAACGTGGGCTTTCACCGGTCGAGCCGACCCATTCATGTTACAACTATAATACAGTCGCAGCGTGACTCTACCATGTATAAAGTTAGGACCAAAAAGTATAATAACCATCGTAGGTAGAACTAACAACCCTTCTAGCGACCCTCAATTCATTATACACATACATATGTAAACGTTACTCTGTATCCTTGATCTTTTAATTAGCACCGATTGAAGTTCCGGAAGCGAAACCTAAGGTAATTTTTGCTATTGTGAAAATTACAGCTAACACATATTGAGACGTCGTCCTAATTGACGACGATCGTACGATCAAACGATGCGATTTCGTCGCACGACTGGATTAAACACACACATTTCTATACAGTGTCCTAATGGAAGCTTGCAAGTGATCGCGTGAGCACAAGAAATGCTTAATTACGATCGTACGGTGAGTTTGATCGTACGATCGTGCAATCAAAGCTAGAAATCTCTTTTGAGTGCCCTAATTGGTCACGCATCATCGCGCGAGTGCAGCAACGCGTGGGCACCGGTGAGTCGAGTTAGAGACGAGTAGAGACCTAAGCGAGTAAAACAAATGTGCATCTCAATAAATAGTCACTGTTGAAATGGCGTCAGGTATACAAAAAGTACTCTGTGTATGGCGCCGTTGAGGTGACGGTGCGGCGGCATCGCGTCATCGCGCGATGGACATCGCCGTAGACAAGCTAGTATAATCGGCAGGGTATAGCACGAGCTACTATTGGGGTGTCCTAATGGTCCGGTTGGAGCATCGCATCACACGATACTTTTCGTCGTGCGATGAAATCGCATCGTTTAATCGTACGATCGATAGGTAAATAGGACGACGCCTAAAAGTAAAAGTCCTATAAAAGTTTGAATTAAAAACTATAAGACACAAACGATTTTTTGAATTATTTTTGTCTAAATAATCTATTCTAAAAAATGTTATGGACGCCATACACGGTCAGTTCAACTGATCATTCCAACTGATTAGTTCAAACTAAAACTTCTGATATTTTTTAAAATATTGAATTTTCGATATATCGATATTTATAAATATATCAATATCGGAGTTTTATATATAAGTTTATTTATTGATATATCGAAAATCCAATATTTTAAAAAATATCAACAGTTTAGTTAGTAGTGAACTGATCAGTTGGAATGATCGGTTGAACTAACACGGTGGCGACCATAATGATAAGAATTTTAAGTAAAATCTCAAATCGTCTGCTATACAACTACATTATTGAAATTATTGCAGTTAATTTTTGATTCTGTAATTAAAATCCAATAGGGTCTACTCCGCGACTACGGATTGTGATATATTTTTTTATAGAATAAGAGTGACAAACGAGCATACAGTCCACCTGATGGAAAGTGGATGCTGTGACCCATAGCCATCTACATCATCGAATAAGAATCAAAATGCAGATGCGTTGTCAATCCCGGGGATCAAGTTGGAATGCCTCAAAGGGGCTCCGGTTCTCTGCGCTCACCATACGAAAGGCAGCAGCATCTAGCTACGCTGGTATTTTCTGAGCGTGGTCCTTCCTCTGTTTGGCTTGACAGGATTGCTATTCGTGTTACAACCATGATACAGCTAGAGCGTGGCTCTAACGCGTCTTAAATTTTAATACATAGTCCGCAAAATTAAAATATTTCAAAAGAGAAAATATTATTTTATATATATTTCAAAAGTGATAGCATTAGCTCATTATTTCCTTTGAAGAGAAACATCGTTATCATAATCATGTTATGCGAGGATAGATTAATTGTATTAGGGAGCAGAGGGAGATACTGAAGTTATTCTATTAACTAAACGTACGAGCACGCTGTGCACGTAAGGATGAGTTTTATTCTTTTTACATTCAACGGATAGATAGAAAATTTTTGCTTAAATTTATTCTGATATGATATGCTGATATTATAAATGCTTTCTACGTGGTAGAACTATGCTGCAGCTATATTCTGGTTGCAGCCCGAATGGATCGAATCGACCGGGGAGGGACTACGCTCTCACAGAGTAACAGCGTAACATAGCGGTCAAATAGCAGTTCAATGCTGTTGTGTTTCGTATGGTGAGTGTAGAGAACCGGAGACCCTTTTTACTGGAAACGAGGCATTTCATCTTAGTCCTCAGTGTTGGCAACGCATCCGCATCGTGATTCTTAATTGAGGATAGATGTAAATGTCTATGGGCCACGGTATCAACTTACCATCAGGTGGACTGTGTGCTCATTTGCCACACTTATTCTATAAAATAAAAAATGTTCGTATTTAAGTATGCTTAAAATGTGTGTATAATGTATTATTTAAATATTGTGTAAGCTATGTATCAGATATAGAGTAAATTAATTAGGTTACTTGTATTGATTAAAACTACTTTTACGGATTTTATCGCGTTTTATTTATTTTATTTTTAATACCCGACGTTGTACGTGCGTAGATCGGACCAAAGACAATAATTAAAAAGCTGAAGGTACTCCGGGTTAAAATCTCTCAGAAATTAGAGCAGGTCTGTGCCCAGCAGTGGGACGTATATAGGATGTAACTTTAACTTTTATACATATTTTCATGTTTTTATGACACCTGCTTAAGTTTCTCTGTTTAGCTCGTGGTTGACTGAGTCCACCATTAAATCCACCAATTCTATATTTTAAGTGCAATAAAGATTTTAAATAAATAAACATATAATTTTTTTTAAATATACCTGTAAACAGTTTAATATGAAAAATTTTCGTTTTTAAAACTAAAGGAACTGACAACTGCTTGCAAAGTATACACGCAGTATTGAATTTGTTGTTCCTACATCTCTGACATAGCATCTTGCAGGCGGTAAATTCATCCAAGTGCTAGATTTCAGGATCGGTAAATATTGGTGTGTGCCTCTCTATGCATTCATTTATTCTATAGGATTGTAATATATTGTAAATTTCCGATATTATTCGAGTAATATTAAGTCATCATTATGCTCTTGATTTGTCAGGAGAATTTATGATTATTGCGATAATATAGTTAATTATTTAACCACACGGCCGGAATAAATAATTTTTTTTTCATGACTCACGATTAAACTATACCTCTAGAGCCATTGAACCCTTGCATCTACGGAGAACTGAGGTTAGGGTTGCCAACGTTTTTATATCAAACATTGTACTTATTTTGAGCCTGTAAAAATATAGTAGATGGCGAAAAAATAAAAAATCAGTATGATTAAAACTAATATTTTATTCTTAAAGTAATATTTTTTGCTTTGTGCTTTTATTAATGGTCTTACGCCATAGATAGCATTTATTGCAATAGATACGACAGTACTGAAAGTTCAGCGAAAACAAGTTTTTTGTGTTTTTTTTCATTGGCCGGTTATAATTCATTTTAAAAATAAGAATATTTGCAAGTAAATATACGAATATTCCAATTTCAAATTTCCATCCACATATTATTTTACGCGTTATTGAAATATTGTGTGTCGTTAAAAAAATGTGTCAGCGTCGAGAACATTTATGCGAGAGGATTTTTTACTATATCAAATGTCGCCATAAAACCGGATGAATCGTTTGTTAGAATTTAATTTAAAAAACTAATAAACCGGCAATTCAGAAAAAAAAACTCAGCCAAAGCTGTGAATCATGTGGGTGCTGGTGTGGGCGAGTAACGGCATTTGCCACGCAGTTTTGTTTTCATTTACGACAATTACTTTTTTTTTTATAGAATAGGGTGACAAACGAGCACACAGTCCACCTGATGGTAAGTGGTTGCTGCGGCCCATAGACATCTACATCTATCTTCCATTGCAAATCAAAATGCAGATGCGTTGTCACCCATGAGGACTGAAATGGAATGCCTCATTTCCAGTAAAAAGGGTCTCCGGTTCTCTACACTCACCATACGAAATACAGCAGCATTAAGCTACTATTTCACGCTGGTATTCTGTGAGAGCGTGGTCCTTCCCCGGTCGAGCCGACCCATTCGTGCTACAACTATACTACTAATATAACTGCAGCATGGCTCTACCACGTAAACTGTTTTTTTATTATTACTGTTTTTAGGCAAAAACGAAATAAAGTTACATACCTATTTATTCTGAAATATACTTCAAATCACTTTGACAAAGTGCGCAAATAAATAATGACAGCATTTTCTTAGTAACATTAAACAAAATCAGTGTTAGATTGTCGAAAATAACGTTCGCGGTTTACAAAACAAAGAACTAGTCTTCTCGCACGCTTACTAAAGGAGTTACGGAGAATCGACTGTAAATTTGTGCGCAATTTGGGCAGTGCTACAGTCCCTTCAGCGGTGCCAAGTTGACTGTCGGTAGTCGGTATATCGAAGTGCTGAAGTGTTTGTATAGTAGGGCTACGACGGCTATCCGAGTACAGAACCAGAGTTCGAAACGTATCCAACAGCAGAGAGGTGTAAGACAGGGTGACGTTATATACCCGAAACTCTTCACCGCTGCGTTGGAAGACGTTTTCAAGCTACTGGACTGGAAAGGATACGGTATTAACATAAATGGTGAGTACATCACTCACCTTCGATTTGCCAACGATATTGTCCTTATGGCAGAATCGCTGGAGGCCTTAGCACTATGCTCAATGACAATGAAATTACGACACATCTTCTCGTCAGGTATACCTATATCTGAAAACTAAAGTGTACAACCAGCGTGTTGCCAGTGATGACTTACGGATCAGAGACGTGTTCCTTCACCGCTGGCTGTATGAGGACGCTCAAAATCGCTCAGCGAGCTATGGAGAGGGCTATGCTTGGAGTTTCTCTGCGTGATAGACTCAGAAATGAAGATATCCGCAGTAAAACCAGAGTGACCGACATAGCCCAACGGATTAGTAAGCTGAAGTGGCAATGGGCCGGTCATATAGCTCGAAGAACCGATAACCGATGGGGAAGAAAGGTTTTCGAGTGGCAGCCTCGTACCGGTAGGCGTAGTGTAGGGCGACTCCCCACTAGATGGAGTGACGACCTGGTAAGACACGCAGGAAGTCAATGGATGCAGGTGGTTCAGGACCGTGCTTTGTGGCATTACTTGAGGGAGGCCTATGTACAGCAGTGGACTTGTGAAGGGCTGTAATGATGATGATGATGATAGTGCGCAATATATTAATGACGCAGAGCCCGTCTAGTAATATATATAGAAGTGTTTGCTTTCAATGATATTTATTGTTAAAGGACCTTCTAGAGCAATCGTGTATAGCTTGTATAACAAATTTTATTTCCTTTTCTAGCTGTTATGGAAGGAAACGTGTTAACAGTGAATAATTAATTTGATGGGAATAGACGGATTGCATATGAAGAGATTCAGCACATCATATTGTAGATTGAATGGGGAAGCGACATTTTACTCGAATACCTTTGTGTGTGTAGTTTGGCATTGGGTGTCGCACACTGTATCGATGTTCAAAAGCATACTCTTCTCAGCGTGTATACGCTATAATGATCGATCAGTCAGTGCTAGACGCTTTGGTTGTTCAAAATGAAGTAACGTCTACCAAAGTGAAGCAATTAAGAAGCGCATGGAAAACTTTTTTCGCTAGCCTTTTCACTTTGACGGGGTATTTAGTATCAATTGCTTTTACAAAATCAAATTAGCATCAATTCCGAATGATATACTATCAAATGCTTGCCAGAAGTGTACACTGTTTTAAGAAACAAACAAGTGAAAACAGGCTTCCGCGGGTTACTGCTTCATCAGCACTCGCGTACTTAGCTTTCAAAACCATACAGCCCCGATTTGGTACCGTATGACTTGTTTTTATTTTCTAAAATGAAAAATGAGCTGACACAATTCCCACCATCGGAAGAAGCGCTAACAGTCGTTCGTGCATGTCATAGAGAAAGGGTCTGACACGGACTGTAAAAAACTTTTTATAGATATTGGCGGAGAGTTCTTCGAAAATATTTGATACCAAAAGGTTAAGCAGCCCACGTATAGTAGTATATACTACTACTAATATTATATATTTTTCAAAACTATTGTGTTGGGATCCCTGAAATTGTAGGATACATTATTATATTAGAGTTGATAACCCTACTAGAAGTCCGAGTCCGATAAAAAAGCATTTGGCAAAAAGTACCGATAAAACAGGTTATCCTAACGGGCAACGTTTGGGCAAACTCTGCAGGTATTAACACTATTCGTTTATTATTAGATTTGTTAACGAATTCAACGAAATGTAGTTTTATTTTATAATTTCGAAGCGGACAAAAGAGTAAAGCAGTGTCGTGATGTGAAGTAGCATAAACACCATGCCTAATAGTGGCACGTATACAGGCTGTTAATTTATTTTTATACAGTAAGGCAACATGGGCTATACTATAGTTTTACCATAATGTAAATAATGTAAAATGTAAATATGCAAGGTAGTGGCCTAGTGTATAATAATCATAATATAATATTAATATTATCATATTGGGATTGTCATTAGCTTTCATTGACATTATATTATTAACTGATTTAACAAAATATTTTTAGCCTGACATTGTATGATTGCGACCAATCTCTTTATTGATATTGTACAATAATTAATATTTTATTGTTTCAATTGGTTAAATTACTGTTTTAATTTAGTAATACGGGCTACTAAAAGCTTCGAAACTTATAATTTTTTAAGTTATAATTATTAGTTTGATAATTGTTTATAATTGTTATTAATTTTTAATTATAAATTTATAAGTTATAACTATTAATTACGATTGTTACAAATGGATACAATTTTTTAATTTTATGCTTGCAGTTGTAACCTTGTGCGTGTGTGCGTCTCCGATTTTCTTTAAGCCGAAAGTTTTTGAATTAAATAAATAAATAATAGTGTATTCTGGATAATGACATTTGTCAGCACCGAATTTAACTTATTTATATATGTGTGAATTAAGAATGTTTCACAATATAATAACTTTAAGTGTATTTAGCGCATTTGTAATAGCGAGAGATTCATTTCTGTTTAACCGACTTCAAAAATGAGGAGGTATTCTATTCGACTGTATGTTTTTTATGTGTGTTAAAAGGTTTTTTCTAGGTGAACCGATTTTGATGATTCTTTTTTTATTTCAAAGCTGGTGGTTTTCGTGTGATCCCATATAAATTTGATCAAGATCTGACCCGTAGTTTTTGAGTTATTCTTAATAATGTGTATTTAATTGACTCCGAATACAGCGATGATGTTCTCATTTCATTTATATTGAAGTCGATTGTACAAATTATTAAATTTTTAATTTTACCACTTGTTTGATTGGCTAGTTAACTTAATATGTAATTTTTCCGTAGTAAAACATATAATTTTTTAATAACCCATGCCCTCTGCGGTGATACCCTGGCCAGAGCCTGTGTCCATAACTAAAATTTATCAAGAAGCTCTTGTGGTTTCAGATTCCCTTTTCTCAACCTAAAATGCTGTTAAAGCTCAATGTTGCTGCAATGTTTCATATAGTGAGTGTAGAGAACCAGAGACCCTTGTTACTGGAAACGAGGAATTTCATCTTAGTCTCAGGTTGACAACGCATCTAAATTTTGATTCCCAAAGTTAAGTAATATTACCTATATACTTCCTACTGCTGGGTACAGGCCTCTCATTTCTGAGAGGGTTTTAGGGCAAGGAAATGTCAGCTTTGCTCCCCCTATGCGTGTTTACGAACTTCACATGTCTTCGATATATTTGTTTTTCTTATTTCTCAGACATGCAGGTTTCCTCACGATGTTTTCCTTCACCACCAAGCACGTGGTAAATAAATACTTAAAATTGCAATTAACAATATCATTGGTGCCGGCGGCGATCTAACCCAGGTTGCTCACGTACTGTGAAATTTACAACGAGCGCTTAGCCCCTGACCTACCACGGCTCTCTTCGATTTTTAAACGGGGAAAATGTAGATGTCTATGGGCCACAGCATCCACTTACCATCAGGTGGACTGTGTGCTCGTTTTTACCTTTATTCTGTAAAAAAAATCTGGACGGGCCGGCAATGAGAAGCAGTGTAAAGGGCGTGAAATGTTGTAATACACATGACAAACATGGCCGTGAGCAAATTCACATCTTCTGGGCGGAGTACGTAGTTTTCCAGATAAATAATTTGTTTACAAAATTCTTTGCAATATTATGTTAAATATTATTATTATTATTATTATTATGGGGTATCTATATAGTTTTCTCATCTGGTTGGGTTCTATAAATATATAATTATAAATGAAAATGAAAAGATAAATATACATATATATATCAATAACATAAAATAAATATAAAAATAAATAAATAAAAGCCCAACCAGATGGACGCCCTCGGCAGGGGAGACCAAACGGCCGAGGGTTAGGGGGAAAGGGAAAGAAACCGGCGGACGATGCGGGCGGTATCGATGAGCACCGCCTTCTGCATTTGAGCCCGGAGCGGTCCGCCACGTAGTCCCAGTCGCCTCAGATGACCCGAGAGGCTGACTGGGATTATCCCGTTTGCAGAGACGACTACAGGAATAATTTCATTATTATTATTATTATTATTACTTAACAGGCTAGCAGTTGAAACAACTGATGTAAGCCCGTATCATATTTTCAAATATGTAATTATTCTTATTTTAGATGTTTATCTAATCTGTTCTTGAATTGGTTAATAGTTTGTGCAGATATTACTTCTGATGGTAGTTTATTCCATGCTTCAACCACTCTTTGGCTAAAAAAGTGCTTATGTGGGTTGTTATGTGACACGGTTTTGGTTAGTTTGAAGAAGAATATTTAGGAAAATTGACGCAAATTACTTAAGGTTCATATCACCATCGGGATACTAGTTTCATGTCTATTAACGCAAAAACTTTCATCGTTTCTACCACAGGCACAGTACAGTTTATATGCGCATACACAAAATCGCACCACTTTCGTTTCAATATCCAGCGCTCTTCAAGCAATATTACGGGGACATCAATCCGCTGGCGGTCAACTTACCGTTAAAATTCCCAACCATTGACTTATATATTACTAGATCTGACTGGCTCGTTGGTCTAGTGGTTATAAACGTTATTGCTGATCATAGGGTCTCGGGTTCAAACCTCGGGTCGGGCCATAAAAATTCAAGTTATTAATTTTTTCCGTCAAAAAACTCTCTGTAGCTGCCCGGAATCAGGATGTTGGCGATATCTCACCCCCGTTAAGACGTTGGTCCCGCACCTGATCTCTCTCCGGTCGTGTCGGTTTCCCGTCTCATGGGATCATGAGAGTGAGGGAATAGAGAGTGCACCTGTGCTTACCTTAAGCACTATAATCTTGTCCTGCACCGATGGCTAGTCTCCATTGAGGCTGGTCGCCGTGACCGAAATTCGGTCTAGAGGACGTCATTGTTATTATTAATGACTAGCGTATGAAATCACTGCTCCCAACATATGAAGATGTATCTTTGTTGTTATTTTATGGCAGGCAATATTACATAATAACTATTCTAAAAAATACGTCTCGAATAATTTTGCGTTTAATTTTCACTTAGCAGAGTTTGTAGATAATGACGTTAATCCTGGAGGTTCTGGTTAATCTAAAGGGTAAAATTACACCGTTCTACTCGTAATAGTTCATCTCCACCATCAATTAACTACGTTAAACTTCCAGGAAACTAGAAGCAAATTGAACCTAGATTGTTTCTTAAAGCACAGTCTTAGTATATTGCTACGTTAATTAATGCTTTAAAATTACTGAATAAAATTTAAATTTCATCGTATGGCGAGTGTCCTTTGAAATGATCTGTTTCTTTTTCTTGGTATCAATCATTTCTTCTCTTACACTATATTTACCACCGCCTCGCGATTATGTCTTTAATAAAATTATTGAGCAGAAATACTGCCCAACTATGGAACCCACTTTGTTGTTAATAACAAATTTTTGTAATGTAACAAGGGTAATTATACGAGCATCCAAAGGTAAGTGGATGATGTGGCTCAGAGACATCGGAACCCATCCTCGATTAATAATCAAAATTTAGATGCTTTATCACCCCTGAGGACTAAAACAGTATGCCTTGTTACCAGTAAAAAGGGAGGGTATGCGATTCTCTACACTCACTATACGAAACGCAGCAGCAGCTGCTATTTTCACGTTGGTATTCTGTGTGTTTGCTTTTACTTATTTAAGTATTCCATAATTTTTCTTTCAATTCAGTTAATTTAAAACTACAGGCGCCTCTTTTGTATTTTTATTCGATTTTATCATGTTCAATATTGTAAATAAGAGGTTTTTTAATTTTTCCCACGTTTTTTTTAATAATATTCTTGCATTGTCATCCGAATTTGAGCTGTATTCAAAATTTCAAGTTTCCAGCTCATCAGGAAGTTATTTCAAAATCAATTATTAAATTTCACTCAGAAAGACAGACAGTCTGTCTGTCTGTCTTTCTGAGTGAAATTTAATACAACGTACAAGAAAGTGACTTAATAAAAACGTGGTAAGATGCTTAAGTGTGTCTATAAAAAATACACGGGAGGCGCTTGAAGTTTCGACGATCTTTAATTCACACCACTTTTCTCCAAGACTACCTTTTCTTACGGTGCTAATTTCCACTTTTTTGTTTATTTATTCCAATTTATATATTTATTTACGTTTTATTATAATACTATGAACTATAAACGGCGGATTAGGATCTGTTTTTCAAAATAAATATTTGATTATTACAAACAAATATCACTCCGAAAAACAGATTTAGTAAAAACGAACTTACAATAAATGGGTAAGTTAAAGAGTCGGAAAAAATGCTAGAATATAATGTAAAGCAAGCTTTATACATGATTTGGCCGTTAAAAGGCAACTATAACCATTTTTTGTTCTTTATATGTTCCCCTTTCACATGTATCGGATATCACAACATAATCATTGGCATTGCTAAAATGTGATATGGAACATCTGGATAAAGATCATCTAAAACAAAGAAAAAAAATCGCATACATAAAACTCTAAATTGAGTTGTGACTCCGCACCAATCCGCACACAACTTGCAAAATTACGACAGTTTATTACATAGTAGCGATAGCCCCAGCTTCGCACGGTTCGTACGGCACGGGCACAGCGCCACCTATCGGGTGAGCCAATCGTGTTTTTAAAACTTCCAGGGAACTATTCAATTACACATTAAAAAATCGTCTAATTCGGTCGAGCCGTTTTCAAGTTTTTGCGAGACTAACGGACAGTAATTGAATTTTCGTTCGTAGTCGTATACTAAAAGTAATATTTTATTAGAAAAAAAACCAAATAACCTTTGGTTAAGGAACACTTCGAAAATCAACTACATTACGCCATACTAAAATCGACTAACATATTTACTATAATAAATAATAATAATAATGTCCTCCAGACCGAATTTCGGCCACGGCGGCCTTCCTCAACGGAGGCTAGCCAACGGCGCAGGACAGGATTATAGTGCACAAGTGTATGCACAAGCACAGGTGCACTCTCATAATCTGATGGGACGGTAAACCGACACGACCGGAGAGAGATCAGGCGCAGGACCAACGGCTTTACGTGCTTTCCGAGGCACGGGGGTGAGACACCGCCAACTTCCTGACTCCGGGCAGCTACTGAGTATTTCTTGACGGAAAAACTCAATAATTAATTTTTTGGCCCGACCCGGGATTCGAACCCAGGACCTCATGATCAGTTTACTATAATATCAACTGTTGAAATGGCATCGATAAAGTTGCATCGTTTTCTATGCAAACAAGGCTGTATTTTTTGAATTATAAGAAAGTGACCATATTAACCTGATGACGATATTACCCTCACGTACTATAAATATTAAATGTCCCCATATCATTTCCCATGATGTTATAAGAGGCGACTCCGGCATTTGCCACACAGGAGAATGGCAGCATTTCTTTTTGATAAAAACTTAAATGAATAAATAAAACTGCAGTTGCCAACCTGACTGGCGAGCGTGGCTATCATAGTAAATATTCCCCCCATGAGACAATATATAGTGAGGCCTAATTTCAATAATGGACTCTTTACAGGCTGTAATGAAAGAATGAATATATGAATAATATTTTTTTTCAAAGATCTGATAGAGCGCCTTTTTGTACCAATTAACATATACCAATAAATTTTCAACTAAAATCGTCGGATTTACACGCGTTAATAAGAACTAACAAACAGTATGAGAGTGACAAACGAGCACACAGTTCAACTGATGGTAAGTGGATAATGTGGCCCTGGACACCTACATTTATCCTCGATAAAGAATCAAAATACAGATGCGTTGTCACGCGTGAGGACTAAGATGGAATGCCTCGATTCCAGTAAAAGGGTCTCCCGTTTTCTACACTCATACGAAACGCAACAGCATTACGCTACTATTTTACGCTGGTATTCCAGATTTCTCTTCAACTCTGGTGTTCCAGAATAACAGCGTAACAAACAGTCTAAGTGCTTTATTACAAAGTTTTCAAATTAGTTCAGTGTTTTATAACCAAAAGTAGCTAACTTGAGCTTGACTCTTTTAAACCCTTTCACGTTTATGAGATTTTTACGAGACCCATCCATAATACTAAAGTATTTTATAATACAATACAAAGAAGTTCCTGTCGCAGAACGTACCTAAGATATTAGTAATTTTACAACTTTAATGAGAGTCCATTGTTGTGAAGGCGTGCCGTATAAAGAAATAATATATATATATATATGAGATGTCGTTCTTTGTTCCATTTAGTTTGCAGTGAATTAAGACCGTTGTGACATTATGATTGAGTTAGATGCTTACCCCAATGAAAATAGTCCCGCACACATATGCATCTAAAATCATTAACACCAATAACACATTGAAAATGATGTAAAAAATAAATAAGAATGTGATAATTTTATGGGAAATAAGCTTGGCTGAGTAATAAATGATGAGGCAAAACATTTAATGGTAGCGTTATAGATGGAAAGCATTAGCGAATTATCGTGTTGATAGAGTGACTACGTGTGTCAAACCAGTGACAAACCATCGCGAGAATCCTGTCAAATCATTCTACTTTTCAATCAACAACAAAAAATATGTAAAATATATAAATAAATAAAAATAAATGAAGGGCAAAGGTTCTCACTTTGACTGTATTTTTTACTGTGTGTTATCACAGAACTTTTTTCTAGGTGAATGATCCTTTTTTTATTTGAAAGCTGGTGCTTTTATGTGGTCCCATATAAATTTGATCAAGATCTGACCAGTAATTTTTTTAAAATTTTCTAAAATTTCTTTCTTTTCAGAATTTTGATACATGAAAGTGATGCATTTTTGTTTATTAAGTGTATAAGTACTGAGCATGTGAACTATTAGTGAGTACGACAAAACAAGTGCTCCGACGTTGATATAAACCTCTACCTAGTTATTTTTTTCATTTAGGCGCCTAAAAATCTCGGGATACTGATGTCAACGACAGAAACAAATTTCCCAAAAACTCCGTATTGTGACGCATTAACACATTGTTAAGAAGATTTTGAACAAATTATTATATAATATAATTATTTTATACGTGGTAGAGCCATGCTGCAGTTATATTAGTAGTATAGTTGTAGTACGAATGAGTCGGCTCGACCGGGGATGGACCACGCTCTCACAGAATACCAGAGTGAAATAGTAGCGCTGTGCTTCGCATAGTGAGTGTAGAGAACCGGAGACCCTTTTCACTGGAAACGATGCATTCCATCTTAGTCTTCACGGGTGACAACGCATCTGCATTTTGATTTGTAATCGAGGGTAGATGTAGATGTTTATGGGCCGCAGCAACCACTTACAATCAGACTGTGTGCTCGTTTGTCACCCTATCCTATAAAAAAGTATAATGTTATATAAGGTTCTTGAGACTGGCAAGAGTACGACCGCAAGAGGTCATTACTAAAAAACACAAACAAAGCAATATTGCTCCTATCTATCGGGAAAACATAACTCCTTAGTAAGTAAGAAAACATAAGTCCTTAGTAGACAATAAAAGAGTGTCTAATTTTTAAAGTTATGAGTAATTATTAACTCGCAAATTAGAGCGTATCCTTACACAGACACATAATGTCATTATAATGCATGTCATGTCATGTAAATGACAGTAGTATAATAAGTCTATGTTTTAATCATAAAATCTCATGTTTGATTTGATGTATGAGTGCGCGTGGCTGATTCACACACGATTATCGTCAGAATGTTGTTTAACCTTGACAATCGTTTTATTTATCAAAGCTATTTCAACCTCGATTTGCATCATATATTTAAATAACTTCAAGTTTATCATAATATTTTTACAATTAACATATTAGCAGGGTTAAAAAGGTTAAAAATCATTAAGCTAAGATCTAGTCTATTTCACCCGAGGATGCCCCGTGTAGAGGCGAAACGCGTATTTTATTATCGTCTTTGTGTCTTTCCTAGTTTTTTGTAGTGAAAAATTCTTTCAAATCGCTGTGATTGAAACTCGTTGAAACTAAAACGCAACCCGAAAAAGAGAAAATGTACATTTTACAGGTGTAGGAGTGAGCCTGCGAGAGAATGAGATAGAATAATAAATCTTATGGACGACACACACGGTCAGTTCAATTGATCATTCCAACCCATCAGTTAAAACTAGGACCGTTGATATTTTTTAAAATATCGGATTTTAAAGTAAGTTTCACTTCTACCTCGTGTAAACTGCACACATTTTTTTTAATAGAATATGGGGGACAAATGAACACTGTTCACCTGATGGTAAGTGGTTTCTGGTGCCCATAGACATCCACGGCTATCTTCAGTTAAGAAATTAAAACGCAGATGCGTTGTCACCACTGAGGACTAAGATGGAATGCTTAGTTACCAGTAAAAAGGGTCTCCGGTTCTCTACACTCACCTTACGAAACAGCAACATTGAGCTGCTATTTTACGCGGGTGTTTTATGAGAGCGTGATCCTTCCCTGGCCTACTTTAGCCAACTCATATAATATAGCTGCAGCGTGGCTATGCCACGTATAGTTGTGTATTGGTGTAGTGGTGCTGGGATTAGTGGTGATGGAGATTGTGCACGCAATTGTAAAAGGGCGGGAGTGCTCTTTAAACAAGGAAAGTAATTTTATTTTACTATAGATCTTAAAAAGTAAAGTAAAGTAACAGGCTATATACATCCCACAGCTGGGCACAGGCCTCCTCCCATTTCTGAGAGGGTTTTAGGACAAGGAAATGTTCGCTTCTCTGCCCCAATGCATGTTGGCGAACTTCACGTGTCTTCGAAATATAAATTTTTCTTATTTCTCAGACATGCAGGTTTCCTCACGATGTTTTCCTACACTACCAAGCACGTGGTAAATAAATACTTAAAATTGCAATTAATAATTTCATTGGTGCCGGCGGGGATCGAACCCGAGTTGCTCATGTACTGTGAAATTTACAGCGAGTGCTTAGCCCCTGCGACCAGTTTAAAAGACAGAGATCTCGTTCTTCATCCGCACCAGAGATCAACCAATTACTGGACCTTTCCTATACCACACCTCGTTGGATTCGGGAAGCAATGCTTTGGGCGTGACCCATGATAAGATCTTCAACTTAAAACCTTAACCGCTCTTTCTCAAAAGAAAGTGGTTGACGACTAAGATTACGGGCTCCAAGAAATGGTCCCGGTCCTGACGTCAGTCATGTACTTAGTGGACTGCATATCTTCTTACTTCCCTACTTTTAGAGTGGACACTGGAAAAATAAAACAGCAATTGTTCGTAAATGCCCCTTGGAAATGTGATACCGAACGTTCACCACTTTCACTTTACCTTTCCTAATTTAGTTTTCTTTCTTAATTTATAACTGGAAACTTTTACCACGGATACTAGCTAATATTTGTAAATTTAGATTCCCAAAAGTCACGCTTAATTCTAATAGTACCCGGTTGACCGAGCTTTGCTCGGTATTTTTCGCTCGATTTTTTTAATTCGTGTGTTTTGGAAATTATATTTAGATACAAATTACATACTGATGAATTATAAATAATATTTTTTGATATTAGCGACATAACAGAAAAAACTGAACTGGTTATTTGAATAAAAAATCATGAGTGCAATTATTTTTATTTAAATTTTCGTGTTTTTAAAAAATACTAAAAAAAGGGCTCGAAAAAAATATATTTTCTCAAAAAAGAAAGAAACTTGAAAAAAAAAAAAAAGTCGGTCGGTCGGTTTGGGCTCGAACCGGGGTTTTACGATTTTGTGACCGCCCATTATACCAATAAGCTATTTATAATCACTACCAAACTGTCAAAATTTACCTTCTTATTCTAACTATATTGTAGCAGTTTTTAATTGCCTAAAAACACGGACAAAAAGACATTTTCTAAAAATAAATCTTAGCTAGATCGATTTATTATCCCCGAAACTCCCTGG
Organism: Parnassius smintheus behrii; assembly: GCA_036936625.1. Classification (NCBI taxonomy): domain Eukaryota; kingdom Metazoa; phylum Arthropoda; class Insecta; order Lepidoptera; family Papilionidae; genus Parnassius; species Parnassius smintheus. The sequence goes on along the minus strand of JAUPFT010000015.1, from coordinate 6,859,713 downwards.
ACACTAAATTTTATGAAAATCGTTGGAGCCGTTTCCGAGATCCCGATTATATATATATATACATATATACAAGAATTGCTCGTTTAATAGTATCTAATAATTATATTAGCGGGGTTTGACATGTTACATTTGTTTGTCGGAGTACCGATTCACGGCTAGTGCTCCATATGGGTTTAGATCTGCTGTATATACTACCGAAATTGTTCGGAAACTTTGATAGCGTGATTTTAGTTTTAAGTTTTAGTTCTTTTTACACTATAGTGATGCGACGACAATGCCGCCTATAGTAATACACTTAATACAATTTTATCAAGGGTTGCAACAAAATGAGATAATTAACTACATACTTGTATTATTCTAGTTGTTTTAAGTACTAACGTTACAATGTACGTTTAAGTTTTTTTTATAGAAGAAGGGGCAAACGAGCATGCGGCTCACCTGATGTTAAGTGACTACCGCCGCCCATGATCAACCGCAACACCAGGAGAATTGCGGGTGCGTTGCCGGCCCTTTAGAAAGGAGTAAGCTCTTTTCTTGAAGGTCCCCAGGTCGTATCGGTCCGGAAAAATCGCCGGTGGTAAACTATTCCACAGAGAGGTTGTACGTGGAAGAAAACACCTTGTGAAACGTACAGTGGTGGACCGCCAAGCATCCAGATGGTGTGAATGGTATCGGGACGTTTACTGTGTAGTGCGTTCACGAAATTTGGCGGCTGGGATTAATCCGAACAATTCCTCAGAGCACTCCTCGTGATAGAAAAGTACGTACATTTTGACACGTGGTATGGTCAGGTTGCAGTTATGTTATAGATGTAGCACGAGGTCGGCTCGACCGTGGTGGGACTACGGTCTCACAGTGTACCGGCGTAAAATAGCAGCTTAATGCTCCTGTGTTTCGTAGGCTGAGTGTCGAGGACCGGAGACCTTCTTTCCTGGAAACGAGGCATTCTATCTTACTCCAAAAGGTTGAAAACACATCTGCATTTTGATTCTTAATTGAGGATAAATGTAGATGTCTATTGGCCACAGCATCCACGTAACATCAGATGAGATCGTTTGTCACCTTTATTCTATAAAAAGTACTTTAATATTAAGATATAACTCAATAAATAAATATGATTCTTCAACTATCGTGATGAAATTCTTCCTTACTGCAATCAAACAATAAAGTTGCATAATTTATGCACAAAAGCAATTAACAATAAACGTCAATCATAAATCGTCCGAGAGGCGGCATGTTTACGTTGGCGTTATGTGTTCCGTGCAGGGGGTGTTGGCCTGATAGCCTGTTGGCCTTTGCCCTTAACAGTCGATTTGTTGATACGTCAAATTGTCTGAAGATTGCGTGAAAGAAACAGTGTAGAAATTTCCACAAAACAGTAATTTGAAGATAGTAATTTTTTCCTCGTTAGCACTGCAGCGATATATCGAAAATTCAATACTTATCATAAAATATCAGCAGTTTTAGCTTGAACTGATCAGTTGAACTGACCGTGTGTGGCATCCACAGTTATTAAGAAAGGCGATTTAAAATAATTAAGCTTGTATGTAGAAGAGTAGCTGTTTTCTGCTGTACAATATATATTTATGTATGTATTTTTTCACTACCTATAGAAAAAGTACTCCTGTAGAAAATGTGTTTCATATGTGTTCGCTTTAACTTAAATATAACTTTTTACAAAAAGTAAATGCTGATTAAAAAAAATTCACATTCCTGAAGTCAGTGTTAAGTTATAGTGTATAAAATAATTCCCTAAGTTTTTTTTAGTCCTTTGAAGTCGGCTTTTACATTTACCAAAAAAAATTTTCGTTTGGATGGACTAAGGAACATCAAAATGTCAATGTCGCCCAAATAGTTAAATTAAAAACTCATCCCCTATTTTGCCTCCCTCAACTGGGGTGGATATTTTCTTTTAAATTTATTTGGGACCACATTGGAGTATCACTTTTTCAATAAAAAATAGTGTTCAAAATCGGTCCACAATTAACAAAGATATCGCTTTCAAAAACAACCAGTCGAATTGTAAACCTCCCTTTTTTGAAGTCGGCTAAAAAACGGACTTTATTTCGTAGTTAACGTTAAACAATGTTAATATTATATCTAAATGGTTGTTTGTTGAAAGATAATAATTTTAACGTTAGATTAGTGTTAAATTCAATTACACAAACAGAAAAGAAGAAGCTGAATTCACAAATAACAGACACAGGCACTACAATTGTCTATTACTATGTAGATTACTTATCGGTACTTAAAATATTAAACAATTTCATTGGTGCCAATTAAAAAAACATATTTAGAAGTGTGTGTCCAGCAGTGGGACGTATATATGCTGTAACCTTATACTTATTAATACTTATGTAAAGTTTGATTGCACAAAAGTTGATCATTATGTATATGCAGTCATTGTGTCCGTTTTAAGTAAAAGTATCAAGTTTTATCTTTGTATATTTCTATATATGCATAAGCATATTGAACTATGCGGATAACAACCCTGGATGCAGTTCGGGTCGAGCGTCGAACTATTTTCCGGTCGATGTGCCGGGCTTGGGATGAGGTCAAGTAGGCACAGATATATTGCTAGCGGTAGCTAAAGCGGAGCGTATAATATTTAATTTAAAGAAACCAATCACATTTTTTCTTTATTATATGATTTGTTTGTTTTATTGTAATATTAAGGAGAAGACGCTCATTAAGTCGAGGCGGAGTTAAGGCGCAGGCGATATGCAGTCAAATGCACAGCAAAGACACTGCATCATTGAACAAATATAAGTGGTGAGTTGACGGCGTGGATGTACCGCTCGACTCCGTCTTGAATCCGTCTGAATCTGAATAGATCACATTGCCCAGATGAGTTATTATTTATTCTGTGTCATAAGTAAAAATAGTTTTTTACTAATTGAATAAAAATAATTTTTTTTTAATGATTGAGTAATAAGTAGTTTTTTACTCATTTAACGGACTGCGTTCGATACTTAATGCGCCCGATACTCATACTATTTTGCTTATCGACTACCTAGCCAGGGGAACTACAATGAATGATCACCCCAATTTATTGACTATTGTACAGAAACGACGTGAGAAACTGATCCTCGGAGTGTTCTTTCCGGAAAACAACACTATGAACGGGAGGTTCATACCGCACGTGTTGTTAGGCAAGCCCTGAAAAACACGGGGCTCTTAGAGATTGACCATCCTTCGTATAGCCCAGACCTAGCACCTAGCAATTTTTTCCTGTTTTCCAGTTTGAAAGATACAGAATATTTTTGGTTGGGTTAAAAGCAATGTATGCGAGATGTGAGAAATGTATTTCACTTTAGGGGGGATTATATTGAAAATTTGAAAATTGAAAATTAATAGTTGCACAAAACAGAAAAAAAACAAGTATTTTCCGTTCTGTGGATTGAGGTTTCGCTATAGGTGTATTGGTTGTAGATTGATGGATAAAATAAATGGTTTCTTCTTTATCTGTCTAAAAAATTGAAGAAACTTTCTTGTCCTTTTGAGCCAAAGAAAGTAGACATATTCAAATGTAAAATGCTTCTTTAGGCTTAAAGTATTGTTTCCCATTCACAATTGTCTAAGTCTGACTCTGCGTGTTGATGTATTCGAGTTCCACCAAAATTTAACTATGCTGATGCCCTCAAAATTTACTATGCTGTTTTTTAAGAAGTACCAAATAAATGATACAACGGGTGCAGAATGCCTGCGCACGTTTTTGTTTCAATATACCACTACGTACAAGCAAGTATCAAATAAATGATGCAACGGGTGCAGAATGCCTGCGCATGTTTTTGTTTTAATATACCACTACGTACAAGCAAGTATCAAATAAATCATACAACGGGTTCTAGCAAGTATCAAATAAATGATACAACGGGTTCTAGCAAGTATAAAATAAATGATACAACGGGTTCTAGCAAGTATAAAATAAATGATACAACGGGTTCTAGCAAGTATCAAATAAATGATACAACGGGTGAAGAATGCCTGCGCACGTTTTTGTTTTAATGTACCACTACGTACAAGCAAGTATCAAATAAATCATACAACAGGTTCTAGCAAGTATCAAATAAATGGTACAACGGGTTCTAGCAAGTATCAAATAAATGATACAACGGGTTCTAGCAAGTATCAAATAAATGATACAACGGGTTCTAGCAAGTATCAAATAAATGATACAACGGGTTCTAGCAAGTATCAAATAAATGATACAACGGGTGCAGAATGCCTGCGCACGTTTTGTGTTTTAATATACCACTACGTACAAGCAAGTATCAAATAAATGATACAACGGGTTCTAGCAAGTATCAAATAAATGATACAACGGGTGCGGAACGCCTGCGCACGTCTTTGTTTTAATATACCACTACGTACAAGCAAGTATCAAATAATAGATACAACGGGTTCTGGCAAGTATCAAATAAATGATACAACGGGTTTTAGCAAGTATCAAATAAATGATACAACGGGTGCAGAATGCCTGCGCACGTTTTTGTTTTAATATACCACTACGTACAAGCAAGTATCAAATAAATGATACAACGGGTTATAGCAAGTATCAAATAAATGATACAACGGGTGCAGAATGCCTGCTCACGTCTTTGTTTTAATATACCACTACGTATCTACACATGTAATATAGTTCTGTAACAAAACAAATATGTTTAAAATGGAATTTCTCGTACGACTATACTTTACCACTCATTTGTTCGGTATAGTAAACAAACAAAGGAACAATAGTTTCTTCTTATTTTATTATTATATAAAGGATCGAAAATGTTTACAAGAAGCTAAATCGGGCCAAAGATCGTGATAGCAAAGAAAGGAAGAAAGAACGAAAGTAAAAAAAAACGTGACTGACCTACAACAATATACTGATTTATATTTTTTTTTCAGTTTCAGTTCGGCAGATTGTGATTTTATATATTATGTACTCAGAACTGAAAATAAATAAATGAAAAAATATAACAAAAAACGAAATTTAATAAAATTGGTTTTGTATGTCGAAGACGTGCCAAAAATGGTCATGACTGCATAAGTAGTGAAACCACAAAGCTAATTTTCAGTAATGATTAAAAAAAATGTATATAATCATAAACACACCATAACAAAATATATATGATCACAATAATATATGTAATACCAATTAAACAAGACTGACACAACACTAAATTCGCAAACGCTTCCGTTCATAACAAAAACGCTATTGCAAAACAATAAGGTGTTTTTTGGTCGTGGGTCGGCTATCGGAACGAGATGGAGGTGTTTGCTTTAATAACTATAATGTTCGATGCTTACAGTTGTAAAGGTTTTTATACTAAAAAGGTGGTAAACGAGCACACAGTCCACCTGATGGTAGGTAAGTGAATGCTGCGGCGCATAGATATCTACACCTATCCTTGATAAAAAATCAAAATGCAAATGCATTGTCGACCCTGAGGACTAAGATGGAATGCCTCGTTTCCAATAAAAAGAGTCTCCTGTTCTCTCCTGACCTGAAGGTGCACTTTGGTGAATGCTAAACTAAAATACTGGTTATGACTAGATGAAAAACTTTTTGAAAACGAAATAAAGTTGATGAGAATGAAAACTTATTAACGAGTCAGGTAAAAAGGACTAGTTTTTACGATAATGCCTGAGTAAAAATTAAAGTAATATTAAAGTTGATTTCTGATCGTTTTAAGATAATCAATTCTGTTAAAAGTTTTTTCAAATAACAACAATATAATTTTTTTTGAATCTCTATATTAATAACAGTAAAATTAAAAAAAATATTTTCTACTATTGATTGAGAATTTTTTACTACATTTTTTTTTCGATCGTGTGAGCATTATGAGTCGTGCACTTTTAGATTTTCCAAACTTTTTTTTAATTGACGTTTGACATAAAATTATCGGAAAATTAGAAGTAATAGTACTAAGGTTATTTGTGAAAACTTGTTTGTATCTAAAACACTTTAAAAAATTGATGTATAGCATGAGTGTTTAAAGCATACACATTTAGATTTACCAAAAGTTTATTTGAATATATTTACATTTACTAAGTGCTCCTTCATAAAAGAAAGGTTGACCAACGAACGAGTACACAATCCACCTTATCCTAAGTGGATACTGTCGTTCACAGACATCTACCATTGATTAAGAATCAAAATGTCACCCATAAGTAGTTTTCTACACTCATCAAACAAAAAAAAATATTTTACGCTTGAATTCGCGTATTTGGAGCATGCATAACATTTCCCGGTTGAACCGTAAGCACAGGCACACTCCCTATTTCCTTATTATTTCTCATATTCCGATGTTCCGGCCGAGTATGACCAGATTAACCGTGTAGTAGTGGTTTAAGAATATCGACTACCCCATATCGTCCCGTGGGTGTCATAAGAGGCATCAGAGGGAAACTGAAACTGGAGATGGGCAGCAGTATCTTCCTGGCAATGGTTTAAATTTTTTTATATGACCTGATGGTAAGTGACTACCGTCGCCCATGAACAACTGCAACACCAGGAGAATTGCAGATGCTTTGCCAGCATTTAAAAAAAGAGTAGGCTTAGTTCTTGAAGGTCTAAGTAATTATAAAATACTGCTTTTACAACCCGCCTGCCAAGCGTGGAAACTATGGCCCTTCTATGAGGACTATGTTGAGCAGTGGACCTTTTTCGGTAGTGATGGATGGAAGGAAAGCAATCTGACTGGAGGGATATCAAGCGTAGGACGAACGACTTTATGTTATGCACCTAAAACCATGTTGTTGGATGCAAATACAACAAGTAAAAATAGTTTTATACGTGGTAGATCCATGCTGCAGTTATATTAGTAGTATAGTTGTAGCACGAATGGGTCGGCTCGACCGGGGAAGGACCACGCTCTCACAGAATACCAGCGTGAAATAGTAGCTTAATGCTGCTGTATTTCGTATGGTGAGTGTAGAGAACCGGAGACCCTTTTTACTGGAAACGAGGCATTCCATCTTAGTCCTCACGGGTGACAACGCATCTGCATTTTGATTCGTAATCGAGGATAGATGTAGATGTCTATGGGCCACAGCAACCACTTACCATCAGGTGGACTGTGTGCTCGTTTGTCACCCTATCATATAAAAAAAAAATATGTCTATAAGTCGCAGCACGTATCTCTAGCGCTGAACGAAACGTAGAGGGGATAGCTGCGAATGTCGTATGAGTATGGGGGACGGAATGCGACTGGAGAGCCAATCAGCGTGTGCAAACAATACACCCAGCCAATCATACGCAATAATGCGCAATATGATCAATTATGTGCAATAACGGCTACTCGCGGCACTAGACTTTCGTGCCGCGAGTTGTACGTGAATACGTGGGCATGGTTTGGTTTCAGCGTTAGCTGAAATGTACGCAGAACCCCGTTTATTTTTCTTTATTAATTTGCGTTATTACTTTATTATATCTTTGAAACGATTGCAGAGTGGCCTAAAAAGTTTTTCGTATACATTCTCCTGACACATTCTGACTGTCGTATTTCATTATATGATCGAAATTACGTCAAGATGGTCCCATTTAGTTCTATTTTAGACCTTAAAAGCAATGTGAAGTACCTGCTACAAAATAAAAGCTTAATAGTTTGCCATATAATAAAAATTTTGAAAATAATATACTTTATATCATAAATTTCGTTTTATTTATTGCATGTAGTGAATTTAATGAATACAGTAGAAAGTTCACTATAGAGACTAATCGGTGTCGTCGTTAAAGAATAGATAAGAAATAATAATACATGATTATTAGCTTCAGTAAACATCATTACATAAATGCGTGAACATCTTTTATTATAAAAGGGTAGAAATGTAACATAAATCATTTGAAAGGTACTGTGCCATAGATGTGCATAAAAAGAGAGAAAATCATGTGTTACGTCGTTAAAGTAGGTAAAATAAAGTAAACATACACACATGATTTATTCATACAAAGCACTAAGCTTTATGATAATTTTGATCACGTTTATGGCTAAAGCTACATATTATATTACAAAGAAAGATATGTAAAGTGCAAACAAAACAATCGAAAGATTTCTTATATTTACGCGAACACTACACATTGATTAAAACTACTTTCACGGACTTTATCGCGTTTAAATTTTTTTATTCTGGATGACTAATGGCTGTAGAATCCACGTGTGATCAGGTGGGCTGTATGCTCGTTTGTGGGTGACAAACGAGCATACAGCCATATTCCATGAAAGTTTTTACATATATTATATATATTACATAGTACCGCGACCAAAGTTTTCGATGTATGATGTATAAGCTTGGTTGTGAATGTGGTCCCTCTTACATAGGACAAACTAAAATATCAATAAATCCCGCGTAAAGAAACGCAGCATATGTGTAGAATCGACGCTTTGGGAAGTCTGCAGTCTGTGAACACAAACACAGAATCGCTCCCGTCAAATCAATACATCAGAATGGATAGATCACAAATCTTGGCTAGAGATTACCGATTCCTTCCAAGGGTGATTCGCGAGGCTATTGAAATCAAAATAAACATCCTCCATCCATCCATTCATCCATACTTCAGCTTGGCATCCCATAATTAATAAAATTAAATAAAAACCCAAGCATACAACTGAGAGATTTCAATATAGTATAAGCTCATTTTTTGTAGATTGGAGAAAAAATTAATAATATTAAACTAAAGGTAGCCATGGTTAACTATGAGATTGAGACGAACACCTCTCCGCCCCATAGCCATAGGTGCTGTAATGTACTCGAAACCTCGGGCACATAAAATAAGTTACTATACGCGATCAAATCCGTAAACTAGGTTCATTTAAATGTGTAGCCGGTAAACATAAGAAATCAGAAATGAAAAGCATCAAGGTGCCGCGGCTAAGTCTTCTATAGTAATTTAAGACTAAAACTAAAGTTCAAGTCAAAAACTATCAATAAGCCACGTTCTGTAATTAGACTGATTAGGGCTAGACTGCGATCTAGGTTTTGTCATTTAAAGTAACTTAATGTTACTCGTACTTACTTTTGAAACGGTGACAGAATTTTCCATTTTAGAAATTATGTTTGTTCCTGATTTACTCTGAGCTAAAGGTGTCTGTTTATTATCTTTGTTGCAGACGTTTTTTCAGCCGCCAAATTTGACGAACGCACATTGCGACAATCACGATACAACCTATACCATCTGGATGCTTGGCGGTGACTGTGCGTTGTCTATGTGGGGGAATCGCTTACCACTGGCGATTTTTTCGGACTGATATGAATTCAACTGCAGACGTTCATGGAGGGTGGTAATCACTTGCCATCAGGTGAGCCGCATGCTCGTTTGCCCACTATTCGAATAAAAAAAACATAAAATATGATGAATTTTGTGAGTCAGACCCTTTTTTCCCTTTTCTAAAAATAAACTACGAGTTAAAAGAAATATAGATTTTTTTAGTTCATGTAGCTTAGTTAAGTAGCTTAGTTTATCATAGATATCTTAACGAAAAGTTGTATTGGGAGTTAATGTACTAAAATAGTTTCTAACAAAGAATTCGTTTCGGGGCGGCCGACCGTGATCAAAGTCAATTTGGAGGTAACAACTGACATGAAAAGCTGTAAAGCTGTAAAGCTCTTTCCACACTTGCTTTAACTTTAACTGGATTATGTTATTACGATGATTCCATATTCATGCATTGAAAGCCTCGTTGATATTGTGGTTGTGGTAGAGCGACTGTTGATCATGAGGTCCTGGGTTCGAATCCCAGATTGGGCCAAAAAAATCAATTATTGAGTTTTTCCGTCAAGAAATTCTCAGTAGTTGCCCGGAGTCAGGAAGTCGGTGGTGTCTCACCCCCGTGCCTCGGAAAGCACATAAAGCCGTTGGTTCTGTGCCTGATCTCTTACGACCAGAAAGTTTACCGTCTCATCGGATTATGAGAGTGAGGGAATAGAGAGTGCACCTGTGTTTGCGCATTATACTTGGGCACTATAATCCTGTACTGCGGAGATGGCTAGTCTTCGCTGAGGCAGGCCGCCGTGACCAAAATTCGGTCTAGATGACATTATTATTCATGCACATACATGAATGAAACATGTAGTGTAATATTTAATTATTTTATATATAATTCACACATCGAAAAGGAAGCGAGAGATGTTGGGCATTACTGTTTCATTAATTTCGATATAATATTATTTTCATTTTAAATTTAAACTAATAAGTAAATTTCAATTCTTTAAGCGAGCATTTCCCGTATACATAAAATGCTAATATGTTATAAGATATGGTTTCTCGGAAACGACGTAACGATTTTGAATTTGTTTTATTTAGATAATATTTTACTTTTCAAGTTTATCTAGTTTCGAGTATAAATGATATCCCTAAAGACTGTGAGGCGTTACATCTTAGTCCTCAGAGATGACGAAGTATCTAGACTTCTTTTTTGAAGTTCGCTGTAAGTATCCATCAACTGCAGCAGCCTCTTACTGGTGGTGGACTGTAATTTCATTTGTTACATCATCATCATCATTACAGCCCTTCACAAGTCCACTGCCGAACATAGGCCTCCCCCAAGTAATGCCACAAAGCACGGTCCTGAGCCACCTGCATCCATCGACTTCCTGCATGTCTTACCACGTCGTCACTCCATCTAGTGGGGGGGTCGCACTACACTCCGCCTACCGGTACGAGGCTGCCACTCGAGAACCTTTCTTCCCCATCGCCCATCGGTTATCGGTTCTTCGAGCTATATGGCCGGCCCATTGCCACTTCAACTTACTAATCCGTTGGGCTATGTCGGTCACTCTGGTTCTACTGTGGGTATCCTCATTTCTAAGTCTATCACGCAGAGAAACTCCGAGCATAGCCCTCTCCGTAGCTCGCTGAGCGACCTTGAGCGTCCTCATACGGCCAGCAGGGAAGGACCACGTCTCTGATCCGTAAGTCATCACTGGTAACACGCACTGGTTGTACACTTTAGTTTTCAGAGATTGAGGTATACCTGACGAAAAGGTGTGTCGTAATTTCCCGAATTTTTTTACATCAGTGTTATTTAAAAAGTGCATGCAAAAAAATTAAGAACGTGTAAAGGTCGCTCATTTTTCATACTTCTCTCTCGATGCGAGATTTACAAAGTACATGCTCATATTGCTTTTTATATTCAAAAAGTGATATAATAGACGAAACGTTACAACTACATTAATAAAAAAAATAATAAGTTATATTAAAGTTACTATAAAACTGTCAGTATGAACGCGGAGGTGACTCGCAATTCGTTTTTTATCCTTATTATGTATATTTTGAAAGCTATATAATATTTTACCATCCAAGGCGACATTTGATTTACCGTGTATCTACTGAGCTGTGAAGGTAATATGTGAAATATATCTAAGAATTGAACGCGTCTTATAAGCAAATATATCAAGAGCAGAATAGATATAAATGTTACCAATTTGTAAGGAAGCAGCATGTCAAACTGGTCCAAGTGTTTCTCCAAAAAATTACAAGAGGAATTTTATTTTCTATAGTATTGAATGGGAAAAATGCGCTGGTTAATGTCCTTGCGGCTACGCCATACTGTTTCATATTTAAAAACGTTTCATATGTATCTATACGTGGTAGAGCCACGCTGAACCTATGTTATGGTTGGAATACAAATGGGTCGGCTCGACCGGGAAAGGACCACGCTGTCACAGAATACCAACGTAAAATAGCAGCTTAATACTGCTGTTTCATGTGGTGAGTATAGAAATCCGGAGACCCTTTTTACTGCAAACGATGAATTCCAAATTAGTCCTCAGGGGTGACAAGGCATCTGCGTTTTGATTCTTAATCGAGGATAAATGTGGATGTCTATGAGCCACAGAACCCACTTACCATCAGGTGGATTGTGTTCTCGTTTGTCTCAATTATTCTATAAAACAAACGTAAAATTGTTGGTGTAGTATGCAATTATAATCTCTGAACCACGCAATAACTATAAAATATTTTTTTAAAGTATGGCGCTTTTGTAAAGTATGGGGTATACACTAATACACAACAACTTTCTCAGTTTCCATACAGCTATCCTCAACATTAAGAAGGGATTAATTTAATAGGGATGTAATAAAATATATCACGATCCAACTTAAGACACAAAGGGACCCCTGTTGTCGACATAGAGTAACTCAACGACTGCTCTCTCTATTTTGTTAGTGTGGACATAGTCATTACCGGTCATGTAAAGATATTTGAAAAGTATGTTTTGGAAGAAAATTATTTTCAACTGACTTCAAAAAAGGAGACCTTTTTTTTAAGGGGACGCAATAAAGTTTTTAAAATAAAAAATATAAATAAAGGTACTCAATTCCACTGTGTTTTTTTATATGTGTTACCTAAGAACTTTTTTTGTATTTGAACCGATTTTAATTTGATCAAGATCTGACCAGTAGTTTTTGAGTTATCCTTAATAAAGCGCATTTAATTGACTGACTACATTGATGATGTTCTCATTTTATTTATATTGAAGTCGGTTGTATAATTTTTTTAATTTACCACTTGTTTAGTGATACTGTTCATTATACCATTGAAATATAAGTAATAATAGAAATAATTTTTTGTGGAAATTTTAAATTTAAAATGTCCTTTTTATTTCTCCGAATCTAGGTAAGCCTACGATCGCACAGACTACCGTCTTAAAATAGCAGCATAATGCTGACGTGTTTCGTACGGCGACTGGCGAAAAACTAAGACCACCCGCGTGTAATTTAGGGTTTTCTTTTTTTTTGCAGAGTACCAAAGTTATTTTTCTAAAATAAAAACAGCGTAAGTTACTCCTTATAAAATCAGATGTTTGCCAGTAAAGTCTCATCAAAATCAGTCCAGCTTTTTCACAGATTAGCCAGAACAAACAGACAGACAGACAAAAATTTAAAAAATTGAGTTTTTTTTATAAGAACTGAATAAAATACTTTCACATACTAAGTAAAAAGCTGTTATTTTGACATTACAAACAGACAGTTTAATTTTATTCATTGTTATAGACTAGATTCTTCATCAAACATAATTACCTATAGGCTACAGAATCCACTTACTATCAGGCAGATTATATACGCTTTATTATCACCCTTCATCTTTTTTATAGCACAAGCGCGCACACAGTCCACCTGATGGTAAGTGGATGCTGTGGTCCATAGACATCCACATTTATCCCCAACTAAGAATCAAAATGCAAATGCGTTGTCACCCCTGAAGACTAAGATGGAATGCCTCGGTGAGAGCGTGATCCTAGCCCGGTCGAGCCGACTCGTTCATGGTATAACTATAATATTGCTGCAGCGTGACTCTACCACGTAAATAATCGTCATAAAAAATCTTTAAATGTGATCAATTTTGACTATAAGTGCCTCTGCTTTAGACAAGTACTAAATTTAATGGATTTTTGAGGCTAAATTCGATTTTTGCCATTCGATTGTGTGGATGAGCCCTTAAAATACAATAAAATATTGAGTTAATTTTTTCGGCGTCCCGGCTAAACGTGGATAAATAATTCAATTTATTCCCGCGTTTCGTAGATTCGCCTACAATACTTTGATGAGGGTATGCGATGTTGAGAGGTAAAAGTGCCTGGAATTTGGCCTTTTATGTCGACCTTCGAATAAGCCACTGATAATACCTATAAATAAGAGTGAAATGTTGGAGTTAGTCATCTAAATTTATATATTTTTTATTATCGTATTAAGTTTAATAAGACATTTATGTACACAACATTTATATATATATATATATATATATATACCCTATACTATTAAACGAGCAATTCTTGTATATATATAAATATATAATCGGAATCTCGGAAACGGCTCCAACGATTTTCATAAAATTTTGTGTGCAGGGAGTTTCGGGGGCAATAAATCGATCTAGCTAGGATTTATTTTTAGAAAATGTCTTTTTGTCCGTGTTTTTAGGCAATGAAAAACTGCTATAATATCGTTAGAATAAGAAGGTAAATTTTGACAGCTTATTAATGATTACAAATAGCTTAATGGTATATTGGGCGGTCACAAAATCGTAATACCATGGTTCGGACCGGCCGACCGACTTTTTTTAAATTTTTTTCAAGTTCATTTCTTTTTTGAGAAAATCTATTTTATCGAGCCCTTCTTTTAGTATTTGTTAAAAACACGAAAATTTAAATTAAACTAATTGCACTCATGATTTTTTAATCAAATAACCAGTTCAGTTTTTTCTATTATGTCGCTACGATCAAAAAATATTAATCGTATTTCATCAGTATGTAATTTGTATCTAAATATAATTTCCAAAACACACGAATCAAAAAAAAAACCGAGCGAAAATTACCGAGCAAAGCTCGGTCAACCGGGTACTATATATATATATATATATATATATATATATATATATATATATATATATATATATATATATATATATATATATATATATATATGTATATATATATATATATATATATATATATGTATATATATATATATATATGTGAGCAGTTCACCGGTAGAAGTGAAACCTTCAGCCAAGTAAATTTCGAGAGAAGGAGATGAATGCAGAGTACAGGCATAATCTTATATAAAGATATACATTTAATTTTAAAAAAGAAAAATAAAAAATAAAAAATAGATGTTTAGATATAAAATTACTTATGTATACTTACATTAGTTTAAGAACTTAGTTATTAAGATTTATTATTTTTTGCTTTTCAGTTTTTTCGGCGGTTTAATTTTTTTAAAGTTATATGTTTGTAAATTTCTTTATTACCTCGTATCTTTCAAACGGCCTACTGGATTTTGAAAATTATGGTTTCGTTTTATGTATTTGTCTTAAAAACCTAAAAAAAGCTTTATTAATGAACAAAATGACGGATTTTTGGCGCAAAATAGTAGGTAATACGGTAATAAGAAAATTAACCAAACTTATCGAATGGGGTATCGAAATAAAATAAATTAAAAGGGAATTATAAAAATGTATATAACTCGTATGTTTAAATTTAATTAGGAATAATAAATTGGTTTATAAAGTTTTTAACAGCGTATAAATGGGTAATGTTTGTGTCGAACCTCGTGCTAGTATATGAAAAAAAAGAATTATTATATATAATATAATGAAATATCCGTAGCCCAATCATACTTAAAAAGATACAAATAAATTTTTTTTTAGTAAATTTTGAAGCGTATACTTGCAAGTTTTGAAGAAAAATGTAACAAAAAAAAAAACACCGCTTATTTCAGGAAAAATACAACGCCATAATAGCGCTGTTTTCGGTGGAGTCAATGTATTTTCTTTTTGGAGATCTGATGTAATTACCCCCGGTGTCGAAAGTTGCTGGAGGATCTAATTGCTTTTGTCAGCCACGAATATTGTCCGCCGAAATTAATTTGCATTAGCGAGACTGATATAGTAACTACATATTATAAAGATAATAACTAATTTTGTTAAATTTATTGTCATTTTTAATAATTACGAAAATATTTAGTTGGTATAAATATAAAATGCAATTATATTAGGATTATATACGTCATAGAGCCACGCTGTATCTATATTAGATGTAGCACTACTGGCACGGTTCGACCGGAGAAGGACCTCGCTCTCACAGAATACCAGCGTAAAATAGCAGCTCAATGCTGCTGTGTTTCGTATGGTGAGTGTAGAGAACCGGAAACCATTTTTACTGGCAACGAAGCATACCATCTAAGTCTTACTCGTAGCAACGCATCTGCATTTTGATTCGTAATCAACGATAGATGTAGTTTTCTATGGCTGCTTTGTATGGCTGCCTTATTATATATTTAAAAAAAATAGGATTTTAATAAGTTTACACAAGTTAACGGTCATATCTCATTCGTACATCATACATAAAGACTTGTTTACAAGAAATTACCTGTTAATAAAAGTAAAAACCAACTTCAAAGAGCTTAAAGGAACAAAATAACTTAACTTGTAAGAGAATTAAAGCCCGACGTCAGAATGTGATACTATTTTATCCTTTATTCCATGAAGTTGGATTTTACTTTATAATAAAAGTTAATTTTTTTACCCCTTTGAGTAAGAACAAATCTCAATGTTGTATAAAAACTGTTTTGCCATTCTTATACAAAATACTCAAACGCCACTCAATTTTAAAATGATGTAAGTCTCGTGGTGTCACAGTCACTTAGACTTAAAGTGATAACGAAAGTGAAACGTTTCTGTTTTATTGGCCAATAGGGGTGCAATTTTTTCTCTAAATTTATATAGGAAGATTTAGATAGAAAATTATATAGGATATACCTGAAGTATGAACCGTTTAATAAAAAGGAATCATCATAATCAATTCACAATCACGCAGATATCATGTAAAATATACAAATACATTAGATTTACATAATAATTATTTTATTCTTTTACAATTTTATCTATTCTATCTAGACGTTGAAAATTTCAGTACCCCCCGTGACCACGGCTGCTGTACAATGCTCGAAACGTCAGGTATATAAAATATTAATATACGCGATAATATCCGTAAAAACTAGTATTATTTAAATGTGGAATGTCCGCGTAAATATAAGAAATCATTTTTTTTATAGAAGAAGGGGCAAACGAGCATGCGGCTCACCTGATGTTAAGTGACTACCGCCGCCCATGATCAACCGCAACACCAGGAGAATTGCGGGTGCGTTGCCAATTAAGATTAACATAATTTAATTTAACATGAAAAATAATAAAACTATCGCCGTAGCGGTTTAGCAATCGCCGTTTTATTTAATTATTTTGTGCTGTTATCAAGAAGATGCTACTTCATGTTTAATTTCCTTCTATCGCCTCTTATGACACCCACAGAAGGAAATGAACCGCCACTACGAACAAGACATTATTACCATCGCTTGTACTTGAAATTCGAACAATTATGTTTGTAAAATTATGAAATTCAACTTGCAAGGGGATCTAAGATCTCTTAAAATATTTTGTATAAAAAATGTTTACTTTATTTTATTCTTTAACGTCTTTCAATGTCAACCTAATGATAGAATTAATAAGATTGATAAAAATTTTCTATTAATATGTTAAAGCGCTTAAAATATTATAGAGCTTTTTATAAATAAAATTAGCTATTGGTTGGTGGAGAAAGACGGAAAATAATGTTCTCTCTACTCTTCTGGTAGGCTGCTTCAATGTATTTTAATTAAATCTTAAAAAGTCATGTAACTGTAATACTAACTTTATCAATAAGTATAAATGGAAAATAGTCATCATAGAAACAACGACCTTAGAACCTTGAACGACCTTGAACGTAGAGTTTGATATAATAACTTTAAGCAGTTTGAAATAACAAAACACACAACACAACCTATTACATACATAACCTGGCTCTATAGAACTGGTAATACTAGGTGTCCTCGTAAGTCGTAATCTTTAGTACGAAGACACCTCGTTAGTACAATGTAACTTATTTAAGTTCGAGACAAAACTAATAGTCTCGGAGGGAGTTTAAATTGCAGTGTTAGGAACTGTTAATCTAAAAGCTTTTGGTACTAAACAAACATGCGTTGACGTAACCATACATAAAAAGAAGTATTATATCTTAATATATATAAATTACGTGTCACGTTGTTTGTCTGCGATGGACACTAGCTTGCTACATATTTATTTATCTATGATGGACACCGTGTGCTGTTTGGTCCAACTTGAGAGATAGAATAGTTTTTTTTCTGATTTTTAATAGGTCATGACAAAGGGTCGTCGAAAAAGGCAGAATAATGTCCGCCTGGCTAGCTAGTTTATCTTTAATTTTTCTTTGGTAAAAACGTTAGGAATTTATCCTGTATTTTCGGGGGAAAACAAACATAAATTGCATGTGAACAAACACAGAGACCCGGAATTCGGAATGTTTTTAGGCCACACAAGCACTTGTTTCGCGGGATTGTGGTTGATTTGCGAGATTCGAAAACAACCTAAGCGTTGCAATCACTTGATATCAAGACGTCAATCTAATCTAACCCAATATACTTATAAGTTCATATTATAGTATAAAATATATTATTTTAATATTGTTTATACATATAGTATAGTATATAAGGGTGCCATTTAAAAATCTAATGATTTTGAAAGAAGCGTTGTATGTAATACTACGTACTATTATTTATTCTGTGGTGATACTAGCTGTGTTCTGTGTGATAAAATAATTTTTAGTAATTTATCATTATCATACTTTCCTATTCGAATCGGATTTTGTTTCCAATTTTAATGGTTTTTTTTTGCGCGGTACGCTATTTATTATAACACAAATGTTAGTCCCACTAGATGGAGTGACGACCTGGTAAGACATGCAGGAAGTCGATGGATACAGGTGGCTCAGGACCGTGCTTTGTGGCATTACTTGGGGGAGGCCTATGTTCAGCAGTGGACTTGTGAAGGGCTGAAATGATGATGATGATGATGAAATGTTAGTCTAAGTTACTTATTATACGTCAGCTATCTGCCATTGAAAGTCCCGTCAAAATCGATCCAGCCGTTTCGGATATTAGCCGGAACAAACAGGCAGACAAAAAATTAAAATTGTTTTTTTTTGGGCATTTAGTTAAAAGCCGTTATTTTCACATTACCAACAGACACTTCAATTTTATTTATTTGTATATATGTAGGGAGGTTTAAAAGGAAAAGGAGTCGTCACGAAGGTCGTCACCTACCCGCTTTTTTCTAGACCTCTCAGGTAGTCACAGCCTACCACACTACCAAAGAATATATAAACTACGCGAAACACTACCGCTATGCTGCCTACCTGACACATTCTTATACAACGATGGCCGCTGCAGTAACGGTAAAATATGGATGGATAATTTATTTTGAAATTAAATCATTTGAAAATAAATAAAATTTAAGTGTCTGTTTATTATAATGTCAAAATAACACCTTTTTACTGCATATGAAAGTATGTACGGTACCTACTTATAACAAAAACACAATTTTATATGTGGTAGAACCACTCTGCAGCTATATTATGGTTCTAGCAGGAAAGAGTCGGCTCGACCAGGGAATGATCACGCTCTCACAGAATACCAGGGTAAAATACCAGCTTGATGCTGCTGTGTTTCCTATGGTGAGTGTAAACAACCGCATTCCATCTTAGTCCTCAGGGGTGAAAACGCATCCGCATTTTGATTCTTAATCGAGGTTAAATGTAGATGTCTATGCGCCACAGCATCCACTTACCATCAGGTGGACTGTGTGCTCGCTTGTTACCCTAATTATATTTCTACTATCAGAAAGGAAGAGAGGTAGGTTGGTATGGAACAATAATTTTATATACATACATACTATATGGTCTTATGTTTTAAGAAACAAACAAGTGATTTTTTGAAATGTATAAAAAATATTTAATATACTAAGTTCTTTGCATATTTCCTACTTTGTCATTTGATTCTGAGCAGTGTTCAATTTTTTTTACATTTAAACTTATAGGAACAATACAATTTAAACTTATTAGGAAGTGTTCGAAATTTGAGTTGCAAGATTCCAACCCGAACTACAAACAGATTAATGGAAAAGTAGGTACTTAAGAAAAACGTGGTAAAAAGTAAATTTTTACTTAGATTTAAGTTTAAAATTTAAAAGATGTGCTTACTGAAGTACAATTGATGAGAAAAACAGGACACAAATTCTATATTTTATACGTCATTAGTGGGCAAGTTTATAACTATAATGGGGTTCAATGTAACCTACCTAAGATATCGGGGTAAAGAGTCATAAAGTCCTCCTTGGCACGAATAACATTCTGTCGTGCCAGTTCATCCCGCGGTGACTCCAAAGCGGAGAACACCACCGCCCCCGCTACCAGGAATACTACGTAGAAGACAATGTACAGCCCCAACAGATATCTGAAGTTGCCGAAAAGCGTGGTCGTTACGGAAAGCGGTTGAAACGGCGGGTGCTCTTCCTCGTACTGGATTTCTCTGTCTACAATCATCTTCTTCGAGTACGGGAAAAGTTGGCTGCGCACTGTCATGTCATCCTCGCTCCGAGCTGAGCTTACACTGCCGTACGATTGTATACCGACGTATTTCGGCTTCTCCATCGCTTTAGATTCTATTCACAACAACAACAATTGACTTTATCTGCTAGCAGTTCTTGATTTCAACACTTTTAAAAGAAAGTTACGGACCTTGTTTACGATAATTTAATATCTATAGTAAATTAATCACCAGACGGCAGAATTTAAAAAATAAACCACTAAAACACACGTAAAAAAGTAGTAACTAAAGAAAACACAAAAACCCGTTTAAAGTGCGTTAACAAAAAATTAGGATCTCATAATCATTTTTGTTAACTATACTTGTAAAACATTTTGCGGCGCTAATCGCCGCAAAATTCAAAGAAAAACGCGGGCACTAATGGATTCACAACACTTCATTTTGATACATTTAAAAAAGTTAATAGACACGGTTAGAGCGTGCTTTTTGTTTGACTTATTCGGCGTCTGCGACCTGACTGAGACTAACCATGGGACCATGGCCCATGGGCATGGCTGTGGTTGCGACATGCCCCCGCGCACGTCGGGACCATGGCCCATGGGCATGGCTGTAGTTGCGACATGCCCCCGCGCATGTGACGTTGTTTGATTAAAATTATCTCTAAGGTCAATAAAACACCATGCTTTCACCGATAAAAACGAGCTTGAATTGGGTACTATTCATATTTTTACAGTATGTGGTCACCCAGTTGTCAAAATTCGATCAAGTTTCATAAAATTTTTGGGTTTAAACATTGAGCACGTTGTATCTTACTTTCAATTGCGCATTAATATAAAAACATAGTTACATTTACATAATATACGATTAATTGAAGTAGACATGTGTCATTCATCAATGATTCGTTCATTTGAGCTGGTACACTTAAAAGTATTGATGGTTCATTTATCTGTTTTTGAATGTTTCGGTACAACCAAACACAAACAATTGACGGAACCTTTTTAACTCGTGATTGGCGTGAAAACCGACCGAATCCCGAATGATCTGATGATCTCACAGACTTACAGAGTACTGGAGCCCGAAATGATTCATTTGAATGATCGATACAAATGTACCGGTACGCGTGACGAAATGTCCTAGAATGATTCGGTCACGAGAAATAAAATGATTGACAGATGTCTAAATTGAAGTTTTTACGACAATCTCTACTCTGTGCGACTGTTCGACTGTAGAACGCAGATTATTATGGGTTTGACATTGATATTACAAACCAGGGGTAGGAATTTTCAGTATATTCTATACGTATATGTTAATCTAGCTCAAGCACTGAATAAATAACAGTACTTATATACCTAGTATTGATATACACAAACGACAAAAACAATTAATTCCATCATAGTTCTCAGGGGTGACAACGCATCTGTATTCTAATTCCGAAACAAGGATAGATGTTCATGTTCATTGCCATCAGATGGACTGTAAAAAAAAAAGAAAACGATTCTAGATATGCTTTGTGTATTGAATTCTTTTAATGTTAACACGTGTTAAGTCATCAACTAACTAAATGCATTTTTCTTTCTTTCTATAAATTACCTTTTCGTTATTTTGTTTTCTTAATTATTAGTAACCGATTTATCAAAGTAAACTGATTTTATTAACAGAAACGGTTACAAAGCGAAATAAGAACAATGCATGTAAGAACAAGGCTGATTGAGGTGGGAAATAAATCACAATTAATAAAGCGCTTTTACAATGCGCCAAAAACATTAATTATCTTTGGTTTTTACTTTGTTAGTATGATTACCGAGAAGCGATGTTATAAGAAAATAAACAAATATTGTTATTCATTCTTCCTTTAGGATTAATTACTAACAACAAGAATTTGGTACAAAACCGGGCTGCCATTTTTTCAAAAGAAATTATTTACATTAATTTAATAATTGTTTATGTAATTTATCGATCAAAACTTATTTACAAGTTGTAAAATTAAAATTTTCGTACAACCGACTTCAATCGAGTCAATTAAATACGCATTACTAAAGATAACTCAAAAACTACTGGACAGATCTTGACCAAATTTATATGAGACCACATGAGAAGCACTAGCTTTCATAGAAAAAAAAAGAATTATCAAAATCGGTTCAACTAAAACAAGTTCTGAGGTAACACATAAAAAATACAGTCGAGTTGAGTACCTTCTCCTTTTTGATGTCAGTTAATAACTAAAATTTGTCGTAAATTTGTCGTGTCGTATTGATAATGGACTACTAAAGGGTTTAGGGCTTTAGGGTTTAAGTCTTAAATACGACAAACCCGGGTTCGAACCCTACTAAATTGATATTGCGGTTATATGCGCTGATTTACCACGTACTCGACACATTAAGGAAAAATTTTCATAAGAGGTCTTCTTGCCCGAAAAATTAAAAACAATATTTTTAGGACTTTAACGCCCGCCAACCCGAGTTGGGGCAGCGCGGCGGATTCTTCCTGAGCCTAAAATATACCCCTCCAAGAAATGAAAAGTGGCATGTATCCAACTGTGGGGAAGATATGAAGATATTTTTATTTATAAAATGGCTGAAATTAGCATTTAATTTTTTTAGGGAAGAGCATCGTAGAGCTATGCTGCAGTTATATTAGTAGTATAGTTGTAGCGAATGAGTCAGCTCGACCGGGGAGGGACCACGCTCTCATAGAATACTAGCGTAAAATAGT
The DNA here is from genome assembly GCA_036936625.1 of Parnassius smintheus behrii. NCBI lineage: Eukaryota > Metazoa > Arthropoda > Insecta > Lepidoptera > Papilionidae > Parnassius > Parnassius smintheus. Next base: position 6,837,078 of record JAUPFT010000015.1, on the reverse strand, counting down.
AGCTTAAAGCTGCTGTGTTTCGTATGATGTGTGTAGAGAACCGGGGACCTTTTTTAGTTAGTCCTCACAGGTGACAACGCATCTGCATTTTGATTCATAATCGAGGAATTATGTAGATGTCTATGGGCCACAGCAAGCACTTACCATCAGGTGGACTGTGAGCTCGTTTGTCACCCTATCCTATAAAAAAACGAGATATTTTTATAATTGCGTGTACCTATATACTACTTAGTAAAAACAATCGTTTATCAACTATCACGACATGCAAATGCGTAAGGTTAATAGTCTGTGAGGCTATTAACCTACGTTAGGTGTATTAAATCTCAGTACTAAATCCATAATTAAGTATTTACCAATGTTTTTGGTTTCGTACAGTTAAAACAGCCAGCGTACGTAGTGATTAGCAACGTAAACAAAATAGATATGCATCATAATACTATCCATATATTATAAAAGAAATATCCGATACTAGCGATCCACCCCTGCTTCTTACGAGAATTTTGCGATCTCGACAGCTGCGCCATCCACCGAGCCAATTGTGAATCTAATCCATTCTCAAATCAATTTAATCATGCACAAAATTTTTTATCAAAATCGGGCCACCCGTTTAGGAAGAGTTCAGTCACATATACACGGACAGAGGAATTTTAAGGGTTTTTAGGGCAAGGAAGTGTCCGTCGCGCTGCCCCAATGCGTGTTGGTGAACTTCACATGTCCTCGAAATATTTTTTTTATTACCTCAAACATGCAGGTTTCCTCACGATGTTTTCCTTCACTGCGGAGCACGTGGTAAATTAGCACTTAAAATTGCAAATAACAATTTCATTGGTGCCGGCGGGGATAGAACCCGGGTTGCTCGCGTATTGTGAAAATACAGCGGGCGCAACTATCTGAGCTACCACGGCTCTCCACGTGAGGGTAGTATGGTCATGTGGTAAATATTGTTATTTTCTTATAACTCAAAACCCTTGCAAAAACTACAGCCTTGTTTGCATGGATGGCTCTGTGATGCGATAGCTCTTCGTCAGTCAATCAAATAATAAAGGGTCAAAAGTGTGCTGCGTTATCCAAGACATTTTGACAGTTGACTTTATAGTAAATATTTTAGTCGATTTTATTATTGTGTATTATAGTTAATCTTTTTAAGTTAATTTTTCTAAGTATTTCTAATTACTGCCAAAGCCTGTTTTCTATTTTTCTTAATATATCAGTTATTAATATATAATTATACGACTTTAAGTTTTTGTCTCTGTTCTCCTCCTAGTTTTGGTTTTATAAGGCGGCAAAGCTTAAGGGTAATATTGTCATATTACCCTCACGCACCTTAATATGAAGATATTGTCATGCTAAGATAGGATTTAGATCTAGGGTGTCATCACCACTTAGGTGGGATTTAGGTCCAGCACTGATTTGTAATAAGTTAAAAAATAAACGTGACGTGCAACTATATAGGACAAAACCAAAAACTATAAGTACAAACCATATTTTTTTATAAATAAGAGACACTAAGCTAACTTGGATATCTCATGCTGAACAAATGTGTAAAAAACTGAGTAAATCAGCCTATGCACTACTATTTAAATTATAGTAAAAATATTATAGTAAAACTACTTTGCGTTAAAGTGTAATATTTTGGGGTATTTTAAGAAAAATGGAAATAATCTATAAGACCCAGAAAAGATATGTGGCGACGCTGTCGTTGCGCCGCAAGCGAAACGCACCGATGCTTAAATCGCCAATCAGGGTTCCGAAGCTACATCGCTATTTATAGAACAGCTCTCAATTGACATACTGAAGCTTTGGCCGCTCCCCGGGAAGAGAACACCTTGCCCGGCGGGATATCTCCCCATTTCCTCCCTCGGCCACACTGAGTATTAGAGTTACACTAAACACTCTAGAGTTAAGTTCGTAATTGTGTGTTAAATTCCTTACATCATCTTTATCAGTATCAGTACTGACTTTCTAAAGTTAATTGCGATTGTTTTCGACGGATAAATGCTAATAAACAATTAATGATGCTTAAAGTTAAAGTTAAAGTTTCAGCCTATATACGTCCCACTGCTGGGCACAGGCCTCCCCTCATTTCTGAGAGGGTTTATAAGTATAGAAATAAATAACCTTATATAAATGCTTATACTATAAGTAGGTAAGGTTAATTAGAAGTATAAGGTTATTTATTTCTATATATAAAAATCAATTGCCGGCCGTTAGTCTCTCTAACTCGAAACGATGTGATGATTTTGTGTGTGTGTGTGTGTGTGTGTGTGTGTGTGTGTGTGTGTGTGTGTGTGTGTGTGTGCGTGCGTGTGTGTGTGTGTGTGTGTGCGTGCGTGCGTGCGTGCGTGCGTGCGTGCGTGCGTACGTGCGTGCGTGGGTGCGTGCGTGCGTGCGTGCGTGCGTGCGTGCGTGCGTGCGTGCGTGCGTGCGTGTGTGTGTGTGTGTTATTGAGTGGGTCCCTGGATGGTTTATATTACAATTTGACCCTCTAGGTGGCACCGTTGTTGATATTCAGAAACCCGTCCGAAGCCGAGGCGGATCTCTAGTGTAATATAGATCGATAATTACGATAGTTTCTGCATTTTAACACATTCAGTTTTCCTTGCACAATTTCCTTGCATAAATTTTGTTATATACAAAATTATGAGATATTTCTTAAAGACCCAATCGTATTTTCGGTGTAAATACATTATAGAATACTATAATGCACAATAGAATGGCTGTCAACCTTATTTTGTACGACTATAGGCGTCACCGGGAGCACACATACAAGCAATTACGTAGTATTGCTATCACTACTATTAACCTGATTCGCTGTGTTGAGAGACAGATTTTAATACGTATTTATTTGTAAATAGCGTGCAATTTGGCATTTTCCAAATAATTTGCATGCGAAATTTGGAAACGATTGTAACGTCAAAATACATCTCGCGTTGACATTTATACGTGTGAATTGACGTGTTAGTTACATTTTAGTGATTAATGATTAAAACTACTTTTACGGATTTTATCGCGTTTATTTTTACTTTTTATTTTTAATTCCCGACGTTTTGGGCGCTTTCCAGCACCCATGGTCACGGGGGACTGAGATGACTGACGTCCCGATGTCATTGTTAAGCCCGGAGTACCAGCACGTCAAGCAAGTTCTGCACGACAACAAGCTTCGGGTTCCGCGCCTACGTCACAGTGACCGAGTGAAGCCGGCCACAGTCGAGCGTGTGCCTGCTGTACTACCATATGTCAGAGGTGTCATAGACAAGATTGGCTATATCTTGAAGCGAGCTTCTATTAGAACATTTACAAGCCGCCGAAAAAGATCAGTCAGTTCCTACCATCCGTCAAGTGTCATATTCCTCTACAAGATGCAGGAGTGTATAAGCTTGGTTGTGAATGTGGTCTCTCTTATATAGGACAAACCAAAAGATCAATTAGGACCCGCGTAAAAGAACATATAGCTGATGTGAAGCATCAACGTTCCGGGAAGTCTGCAGTTTGTGATCATATCCTAGACGGCCCCAACCATTACATCAGATTTGATGGACCACAAATCCTCGCGAAAGAACACCGATTCCTACCAAGGATGATACGTGAGGCTATTGAAATTAAAAAACATCCTAATTTCAATAGAGAAGGAGGCTGGGTACTACCACCTGCTTGGGATCCTATAATCAATAAAATTAAAACTAAACCCAAGCATACCACTGCAAGACCTCAAGACATAATCAGTTCATTTTGCATAGATCGGACCATAAACAATAATTAAAAAAGCTGAAGGTACTCCGGGTTTAACAATGACATCGGGACGTCAGTCATCTCAGTCCCCCGTGACCATGGGTGCTGGAAAGCGCCCGAAACGTCGGGAATTAAAAATAAGAAGTAAATAAACGCGATAAAATCCGTAAAAGTAGTTTTAATCATGTGTAGTGTTCGCGTAAATATAAGAAGACATTTTAGTGGTTACACGGGGTCCGCCCACTTCCTCGTTCTACTATATATGTAATTATAGCATTCTATGAAATAAATCTATCCACTAACCAATATCGACTCGTGGGTTTTGTGGAAGTCGAAAACAGAAACAGGAGATATGAGCTTCTTCCCGATAAGAACTCAAAATAATAAAAATCTGCGGTTGCCAAGCCGCCAGCCAAGCGTAGCAAGAGTGGCAACCCGATGAGGCAATGTATAGGGCAGCCCTATGTTCAACAGTGGACTGTATAAAGGCTGTAATGGAATGGCGTAAAGAGCTGTGGCAGGACAGAGGCTAAGCGCTTGGCGTAAATTACACAGTACCTACGCTAAGAACTCGGGTTCGATTCGTATTGGAGCAGCATTGTGCATCATAATACTATCATGGGCTTAAGCTAACGCATCAACGTCTTGCGATACAAATTGTTTCCAGCCTCCAGGTCCTTCAAAAGCGTCATTCCCGAAGCAAAGTTAGGGCACATCGGCAGGATTGGCGAGAAACTATTTAAACTTTCTTCGGGTATACGTGCAATCTGGTCTCTCTCTGGACAAGGGGAACGATTCACGGGCCCATGTCATAAAAGAGAAAAATGATTTGCTAGGCTGTCTCTTTGCGTTCAACTCCACTTTCGATGACGGGGAAACACGCCGCCGACTATCCCTTAGAGGGGATGACTAACTGCTAGCCCACGAAGTACCTTGAGGATCACCAGGTGATTAGTGACCGTCAGTACAGTTTCCATCGTGGTTGCTCATCTAGTGATCTTCTCGGTTACCTAACTCATAGACGGGCGGAGGCAGTAGAGTCCAAGTGGAGGCATTGGCCGTTCGTTAGTTTGGACATAGCTTATCGCTTCATGACCTTTTCAGAAATGTAAGGCGTCTTCAGCGTATTATGTGTCATTACTTTTTCCTTACAAAAGTATGTGTAAATTAAAATAATCTCATGTAAGATCTCTTTAACTACTACTGGTGGTAGACCTTCTTTTCTTCCTGGGAATCTGTCTAGGTATTTACCACTTTCTTACGTATTTCTGCCACCAAAGAGTAGTGCTGTGTTTCAGTTCGGCCTGAAGGGAACAGAGATCCAGTATACCTACAGGCTACATGCATTCCATCTTGAACCTTATAGCTAACAACACTATAACCAGCCTTCTTTGATTAACATTGGCTGCGGATATCCATGAACCACAACAACCACTTCCCATCAGATGGCTGGATGTTCGTTTGTCACTTTGACTTTATAAAAAAATAATAACTGGAATGAAAATGTGTCATGTAAATAGGTTGCTGATTTTAATCAGTCTTGCGAGCCACTGCAAACCTTGCTGCAAACTGCTTACAGAATAAGTCACTGAAAAAAAAGACCGTGTATGTAACTGCATAAAATTTAATTTAATTTGGAAGCTTTTAATTTAATGGTCAAGTTTCCATTTAATCACGATAAAAGCAATCATAATAATCGCTATAAGAAATTGAAAAGCTAAGACCCGAGAGAACAATCACTCAGCTGTATTGAACGTATTTGACAATAAACTTATTAAAATTTTGAAATTTATCAAGACAAAAATAATATATTTTTAATACTAAATATGCAGCCCTTGTATAAACAAGTTTTAAAATTTAAATTTTTGTTCAACCGACTTCAATACGATCTAATCAATGTATTCGAAGTCAATATTTAATTGACGCATTATTTTATTATTATTTCATTTTATTAAAGATAAATCAAAAACTACTGATTAAAAATCTTGGTTAAATTATAAATATAATCCAGATCCATGCACTCCTCAATACCTGAAATGCAAGTTTCAGTATTGAGGAGTGCATGGATTAGTTCCACAGGGCTGCGTGCTATCGCCAACGCTGTTTCTTCTGCATATCAATGATATGTTGCAAACCCGTAACATTCATTGCTATGCGGATGACAGCACTGGTGATGCTCTTTACACCGGCCGAGCCAATATTTCTCGGGAAAACGTCTCCGAGTGCCGGGACAAACTTGTTTCTGAAGTCGAGTCTTTGCTGAACAGAGTCTCGGATTGGGGACGACTAAATCTAGTCCAGTTTAACCCCCAGAAGACACAAGTTTGCGCGTTAACCGCTAAAAAGAACCCCTTTGTCGTATCTCCTAAGTTTCAAGGCACTCCCCTTGTTGCCTCAGCCAGTATCGGAATCCTCGGCGTCGACATATCGAGTGACGTGCAGTTTCGTGGTCACTTGGAAGGGAAGGCCAAATTGGCCTCTAAAAAGCTTGGCGTGCTCAGCAGAGCGGGACAGTATTTCATGCCGGCACACCGCCTGCAACTTTACAAGGCGCAGGTTCGGCCGCACATGGAATGCTGTTCCCATCTCTGGGCTGGGGCTCCCCAGTACCAGCTCCTTCCACTTGACCGCATCCAGCGCAGAGCAGCTCGAATCGTCGACGACCGAGTGCTTTCCGATCGGCTCGATTCACTGGCGCTGCGAAGAGATGTTGCATCTTTTTGCGTATTTTATCGCATCTATCACGGGGAGTGCTCTGAGGAATTGTTCGGATTAATCCCAGCCGCCAAATTTCGTGAACGCACTACACGGCAAACATCTCGATACCATCCACACCATCTGGATGCTTGGCGGTCCACCACTGTACGTTTCACAAGGAGTTTTCTTCCACGTACAACCTCTCTGTGGAATAGTTTACCACCGGCGATTTTTCCGGACCGATACGACCTGGGGACCTTCAAGAAAAGAGCTTACTCCTTTCTAAAGGGCCGGCAACGCACCCGCAATTCTCCTGGTGTTGCGGTTGATCATGGGCGGCGGTAGTCACTTAACATCAGGTGAGCCGCATGCTCGTTTGCCCCCTCTTCTATAAAAAAAAAAAAAAAAAAAATTTGGGTTCTTCTCACGATCGTAACCTGCGATCCTCCGAGGGAACTACTATGTGTTTTTCCTCGCCGTACCAAATTTATGTCTCAGTCTTTCGCCGCTGAGGCCATAAGGCTATGGAATAAATTACCCCCTCATATCAGAAAACCGACTTCTGTTGCCACATTTAAGAGGATGGTGACTGATCACTACCTTTCTTCTTGCAGCAAGTAACTTTCATATTTAATTGTTTCTGCTTATATGTGACTTGACATTTTAAATTATTTAATTTGTTTTAGTTATGTTCGTATGTAAGTATACTTAAAATGTATGTATTATGTACTATTTAAACATTATGTTTGAAATGTATCATATATTACTTAGCTTAATTGTAGTTGTGTATATTTATTTTGGTATTTACACTTATGGTATGTCTATTTATATATTTACATTTACGTATAAATTATCCACATATTTTATGGCACCTGCTAAAGTTCTCTGCTTAGCTCATGGTTGACTGGTAGAGAATGCCTAAAGGCATTAAGTCCGCCAATTGTACATTTTAAGTGCAATAAAGTTTTTATAAGTAAAAAAAAAATATAATATGGGATCACACGCACGCAAGCATCAGCTTTCAGATAAATAAAGTATCATCAAAATCGGTTCACCCAGAGAAAAGTTATGAGGTAATACACGAAAAAAAAAACATACAGTCGATTTGAATACCTCCTGTTTTTTGTCGGTAGAAATATTAGTAAGGCAATGATCGGTTACCACCAGGTCTGTCGCATAGTCATTTGTCTGCTCTTCTATAATGAATTCCACCTAGTGTTATGTGGATGCAGAAGGTCTATAGATACCTACGTCTATCCTTGGTTAGGGATCAGGATACAGCTATGTGTAATCACTATTGAGAATAAGATTGTATGTCTCGTTAACAGTAAAAAATAATTCCCTGGTTACTTGGATTCACCATATGAAACACAAGAGCATTATGCTACTGTTTCACGCTGGTATTACGTGAGCGTGGTCTTTCCCCGTTCAAGCCGACTCATTCGACGTACCCGCGAACACAGAGGTACTCTTTTATAGAATGAGGGTGACAAACGAGCACATAGTCCATCTGATGGTAAGTGGATGTTGTGGCCCATAGACATCTACATTTAACCTCGATTAAGAATCAAAATGCAGATGCGTTGTCACCCCTGACGACTACGATGGAACGCCTCAATTCCACTAAAACGGGTCTCGGGTTCTCTATACTCACCATACGAAAGATAATAACATTAAGCTGCTATTTTACGATGGTATTCACAAATCATTATCCATTCATGCTTGATGTGCTTGATGTGTTGATGCTTATGGGATTAATAAGAGATTTTTAGTTTATATTGGTAACTTCCCATGATTATAAAATAAATGGTCAGTGTGATACCAACGTAATTTACTATTTGAAAAATGAAAATGCTAGACTATGTATTACTCAGTAAGGTAAGATAAAAAAGTATTATTATTTAGTAATATAAGATTATGATAATAAGAAGAATATAAACTATTATAAACACTGAAACGAAAATAGGCTTCTACCTTATTAAGAACTTATTTTATAATTTAGATTTGTTAGCTCATTCGTACGCATATTAGTAGTCCGCCGGAGGCTACGGCTAACTACGATTTGAAGTGAGTTCAATATTCTACAGAAATCTATTAATATACGCGAGAGTAAAATGATCACCTTAAGCATCGCCGCCCTATAAACTACAAAACAAAAAGTAGGAGCGGGACAGAAACAAAAACACAAATTCGTATACTATAACTAATATATTTAAAAAAACTAAATAAGCTTTGTCAATAATTATGAACAGTTCGAAAAATCAACCTAAAAACAAGCTAGACTGCACAATACTAAACATACATACATACATAAACACTCACGCCTGTCAACCAGAGGGGTAGGCAGAGACTACAGACTTCCATTTGGCACGATCCTGACACACCTCTCTCGCCTCCTTCACATCCATACACCTACGCATACATGCTCGTCGGTTAAGGGTACTCCTAATTTGGCCCGTTTTCAATAAATCGCCAATTTGGTCGATAAATTTTCGCCTAGGACGTCCCTTTCCGACTCTGCCATTCACTTCTGCAACATAAATTTTCTTTGTCACTCTTTCCTCATTCATTCTTTCCACATGCCCAAACCACCGAAGCATTCCTTTCTTAATCCTGGTCACAACATCATCTTGCAAACCACACTCTTCTCTTATTACACAATTTCTTACCCTGTCATTCAGATTCAGCTCTAATATACTCCTTAACGACCGCATTTCTACTGCGTTCATTCTACTCTCGTGCTTCTTCTGCCACACCCAACTTTCACTACCGTACGTTAAAGTAGGGACCAACACAGCATTGTGAATTGCCATACGTGCCTTTTTCGACACCTTTTGACTCTTCACAATAGAGTGTAGGGCCCCATTTATTCTATTTCCTGCATTCACTCGTCGTTTTATATCCTTATCACATATCCCATCCCTGCTAAATACGCAACCCAGATATACAAACTCATCTACTTGCTCGATCAACTCCCCTTCTATTCTTGTTTCACATATCGTCTTACTTTCTTCTCTTCCAAAAACCATAACTTTCGTCTTACTTGCGTTCACTTTCATACCCCTTTCTTTTAATGATCTGTTCATTATTGTAACCATCATTTGCAGCCCGGCCGCCGACGACGCAAGAATAACTTGATCATCGGCGTACAAAAGGCATTTGACGGTTAACTCACCCATTCTTAATCCGCATTCTTCAACTTTCAAATTTTGCAAACACCTGTCCACAAATAGGAACCTTTATGGATGCCAAACCAGTCCGAGTAGACCCCGTTGATCCTAACACAAGCACTAGAGTCCCTATAAAGAGACTCCAATCAATCCTGTATCAAGCCAGCGTTCAACCCAAATGAATTCAGTGTTTGCCATAGCTCATCCCTATCCACTCTGTCATAGGCCCTTTCAAGTCCATGAACGCACAAAAAACCTTTTGGTTTTTGGCCAAAACTTTTCCGCGATCATGCGTATGGAAAAGACTTGATCTGTACATCCCATTCCCTTTCTAAATCCCGCTTGCACATCCCAAATTTTTTCATCAGTTTCTTTCATGGCCCTTATAACAATACTAAAATCGACTAAAATATTTACTATAATGTTAACTGTCAAAATGGCGTCGATGAAGTAGCGCCCTTTTGACCCTTTAAGATTTGATTGACTAATGAAGAGGAGCTATCGTATCACATTCATCTTATACAACCAAGTCTGTAGTTTATATTTCTATAAGAAAGTGACCACATTAACTGGATGACCATATTATCCTCACATACCTAGATAACCATAATTTGATTCTGAATAATAGCACATACAACGCAAATATGTTTCAATTAAAAATTTAGTAGCTATTACGACCAACTTGGATTCAAAAATTAAGAGTCCTTGGACTTTGGTGCCAAAACGCTTTTGAGCACGTTCATAGCTTTTGGCAGCATTTGTAAATGTCATCTTTTTGTATTAACTAAATGGGTCTCATCTGGATCATTATGTGCCAGAATTCAGATTTTTAATTACAATAATATATTACGTAACTAGAACCGGGGACAACTTGCTCGTTATCACAGTTATACCTATACGTTTATACCTATATGTCGTTAATTTACCCTCGATTGCAATATCTGATTACTACAATAAGTGTTTATATAAATGCAGCTATTTTAAGTCGCTTTTATCGAAATCGCGTGTATTTATCTATCCATCTATGTATGTAGTGGAATCTTTTAATGTAATTTTCATCGACTTGTAAGTAGACGACCGATAGATTTGAAAATTTGCACTCGCTCGTATCAAGGGCCGATGACAGTATACAGTAATTTAATAACTTTATCCTAGTATCCTGATCGGGATTACTAGGATAAAATAAAATAATTTTAAGGATAATTACAGCAATGATCAATGTGTGTTGTTTAAGTTTATTGAACGCTTATATTATTAAGGCGGCGGGAAAGTTTTGATGGCAAAATTTTCGCGGGAACTTTACCGCAAGCGGATTGTTGCTTTTGCCTTATCGTTTATTTATTGGTTTGTATTGGTCTTGAAGATGATTAGTGAATTGTTTACAAATGTTAATCTGTTATTAGAATCTACGTAATAATTGTTTGTTGATCAAAATGATCAAATGAGCTTCAATTAGTGCCTGTTTTGGTGCTTTAATAAATCACCGTCGTCGACTGTATGCAGAGCCAAACTTTATTTAAAATCTCTCAAAAACTTTGCTATGTTATCTCACATGAAGATAATATTGTGAAGAGTATTGTAAACAAAATTAGTAAGCAACTAGTCACGCCTGGCAACCGTTACAATGGGCCTTTTTTGCCAGAAACCTTCGTGCGCAACAACTCACCAAAGTTTTATTGTATCCGTTGAACTGTAAAATTACATTAATCAAAGAAGAAAATATTATGATGTAATTTGTTTAAATAGAATATTAAAAGGTCACCGCTTGTGGAGCACATAGGCCTAACTCATAATTTTTTTTATAGAATAGTAAGTGGATGCTGTGGCCTATAGACATCTACATCTATACTCGATTAAGAATCAAGACGCAAATGCGTTGTCACCCCTGAGGACTAAGATGGAATGCCTCGTTTCCAGTAAGAAGGGTCTCTGGATCTACACTCACCATACGAAACACAGCAGTATTAAGCTGTTATTTTACGCTGGTATTCTGTGAGAGCTTGGTCCTTCCACAGTCGAGCCGACCCATTCGTGCTAAAAACGTAATATAGCTGCAGCGTGGATCTACCACGCAGATTGCCTTATACGAGAGACACCTGCCATAACTTCCACGCTTGGCAGGCAGGTTTGGCAACAGTAGTTTTTTTAGAATTGTGAGTATTTATAACTCTCGTTTTATTCCCCACTACCTTTTAAGACATCCACGGAATGATATAGCGAAGCGGATTGCCGTATGCAGCCACTACATTGACATATGTATTATATATATATATATATATATATATATATATATATAGTATTGACACTAAATTGTCATATGTACTTAAAAAAATGTATACAAAAATATAACTAAAGTTTAGATGTAAATATTAGTTATCAATACTTAGGACTATTTTCTTTGCGTCGTGTTTACCCTGATTTCATATCTAAAGCTCTTACGACATTATTATCCAAGACGCATATATGATAATACCTATAAAATATCATACATATTACGGTTTTTACATCGTAAGCAATAGATAACATATGAGCACATAACTAAAATCGAGTAAAACTTCGAATTAAAAATTATAACAGAAGGAAACTAAAAAAAATTCAATTATGAAAGACAAACATTGAGTTATAAATTATAATGTAGTACGTAGTACACTATAGCTCAATGATGACAAACAATTAGTTTTTGTATCGTCGTAGTCACACAACATTACAGTAATGACATATAATTACGGACATCTTACGTGATATCATAATATAGCCTATGACTCTAGTACATAGTTACATAAACAGCTGCTAAAATCCTAGCACCCCGTATGATGAAAATTCCATTAGGTAAATGGTACGTTACTATAAACCGGCATATTTTTTAACCGAACAGGGCGTACAATGTATCGTTTTTATCCCGCTATTAGGGTTCTGGTCCTGTCTGCTACAACTAGGAAAAGAGGGAACTTACTTAGGTATTTTTTATAAATTTTAAAAAAATCATAATTGACTGGTGATTTGAAGCATTTTAGTACATGTTTTTTTTTAAATAGAGACGCAATGCTTGTAACCCTCTCTGAAAATACATTTATTCATATTTTTTTGGAATTCCCTTTTCCCTAGTTTTGAGCAAATATGCAGTCAAAGGCACTTTGTTACCGGCCATTGTTTTAGGACACATTAGTTTTTCCTAGGTAGAACTAGTTCATCCTAGTTTGGCATGGTGAACCTGATGTTCGCGGCTTAGCCGTACCTCAACTTGTTGCCGCTAAGAATTTACACAACATCATCTAATACAAATCTTTAATCTAGTTATGTTAGCTTATGGAAACTAGTCTAGCACGCGAAAAATCTACTTTGTTTTTAAATTCATGTGTGTACATTTTGTTTAAGGTAAAAAGTGATTTAAACTACAAGTCTTGTTCGTAATTACTCCTAACCATTATTTATCAATCAAAATTACTTTTTACTGATATTTTATTCAGTTAAAACTACTTTTGCATAAGCTTCTTTAGTCAAATATACTTTTGATTTCGTCGGTCAAGATTAATTTGTGCCGGGAAATAGTTTGAACTGTAACAAATATATTTTAACTTATGCAACAAATTGTAGAAAATAGTTCTGAGATAGCACACATAAAAAAAATACAATCGAATTGAGAACCTCCTTCTTTTTTGAAGTCGTTTGAAAAAGTATTTCGTTCAGATAGTAGACGTTTGAAAAAAAAAAGTAAAAATAAAAATTGCGCTCGCTAAACCACTTGCCAAGCGTGGCCTCTATGGCATATATTGCCTCTATTAGACAATCTATGGGTGAGGCCAATGTACTGCAGTGGATTTTTAATACGATGTAATGGTAGTGGTAAAAGAAGGAAAGGGTTAATTTAATTTTAAATATTTATGCATTTTAGTCGACTATACAATGTGCTGGACCTGCACCTAACTTAGTCTACGATATGAGATATAATATGCATTTAATTTGATTTTTATTTTACCTTTACGTCTTAGCAAAGTTAATTGCTGAACATAGGTCTTCTTTAGTTTGGCTTATAGAAGAGATATTTGCCATAGTTGCCACGCTTGGCAGCTGGGCTGGCAACCGCGGTATTTAAACTTTTTTAGTTGATATTGGGAGGATGCTACTGCTCCTGTTTTTTCCCCTCTGCCGCCTCTTGCTATACCACCGGGACGATAGGAGGTCCACCAGGACCATAGGGTACCTAGTTGATATTCCTACACAGCCGCTACACGGTTATTAAATTATTATTATTAATACTACACAAAGATATTTCGCGTTAATTTGTTTAGCTTGAGATAAATAACGGATATTATATATCGAAACATTGATAACAACGGTCTAAAAAATAAATAGTAATAGATAAGACGTACCTAGGACGTTAGGATAGCGGGCCATGAATTCTTGTTTGGCGCGAATTACATCGAGTCGTATTTCGTTTTCAAGTGGAGCCTCCAGCGAAGAGAAGACGATCGCACCTGCTATCAGGAACAGCACATAGAAGCAGAGGTACAATGCCATGAGACATGTGAATCTGGCCTTGCCGAAGATCCTGGTTGTTGCGAACAGCGGCTGAAATGGCGGATGCTCTTCTTCGTATAGGATCTCGCGTTCGACGACCATCTTCTTTGGGTAAGGGAAGAGTTGGCTATGTACCGTCATGTCGTCGTCGCTACGAGCTGAGCTCATGCTGCCGTACGATTGCACTCGAGAGTACTTCGGCTTATCCAGCATTTTGATAGCTACCTTTACTTTAACGGATCAAAACTGAGTTATTTTTGACGTGAAATCGTTCTATAAAACGTTAAAAGAAAATTTACGAATAGTTTTCAATTGAGGGTATAATAAATTGAAGTGAAAACCGAAGTTATTAATGATAAAACGTAGAAAATTTCATAGATCTTGTCGCTAATACGAAATTAAACTAAGCAAAATAAAAGTCACTACACTCAACACGTCAGCAGTCCGTTACCAGATCGATGATTGAAGATCCCGGAACGGATAGGAGCTTCGGTCAACTGTACTTAAAGAACCTCTTCGGATGATTACGTTCGAAAAATAACGCGTACACTTTGACGAACTTACTGCCGCTGTTGTTGTAAAATTTACGAAGCGACATTTTGATGCATTGTATAAAATGCCAACTTTTTCAGTAAAATATGGCGGATCGTCTCTGTGATTGTCAACTCGTAACAACGTGTGATGTACTTAGAAACCGTCGAACTACTGCGTGAGCGCACGGAGTCCGTGATCGATAAATGAATATCAGTAAGGGTGCTAATGCACTGTGTGATTTATTAATTACTTTTGAAGCTTTTATCGTAAAAGTACATTTGTTTGTGTCGGGCGATTGTGTAGCTCGTGCTTTAGGCGACTACTAACTTTACGACTTTTTGTGTAATAAATTTCGCACAGGACATCAGATTGTCGTTGTTGGTAAAAAAACATAAATATCATAATCACAATCTGATATTAGATTCTGATCTCTATAAAAAATAATTAAACCGAACAAAGTTCTTACTTTGCTGAGATTTTTCTAAATTAAGGGAAACTGTTATGCGTCATATTACACAAATAAATGTAATTTTGTATGTAATTATGTAAATAATATAAACGCTAGAAATATAGTTTTTTTTATATAGAATAAGGGTGACAAACGAGCACACATTCCACCTGATGGTAAATGGAGGCTGTAACCCATAGACATCTACGTTTATTAAAAATCTAAATGCAAATGCGTTATCACTCCTGACGATGAATATGGAATGCCTCATTTCCAGTAAAAGGGTTTCTGGTTCTCTATACTCATCATACGGAACAGCAGCTTTGAGCTGCTATTTTATGCTTGTATTCCGTGGGAGCGTGATCCTTACTCGGCTAAGCCGACAATTCGTGCTACAATCATAATATAGTAACGGCATGGCTTTACCACGCAAAAATAATATAAAACACATTTGGAATGAACACTCACAATCAATCAATACACCATGTCGAAAATAGAAACCGGACGACATTTGTGCACAGACAGGCACTATATGTATTTGCCGGCACTAGTGAAAAAATCGATCTTAAAGCACCTACAATTTTGTTTTAAATGTACTATAATTATTAAACAGTACACTATTTTAACTTAAACTGCCGGTGAAAACTACTAGAAAAATCACTTTTAATTTGTTTTTAAGTTATTGTTAGATTCATATTTTAATTGTTAATTTCTCAGATGCAGTAAAACTATAAATACTATTGTAATCTATAGATTATACGGAATAAATCGACATGCATTTCATTAAGAATTCTTAAAATTTGTGGTGGGCCCATTCTACATACAAAAAGAAATTGTCTCCTTAAGACTTACATGCATAATTATTTTATATTGTTAAAAGAACCATACATGTTATTGGATTAAACAACGACAGTACTTCATTTTAGTTTGTTGATCAAGTCTGATAAAAACAATCTAGCTGTAGATGGGGAAATAATTGTTAAAAACATATTAGAAACGATTTAATAGTACTAGTAATCCTACTGAACTCTTTGGACGGTGGTAAATAGAATCCGTTCTTCGTTTTCGATAAATAAGAAAATAAACTAGAAGACTATTTTTTTGAGCGTTTGATAATCGTAGCGATTTTAATCTTTCGAACGCTACGTCTGTTTTGGACATACATACATATTGTATGTTGTGTTTTTTTTTTGATAACTGTGTTTATAATTGACCTACTTAGCAGTCACTCAAAACTATCTAATTATATGTATTGTTTCTATTTCTCTTATAAATAATAGATATTTAAAAAACATTCTGGCTTTTAGAAAAGCGTCTTAAGAATAAAAAAATAAACTTCATGGTAATATTGTGTGGTACTATTATTTCATCATCATTCATCATCATTACAACCCTTCACAAGTCCACTGCTGAACATAGGCCTCCCCCAAGTAACGCCACAAAGCACGGTCCTGAGCCACCTGCATCCATCGACTTCCTGCATGCCTTACCAGGTCGTCACTCCATCTAGTGGGGGGTCGTCCTACACTACGCCTACCGGTACGAGGCTGCCACGCGAGAACTTTTCTTCCCCATCAGTTATCGGTTCTTCGAGCTATATGGCCGGCCCATTGCCACTTCAGCTTACTAATCCGTTGGGCTATGTCGGTCACTCTGGTTTTACTGCGGATATCCTCATTTCTGAGTCTATCGCGTGGAGAAACTCCCAGTGAAGCCAATGGTATATGGATCGATAAAATGATTATATTATTAACTTTAGCCTTAGCATAATATTACACGACTATATACAATATGCATTAGTACTACTAGTATTTATAACATGCCCTTTTTATACGATAAAGGTGACAAACGGGCGTGCAGTCCACCTGAAGGTAAGTGGTTGCTGTGGCTTATAGACATCTACATCTATCCATCATCATACATCGATTACGAATCAAATGCAGATGCGTTGTCACCCCTGAGGACAAAAATGGAATGCTTCGTTTTTAGTGAAAGGATTTTCCGTTCTCTACAATTAGTATACGAAACACTGCAGCATCAAAAATGTTTATTTTTTTCATAGTATAGGCTGACAAACGAGCACACAGTCCACTTGACGGTAAGTGGTTATTATGGCCCATAGACATTTACGTCTATCCTCGATTACAAATCAAAATGCAAATGCGTTGTCACTCGTGAGGACTAAGATGGAATGCCTCGTTTGCAGTAAAAAGGGACTCCGGTTCTCTACACTCACCATACGAAACACAGCAGCATTACACTGCATTATGTTGGTATTCTGTGAGAGCGTGGTCCTTCCCCGGTCGAGCCGACCCATTCGTGCTACAACTATATTTCTTGTATAGCTGCAGCATGACTCTACCACGTAGATATATATATATTATTACAGATAATATACTACAACATACAACATTAAGCTGCTATTTTACGTTGATATTCTGTAATAATAGTCCCTGTCATTAAATTAACGAATTTGCAGAATTATTTCTCTTTCTAGTCTTTCAAAATACCAACATAATGCTGTTATATTTCCTACCGAACCGGAGACCTTCTTTACTATTAGGTATCGAGACCTTCCACCATAGCTAACAGGAGTACTATTATTTATTCTGTATCAGAGGTGACAACGCATATGCATTTTGAATCTTAGTCGAGGGTAGACGTGTTTATGGACATTAGCATCTACCTACCATGGGTTAGACTGTGCACTCAATCTTGTAAAAAAAACATGGTCTCAATAATTTTCTAGATAAGTGGCAGATTTATTTTTAAATTTTTATTTTTATGGCTGAATCATTATAACAATTCTATTTTTTCACGTTGAGACTATTTATTTGTAATTATGATCTATCCCTAAGTGACTATTCTGTACATATTATTATAGCACTATTTTTATTTTAAACAGTATAGAATCGCTCTGCCGATACCGTTTAACAAACAACATTTTTAAGAGCCGAGATTCGCATACTCTTATTTTAACAAATTATCGATATTTTCTGTTTTAATGAACACATTTATATTAATATTTTGTTGCTGGTGAACCAATCCGGTTTTGCCTGGTTTTTACGTTTAAAATAAAGAAATATTATTTTATCAACTTTAAAACGTTTTATTAGGTTTTTATAGGTTTAAAATAATCTAAGACAATTCAAGATGTCGGATAAAATGTACCCAAGATCACTCCTAGTACCAGGCTGCACTAAAAGTATCGGGAATGGAATATTTCCACTGTTCGCGTCATATTAAAATCTTTTTAACTGAAAACTCCTTGGTTTTAAAAATCGAATACCATTTATTTATTTAAAAAAAGATTCTCGGTCTTGTCACAAGGTTTTGTCAAACTTGTTTAGTCGTTGATAAAATGGAATATTGTTCTGTTCATACAGTTCAATTACAATCGGTCCAACCATTCCAAAGATTAGCCCGACAAACAGAAAGACAAACAGACATTTTACAAATGGTTATTCATGTCTAAATGTCAAGCAAGTAACCCCTCAGCTAATAGCATAATAAACCTGACAAAAGGCAGTCATTTCGATATAGATAAACACTTAAATAATTAAATGTTAATTATATGTATAATTAAAATGTAGAATCAGCCATTTCTAACTCGTTTAACTACTATTGAAAAATTGTGCGTAAATATTGCAATGCAACTGAATATCTGTTATTGAGTTAAAATACATACCACCTCAGGTGGAGAATTATTCAATATTTTTTTTATAGAATAAGGGTGACAACCGAGCGCACAGTCCACCTGATGGTAAATGGATGCTGTGTCCCATAGACATCTACATTTATCGTCGATTAAGAATCAACACGCAGATGCGTTGTCACTCGTGAGGATTAAGATGGAATGCCTGGTTTGCCTACGAAACACAACAGTATTAGGCTACTATTTTACGCTGTGAGAGCGTGGTCCTACCCCGGTCGAGCCGACGCATTCGTGCCACAACCATAACATAGCTGCAGCGTGGCGCTACCACGTATAAATTTATGCCTAAGATTTTTTACAATCCTTAAGAACCGTGGTAGCCCAGATGGTTAGCGCTCGCTGTAAATTTCACAGTACGCGAGCAACCCGGATTGGATACCCGCCAGCGCCAATGAAATTTTTAATTGCAATTTTAAGTCAGGATATACCACGTGCTCGGCGGTGAAGGAAAACATCGGAAACCTGCATGTCTAAGAAATAAGAAAAAAATAATTCGAAGACATGTGAAGTTCGGCAACACGTATTGGGGCAGCGCGGCGTATACTTTCTTTCCCTAAAACCCTCTTAGAAATGGGAGGCCTGTGCCCAGCTGTGTGTATATGGGCTGTAACTTTAACTTTTTAATTGATCGTAATATGAGACGCAATTACTCGCTTGCCGTTCTACACTCTGTATTTTCCGCGCCATGGATTTATATTATTATATTTAGGATCTATATTATACAATATTACTTGAAAAATATATCATCAGTTGGTAACGAGGTTTATAACGAGTAAATTAATGTTTCGATAATTCATAGAATCAGGCATTACTTTGCGGAAATTCACTATATTCAAGTTAGTGAGAATTACTTCGCCCATATCCGCTCAATAAAATCATTTTATTTTACCTAGTTTGAAGAGCATCTTCCTCAATTGCGTGCACTAATCCCGTCACCACTAATCCCAGCCCCACTACACCCAACACCACTACACTAGGAAAGACACACAATCGACGATAATATGTCCCTTGTTTCGCCTCTACACGAGGCATCCTCAGGTGACTGAGTGAGTGTTTAGCTACCGCAGAGTCTACATGCATACACGGGATTAGTAGGCTGGGTACTAGGGTGGGTAGTGCTTTTGAAACTAGGTAAGACACATCATTTTATTTTATTGAGCGGATATGGACGAAGTAATTCTTACCAACTTTAATATTGTTGTTTTGAATACATTTTTGGTTTTTATTAAAAAGTACCCGGTTGACCGAGCTTTGCTCGGTATTTTTGCTCGGTTTTTTTTAATTCGTGTGTTTTGGAAATTATATTTAGATACAAATTACATACTGATGAAATACGAATAATATTTTTTGATCTTAGCGACATAATAGAAAAAACTAAACTGGTTATTTGAATAAAAATCATGAGTGCAATTAGTTTAATTTAAATTTTTGTGTTTTTAAAAAATACTAAAAAAAGGGCTCGAAAAATAGATTTTCTCAAAAAAGAAAGGAACTTGAAAAAAAATTTAAAAAAAGTCGGTCGGTCGGTCTGGGCTCGAACCATGGTATTACGATATTGTGACCGCCCAATATACCCATTAAGCTATTCGTATTCATTAATAAACTGTCAAATTTTACCTTCTTATTCTAACGATATTGTAGCAGTTTTTCATTGCCTAAAAACACGGACAAAAAGACATTTTCTAAAAATAAATCCTAGCTAGATCGATTTATCGCCCCGGAAACTCCCTGCACACAAAATTTTATGAAAATTGTTGGAGCCGTTTCCGAGATTCCGATTATATATATATATAATCGGAATATATATATATATATATATATATATATATATATATATATATATATATATATATATATATATATATATATATATATATATACAAGAATTGCTCGTTTAAAGGTATAGGATAAATTCGATTATTTATAAAAGTAATGATGATAAATGAGCATAGACCATGATGGTAATTGAATGTTGCGGCCAATAGGTGCATCTATAAGCGATTAATAATCATGCATGTGCAGATCAAATTAGATAAGTTTTTAAAGAGACTACTTAACTTTTTCTAAGACGGAATGATTTGTTCCCGTAAAAAAGAGGCTGCGGTTCTCGATACTCAATATAATATGAACTACAGTAGCTTATATACTGTTTATACTATACTACTGTTTATATTACTGATTTAGCACGTGTTCAAACGTTCAAACGTGTTCAGTTACAAAGGAGCACACAGTCCACCTGATGGTAAGTGGATGCTAAGGCCCATAGAGAACTACATTTATCCTCGATTAAGAATCAAAACGCATATGCGTTGTCACCCCTGAGGACTAATATGGAACGCCTTGTTTCCAGTAAAAAAGTGTCTCTGGATCTCTACACTCACCATACGAAACACAACTGTATCAAGCTACTATTTTACGCTGGTATTCTGTGAGAGCGTGGTCCTTTCCCGGTCAAGCCGACCCATGCGTGCTACAACCATAATATAGCTGCAAAGTGGCTCTACCACGTTTAAAATGATATTCAATATAAAGTGATAATCAATATGACATTTTTGAAGACATAAAGAAGAGTGTGCCGTAGCTACGATAACTATGTATGATTTGTAAGTTTGTCTATCGCAGAACCTCTACCAGCCACCACTATAGTAAAATTTTTGTCCGTATTAGAAATGATCATTGTCCCGTTTATATTTGATTTCTGTTATGTATGTTTACATCTTTCCTCTTATCTCCAAATCCATTACTGGGTTACAAAATAGTTTCATTGATTTTGTTCATGACTTCATTATTCGTTATTCATAAGAACCTGTCTCCTCATCATAGATTTCACCATAACAGGGATGTTTGCTGTAGTTGCCATGTTTGGCAGACGGGTTTGTTACCAGTATTTATTATTTTCCAGTAGTTATTGGTAAGAAGTTGTTGTCCATCTCCTGATCTGTTTCCCTTTGTCTCTTATGACACCCGTGGTCAATATAGCCTAGCCCATCAAAAACCCACAGCTGAACAAAAGGCTCATCCTAAGATAGCAAAAAACGCGGTCAAAAGTACCCTTCATCAATCACATAGTTACAGCTCCTTTATAATTTAAATAGGTAAGTCACCACGGTAACCGTTGAGCCTAAAAAAATATGTAATGTGTCGACGTTTAATGTTAACGGTTATATAAAGATACATAATAAATGTAAATGGAGATTGACGTGGCCTGTTTACTCGTGGGAAATACAAATAGAAAGTACACTACAATAGAGCCGGTCTACTGGACCGACAGTCCAAACCTCAGGACAGCGTTACTGAATTTCGAATTACTTTTGTCTGTAATATTAGTCTGTGATGATGGAGTTATATTAAAATATAAATATATATTTTTAATAAAGTACATTACGTCTCGGTTGTCTTGAGTGTTAATTACAAATAAACATTTTACGTTCTCCGCTGTCCATTTCTATTATTTAACAATACGAGTATGATAGCGTAGTGTGACGCGTAATAACGATAATGAGCCCCTGGATAAGTTTTTTTTAATGAATAATTACACACTAAACCTGCAAAAGGTTTGAAATAGACAATTGATACTATATCGTACCTTGCTGATATAGTTATCAATATCATCGCATCATCACTATGAACATGTTATGACCTTACCTGAGAGACACGGGTGATCATTGAGAAAGTCCATCTTCATCTTCGCGATCTTAGCCTCGGTTTCTAGTTCAAGAGGTCCTTCGATGGCCTGGAACACTGACGCTCCTGAAAATCAAAACTAAAATTAAAAAATATATCTGTATACCATAGCTAAATGTGTAATTTAAATCATCAAATAAATATAATTTTAGTTGAAACGATTTAAAATTAATCGATTAATTTAATCTACATAAATGTTGAATGTTCCTTTTTTTGTCCCGTGTGAACTATACCATTCATCCAATTAGGTAAGGTAGTAAATAGTACTAAGTAATATGGCATAAAGTCTACTTACGTCTTATAATAAAATAAATAACTAACTCTTAATTTGATCTCAGTTATTAGTTCTTATAGTGTTAAACGAAATAATAAATTCGCCTGCCGAAAATCGATACTCGTATAAATTTATTGCCTTTCAAATTATTCAGGCGCTTTTGTGTAGGTTGCGAACTTGTGAAATGTTTTATTTATAAACTTAGTGTGGGCGGGCTGGGCACTATTCATTAAAGATAAAATTATCCAAACGTCTTATTTTAACTTTATATGAGCGTAGAGTTAACTCATATTATATATTACACTTACATATTATTTTGACATAACATTCAAAAAATTTATCTATTTGCATGTGCATCATTTTAAAATGTTGACTTTTATTATAAACTTTAAATTCACCCTGAGAATTTTTTCTTATAGGACATAGTGACAAACGAGCACACAGTCCACTTGAGGGTGAGTGGTTGCTGTGGCCCATAGACGTCTACATCTATCTCCGATTACAAATCAAAATGCAGATGCGTTGTCACCCGTGAGGACTAACATGGAATGCCTCGTTTCGAGTAAAAGGGTCTGATGATTAACATATTTGCACTCTTGTAAAATCAGGCCTATGAGTCCAAGTGCGGAGAAATGCCCGAAGGAACGGCAACCCCAACTTACGTCGCCATTGATGACAAGAGGGCCTGTTCTTTTATCGCCGTTCAGCGAGGAATTGGCCTGATTACGTTGCCAGGCCGAGGATCTCCCCTTTTATTTCCACGGCAAAATTGTTTAAACAACTTAGGTTAAAAAGTCACCGAAGTGAAGACCTAACATATTATGTAAGTTCCATCCATCTATCCTTCTATTACAGCATATGAAAGTCCACAGCTGAACATGGACCTCCCCCTTTCCCTCCACTCTGTCACGTCTTACGACACCAACTGGACGATATGATTATGGTAGCAGCAGATAATATATACTATTTATTCCCGTTTAGGGTTGATTAGTCTGGCTGCTCCCTAGCGAAAGCGTACCGGAGGCTTGACGACTCGCCCGTATCTAGTAGTTTTTAAAATAGGTTTCAACTGGGTTGATGTAGATGATGGAGTTTCAAGCTTCTTCGCTGGTGGTTTTGATGATGATGATGAATCCTCTGAAGTATCCTCGTTAATAATATAGGCAGGCTTTAGTCGGTCGATCGATATAATCGTAGATTTCCTTCCGGGTATTTGTAGTTTAAAAATCTTGCTATTTCTCTCTAATACTTTATACGGTCCATCGTAGGTAGGTTGAAATTGTTTTTTTACTGCGTCGTTTCTTACAAAAACTTGCTTGCATGTTTTCGAATCTTGGTGAATGAATACTGATTTATTATTTCTGTGTGATTGCATTTCGGTGTATTTCGACGATAAGGCATTGTTGATTGATTCTCGAAGTTGAGTTACGAAATCGTAATCCATTTCTTGTTTGTTTGACGCTGTTGAACTGAAGAAGTCACACGGCAGTCTTATGCTGCAGCCGTAGGTTAGCTGAGCGGCGCTAAGGCTAGTGTCTGCACGCGGTGTTGCTCGTAGTCCGAGTAGCACTGTAGGTAGCTCATCAATCCACTTTGTACGTTGAGATAAACGAGTTTTGAGTGCGGTCTTTAATGTACGATGCCATCGTTCGATTATTCCGTTTGACTGAGGATGGTATGCTGTTGTACGTGTCTTCTGTATTCCCATAGTTTGGAGAAGTTTGAGGAATAGGTTGGTTTCGAAATTTCTTCCTTGATCCATTGTGATGGTTTTAGGTGATCCGAAACGAGTAATCCAATTTTCATAAATTATCTTCGCGACGGATTCGGCTGAAGTATAATCGGTAGGTATTGCTTCTGGCCATCTTGTTGTTCTGTCGATCATTGTTACGAGATAACGATGTCCTTGCGGTGAAGTAGGTAATGGTCCAACGATGTCTACGTGCAGGTGTTCGAATCTCTCCGTGGGTGGAAATGTAGCTAGGCTACTTGATGTATGCCTCCACTGTAATAGTGGAGATGAACGGTCCACTATTAACAGACTCCGAGTGGTTTTAAGGTGGAGAAATGAAACGACGGTTTATGTAAATCCGATTGGAGTTCATATGGAATGGAATGTGGAATGTAATATATTTGCATCAACCTTGCCTATATTTATATGGCCGGCTACGTTTTTGGCTTACCAATGGTAACAATTTTTATTTTACCTAGCCAATTATAATGCTTATATTATGACCAATGGAAATTAACCAAAATATACAACTATTATGTACGTTTCGTTTCCCGGCGTGAGACTCGTGTGTTGTTCACGAAGCTACGTCGCTGGACCGGGCTATAAAAGACATGCAGATCGGCGCGCTTTGCGCCCTCCTTTCTGCCAAGGAGGGTCGCGTTCGTATAGGGCTTAGAGATCTCTAGTCAGATCGTTAAGCCAATTCCTAAAAGGCGGTGTTTAGTGGGTAAAAGTCTCCACATACCCCGCAGCCGGCTGCGTGGTATCCTATGAGCATTCACCGCCTCCCTCCCCCGCTTTCCGGAGGGTTGCCCATATTTGCTTGCTAAAAAAAAGTGCGCGCGCGTAGTCGGTGAGCGACGGCGGCGTGGAATACAGCTCCGGAACAGCAAGAAGAAACGAGCTGCGGCGTTGAAGAAACGGCTCACAATTGGTAGACGGATACGTGACGATAACGGTGTGTGAAGGCAATGTGGCGCTGAATGATATTTGCGTCTGCTTCTTGTTTCTTTATAAGAACGTCAAATTATCTATATGCAGTCCGCAGTATCTCAGTAGCCAGGAATAGATAGGAAATAAATGTTTTTTATCTTCGCCTTCCGCGTTATGGTAGCAGCAGAGTATATATTATTTATTCCCGTTTAGGGTTGATTAGTCTGGCTGCTACGTACCATATTGATAATATCCCATATTGGATATTCTTACACTGCCACTGAAAGCCGTGAAGAGCCGTGGTAGCTCAGATGGTTAGCGCTCGCTGTAAATTTCACAGTACGCGAGCAAACCGGGTTCGATCCCCGCCGGCACCAATGAAATTGTTAATTGCAATTTTACGTGCTGATTTACCACGTGCTCGGCGGTGAAGGAAAACATCGTGAGGAAACCTGCATGTCAGAGAAATAACAAAAAAAATATTTCGAAGACATGTGAAGTTCACCAACACGCATTGGGGCAGCGCGGCGGACAATTCCTTGCCCTAAAACCCTCTCAGAAATGAGCGGAGGCTTGTGCCCAGCAGTGGGACGTATATAGGCTGTAACTTCACTTCACTTCACACTGTCACTACATGGTTTATGTAGGTCACTGGTTTCCATCTATAACCTAAATTTTCGCTGTGCCACATAGCAAATTTTTATAATTTTTTATTTGATAATAAATAAAAAAAAAATTAACAAATATTGGAAAGAAAAAAAAAACAAAACTGGTTTATTTAAAAAAAAAATCATATTGAAAATATCACTACCCGCTTTATGATGTCGCATTTACAAAAAATATAAAAAATTTAAAATTAAATCAATTGCTGAATAAACAGGGCAACATCGAAAATGAATTTCCTTTAAACTTTTGTCTTTTACCGAAACAATTTACAAGGTTTAGTAAGATTTTAAAGTATTTAAAAAACTCCTAAAGTGTTTTTGAGATAAACGTTGTGAATTTTTATGGTTTATTTATGTAAACAATAAAATATAAGAAGGAGAAAACTTAAGATGCTTGTACACAGTACAAGAAGCTGTAGTAAATAAAGATGCGAGCTACATGTAGTTTTTACGTGGTAAAGCTATGCTGCAGTCGGCTCGACGGCGAATGGGCCACGCTCACTGGAGCGTAACGAAACGGAGACCCTTTTTACTGAAAAGGGTAAAAACGAATCTGCATTTTAGTTCTTATTCGAGGGTGGATTTAGATGTCTATGGGCCACAGCATCCACTGGTACAGGAACCATCAGGTAGACTGTGTGCTAGTTTGTCGCTCTCTGTGTTGCTCGGACTCGGACAATTTGTTTTAGGTAAACATTCACGTCAAAACTTTGAGGTTTGAGCGTAGAAGTAGTGTTCCCAAAAAATTACCGACATATGTGTGACATGAATATTTCATACGACCCTTTTTCGATGTTAATCTTAAGACCTATCCGTTTGAAGACACTACGAGATCGTTGAGAATAGTGTTAAAGTTCCTTAGTCATACTGCCATAATGAATAAATAATTTTGATTTCTTATTTTTACGCGAACACTATATACACACATTAAGAACACTACATTGGTTCAAACTACTTTTACGGATTTTATCGCGTTTATTTGTTATTTTTAATACCCGGCGCTTCGGGTGCTTTCCAGCACCCATGACCATGGGCGCCCCGTGACCATGGGGGCTGGAAAGCACCCTAAATAGTACGGGTATTAAAAGTAACATAAATAAACGCGATGAAATCCGTAAAAGTAGTTTGAATCAAATAATTTTGATGAAATTTGGCTACCAAATAGACTGTGCCCGGGTTTTTTTTACAGCTTCAGGTCTTATAAAATCTATAAAATTGCGACCGGTATCATCTATTGTGTTCATTACTATGGCTATATATTGTTCATCGCTAAGCCAAACACTTCCAATGGATTGCAGGATTTGCTAAGCGTTTTAATTCCTCTGTTATTAGTAATTCAAATTCCCAGATGGAAATGGTTTACTTTACTTTTAATTTTACTTTTCACAAGTTTGGTAGGCATATTATATATTTTAAATGGTTGCAGAAATATCAATTATTATTTCATATTAAATTTAGAAATCAGTTTCAGAACAACTTAATTACAAATACTCACCCATGGTCAAATAAAGCGCCATGGCGGCCGCAAGTACAAATAATGTAAAGTAGGGCATGACGCGCGGATCGTTCACACAACCGGGAGTTATCAGCCTCATATCTGTGGACAAATACATTATGTGTAGTACTATACGAAATAATGATTTAAAACAGTACATATAGGTTTTTTAAACTGTGTAGTGGTGGTGTATGAATATCCACCGGACCGATACGACCTGGGGACCTTCAAGAAAAGAGCTTACTTCTTTCTAAAGGGCCGGCAACGCACCTGCAATTCCCCTGGTGTTGCGGTTGATCATGGACGGCGGTAGTCACTTAACATCAGGTGAGCCGTATGCTCGTTTGCCCCCTCTTCTATAAAAAAAATCCACTACCCCATATGAGGTAATATGTAGTGAATAGGAATGCCAGATCGAAAGACCCAAATATCTGGAGCAAATTAGAAAATGTCGGGATTTTGAGGTTGTTGTCGGGAGAAATGAATATTAAAAATAGAAATGTAAAATAAAAAGTTTATTTTTTAAATTAATAGGCTACAAAAAGACTTAACATTATTGACACATAACTACACTTACTGCACTTAATATTTAGGTTGCCACATGTATTTGGCATTGGACTTTATTGAGTCCACCAATTTTTTGAACCATTAGAACCTTTAGAAGTATTCAAAAAAGATTTAAAATTCAAACAATTTATTTCAAGTCCAGTCTAAGTATTAACTCAATTTTTGTTAAATCAAAGGCAGAGATTTTAAGTTTTGTCGGATCTGGAGATCATTTATAATTTTGGGAGAATCCAGACGAATCTCGGCCATCTGGCAACCCTAGTAGGGTAACATGGATTTTTATAAGTTGTGGGTTATTTAAAAATTTATACCCATTCGTTTACATCGTCACATGTTTTTCGATGTAAACGAATTATCTCGAGTTGGATATAAACCAAGTAACCACAGTCATTAGGCTCTAGATTACTTACTCTATCAAATTATGTACTTCAATATTATCATCATTACAATGTATTGAAAATCCACTGGTGTAAATTTTTTCTTATAAATTACCACTAAGCACAGTCCTAACATCATAAGTTCATCAAGGGGATTTAAACAAACATTCCCTCAAAGGTTTGTTAATTTTGCGAGCTATAAAGGTTCTATTAAGCACTGCAGCGAATTTATTTCTGAATAGTGTATTCAAATACCCTTTCTATATTGATTATGATTTGGGACTATGTGATAATATTTTTACACATGTAGGTCTTAGTAAGAGGATGCTGCAGCGCATAGACATTATCAACTATCCTTTATTAAGAATCAAGGCGCATATACTTAGTAGTTTTTTTTTTGTGAATTTGATTATTGTCGATCTCCTTCCTTAAAACGTACACTGTCCCGTGACCCACATATGGGTCATTGCTATTGTCTTACTATTGTGTTTGGAAACCGAACAGTGAACGTGCTAATAACCATCAATGTCAGCTTGTTACGGTTTTTGCCATTCTTCAAAAATAACACGACATTTTCTGATATTACTATTGGCTTATTTTTTATTTGTCCAACTGTCGCCGGGTCATTACTCAAACGGAATGTTCATATCTGTTTAAGAGAATTTAGATTTGTAAAAGTATTACTACAATATCGAATCTGGTGCGTTTTCTGGTGTAATTTAACATAGCATAGTAATACCTTTATTTAAATGAGGTAGTACATTGGACCCCCTGATTTTAGACCTATTTCTGTTCAACCAATACTTCTCAGTAAAAGTTTTGAAGAAATAATTTTGGATTAATTGCTATTTTTATTAATTAATAGTTATTTAATTAGTTAATTAAGAGTATTATACTGGGCACAGCTTCAGGAGGACCTCTGCTACATTATTGGCAGATTCAGGAGCCAATTTGACGTCCTTAAAGCGACTAGGTGGTTGGAAGTCAGACAAAGTTGCAGAAGGCTATATTGCTGATTCATTAAACAACAAACTAGAAACTGGGAAAAAATCACACAATCTATTAATTTAAAGTCCAGTCCGTCTCCTTCACATGACAATACTGAAGATAACGTTCATCCATCTACCTCCCTTGATAATGATAATTCATCAGATCCAATTCCATCAACTAGCAAACGCCATTGTATAACACCTTTGACAAATATACATGAACAATCATACGAAATTAATAATAGTTTGTCTCAAACAGTAAATATGCAACGTAAAACTTCCCCAGTTAGTATAAAAACTGTACCAATTTAAATGTATATGTGAATTATAACTTTTATAAGAAATAAATGATTAGTTAGTTGAGTTTATTGTGTTTTTATTATTTTATTAAATTGCTTCATTTTTTCGCAACTGTATTAAAAATAGTTGTTCAGTACCCGTGCGGAACTGTCATTGCAACTTGTTCCGACTGTCAACCCTCACCTTCGGCTGCGCCTCGGCTCGAGTAGACATTTGTAGGAATTCTTTGCAGTGACAGGCTTTCCGCACTCGTAATGAAATATACTATTCAATGCCTGGGAGAATTCACAAGATTCCTTGGGTACTTTACGGAATATTTCCAAGGCTTTCGATCGTGTTCACCATGAGATATTAATTCTTTCTGGCAGACTGATGAAGACTTTGGAACCCTGGTTCCACTCGATTGCTTCTTCAGTACGAGCTGTATTGAAGTTACGTCAGTCCTGCCACATTCATTTGCAGACCTGTCTATTCAGTTGCCTGAATGCTGTCAAATCTGCTGAAGACTGCAGCTTCATCGCGCGTCCAATAGCCATGAAAGATCAAAGAGTTTATGTTTTGAAATTAATTCATTAATTTTGCCATGAAATTAAGAGAATGATCGAAGAGTTTTTGTGTTCTTCTGCGATAGATCTTACAGAACTTAGCTCCGACCGCATGGACAGTTTTCACAAGCTTGTTATTGATATCATCCACTTCATTGCAGTCTTCTAGGCACTGAAAATTATTTTGTAACTCGAGCTGAAAGTTTTCGGCGCTTTGGATTGGAGCACGAGGGGGACGGAGCGTTAACTTTATTAGATGGAACCTCTCCAACTTAACGTCTAGGTTTAGTATGTCTCTTACCATTCGGTTATCGCTGCCAGTGTTCACCCTACAGATCACTGAGACATCACTGAACAGTTGTTAGGTGCAGTTATGTCGAACTGTCCGGGCTCCACCAGGTCCACTTTCTGTGGGGCCGCTTTTGAAAGCTCATGCGAGGTATATTGTGATAGTTGCCACGCTTGGTGAGTGGATTGACAGCCACAGTTGCTAAGGTATAATAATGTGTGTATTAGCAATTATTAAAACCAGAGCCGTGGTAACTATTATCTTCTATCTATTGCTTGCTATAAAGTTCACAGTACGTGAGTAACCAGCATTGGATATCCGCCGGCGCCAATCAAATTGTGTTTGGTCATGCAATTTTAAGTGCTGATTTACCACGTAATCGGCGGTGAAGAAAAACCTCGTGAGGAAACCTACTTGTCTGAGAAATAAGAATAAAAATTCGAAGGCATGTGAAGTTCGTCAACAAGTACTGGGGCAGCACGACGGATATTACCTTGGCCTAAAACCCTCTCAGAAATGAGATGAGGCCTATGTCTAGCGGTGGGACATAAATATTACATAGGCTGTAACTTTATTTTACTTTAATAATCATTTAATAACTCGTTGTAGATCAATAACAAAAATGCTACTTCGTAACTTTAAGTTTAAAAATTTATCTTTTCAGTAATGCCAACGTTACTTTTGGTCATGTAACGATGGCAAAACTGGTACGCTCAGTGCGGACCCTCAATGATGGCACAGGTACGTAGTTATAATGGATTATATTCTTGGGCCCGAGCAACAGGGGTTGTTTGCTGATACGATTTTTACAAATTTCGGGTACAGCGAGACACACCTTAATCATTTCACTGTCCCGTGAGTCATATATGAACACTTCGATTGTTTTCGTTTGTAGAATAAGGGTGACAAACGTATACCACCTGATGTTAAGTGGATACTGTGGCCCATAGACATCTACATTAATCCTCGATTAAGCATTTATCTGCTATTTCACGTTGGTATTTTGTGAGAACGTGATCCTATCCGTCGAACCAACCTATTCGTGCTACTAACACAATATAGCTGCAGCATAGCTGTACCACGTACAAAATTGTTAAACTATTGCGTGTTTTTCGTGGATAGGGTTGTTGTTAAAAGCGAGACGTATGGTAATGTTAAGTATATAGGAATACGCACTAAGGGTGCGATAAGACAATTAAATATTTTTATTGCAAAGTTACACGTTGGCTTACTTTCGAGTATATTATACGAGTATATATTAGTATATTATGATATATTATACTTCGAATATCTTCATTGCGGCATGGGTCAGTGAGTTGTTCTTACTGTACAGAGATGGAACAGATGGCTGACAGAAGTTTTCTTCTACAACTTTGGAAAAACACGTTAATAAAATTAGAGGTAGAGAAGCTTTGAATGACGAAAGGCAAAAGGTAAGGTAACAAATAATTAGAGGTAGAGAAGTCTTGACTGACGATAGACGAAAGGTATAAAGTTTTATTTTTAGTATCTATTTATTTGTTTTGCACCAACAATAAAGAAAGACCTACAAGTAAAATAGTTGCGGTACTTTATGTTTGTATGATGTAACAACGATTGGTTGGGAAATATTTTTCTTTCGTTATCTCTGCCTAAATTTCGGACCTTAATTTTGGCAGGATCCTGACATAACTCTCTTGTATCTTTCACATCCATATATCTACGCATATATGCTCGTCATTTAAAGGTAAGTACTCTTAATGCGACCCATTTTCTATAATAAATGGACCCGAGTTCCCGGCGCACTTGAATCGGGCAGAATTGTAAAATAATCTGCGGGTGAAAAACCTGCAATGAGACTCGCCACGCGTCACGTTCTGTCTCCCGGAGTGGCGAGAATTGGATTGCGAAAATTGTGATATAGGATATTACTATGTAATAAATAACTAAACCCTGTTTTTGTGTACAAAATAACGAGCTATTTTATTACAACCATCCATTTTAATTTATAAAATGAATTAATGAACTTGGAGTGGAAAATAATGATTAAAATATATTACTTTTTACATGTGTTATTGTACTGGATACGAATCAAATAGAACTCTTTACAGTTTATTATAGTTAATTTGTTTAGCTATTCTTACCCAATTGTTAAAATCATTGTAAAAAAGTGATATGTAAATATATATTTAGATATAATTTCAAAAAAATTATAATAAATATTTATAAAAATTTTAACTACAGCCTAAAAATAAGTTCACTGCTAAAAATATACCTCCCTATAAATTAGCTCAAAATGGGGGTATTTGCCACAGTTGTCACATATGACAGACGTATTGACCAAGTAGTTTTTTATTATTTTTAAGTTTTTATTAGGAAGATCCTACTGCTCGTAGCCTGTTTCATTTTTTTTATAGAACAAGGTTGACAAACCCTGAGACCCTTCTTTACTGGAAACGAGGCATTCCATTTTAGTCCTCAGGAGTGACAGCGCATTTGCGTTCTGATTCTTAATCGAGGATAACTGTAGAGATGTCTATGGGTCACAGCAATCACTTACCATCAAGTGGACTGAGTTTGTCATCCTTATAAAATTGTATAAAAAATACGAGTACATTTGAAAACCTAATTCAATTTAATAATGTATAGTCTAGGTTATTTAAATATGGAGACAGTATAATTTATTACTGGTAAATTGCTACGTAAGTAGACTCCAAATCCCTGGAGATTGAGGGCGTTGTTTGACGAGCTATTTGCATGTTATTAATTTTGGGTAAATAGATGTCTATATCAGCTTAACAAGTAAAATAGTAACCATTTTGAGCGGTCTAAGGAATATTAATCAAAATCATCCTTGCCTTCAATATTAATCAAAAACATTTCTTTTACTTTATATGTTATAGATTGTATACAACAGCTACAATCTATATTGGGGGTGTAGCACGAATGCATCGATTCGGCCGAAGAAGGACCAGAATACCAGCGTAAAATAGAAGCTTTATGCTGCCATGTTTCGTATGGTGAGTTTAGAGAACTGGAGACCCTTTTTACTGGAGATGAGGCGTTTGATCTCAGTCCTCAGGGGTCCTTTGTCACCCTTATTCTTATATAAAAAAATCATTGCCTAAATTTTCAATGGTGTTACATTAATATATCTTAACCGATAAATACTATTATATTTTAAACGAATTCTTTAAGGATGGGAATAAATAGTCCTTAGTAATTCTAAGAAATATGTTAGTTGATACTTCTTAGTAGTTAATATTTAGTATAAAGAATAAAAACAGCCCTCTTTTAAATTGCAATGCCCTTACGAGGGGTCATATGATTGTATTGTATTAGTAGTGTAAGCACATGAGGTGTAAGTTTAATATTACTTTTGTTCTCTCAAGTTCAAGGTAACAAATAAAATGTTGGTTAAATTGGTATTAAAATTTTCATCATCATTTTTCACTCATAGGGATGAATTTCTTTCTGTAAATTTATATTGGACCCCCTGACATGAATAACCCAAAAAAAAGAACCATTGAAATCGGTTAAGCCGTTTCAGAGAAATTCCGAACATACATTAAAAAAAATTTATGTATGTTCGCAATGTTATGTATTTATTTATATGATCATGTAGAAAGAATGAATGAGGAAAGAGTGACAAAGCAAATTTATATGGCAGATGCGAATGGCAGAGTCGGGAAGGGACGCCCTAGAAAAAAGTTTATCGACCAAACTGGCGATATTTTGAAAATGGGCCACATTAGCAGTACCCTTAACCAACGAGCATGTATGCGTAGATATATGGATGTAAAGGAGGCGAAAGAGGTATGTTAGGATCGTTCCAAATGGAAGTCCGTAGTCTCTGCCTACCCCTCTGGGTGAAAGCGTGAGTGTTTATGTATGTATGTATATAAAAATTGCGTGGAATTTATATAACCTTTTTTTTTGAACTTTGTGAAATTCAAAAACATCACATTATTTAACTGTATTATTTATTGTTTGTACAAAGAACAAGAAGCCTTCGAAACACTTCGTGGCATTTGTTTAGAGGTCTTTTTATTTTATTTCTTTTAAATTAAAAAATGAGGTTCTCGAGTCAGGTTTCAAGATATAATTTTATGTTTTTCTCCCATTTTACGGTATTAAAAACATCACCAAACCTCTGGTACATGTCGAGAAATGAAAGACGTAACCATAATATAAGAAAATTATAATAAAAATCTCGCACTAACTATTTTATCAACAATTAACAACAAATAAAACAACAGTAAAATATGTATTAATAAACCCATTTCTCACATAAAAACAAATAATGCCATTATTAATAACCTCAAAAAAAATTGCAGACACATTCAACACTTATTTCAATAACTAAAACACAAAATTCACTTAAAACATCACTGTCTCATGAGTCACACAATGTTTATGAGTCCAGTTGTACCTCAAAACCTACTCAGGGCAATAAAATTATTAAAAAAACAAATAATAACGTAAGATATGATGGAATAGTAACGAAAATTATAAAATTTGTATTAATAAGCATAATCGTACATATTAGCCACATAGTTAATGCCACAAAGCACGGTCCTGAGCCACCTGCATCCATCGACTTCCTGCATGTCTTACCAGGTCGTCACTCCATCTAGTGGGGGGTCGCCCTACACTACGCCTACCGGTACGAGACTGCCACTCGAGAACCTTTCTTCCCCATCGGTTATCGGCTCTTCGAGCTATATGGCCGGCCCATTGTCACTTTAGCTTACTAATCCGTTGGGCTATGTCGGTCACTCTGGTTTTACTGCGGATATCCTCATTTAAGAGTCCATCACGGAGAGAAACTCCGAGCATAGCCCTCTCCATAGCTCGCTGAGCGACCTTGAGCATCCTCATACGGCCAGCAGTGAAGGACCACGTCTCAGATCCGTAAGTCATCACTGGCAACACGCACTGGTTGTACACTTTAGTTTTCAGAGATTGAGGTATACCTGACGAGAAGATGTGTCGTAATTTCCCGAACGCTGCCCAGCCGAGTTGAATCCGTCGATTGATTTCTCGGTCGAAGTTGGACTTACCTAGTCGGACTATTTGTCCCAGGTAAACGTACTCGTAAACAACTTCGAGCATAATGCTCCCAACAACTACCAGCATAGGTGTGACATGGACTTAAACATGATCTTTGTTTTGTCCACGTTCATCTTAAGACCTATCCGTTGGCAGACACCATTGAGGTAATTGAGCATAGTGCTAAGGTCCTCCAGCGATTCTGCCATAGGGACTATATCATCGGCAATCGATGGTGAGGAGTGATGTACTCGCCATTGATGTTAATACCGTATCCTTTCCAGTCCAGTAGCTTGAAAACGTCTTCCAACGCAGCGGTGAAGAGTTTCGCGGATATAACGTCACCCTGCCTTACACCTCTCTGCAGTTGGATAGGTTTCGAACTCTGGTTCTGTACTTGGATAGCCATCGTAGCCATATTGCACAAACACTTCAGTACTTCGATATACCGACGGTCAACTTGGCACCGCTGAAGAGACTGTAGAACCGCCCAAATTTCGACAGAATCAAAGGCTTTCTCATAGTCCACATATGCCAGGAAAAGTGGCAGATTGTACTCTTCGGTCTTCTGTACAATCTGCCGCAGGGTATATATGTGGTCTATGGTACTGAAGCCTTTTCGGAAACCGGCTTGTTCGGGAGGCTGGAAGTCGTCGAGTCTGCGTGCGAGACGATTCGTAATGACTCTCGAAAACAGCACGTAGACGCGGCTCAGAAGGGAAATCGGTCTGTAGTTCTTCAAGAGAGCGTTGTCGCCTTTCTTAAAGAACAATACCACCGCACTTCTGCTCCACGCCTCCGGAGTAGTGCCACCTAGACGGAATTGAAGAGCTTCTGAAGGACTGCAAGTCCCGGTGTTCCACCCGCTTTCAGAAGCTCCGCTGTAATTCCATCCTCGCTTGGGGCCCTGCCGTTTTTAAGATGCTGGAGAGCCATTCTAATCTCACTCAGACTGACGTCCGGGATATCATCGGAATAGTGTCCGATAAGACTTACTCTTGGATCCTTACTCACACTTGCGTGTGGCTCCAACGATGATGTGTACAGCTGCCCATAGAACCTCTCAATCTCACTCAAAATCTTAGGTGTCCCGGAAACGATGTTGCCCCACTCAGTCTTCAGCTTTTACAGGCTCTTTCTGGCAGACAGATCTCTGGCAAAGATTTTGGAGCCCTGGTTTCGCTCGATCGCTTCTTTAATACGAGCAGTATTAAAGTTGCGTAAGTCTCACCGAATGCATTTGGAGATCTGTCTGTTCAGTTGCCTGTAGTTGTAGTTGCCTGTCAAATCTGTTGACGATTGCACCCTCATCTCCCGTCTAACAGCCATGAGATTAAGAGTGTGATCGGAGAGTTTTTGTGTTCTTCTGCGGCGGGTCTTGCAAAACTTAGCTCCGTCCGCATGGACAGTTTCCACGAGCTTGTCATTCATATCGTCTACTGCATTGCAATCTTCTAGGCACTCAAAGCGGTTTCGTAACTTAAGCTGAAAGGTTTCGGGATTCTGGATTAGAGCACGAGGGGGACGGAGCGTTAACTTCATTAGACGAGACCTCTCCAACTTAACGTTTAGGTTCAGTGTGCCTCTAACCATTCGGTGATCGCTGCCAGTTTTCACCCTTGCGATCACTGAGACAGCACTGAACAGTCGTCATAATGAAGTCAATCTCATTTTTTGTCGAACCGTCGGGGCTTGACCAGGTCCACTTCCTGTGAGGCCGCTTCTGGAAGTAAGAATTCATCATAAAGAGTCTCTCTTTCTCCATAAAGTCGGCCAGCTGCTGGCCTCTTCGGTTCCGGTGCCCTACTCCAAGTTTCCCTAACTTCAGCTCACCGTTTTCTCTTGTGCCTAGTTTTGCGTTGAAGTCTCCCATCAACACCGTGTAGTGGGTTTTGGAGGAATGCTTGGCTCTAGAAATGTCCTCATACATTTCCTCCCCCTCCTCACCGGGATGTGCCGAGGTTGGTGCGTAAGCCTGTATGACTTTCAGCGAATACCGTGAAGTAACCTATGTACTTGTAGGTGATATTCGATGTATTAGAAAGTAAGCAGTATTAAATAAACACTCGAGTTGAACAAACGTGTTGATCTTTCATTCCATTATAAATAACATAATTCATGGCGACCCATGCCAAGCGCGCGTGTCCGGGTGCAGGCTAAAAGTGCGGACTTTGCACATTCCTGTGTGCCTCGTGTTCGTGCCAAAAAATAAAATGGGGAATAGTAATTCGAGAAATGAAGAACATGAAACGACGATTGCCCAAACTGGAGGAACCAATACTGTGGAAATAGAAGAAAAGGATTATCATATAAAGATTATCAATATATTGATCACAACATTTTTAATTTTGGCATCAATCGTCCTGGTTGTTTTCATA
This sequence comes from Parnassius smintheus behrii, assembly GCA_036936625.1. NCBI lineage: Eukaryota > Metazoa > Arthropoda > Insecta > Lepidoptera > Papilionidae > Parnassius > Parnassius smintheus. Next base: position 6,799,008 of record JAUPFT010000015.1, on the reverse strand, counting down.
TTTTTGAAGCTAAAAGAAAAACATAAGAAATGGGTAGAAAAGAAAATTAATGCGGAATTTTTAAGAAGAATGCGCACTAGACTGTCTAACAGATGTGAACCGCGTAATGAGGAAGATGTATAAAGTGTTGCCTTACTTTCTCTGAGTGCCTCTACACCGTATATCTACGTAACCGGCCTACCCCTGTACTGAACCCTGGACATAAGTGAGCGATCCTTGACTTCTCCGAATGCCCCTACACCGTATATCCACATGACGACGCCTGTTTTTGGACTCTGCGCGTGAGCAGACAAGCAGCGTGAAACCGTGGTGTGTTTTATATTAGTGCAGTTCCTAAAAAGTGCATTTCTGTTTAGTTTTTACGAGAGTGAGTCAAACCTTTTTTATACGTGACAATTATAGTGACATTGGTAATTTTATAAACTTCTTTACGAAAATTATGTTTTTTATTTATAATTAATTAGTATTTTTTATTTATAATTAAGTAGTTTTTATTTATAAATAATAAATATTTAGTTGCTTTGTTTTTATCCACATTCTCACCTAATAACCACTAACTCCTTTTCCACCGGAAAGCCTCAAGACAAGGTGTGTCAGACCGAAGACCGGACATTGGCAGAATTATTGTGACATTATCACAATACCAAGGGCCATGTAGTTATTTAAAAAAAAACATTTAAAATAGTTGTTGTTATGTGTTAATTCTAAGAATTCCGACCGCTGCGATCGGTCGAGATTAGAATGAAATTAAAATCAATTGAATGAAATATGAACCGAGTGCAAGTTAATTTTAGTTTCTATTTGAAATTAATGGTATTATGGCTGAGGAAATAATAAAAGATTATGAGCAATCGTCAGAAATAAGGAAATATTTGATTAAAAAAGGACAAAGTTAGTATAAAGGTTCTATTGCGTTAAATAAGTTGAACGAAGCCGAGATATATTTAAATAATAGTAAAGATATATTTTCTACAATAAGTAATATTAAGGATAAGTCGGAAATATCTTTAATTACTGAAACATATGACAAAATTTTTTCTTTATTTGCAGAAATAGCGAAATTGTGTGATTCACCCAGCTTAGAGATGAAATCAGAAAAGATGGATTTTGATTTGAAAACTGCTTGTAGCTTGATACCTCTTTTAGATGATAGGGAAGATACAACGAAACGATTGATTGATGCTGCGGAAATGTATGCAGACATGCTTAGTAGTGAAGGCCAGCAACTTTTAATTTAATTTTTTCTCAAGGGCAGGCTATCAGAAAATGCTAAGTTGCGCGTATCCAATTCTTATACTTCAGTAGACTTGATGATTCAAGATTTTCGTAATAAGTTATTGACAAAAAATCTTTCACTGCAATACATACTCAGATACAGTCTTTGAATCAGGGCTATAGGACAATTGAACAATATGGATCTCAACTTGAAAAACTATTAACCGATTTGAATATTTCACAGGTTGACCGTGACGTCACTAAAAGTACAGTTCTGAAACCAATTAATGAAAAAAATGGTGATTAAAATATTTACGGATGGACTTAAAAATGAAAAGTTATGTACGATTATAGCTGCTAGAAATTACACATCGTTAAAAGAAGCCATTCAAGCGGCCAAGGATGAATCCACTCCATCGTCATCTACTCAGGCAGAGGTAATGAAAATTTCATCTTTTCCTAGAGGTCGAGGTAGATACAATAATCGTTCTTTTAGATTCCAAACCAGAGGTCGAGGGTTCCAAGCAAATAACTACAACAATTACAACAACAGAGGTACTAACTTCCAAAATAATAATAACAATTTTAACAGATATCAAGGTAATAGATTCCAATATACGCCGCGAGGTAGAGGACAAAACATCTTCTACAACAACAGAAGGGGATACAACAACAAGAGAGGTAATTTTAACAATAGAATATTAGCGTTACAAAATGATAGGCCAGTACGAACTGCTGATAACGTAGAATACCCAGCTGATGAGAGAGAGAGAGTAACCAGTTTTTTCGGACTTAATTACTTAATTTTTGCTTGTAGAGGTAACACTAAATTCGTAAATTTTTATATTAAGAATAGGAAGATTATACCATTGGTAGATAGATACCGGTGCATCTATTTCAGTAACTAAGGAAGAACAAATTCCTGAGTCGAGTGAAATATTTTACAATAATTTAATAATAAATGGAATCGGAGGAAAAATCGAAGCTTTGAGTTATATTATTTTAGACATTTACAGTTCTAAATATGATAAATTTACGAGCAAGTTTTATAGCTTCAAGAATTTACCTATTTTGATGTTGATGGAATATCAGGATTAGAGTTTGACTAGTTATAAGGCTAAAATAGATTTAGAAAATAGTTTACTGACGCTGCAAATTGATGGTAAACATTGTATTTTACCGATTTTCGATAAACCTGATTATAGCAACTCGTTAGTACTCACACCTCGAAGTGAGTCTATACATTATGTGTATTTGAATAAAGAAGTGGAGAAGGATTGTTTTATGTGCGCGAGAGAGATAGAAAAGGATGTATTTTTGGCAGGAACTATTGTTTAACCGAAAAATAAACGTGTTCCAATTAAGATTTTAAATACTAGAGATGAGGAAATAAGTTTAAACAATTTTACTTTAGATGTGGAACCTTTGAGAGAGTATAACATTTTAAAATTTGGTCAATGTAAAAGTAGCTCCAATAGGGCTAAATCTTTGTTACCCTTATTAGAACTTAATCATTTAAACAATGAAGAGAAAGAATCTATTGAAACCATTTGTTCTAAATATTCTGATATTTTCTTTTTACCAGTTGACAAATTAGAAACTACTAATATTTGCGAACATACCATTAAATTAAAAAAATAAAACTAATCCAATATATACAAAACAATATAGATTACCACATGCATTAAAAACTGAAGTAAATAAGCAAATAACAAAGATGCTCGATGACGACGTTATCGAGGAATCTTCTAGCGAATGGTCAAGTCCTATACTATTAGTACCTAAAAAGTCAGAAAGCTCACAGAAATGGAAATCGATTTCCGTAAATTAAATGACAACATTGTAGACGATAAATTTCTGTTACCCAACATAACAAACATCTTAGACTCACTATCTGGTTCAATTTACTTTACTCATCTAGATTTACAACAAGGATATTACCAAGTAAAATTAGCACCTGAAAGCAGAAAATACACACCAATTAAAACGTTTACCGATGGGTCTTAAAACTTCCTGTAGTGCTTTCAGTAGGGTCATGTCAATAGCAATGTCAGAACTAGCGTTTGAGAAGTGTTTTATTTATTTAGATGACCTTATTACGTTTGGAAGGTCTTTAGCTACTCATAACCAACATTTGATAGACGTTTTTGAAAGATTGAGGAAGGTAAATTTAAAACTAAATCCCGCTAAGTGCAATTTCTAAAAAAGAAAGGTCATGTAGTAATCGCTGATGGTATAGCACCTGACCCAGAAAAAACTAAAGTTCTAGATAAGTTTCCAGTTCCTCAGAATGCCGATGAAGTAAGACGGTTTGTTGCTTTTTGCAATTACTATAGAAAATTTGTACCTTCATTTGCTACCATAACAATGCCTTTAAATAATTTACTAAAAAGGGATGTACCTTTCATTTGGAATTCAGATTGCCAAAATGCATTTAATTTCTTAAAAAAAGCTTCAATTTCTCCACCAATATTAGAATACCCAGACTTTGGTGAATCTAATGAATTTGTATTGCACACAGACGCCTCAGACTTGGCTGTAGGAGCTGTGCTGTGTAATAAAAATAGAAAACCTATAGCTTATGCTAGTAGACCATTAAATAAAGCTGAAAAGAACTATCCCGTAATAGAAAAAGAATTAACAGCAATAGTGTGGGCAGTTAAATATTTTAGACCCTATTTATTTGGCAGAACTTTTACTATCATGACCGACCACAAACCTTTGATTTATTTATTTGAAATGAAGGATCCATCTAGTAGGTTAATTAAATATCGTTTAATTCTTGAAGAGTACGATTTTAGGATTGTGTATGTAAAGGGTAAGAATAATGTAATCGCAGATGCATTATCTAGAGTGTGTATAACATCAAGTGAACTGAAATGTATGAATAAGGAGGTTTTGGCAGTTGTAACGAGACAACAAAAGAAAAAGATGGAGCAGAATAGTACGGTAGAACAGACTGCGCTTAATAAGTACCCTGATGAGTGGCCTGATCAACCACGCGTTGTGGAACTATTAAGACAGCCATGTGATTCCGTAGAATTGAGGTTGATTGACAGGGAAGTAATAGGAAAATTTAAGAAGGGAAATAATAAAGTGATAGAAGAAGAATGTTTTATGTATGTACCAAATAAAATGTTATTGTGTGTTAATTTAGGTTTTAAGTTGCATTTCTCGCGAGCCGAATTTGCAATTAAACTTAAAGAGTTTTGCGAAAAAATAAAAGTAAAAGAATTATGCATAGCAAAAGATGGAAAGAATACTGAGTTTATAAAAGGAATATGTAGTGAAGTTAAATCGTTGAGTGAATGGTCCGGACCCCGATTATGTGTACTGAAAGGAATAGAGAGTATTTATGATGAAAACGAGAAACTATTTATTTTAAACGACTATCATTTATTACCCACTAGTGGAAATGCGGGAATAACTAGAATGACGAATAATATTAGGAGAAAATACTATTGGCCAAGACTAGATTCGGATATCCGTAAATATATAAGTAAATGCGCATTATGTCAGAAAATGAAACAAGGCAAATATACCAAACAACCTATGACTTTAACCTCCACTGCGTCGACTACGTTCGAGAAAGTTTTCCTCGATTTAGTTGGACCATTGGATAAGGATGAGAATGGAAATTGTTATATTTTAACTCTCCAATGCGAGTAAACAAAATATATAGAGGTGTATCCATTGCCTAATAAAGAAGCTGTTAGCCTGTTACAGTTGCAGAATCTTTTGTAAGTAACTTTATTTTAAGATTCGGTATTCCGAAATGTATAGCTACAGATAGGGGGACAGAATTCATGTCTTGGGTTATGGAACAGGTATGTAAGTTATTAGAGATCGATAAGTTATCGTTAACTGCATACCACCACCAATCAATCGGTTCTCTTGAGATAGCTCATAAACATTTAGGTGCGTTTCTAAGAACTTATTGTACTAATTCGAATTTCTCATGGTCCCATTGGGTTCCATTTTGGTGTTTTAGTTATAATAATTGTGTGAACACTCAAACTAAGTACACTCCTTTTGAACATGTTTTTGGTAGACAATGTCGTTTGCCAAATAATTTGAATTATGATGTTGAACCACTTTATAATCCTGATAATTATTGTTTAGATTTAAAATATAAATTGCAAGTAGCCTTAAGAAATGCTAGAAATAATTTGATAACTTTTAAGGAAAAAAGGAAAGATAAATATGATGAATCATGTAATCCTGTATTTTATAATAAGAAGGATCTTGTTTTACTTAAAAATGAATGTGCTCGTAAATTAGATTGTGTTTTTGATGGACCTTATAAAGTTGTAGAAGATTTAGGAGTAAATTTGAAAATTGATATAAATGATAAATTGTTGACAAGACATTGACATTGGCATTGTTCATAAGAATAGGACTAAGCAATTTAGTAGTTAAGAATATTCTTTTTTTTTCTCTTTTTTTTCTTTGCCCCCAAAGGTGAACTAACCTATGTACCTGTAGGTGATATTCGATGTATTAGAAAGTAAGCAGTATTAAATAAACACTCGAGTTGAACAAACGTGTTGATCTTTCATTCCATTATAAATAACATAATTCAACCGTTTGGTGATTCAGAGTATCAGGTACGCGACCCCCGTCGACACACTCCCAATCTTTACAACGTTGTTGACGAGAGACTTGTGGACGATAAATCCGACACCTCCTTGGGACAGATGGTTGCCCTCTCGGTGATAGAACAAGTTGCCGGACACGAGGATTACCGTGTCCTCCTCCTCTCTTCGAACCTCGGATAATCCAATAATATGACAGCGCAACTTGTCTACCTCTTCTTCCAGCTCCAGTATCTTCTCGTCAGTCCTCAGGGTGCGTGCGTTATATGTTGCCAGGTCGAGTCGTCATAGGTGGCAACCGGAGATTCTTAGCACCCCTGCCCCGCCGTTACCATGGTCGCTACCGTAGCCAGGAATACCGGGGCCACCGGGGACTGGGGGCCGTTTTTTTTAGCCTTAGCCATCAGCACCTACGAATATCCTGACATAATAATATTTATAAGTCATAAGTGATACGTTCGGGATTTGAACCCACGACTAATGCGGTAAAGTGGTCTCATCGGTAGCAAAACTGGCTAGAGTAGACGTATCCTAGAGTGAATAAAGTGTGCATAAAGGCAAATGTTATGTAGTAACCCTTGAGGTTAGATGAAGCGACGAACTGCGCAATACGGCCGGCAGCACCTGCGTGAAGGCACAGGCTATGTTACCTTGGTCTCCTAATATCTTCTTACGCACAGGAGTTTCACATGCTAATGATGATATATTAAAGTAAAGATTAAAAAAATATTAGCTAAGATCGCGTTATAAAAAGAATGATGTATCGTACCTAGTTTGACGAGCAGCTCAAGCCCTTCTTCAATTGCGTGCACTATCCACGTCACCACAGATCCAAAAACCACTACACTAGCAGAGCAGAGTCTATTACACCTGAGTATGCCTCGTTTAGAGGCGAAAAACGTGTCGTATTATCGACGGTGGGGTATACCGTACCAATTAATAATGCACGCGATTGAGGGAGTAAACTGTTACGGGGAGTCAAATAAGAAACTGTGGGAGATTTAATCGAATTGTATGTAACCGTGCGATACGTTAGAGCCATGCTGGAGTTATATTAGTAGTATAGTCGTAGCATGAATGGGTCGCCTCGGTCGCAGAAGGACCACGCTCTCACAGAATACCAGCATAAAATAGCAGCTCAACGCTGTTGTGTTTCGTATGGTGAGTGTATAGAACCGGAGACCGATTTTACTGGAAACGAGGCATTTCATCTTAGTCCTCACGGGCGACAACGCATCTGCATTTTGATTCGTAATTGAGGATAGATGTAGATGCCTATTGGTCACAGCAAACACCATCAGGTGGACTGTGGGCTCGTTTGTCACCCTTATCCTATAAAAAACCCTTATCCTATATAAAAAAACAATAATTAAGAAAAGTTGAATACTTGCGAATTGATGAATCCTGGCACAGTGTTAAACCCGGAAAGCCGTTAATAGAAGCAGAAACAGAAACTTTTTTATTCAATATAGATTATAAATAATACTTATTAAAAGTCACTTTTTAATTTACTACTGAAAAAACCTATGTCCTGGGAAGAACCAGCAAAACGCTGTGTAGTATAAAATCTATAGTTATAGCGGAGGCTTTTCTGCGCCCTCCTTTCTGCCAAGGAGGGTCGCGTTCGTATACGGCTTAGAGATCTCTAGTCAGATCGTTAAGCCAATTCCTAAAAGGTTGGGTTTAGTGGGTAAAAGTCACCACATAACCACGCAGCCGGCTGCGTGGTATGCTATGAGCATTCCCAACCTCCCTCCCCCGCTTTCCGGAGGGTTGCCCATATTTGCTTCGGGCGCAAAAAAAAAACGGAGGCTTTTGGAAACTTTGCAAGTGTGATTTAGGCTTTGGTTGTTATTCAGTCCGTTTGCTCCATGATGAAACATTTATTTTAAAATTCTTAGTAGGGATACTTAAATACAAAGTCCTTGCCGCAAATCGCAAAGGTCAATAGGCGAGATGAGTCGCGGTATTCAATTTGTAAAGCGCCACACCTGTGCTTTTAAAATGTTTTGTAGTAAACCTTTTATCGGTTAATGTTACGACGAAATAATGTTTTATGTCGGATTTCAGTGAAGTGTCTCTTTTAATTTATTTTATAAATCTCTTATAAATTTCGAAGTTGCTTCGTAATATTAAGTATACTGGATGACATTTTTTACCGTCTGGAAAAAATAGGGTGTAACATCTGAACGGAGTAGAAGCCTATGGCACTGATATTTTACAAAAACTAAAAACAATTTTTTTAAATTAAATAAATTAATTAATCATATTAGAATTGAAATAACTATTTAAATAAATTAAAATATATCGAAATTCAAATCATATCCACCCTAACCTGTGACCCTGCGAAGTGACAAGGTCAGAGATGCCTACTAAATTTATTGTTTTATTGTCGTTCGTAAAGTAGGGTGGATATGATTTGAATTTCGATAGATTATAATTTATTTATTTCTTTAAGTCCGAATTTTTGTTTTTATTTTTTGTTAAAGTCCCCTTAACCGACGAGCATGTATGCGTAGGTATATGGATGTGGAGGAGGCGAGAGAGGTGTGTCAGCATCGTGCCAAATGGAAGTCTGTAGTCTCTGCCTACCGCTCTGAGTGACAGGCGTGAGTGTTTATGTTATGTTATTATAAACAATAAATATGTACTTATTTACTACACAAGATCAGAAATCCAAAGCCGATAACAAAATTGATAAACATTCGCAAATTACACTCCCGGGGACAAATTCATACACTCCGTTGGAAGTGCGGAAATAACGTTTAAAATTAACGTGAGTGACTTCATACAGTGTATTACTCATACGTGTTTATATATGTATTTTTTGTTAAATATCAGTGCCATAGGATTTTACTCCGTTCACATGTTGCACCCTATTTTTCCCGACGGTAAAAAAGGTCATCCAGTATATTGGCATTCTAATGCTAAAAATTACCATTTATTTGTCTTAAGCCGTGGCAACTATACAGGGGAGTTCGATCAAAAGCACAAAATCCGTTATCATTGCAGCCTATTAAAGCCAATTGCTGAACATAGGCATCTATGTGGAAATCATAGATTGCTCATATTACTATAATATGTATAGGGATATTTGCTATAGTTGCCACGCTGGAGCCGTGGTAACTCAGATGGTTAGCGTTCGCTGTAAATTTCACAATACGTGAGCAAACCGGGTTCGATTCCCGCCGGCACCATTTCAATCACCTAAACAATGCCCTAAACGAAAACTTACCCCTAGGAAAGTGCTAGTCACTGTTTTGTGGTCTAGCACCGGTGTGATTCATCACAGCTTCTTACCAAACGGGATGAGCATTACTGCAGATGTGTACTGTAAAGAACTGAACAATGATGGAGAAGCTCGCACGTCTCCAACCGGCTTTGGTCAATCACTCGTACCTGCTGCTCCTGCACGACAACGCCGGACTTCATACTGTACAACAGACGGTCTCCAAGTTACAAGAGCCAGGGTTGGAAAGCTCTCCGTCATCCGCCGTACTCTTGAGCCACAACTTCTATTATTTCTAGGAAATGGATAACTTTTTGGCGGGAAAATAATTCAATACCCGAGAGGCAACGTAAAATACCTTTAAAGAATTTGTTACCTCCCGTCCAGCTGATTTCTTCAAGAAGGGCATCAAGAAAATGTCACTGCATTGGCAAATATGCATCGATTCGACTTTGAGTACGTTAACTTATTTCATAAAAAACGGAAATTTTATAGGTAAATACCTAATATAATTAATAACAAACATTTTAAAAAGATAAAATATTTTATCCCTTAAGCAAATTTTTTGAATTTAAAACATTTAAAAATTGAGAATGAGAAAAGAGTTTTAGAGATTTTAACCCTACATCTGTCCTCAATAAAAATGTAGACACTTATCCTGTCTCACTTAGGAATTTATGTCTTCTATTAGATCAAAGAAATAAAAGTCAGATAACGTAATGATATTGGTACCTACTGTTTTGATCATATATGTATGATCGTTAAAATATACTTTCTTTAGTGCTCGTGAACACTTCGTTTGAATTATATATGCGTTTATTTATCTACATCTTTGTAAAGGATACCGTGAAGGTCAAGTCTTTTATTATTTATGACTTTTACGAAAAAATAATGAGAAATACGATTGTCTCAGTCAGAATAAAAACTAGCGGAATAAAAACTCATAAGAAAGTTAGTGTAGACCTAGATTTAGTAGGACTTTAGGGCCTTTTTTGTCTGAAATTTATCACTTCACCAGTTGAGTTATAATCGTAATTTATTAAAATGTAATTTAGTGTATTTAATTTAATTTGTACTGAATGGTAATGATTGTATAAAGTAAAGTAAAGTAAAGTTACAGCCTATATACGTCCCACTGCTGGGCACAGGCCTCCGCTCATTTCTGAGAGGGTTTTAGGGCAAGGAATTGTCCGCCGCACTGCCCCAGTGCGTGTTGGCAAACTTCACATGTCTTCGAAATATGTTTTTTCCTTATTTCTCTGACATGCAGGTTTCCTCACGATGTTTTCCTTCACCGCCGAGCACGTGGTAAATCAGCACTTAAAATTGCAATTAACAATTTCATTGGTGCCGGCGGGGATCGAACCCGGTTCGCTCGCGTACTACAGCGTACTACAGCGTACTACAGCGAGCGCTAACCATCTGAGCTACCACGGATTATGATTGTATATTGAGTTAGAATTGATTACTAAAACAATGTTAATTTAATTGTAAATATAAAAATATTAAACTTTGATAAAGAAACTCACTTTAAACAGAATTTTTATCATTGAAATAGTAATAATTTATCCAATACCTGCAGTAGAACCAGAGTGAGCTACATAGCCCAACGGATTAGTGACTTGAACTATTCGGTTACTTATAGCTCAAAGAACCGAAAGCCGGAGGAAAAAGGTTCTAGAGTGGCAGCCGTACCGGAAGGCGTACTGTAGGACCACCTTTTAATAGTTGAAGTGACGACCTGGTAAGACATGCAGGAAGTCTATGGATTCAGGTGGCTCAGGACCGTGCTTTGTGGTATGCCTTGGGGGAGGCCTATGTTTAGCAGTGAACTTGTGAAGGACTGTAATGATGATTATGAATTATGACGGCTCGCTAGCCCAGTGGCTGAACCGCTTCAGAACCGCGAATTCAAATCCCGCACGGAATAAGTATTTGCCTGGCCACATGTTCCGGGTCTGCTTTTTTGCTCTTGTGTAATTTTTATATGTTAAACAAAGGAATAAATCCTTTTAGGGGTGGAGTAATCGTTTCTGAGTCCATTATGTTCATGTTCATGCAGGAAGTCGATGGAGCCAGGACCGTGCTTTGTAGCATTCCTTGGGGGAGACCTGTGTCTCATCAGTGGACTTGTGAACGATGATGATCCAATATATTATATTTAATATTAATGATGTTAAAATACATAATGTCATCATTTAATTAAAAATAAATAAACAATATTTCAAGATTTGTGTTCATTTTAGAAATTGGGTAAGTATTTAATTGTATATGAATTTAATAAGAATAGTTGATCATAATTATAAATGACAAAATAATTTTACGACGTAATTATTTAAGCTAGTATATTATATTTAATTTTATTTTTGCGTGCCAAATATGCCTTAACATGTTAGTTCCACTTTATTTAACGTCTTAATATGTACTTATCATATGTTTTTGCTAAGAAATTTTCTGTTTCTATACCTATATTATCTTTTCCTATCCTGATCCTCTCTATCAGCTTAGAGAAGTCCACTGCTGAAAATTGGCCCCTCCTGTTGGACGATCTGTTGTGCAATATTTTACACTGGTGCTCGTCACCAGTTCGAATATTTTACTTCTGGTATAAACCAAATGGAAATACCGCCATCTATCGGAGATTATAAGAACTGGCTTTTCCCATAGTCCCCTCTAACGTCACCGACACGACGCGACGGCACGAAATTGGGTGATGGTTCCTTTCCCGCTAAACGTCATATATTAAAAGTTTTTTTTACTTTTCCAATTTTTAGAAATACTTTGGAACATACCACCGAGGACAGCATAGAAGGACATTTTAGCAAAAAAAAAATTAAAAATCCCACAACCGACTCGAATATAAATAAAATGATAACATCATCAATGTAACCGAATTCAATTACTAGTCGTTCACTTCAAGAATGCCGTTACCTCCCGCCGCGCCCCCTCATTCCGCGCCTCAAGCGTCGCCCTTTTAGTTTTTAGTACCTATAGCAAAGTCGAAGTGTACTTACGTCCGTTTTTTATGCTCCCGTACGTTCTCTAGTTTGTTACTGTTTTTGCTGTTGTTTTTGTTACTCTTGATTTTTTGTTTTTGTTTCTGTTGATATTCGTTAATTTGTTCTGTTACAATGAGAAAATCTTTAATTTGATATATATTATAAAATGTAAAATAAAACTATAAAAATATTTTATTTTATCGAACACGTTATTATTTCATCATCATCATCATTCAAAAAATATTTTATTTCATCGAACACGTTATTATTTAACTTTATTGAAAATATGAATACTAAAAAACATAAACATGATGACTTTTTTCGTCTACGGTACCGTCAGCTGTGACGTCGTAACGGTCTACGACGGCAAACTCGAAATGAACGCGTAGTAAATATGCATTATTAAGGATAACTCAAAAACTACTGGTCAGATTTTAGGACCACATGAGAAGCACCAGCTTTCAAATAAAAAAAAAGAATCATCAAAACCGGTTCACCTAGATAAAAGTTCTGAGATAACACATATAAAAATACAGTCGAATTGAGGACCACGTCCTTATTTAAGTCGGTTAAAAATCAATCGCTCTCCGTTAGTCTCGCAAAAACTCGAAAATGGCCGGAACGATGTTGATGAAATTTTTTGTGTGTGTTTGACGGAGTCCCTGGATGGCTTAGATTCACAACTGCCCAGGAATCACACGTGTGAAGCCGGGTCGGATCGCTAGTCTTTAATGAAATTTAAATGTAATTATAAATAAAATAAAAATTCGAAAGACCTGAAGAAGGTCGTATACGAGGATACTCAATGATTTTCTTAATTTCCCAGTTTGAGCCCTAAATCCTTAAGTCAAAAATTCCAAATTTAAATTTGTTACCGCAAAATATAGAATTGATTCCGTAAGTCTCCGTTTTATTATTTTGAGTACGGAACATTAAGAATTCTTCAGCTGACTTCATAAAAGTACAGGCACTTTTCTTTCGTCTCTCTTAATAATTTACATTCCACGAAAGATATTGTTATTTTAGGTAGGTAAACGGATAGAGGTAAAAGGTAAAAGGATGTCTAACGTTGTGAAAATAGATTTAATTATTTTAAACTAAGACATGCAATAATACTTCAAAACTAGAATATATTGTCGAGTTGTAGAATGTACTTCTATTTGGTAGTACATAGTAGTTGTCTGAAGTCTAGTTTAAGGCTAAAGTTATGCATTTTAGGAACAAGTTTATCGTGGATATAATGTATTTAGTGTAGTGTGTATATTATAATAGTATTTATAGTGTAGTATATATAAGTATGGTTAGAGTATTATATAGGAAACTTATGGTAACTACTTATTATAACTGATTTGATGTCAGCTTGATGATGCTGCGTTTAATATTGACTATTTTTATTCTATCTATAAAAGGATGATAAACAAGCATACGGTCCGTCTGATGGAAAGTGGATGATGTGGCCCATACACATCTAAATTTATCCTCAACCAGTATCAAAATACAGAAGCATTATCACTCCTGATAACTATGATGAAATGCCACGACACCAATAAAGTGTTTCCGGTTCTCTACACTCGTCATACAAAACACTGATATTCTGCGAGACTTTATTTTTTACTCACGTGTTAGTTACTGCAGGCGAATCGGCATTATGTTATACTTTTTATGATTGTATTTTTTTAATTTAGTTCGATAAACGAGTAGTGTGGAAAAGCGACGAAAAAAATATTCGAAAATTTAAAAGCGACGAAAAAAAGGAAGGGTGAATTCGATTTCGTATGCGAGAACGTGAACGCGTTTTGTTAACGAATACGCAAAGTTTTCTTGTTATTAAATTATTTTTGTGCATTTGTGTACAAATTAAGGAAGCCTGAGAACAAACAAAGTGTTATTTATCTACGAGTTTACCCAGGTCAGTTACGATGATATACGTTATTCCAATATTTGTGAAATAGACTTTAATTAGAATTCACTTTATTGCACGATGGTATAAGAAAATCCGCTACCCCATGGTATTATCACTCGTTTGTTATAATTTAAAAAAAATGGAACAGTAGACAAATGTTGAAATTTGGAATACAACGACATAATAATAAGGCATAATATAATTGCATTGTTCCAATTTTTATTAGTACCTGTATAAACAAAGTAATTTTTGTTTTTCTTAATGAAGAGTGTACCATATGACATATACTCAAGTCCCGAATGTTATAGTAGATAATTCCGCAAATGACTTTTAGCTGGCAAGCCTCACAGTAATAAACAAGTAAAACAGTAATTTTAAACTCGAGTGCGTGAAAAGAGTTAACTGAAAGGAGAAAAAATTTATACCCTATGTCACTTCCACAATTAAAATTTACACGCCGCTTAGGCTACAGAGCGTGCAAAAGCAATAGACATACGTATATACTCTCGAAAAACATTTACCCCGTTTCTGGGGTAGACTTGTCATAACATTAAATCGGTCATTTATAATTTATGTACGTGGTATAACAATGCTGCAGCTATATTATGGATGTATCACAAGTGGCTCGACCTGGAAAGAATAATCTCTCACAAAATACCAACGTAAAATAGCAGCTTAAATTACTGTGTTTTATTTGGTGAATTTAGAGAATCGCAAATACTTTTTACCGGCGGTAGTCCATCTTAGTTCTCAGGGGTGATAACGCATCCCTATTTTAATTCTTAATCGAGAATAGATGTATATGAGCCACAGCATTGACTGACCTCATTAAAGAATTAAACTGGTGCTACGAATTTGCTACAACAGCGTCTACGAAGTGCTCCGTTACCCATCAAAATTTTTTGTAGAATAAGTTACTAGCTATGGCATTTATTATGAAACTAGGCTAATATATAATATTAGTGATTAGTACTGAGGTTGAGGTCATTCTATAATAACTTATTCAACAAACGAAGTCGGGGACACGACATTGTTTGTGTAAAATTCCGTATGGTGTCTAATATATTATGCAGTATTATTATAACCTTTTTGGTAGTATTAATAATAAAGGGCAGTTGTAGCTCTTAGGCTAAGCACTCTTCGTCAATTTCGCGGTACTTGAGCAACCGGGGTTCCATTGCAGGGTATAAAAGTCCACTGCTGAACATAGGACCATAGATTGGCTCATAGAGAGGATTTTGCCACAGTTTCCACGCTTGGCAGGCGGGTTGGCAACCGCAGTTTTTTTTGAGTTTTTGTTAGGAAGATGTTGCTGCCCGTCTTCTAATTAAGTTTTCCTCCGTCGCCTCTTACGACACTCACGGAACAATATGGGCTAGTGGATATTCTTTCACTTTTAAGTGCTGATTATACTCGTGCTCGGCAGTGAAGAAAAGAACAAGAGAGAAACCATGTCAAATAATATATTTAGCGGCCATGTGCACACACGCACGTACTGAAGCAGCTCAGCAGTCTAATTGCATCATAACCATCCTAAAAAAGAGCAGAGATTAGAGAGATTAGGAGATTACATTAGTGGGACGTATATATATACTGTAATTTTACGTTTATAATTTTATTCGTTGTGCAAAAACATAAATAAAATATGACGTCCTTACACAAAAAAAGAATAATAACTTATGTTGATATATGACACGGGATTCAGAGCACGCCAGAGTAAATTATTGAAACGTGCCAGCATTGTTAAGTATGACCTTTTTATTTTTATATACAAACAGCTGTATTTATATACAGACATATTGCGGTATGATACATAAATTTCTTTTAAGTTTATAAGGGAGTTGCCAACCTACTCCACCCCAATTTAATGGAATGGAACTTAGCAAAAAAATTGATAAAAAGGTTACCTATCCAGGTTAGCTCATAGACAGCAGGGCAACGCCACCTTGTCTTTATTTACGTGTTGTGTCCTAAAATTTGTTTACTTGGAGCTTAGAATTTATCAAAATCAAAAACCAAAATTTTTTATTACAAATGCTTTGTCAGTTAAAGACAGGATCACAGGAATTTATAACATCATCAAGTCATCAATATGGTTAACGTTTAATATGGCCTGAGGTTTCTCCCAGTAAAGAATTGCTTTTGCTTTTCTTGTGAACAGAGTGGAGTATAGTGAAATGGAATGGAATTAAATGAAATATAATAGGAAGAATAGAATAGAAACTGAATTGAATAGAATTTAATATTAAAATGAAAAGAACAATTTTTACTAAACATATATTGTTAAAACACTCATTGGATGTCATTTTTAACTATTACAAATCAAGTTCTAAATATGTAACATTTTAAAGTAATTTTGTTTTTAAATATATAAAAATATTTATAGAAACATGTAATTAAGATAGTGATAAAACGGTCTAGTTTAGGACATTTATATATCCACACTACAATACTTATGGGACGAGGATAAAATTATTAAAATTGTTTTATTCTAATTGAAATTTATTATGAGGCCTTACACCTCAGTTTTCTGGAATGACAACGCACCTGACGCCATTTTGTTTATAGTTGGTTGCAGGTGTGTTTTGACCGTGTAAATGGAAATAACCATCACGCGAACTGAAAGTTCTTTTTCACTCTTACGACTTATTGTAACTGAAATTGATTTATGAGTTATGTTAAATATCATGGTACCCGTAAAAATATGTTTAATTGTCCACCACAATTATCATCAAACCCAACCTATCACTCCTATGTTATTCAATAACAATGCAACTTTCGCTTACACCAAAAACTTAGACTGTAGGGCGAGTAACTGGCATTGCCAACTTGTGTCAGTTCTTTCTATTTAAGGAATGAACACCACTTATTTTTTTTAATCTACTTATATTTTTTGCACACACATACATTTCTGTTAATGCAGCAAAATGCAAAACTTAATATATTCATTTCCATAAATGTTTCTCTTATAAATATTGTTTACTATTTAGGTTTTAAATCGTAGATTGCTCTTATTAAAGTTATAGAGATCTAATATTTTGTGCATGCTTTCCTCGGCAATAATGGGTAGGAATACTAAAAAGAAAAGACGACATCGTTCAAAATAGAACGTATGGTCACAGTGCCTTTGCCCCTTCAAATATTTTCTACGCTCGGAGATACTCCATTTAATTTCGGTTTCAAACACGTGAATGATACCGCTCTACATTTACATTTAGCTTAATTTACTAGCGTGACCTTGTTCGGCGAAATTGAATTTTACTGTCGATATTTGCAGTACCCATTATTTGAGCAGCCACAAACGTCGAAAGCTTGCGTACCTTCGTCATGAATAATTAGTCGTGTGTAACATAGTAATGTATTAGTGTATTCTATATCGAATATTATTAAGATATAATATGTCCTCTTGGCCGACATCCGCTGCGTAAGCCATAATGGAAGTTTGAGTCTCTGTCTACCGCTCTGGGTGACAGGCGTGAATGTTTATGTCAATTTTAGAGGTATGAATCTAGCACAGAAATCTGAAACACCAATTTTTTTTAAATGTGAGCATCAGTTGAGATTTGAACCCAGAGGAAAATAGCCACCGTCATCATTATCACAGCCTATGAACGTACATTACTGAACACATCCTCCGCTATAGATTGCTCAAATATCTCCTCCATATTTGTCATAATTGTTACGGTTAGTTCACGTTGGTTACCGCAGTTTTTATAGTTTTGAGATATCATTACGATAATGCTGCTTCTCATTTTCTATTTTGATTTCCCCTGTCAGGACTTGCATGGAAAGATATATAGTAGTGTGTTCCTTTATGCCGCTACTACACGGAATATGAAATGTCCTCGAGACCGAATTTCGGTCACCGCGGCCAGTCTCAACGGAGACTAGCCATATACGCAACGCCAGAATGATAGTGCCCAAAAATGCGACAGCACAGATTTACTCTCCATTCCTTCACTCTCATAGTCCAACGAGATAGTCAACCGACTAGACTGTAGAGAGAATTATCGCAAAACGAATGAATTTACATACTTTCCGAGGCACGGAGGTGAACCACCGCCAACATTCAAAAAAAATCTAGCATTGCTATTAACATAATTTCCTTTTAGATCTATAATTTTCCCTTTAAACATTCTTGGTAAGCTCAAAATGCTTGTGTTAGGAGTGGTTCACGACAATGGTCGAGCGGCGGATTCGAACCCACGATTTTTGAGTATGCGTTCCACATCCACCAATAAGCTACTGTCGCTTTCACGCTGACCCCGGGCTGCTTATGCATAGTCCGTTACAGTCTATTAAATTCCACTGCTGAACATAGGTCTACCATGTAGATTGCTCCATTGGGGAGATATTTACCATGGTTGCCACGCTGGCAAACGGGTTGATAACCGCTGTTTTTTTTTTAGTCGTTATTAGGAGGACGCTGCTGCTCATCCCCCGATTTCTTTCCGTCTGTCGCCTCCCACGGGATGGTAGCGGGTCGTGGACATTCTTACATTACCACTACCCGGTATCTACTGCATATATACATAAATAAAGTTTAGCATATAATGATCATATATTATATAAAATTCGTTCTTAACAATTTAATATCTTATGGTAACAGAAAAGTTTATATTTTGGGTTCAAGCCATATTTTATATCCAGTCTTTGAACTAGGTATATTGGAAAGCTAACAAAAGGTCTCGATGTTTTGGTTGCTCTAATAAACTTGTTTTCTCGACGTTGTATCAGATTAGGTGCTTTCGGAACGTAAACTGCTTTAACTTCAGAATAAGATCGAGTAAAATATTGACTTCATTTTACTGTAAATATATGTAAACGAGATAAAGATATTTACATAATTGAATTGTTTTTTTTTTCTTTGTAAATTTGAGGGCGGGATTAAACGGTTAAACAATTTATTATTTATAAATTATAATTATTAGCATTTACGGTCAAAATTCCAATGCTAAACATAGACCTCTTACATAAATTGCCTCGTAAGACATATATTGCTTCATAGGGAAGATATTTGCCGTAATTGTAATGTTACTGTTGATTTAATAATTTCACCTCTCAGTGGGTCATGTGCTCCTGGTAGATTATCTTCTGTACATCCATTCACAGCCTATTAAATTCCACTGCTAACATAGATCTCCCCAATAGATTGCCTATTGGGGGAATATTTGGCGTAGTTGCCACGCTTAAAAAACGGGTTGGCAACCGCAAAACAAGCCTGATTTCGATACCCGATGCCGGCACCACTGAAAGTTCACTGCGCGATATAGACCTCCCCATATATTGCATCGTAAGATCGTAAGGAGAATGTTCGGCATAGTTTCCATGCTTTGCAGGCGGGTTGGCAACAGCAGTTTTCTTATCTCTGCTTGTTATTAAAAGCACGCTACTGCCCACCACGTGCTCGGCGGTGAAGGAAAACATCGTGAGGAAACCTGCATGTCTGAGGAATAAGAAAAAAAATATTTCGAAGACATGTGAAGTTCGCCAACACGCATTGGGGCAGCGTGGCGGACACTTCCTTGCCCTAAAACCCTCTCAGAAATGAGGAGAGGCCTGTGCCCAGCAGTGGGACGTATATAGGCTGTAACTTTACTTTACTTTACTTACTGCCCACCTGGTTTGTTTACCTTTGACATCTCTTACGACATCTACAGGACGATTTTGTGTAGTAAATATACTTACACCGGCACCGCATAGTTAAGCACACGTGGTAGAGCCACGCTGCAGCTATATTATGGTTGTAGCACGAATCGGTCGGTTTAAACGGGGAACGACCACGCTCTCACAGAATAACAACGTAAAATAGCAGCTTAATACTGCTGTGTTTCGTATGCTAAGTAGAGAGACCCATTTTTACTGGAAAGAGGCATTCCGTCTTAGTCCTCAGGGGTGACAACACATCTGAGTTTTGATTCTTAATCGAGGATAAATTTAGATGTCTATGGGCCACAGCATCCAGTTACCATCAGGTGGACTGTGTGCTCGTTTGTCACTCTTATTCTATAAAAAACACCAGAACGAAGCTATTAGGCACTTTGTGCTTTATATATGTAAGTGTAATTTTTTATCCTTTCGAGTGTATTACGCAATATCATAAGTTTAAGGTATTATGTAATTTTTATTTTCAAGTTTTTGACCCTAAGGAATTTCTTTTTCTTAAAAAATAAAAGGTTTAAGCGCATAGTCATTGAGTTGAGGCATTGACAGTTGAAAAAAAGATTCATTAAAACCGGTTCACAATTCCCAAAGACATCGTATAATAGACATACGAAAAAATTCCAACGCGGTAGAAGTAAAACCTTCAGATAAGGAGACCTAAGTAGTAACACACTGCTACTATATTCTATCTTATTCTCTCGCAGGATGAATCCTATAGATGTATACGTTTGTCTCTTTTTAGTATCGCTTTTCGTATTTCGTTTCATAGAATTTCAAATCACAATGATTTTAAAGAAGCTGTCACTTTAAAAACACAGTCCAACTGAGAACAACCTCCTTTTTGAAGCTGGAAGTCCACTTCTAGGTATAAGTCCTCTTATTTCTAAGAGGGGTTACTTTGAGCACAGAGTACTATTGGTGTCGGCAGGGATCGAACTTGTTTTACTCGTGGACTATGAAATTTTAGTATGAACGCTTATAGCTCTGAACCTCCACGACTCATCTTAACGCAACACAGCTTTACACTGGGAGATATATCATTTTGATCTCCTAACGAGTCAAAGGACCAGTAATCTTCGTTGTTTGGAGTTGCAGATTTTCACAGACTATAGAAGCCACTTTGTGTAATGTAAGAACTTGTTCGTCTCTCTAATACTATCACTTGGAACATTAAATATAGGTACATTCAT
Organism: Parnassius smintheus behrii; assembly: GCA_036936625.1. Lineage (NCBI taxonomy): Eukaryota > Metazoa > Arthropoda > Insecta > Lepidoptera > Papilionidae > Parnassius > Parnassius smintheus. Next base: position 6,778,213 of record JAUPFT010000015.1, on the reverse strand, counting down.
ATTTTCGCATTTATACTCCGACCAATAACTTTGTAGGTACATGTGTCTACATTAATAGCCTTTTTCATACACCCCACTCTACTTAATTATTTGATTACATCAGATTTTACAGTTGCTGGCGAAAATCACTTTAACAATGATAAGATCGCTTGTGGTATATTTAATTGATATTGTACTACTGCTTTCATTCTGTATTTAGTGTACAGTAAACATTTTTTTATTGAATAAGAGTGACAAAATGAGCACTTGATCCACGTGATGGTAAATGGCTACTATGATCCATACACACCTACATCTATCATTGTTGAGCGTTGACAACTTTGAGGACTAAGATGGAACCATTTTCAGTTTTTACTATTTTCAGTAAAAAGGGTCAGTGTAGAGACAGACACTCGACATACGAAAAACATCAGCATTAAGTTGCTATTCTTTGAAAGCGTGGTCCTTCTCCGGACGAACCAACCGATGAAAATAGCTGCCATGTGGCTTTCCACGTAACATCCAGGTTTCATTCTATATTTCGTGTAAAATAAAGAATTAAAAATAGAAATATACCTGAATCATCTTATAAAAGACGGGCGAACAATGCCATTGTTCAAAATTGAATAAAGAAACCATTGGTATCAAAAGGCAATTATGGAATCTAAATTATTTTAAAGAGAAACGTAGAGCGTTGGCAGCCAGTGAAAAATTAATCTGAAGGACTTCGAATGGAATTAATTTAATGAAAGAATACTTTGAAAAAGTTATTCAAACATTAATAATTAACCAAGTATGTTATGGTTATAAAAATTAAATAGTAATTCAAACTTTTTAACTTTTACTATAATTCAGGGTTTATCAGAATCGACCTCGAAAATAATTGATACTGTTAAGTGTTACTTAGGTGGATAGTATACCAAATAAAGAACAAAAAAACTGATTGAAATCTAAAATAATGGAATTTAATGAAATTTTGCAGGAGTTAATTTTTTCTATAGAATAACTTAATAATATATTATTATGACATGTAGACCTCTACATCAATCCGCGAATAGGAATCAAAAAGATGATGCATTGTCAGCCGTGAGGACTAAGATGGATGAGGACTAAGCCTCGTTTCCAGTAAAAACGGTCTCCGGTTTTCTACGCTCACCCTACGAAACGTAGCAGTATTAAGCTGATATTATACGCTGATATACTGTGAAAGCGTGGTCCTACCTCGGTGTAGCCGTCTCATTCGTGCTGCAACGATAATATAGCTGCAGCGAGGCTCTACCACATAAATTAAAACTGCTTCGGGAAATCTCTTGTAGAACTAAATTCTATAGAAAAATACCTAATGAAATTTAAAACAAAATGACTTTTAAAGAAAAGAGTTTGTATGCTATCTTGAAGGCTCCCGTTCCGGGAAAAGCGTCAAGGATACTCGATTCCACAAGAAAATTGTGTGAGGAAGCAAACTTCTGGCAAATTGCACAGTGGTTTATGTGGAGTGGTAAACGTTGCAAATTTGCTAGTTGCGAGAGCCTGTAAGTTTCTAGGAAGAGTGTCTATAAGTTGTCAAACGCGTAATATTATATATTGTACGAGTATGTTACTTTTGTTGATATGTGAAAATATTCTGTTATTAAATTATAATTTAAGCCAGTCTCTAGCTTTATAGTTAAAATAAATTTTAAATTATTATTGATTTGAAAAAATATATTTCCCGAAAATATGGTCCGGATGTTCGAAAAATAAAGTATTTTGTTTTTTTTTACCATAAAACATCGTTCTTAAGCAATTTAGTTCACCTCTTTACTGTTTTTACAATAAAAGTCAAAAAATACATTTATTAAAGAACGTGATTTTAATCGAAATCAAATTTAACTATTAATATTTATACATATCCTCACAAAAACACCGAAAGAGGAACACGTCGCATCAAATCAAGTCGAATAAATTATTATCGATCCCTTCGCAAGGTCGAGGACGGGCGAGACTATTTCCTGTTCTGACGTCACAATATGTTCATAAAATATGCAGCTTTCAGATTTTGATAGCCGTAATAACTCAGGGGCGAAGCGCTAGTTGTGAATTACCAAGCAATCTGGATTCGATTCCCGTTGGCGCCAATGAAATTGTTGGTTAAAATTTTAATTGCTGATTTATCACATACTTTGTGGTGAAAAAATTCATCGTGAGGAAACCTGCAAGACCCAGAAAATAACAAAAATCTTGAAGTGAAGGAAAACATAGTGAAGAAACCTGCATGTCTGAGAAATAAGAAAAAAATATTTCGATGACATGTGAAGTTTGCCAATATGCATTTTGTCAGTGCCAGTGTGACCATATTTAAATTGCAGATCCTGCCTTACTTTGGTTAAAAACCTGCCAAAAACTGCCAGTCTGTAGTAAAAATGCCTTAATACTGCCAACTTTATTTACCATTGTATTAGACTAAGAAAAGTGAAAATACACATTTAAAATGCTATATTTTTATTAAATTAAAATTAAACGTTGCAGGTAGCATCATATTTTTCTTTTTTTTCTATCTTTATACATGGATTTATTCATTCGATTTAACATATCTTTCGTTGGTTTGAATGCAATGTAAGCGCCATGCTAACCGATGCCTTGTTTAACGTGCAAGATAGACGCTGCATGGTGTTTATAAATCTGTTTCGTGTTTTTGTCTTAATTATTATTATTTTTTGAGAGAATATTCTTTCACACGCAGCGTTGGACATTGGTCAGCATAGCAGTGTCATTGCGAAATTTGCAATACATACATATTTTAAGTTTCTCTTCTATGACAGATTGAAATATTAGCCATAAACTCATGTTTATGAATACTTATTTTCAGATTATAAATTTTACATACAAACTTTTAAAGTTGTACTTGTACAAAAATAATACGATAAGTACAGGGAAATCCCGCACATGCTGTCATAGTAGGGTTGCCAATTTTAGGCATTTTGAGTTGTCATAGTGAAACCTATTTTTAATACCCCAATACTGCCAAGTAGGTTTTATAAATCGTCAACAGATCATGCCAAAGGCTAAAATAAGTGGCCAATCCAAAATGGTAGAAACCTGCCACACATGGTCACACTGATAAGCGCGGCGGACAATTCCTTGCCCTAAAACCCTCTCAGAAATGAACGGAAGCCTGTGCTCAGGAATGGGACGTATACAGGCTGTAATTTTAACTTTTAACGTTAATCATATTCTCATTTTAATTATATTTATGTCGGTTGCACAATGTTTTTTTTATTTTACCCCTTGTTCTTATTTAGATTTTGGGTTGAATAGAAATTCGATTTTAATTGTGTAGTCGAGCAATATTTTTTACGAGCTAACAGTCCACCTGATGGTGAATTGCCGCTGCAGCCCATTCAGATGTTCCAACAACGAAGATTAAATGCGGTTCACCTCCGAGGACTAAGATGGAAAGCATAACAGCCTAGCCCTTTTGTCCGGCAATCGAAACAAAAAAAGAGAAGGATAGATGCACTTGTAATGATATTGTCTTTTTAAAATTATTATATTTTCTGAGCAGGACAGGATTATAGTGCCCAAGTGTCAATAGTCAATGGGACGCTAATCAACCCAAGCAGAGAGAGATAAGGTGCAGGGCATACGGCTTTACGTGCTTTCCGAGAACCGAGACACCGCCAACTTTCTGATTTCGGGCTACTACTCAGAATTGCTTGACAGAAAATCTCAATAACTGGTTTTGGCCCGACCCGTGGCCATGGTCGGCAACCGCGTTTACGGCCACTAGACCAACGAGGTAGTCAAGGTAGGATAGGCTATAATGAATGAGTGAATAAATACATAGGCCTAGGTAGAATATTTGGCAACTGATGGTGGAGTAACAGAACAGAATTCAATACTTTATCTTTTGACGTTAGTATCGTAAAAGGCACCTAAAGGAAAAACCGAATAAAAAATACAATAGAATTTAATAATTTTGATTCAATACTAGCGATACGCCCCAGCTTCGCACCGGTGATTTCTAGATCTCGACAACAGCACCATCTACCGGATCTAATTAGGAATTTAAACCATCCAGGGACCTACTAAACGACACACAATAAGTTTAATCAAAATCGGTCGAGCCATTTTCGAGATTTATTTTTAAATATACAACAAGCGGATACTCGGCGCGTACTATTAAAATTTTTGAAATAACCCACGACGGATAAAAAATAAAAAACCGGCCAAGAGCGTGTCGGGCCACGCTCAGTGTAGGGTTCCGTAGTTTCCCGTCCGTCACAATAAGTGTTCCCACTTATGAGTTTAAAGGTGGATATCCATTATGTTCGCGCTCCAGCAGCGCTCCGCGCTCCTGCAACTGCTCCCGGTAGTGGGTACGTGCGCGAACATTGCACGCTCCGCGGCAGGCGATGCCAAGGAAAGACCAACCGAACAATTCGATAATACCCGACCCAATGTAATAGGTACCTACAGCGCCATCTCTCGGGGAATTGGGTTACTAATTAATACATAGACGTGCCAGAAGTTTTCGGTGGTAATTTTGGATTGCGAGAACCGATTTTAATAATTCTTTTTTTGTTTGAAAAAAGATACGTTCAGGATAATAAAATATGTAAACGAAGTTAAAAAAATGCTTGCATATACGATTATACTCCAAACTTAGTCCAGAAATTATTTTGTACAACTTTTTGTCTTTTTTGTACAAAAACTGTTTCCATCCAAGTTCAAAATGATTTTCCTAGAAAGTCCTTATAAAGTTCTACTTTTCAGATTTTTTTTCATATTTTCTAAACCTATGGTTCAAAAGTTAGAGGGGGGGGGACACATTGTTTTTTACTTTTGGAGCGATTATTTCCGAAATTATTGACATTATCAAAAAATGATTTTAGTAAACCCCTATTCATTTTTAAATACCTTTCCAACAATATATCACACGTTAGGGTTGAAATTAAAAAAAAAATCACTTCCCACTTTACATGTAGGGGGGTGTTGGCGACGCGCCTATAAGAATGTTTCAGTTTATTAAATCAACCTATGACGCATAGTTATAAAAAGCAAATTATCGAGCCACGACGCTCTGATAAGAAAATGCTTAGTTAAATCTTAAAGAAATGTCGAATTAATGATAAGAAGGTCTTGGGTTCGACTCCCAGGCCGGAGTAGTTTATTCGTTTTCCTAAGTAATATCGCTTAATAAATTCGTAAGGAATTTATGATATAAATTATATTACCGGATTTGTTCCCCGGTTGAAATCGTCTTTCCAACGATGTAAATTCAAAAGAATATTAAAGTGAAGTTAAAGATCGGATTTGTTCCCCGGTCGAGATAATCACTCTGTGCATAGACAGAATTAAAGGAAATTAATTGCATAAGTATTGTCTTGTATAAGTATGATACGTTTTGTACGAAAACAAATGCCTATTTGTTATGATTGATTAATGAAAACATTCACTTGTATTGTTATCTGATAAGAAGCATGATAACGAATAAGAGTCTTATCAGAAATAGTTTCCTACTGTTTGAAAATTATGTAGAAGCACTTGTTTATTTAATATTGTTAAAATTAAGTGTATTTCAGACTTTCATTTTTCTGATAGCCGAGAGTCGTGCAAAGTTAGTTGTTCAAATAGTGTGAGTTCACGGAAGCACGCTGGCCACGCCCTTAGGAGGCCGAATATGTAAAAATTTAAAATGTTTGTAATTCAGTGATTTATGTAAAAATGATTTGTAAAACATTTCAGGTTAACTGTATGTGCTAAAAAGGTGAATTCTGTGTTATTTTTATGAGAAAATTCCTGTGTATAAGTGAAATAATGATAGTTTTGTATAAGAAATTTAAAAGTGTTTTAAATAGTGAAATAAATAGAGAAAATGTGAATTAAACTATTGTATTAGTTAACTTATGTATAAATTCAAGTGAGAAACATTGTTTTAACTTTCTGTGTTGAATATTTGAGAAATTTCGATTTCGAATTTGTGAGTAAAATAGGTAGTTTTCGTTTAATAAATAAAAGGTTTTTTGTAATATGAAGATATAATGCATATCATGGTGTAGATATTGTTTTGTACTACCTATATTGACAAATTGTATTTGTATATGACTTGAGTAAATAAAGATATTAAGTGAAACGTGAGAGAGTAATAGTACAAATTCATGTTGTTAAGTTGCGCAGGCACGCGAATGGCGCGGCTCACTTTCGCGTTTAGCTCTGGGGGTAGCTTAGTAAACGGGTTTTATTGCAATTCGTTCGGGGAAGAAGATAGTTCGGGAAAATAGTTCGGAAAAACAAGAAAATCCTTCGGGAAAAGTGAAAACCAGCAGTCAAGAAGAAAAAGTGTAGGGAAAAGTGATTACTCTCTCACGGAACGGTTTGAAGATAATTGCTGTTTCATTCCCAAGATCCCTTAAGTTATACAGTCCACATCGAAGAATTAAGGCGTCGGGACCGGGACGACTTCGGAAGACCCGTAATCCCCGTCTGAACCTACTTGCTGAAAAGGAACGAGGTTATCGCCCTAGTGTGTTACTCCGTTGCGGAGATCACATACGTTGTTCCCGAACCCAACGTAGGCGTTATAGGAGGCCGGATCGAGAGAAGCCTCGATTCCTCCCTTCTGTTTCTTAGTATTAGTCCCGACTGTAGGTCCTTTTCAATTGGTCCTCGCGAGCCGAATTCCTTTTCAGGGGGCTACCCTAATAAAACATTTTTTTCCAATTTTTATTTTACCACTTTGTCGGCGTGATTGATACATATATTGGTACCAAATTTCAGCTTTCTAGTGCTAGCGATCACAGAGATTAAGCGAGGACGGACAGACGGACAGACAGACATGGCGAAACTATAAGGGTTCCTAGTTGACTACGGAACCCTAAAAAGGTTGTAATCGAAAACGGATTAAAAAATCTTTGAAAATCCCCTGATTAAAAGGAAATAAGTCACGAAAGATAAAAATAAAAAAGTGTTTTAAAAAGGGTTGATATGTCGCGGTGACTGTTATTTTTAAATTGGTAACAAAAAATTATGACCTTCCTTAGTCCTTCCTACCTTTCTGTAGTAGGTAGGTAGGTAGTCGCAGCGATAAATCCAGCAATAATACCAAAATATAGGTACTACACATATTCACCTAACTATTAGGTAATATAATTATATATATATATATATATATATATATATATATATATATATATATATATATATATATATATATATATATTATCAAGGGATACCACATCTGTAAGATACTTTAGATTTTGGGAACTCTAACGCAACATGTGTCAAAAAAACGGTGCGGTTATTGTTGATTTATTCAACAATTCAAGAGTGGAAAAACTGAGCACGGTACAGTATTAATTATGTAATATAATAAAGTGATGGGTTTGACTTAATTTAAAGTTTATTTTCTTCTTTTTAGAGCATTTAAGCAAAAGTTTGGTTTTAAAAATGTTTTTTTACTATTAATTTATTTTTTATTTATTAGTTATCGCTGGACATGTTTCTATGTTTGTTCATTTCTTTTAAGGGGTCACTGTTGATTTTTATCATTTGATCGCTATATCTTAATTTTTATCGCTATCAGTTGACACTTGCTGGTCCCTACAACATTTGCTTGAGTACCACCAAACTACTCTTAATCCATGCCGAATTATAACTCTTTAAAATTGATATAGCGGCTATCTTGTTTTCCGCCATTTTGAATTTTTTTACACCACCGCTAGAATTTACCCACCATGTAGGTCGATATAAGTTAAGACGCTAAGTCTTACCGTTTAACCGGGCAGTAGCACGCCATCTTCTTGAAGAGCTGAACGCGGACGTCAATTTATTCGTATTCTCCTCAGCGAACCTGTTTATTTGATATTCATATATTTGATATATCATGAGGGTGAATAAAAAACATAGTCCGCCATCTTTGAGAGTCCATCTTATTGGATTTAGAGTCACGTCATTTTATTTTCAACTTATATTATGCTCAGCAAACTCTTTCATTCGATTCCCATATTGTAGGATGCATGAATAATAACTAGTCCACTATCTTGGACGGTCAATCATATTGGATTTAGAATACAGAAAATCATATCTAAATCGTTCAAACTGTTTTGGAGATAAATGGGAACATTCGTTTGGACAACGCTCATTGCAGTGCCCCTGGCGAGCTAACATCTACACTATCTAATGACCATCGCCAGTGAGTCGCAAACAGTAAATCGTATCTAAATCGGTCCACCTGTTTTGGAGATAAATGGGAACATTCGTTTGCACGAAAAAGGTTTATTCTAGCGCCCCCTGGCAAGTTAACATCGCAACACCTGTCTAAGAAACATTGCCGACCCTTTACAGAAAACCGTATCTAAATCGCTCCACCCGTTTTGGAGATAAATGGGAACATTTGTTTGTACACACCATCGATCACTAATAAGGAACTAGATACACAATCCCATACAAAAGTTCTCTAAAAACTGTCGCCAATTGTTGTGACGTAATTTTAGTTAAAATAAATATACATTTGTGTAAATTTAACCCTAAATACATTGCCTACAGTTGTATTCACAAAGATACGTACGAAAAGCAATAAATTTTTATGACCGAGGCTCGTAGCTTGGGCAAGGAATCATTGGAGTTGAACTGCCAAATACTTTTGGTTACTGTTATTTTAATTTTAAAATGTTTCAAACTTGTTTTAAAAACTGGTGTACATAAATCATATTCTATTCTTTTCTATGGTGTATTATATGTAATCATTATAATTTACCTGAATGTAAATACGTTTTTGGATAGGACACCACATTCATTTAGTAAATAAAGTAAAAAAAACCACGGACTTAAAAACAGCAACCTATGCCTACTACGCGTACGCAGACGCCTGGATACGCTACGGTGTGGTACTTTGGGGTAACAGCACAGACGCTAACAAAGTATTTCTAATTCAGAAAAAATGTATTCGCATACTTGCAAATGCAAATGAGCCGTGGTAGCTCAGTGGTTAACGCTCGCTGTAAAAATAACAGAACTGTTACTGTTATTTTAATTTTAAAATGTTTCAAACTTGTTTTAAAAACTGGTGTACATAAATCATATTCTATTCTTTTCTACGGTGTATTATATGTAATCATTTTAATTTACCTGAATGTAAATACGTTTTTGGATAGGACACAGTCATATTTATTTGTTTTTCATCTTATGTCAATAATTTAAAAATATTGCTTGACAAAGAACTTAAATCTTAATTCAATAGTTACTAAATGTAAAAAGTATGTACAGAAAGTTGTAAGTCGTAGTCACATATTCATCACTTTCTAAAACATGCTTCGAACATACAACGCTTCCTTGGGTCGGCTTGAAGAATTCTTCGGACCTTTGACATACTATGACTGATATCCATTCCGCACACCTAACTGGGTCTCGAGGAAAGCTGAAAAATTAAAAATAAAATCTCACATCTTTAATTTTACTACATGCACATTTTCAAAATTAAGTCTATAAAATGTTCTATAATATTAAGAGAAACTATAGAAGTCTCATTAAAAAAAAAAAAAAACAATCATACTTTAATAATAAAAAAATAATAACGTCTCCAACAAATGGAACAGAGTCAACGCACATACCTCGAACAATTATGACTTACTTTATTAAGACTTAATTTAAAAAAATGTTTTACAGAGATTTCTTGACAAAATATAAGTATTTACAATACAGTGATAAGAATTAAATAATGATAATATTAATACGTACCGAAATTAGGAAATTCCATCCTTTTTTAGCGTCCTGGATGTGTGATTTTTACACTTTTTAAACGAGCACTGAGGCATGTTTACCGTCGGAGCGTTCGAATGTAACTAGATTAAAAGCGCACCCAAATGTTCGAATGGGTGCTCATTCGGTGAGGTCGTTTTTCGTCACTGATTGTGTATCTAGTTTTTGTTAGTGATCGATGGTACACACAAACAAACATACAAACAAACAACCTCTCACCATAAACGCATATACCTTCTACGTTCCGTCGCGCGTAAAAAGAAATACATTTTGTTTATTTCTTATAAAAAAGGCAAATTTTGTTCATGTAATTTTTTTATATAGTGTCTATTTTTATGGGTGCATTGTTTTAGTGGTCTAAAACTGTCTTCGCATTATTGCCTTTCTAATGAAACCGTTTTGGGGCACAAGCACAACGGTTGGTTTCAAAGTTTATAACGGACATAGGTAAAAAAAGATGGAGGCATATCCATCCCGCTTCCTCCAGAAGTAAAATAGTCAGACCGGCGACGGGATGCAGCGTATCAATTTTCTTACTACTGCTATATTTATTACACTATTACTTTTAAAGAAGAAGTGGGACATAATAAAACTTTTTGCATTAAAAACTTGATAGTCGCGTTAGATTTACAGCGACATACTCGTAGTGTTTACTTGTGTCCAATGCCTTGTGTTGACGTCAAAACGACTCGATCGATCTCACGTAGTCACGTTGCGGAAATGTATAATATGCGTGATGTTAATGAACTCAGAATGGATTAATCCACCCTTGAAAGGATTTATTGGAACGGAGCGAGCAAAGCAAGGCGCATGGCGCAAGAAAACGATTCTTTGAAAAATCTCCATCGTAACCCGTAGGCCAATTTACATAATTTTTTCGGCAATCAATATTTGTAGCTCAATACAAACAAAGTTTCTAAACAATAAAAATCTGAATTTGTCTAAAAGATATTAAAAAAATAACCAAAAACTAAATTGTCTATGAGAAAATACATGTAAAGCAAAAGCGCGCGCCTTAGAATTTTACTCCGCTTCGTTTATGATGCTGGCAAAAGGTTTGCATCCAAATCGGGCATCGTTCCTTTGTTTAACATATATGAATTACACAACCAGAAAAAAACCAGACCCGGAACTATCATATGTTTGGCCATACAAACATTTATTCCGTGCGGGAATTCGCAGTTCTGAAGCGCCTTCATAATTAATAAATTAATTTTCGACGTCAAACAACGGTACACTTACTGGGTCATTCAAGTTTGAAGGGCAATGATAATTAATAATTTTACGCTCACCGGAAATCACTTCTTGGAACTGTTTTTTTATAGAATAGGGGTTAGAAACGAGCACAGTCCACCTGATGGATCCACTTAGGATGCTGTGGCTCATAGTCATTTACGTATTATTTCAAGTACAATTTCCGTACAATACTCGTAATATAATAATAATCTCCCAGAACGGATATTTTATACTTCTGTAATTTAATAACTAATTTTCTATTATTTTTCACTTCAACTTAATGTTACATACCCATTGTTTGGAAGAGCGGTGCTTCCTAGTACAAGCAAATCCTTTGCTTAAAAGTAAGCTCCAACCACAATATGATATCTAATAGATTAAGTTAAGCAATAAAAAATTTGAATTTGAATTTAAATTTATCCTCGATAAAGAATTAAAACGCACGTAAATGTGTTGTCACCCCTGAGGATTAAGATGGAATGGTCTCCGGATCTCCACACTCACCATGCGAAACACAGCAGTATTAGGCTGTTATTTTAAGCTGGTATTCTGTGAGATTGTGGTCCTTTCCCGGTAAAGTTAACCCATTCATGCTAAACCATAATATAGCTGCAAGTGGCTCTACCACTTATAACGTTGATAAGAAGTTATTTGCTACACAGTATCCTCATAAGTGAACAGTTGCGTTTCAAATATAATATTTTTGGGTTCTAATATATGTATCTACATACTTGTACTAGTATTTTTTTTGAATTTTGGACATAAAACTTCTTTAAAATCGCACCGAAACATACGGGTACCAGCTTGTAAAAGTGAACCGTAACTCTCTCTCCTTTCTAACAGTAAAAGCGACAGCGCTAACATTGTCTATACGTCAAATCAACATTAATTAATATAAAACAACGATTGATTCCGAAAGAAACATTAATCTTTATATTATGTTCCTTACAATTTAACTAGCACTCTATAAAATCTGCCAAATATTTCACCTCATTCCTAAGCTGCGTCGCCCTGGCGGCAAAAAAAGTGGTGGATGGTCTTCATTAAACCGGTTTAATTACAAGTTATGAGGCATTGCGCATTACTTTCCAGATGTTACAATGCATGTGTTATCTTCTGGATTGAATTTGCTTCTTACAGATGTCTGTGGGCTACAGTAGTCAATAAACGAACTTTCACGCCACTTAGTCCACTGTCCGGCAGTCCACAGATGATTACAATCAACTTCAAAACGAATTTTTCCTCGTGGTAAAGGCCTCTCGGCATCTCACCTGAAATTCTCCTGGTGTCGCAGATGTTTGGGCGGCCTCTTTTATATAAAAATAAAGAAGGCTATAGGTACCTGTATCAAGTAGGATTATAATCAAGCACTAACATAATATAATAGGTAGGTTTTAAAAATCCACAAATAACGAGTTTGATGGGTAGACCACAAAATAATACTGATGGTCTTTTTCATAGCTTTTTATTAAGCTATTGCATAGCTTCTATCGCGGGCCTTGAGCGCGGGGACCGAATCCAGAAATTCCGTAACGAAAAAAACCTCACGCTCCCCACTCCGACGCGCACGGAGGTGTGGCGTTGAAAGCCGTGCATCGTCTAACGTCGTTTCAGTTCGGCAGACTTCGGCACTCGGCAGACTTCGGCACTCGGCAGACTTCGGCACGATGTTTGTGTGCGTGCGACTAGTCGTATGCGTGTACACTGTGTACGCTGCTAACTGAATGATAAAAATTCCTGAATAACCTACATGTATTGTAAGATATTAAAAATATTTTAAACAATATTAACTTCTCATTTATACAATAAGAGTAAAAAAATTGTTTTCTTATCGGTCACCACGCTCAAAAAGTGTAACTTGATTTAATATCAAAGACTTAACTGCATAAATAAAATAAATAATTAATTATAATTGCATAAGTTGATAAAAAATGCTATACAATAGCTTTACCGCGGCAGTCCCCGAGTGCCACACGTCTTTTTTTTATTTTACAGTTTAACCAGCTGTTTTATTGATATGAACTGCACATCCGGATAATAAATAGGTCTTCTTCAGTTAATCCGCACAAAAGTAATATCCGCCGCTACCGGATACCGGGATATCCGCTGCAACTCACGGATAGTAACGTTCATTGTATTTTATGTCGAGATAAATCAATTAGCGAGAGTTTATCCGTATTGATTAAATTTCGCTGTTGATATTAAAGACGTGCTCCAAACAACGTAATATTGAGATCGTGCAGCATATTGAAAAGTACTTTAAATATAAAGTATATATTGCTTACATTTATTTATTTATTGTGGAAAATTACAAATTGTAAATATATTAAAGAACTGTATGTAGTAGCTAATGGGTAAAACACTCGCCGTAAATTTTAAAGTACGTGGGCAACCCAAGGTTTAACACTAAAAATGAGCACACATTAAACCTGATGGATAGTGAGTGATGTGGCTCACAGACACACATCTATCTTCGATTTATTCTAAATATGCCGCTATGGCTGGTAATGTATTCTATACATAACTAAGATGTACGTATTCATCTACAATAGCGTCTACAACGTAGGCCCTTCGTAGACGTTATTGTAACAAATTCGTAGCACCATTGTGATACTTAAGCTTAAAGCTTATTTATTATTATTATTATTATTATTATTATTATTATTTACTTTTTCATTTTTATATAAAATATGGGTGACAAACGAGCACGCAGTCCACCTGATGGTAAGTGAATGCCGTGGCCCATAGACATCTAAATTTATATTATTTTGTAACGATAAGAACGGTAGTTTTTGAGTTATCATCAATTAGACGTATTTAATTGACTTCGACTACACAGATGATGTTCTCATTTTATTTATATTGAAGTATCTATAACAATATCTTATATTTAAAACATAAATTTCCTACATTCAATTTTGTTTTTGCTTATTCTGTATTAAATCTACTTCCGGATATTGTCTTCTATTATCAGCATTATTTGTCGTATTTTGGAAAATATTGATATTTAAGTTAATATACAAATATACCAGGTATTAGAATAACATATTTCTCCTTTAACTACGGGATAGTAAAAGCTTAGCAGGAATAAATTATTTGCAGGAGTTACTATTTATCAATGGTATTGAGTAGCAGGCCAAGTAAATAAACTTTAATATAAAGTATAAGTAACCACGTACCAACTTAATTCAGGAAAAAATACTACTAATTAAAATCCGAAGGAGATGAGAACGTGACACCGGATAATCCGGACAAAGTAATATAGGTCTCTATAAATTACAGGATTTTGTGGCCCTTAACTGAGATGCTTATCCAATAAAAGAGTTTTTCTAGTGTTTTTTTTTTTTAGGAAATAGTAAATGAAAAACGTATACTGATGTAAAATGGTATATTTTTAATGCTTTTTTTAAAGGATAGGATGACAAACGAGCACACAGTCCACCTGATGGTAAGTGGCTGCTGTGGCCAATAGACATTTACGTCTATCCTCAATTACGATCAAAATGCAGAGGCGTGGTCATCCGTGAGGACTAAGATGGAATACCTCGTTTCCAATAAAAAGGGTCTCCGGTTCTCTACACTCACCATACGAAACACAGCAGCATTAAGCTACTATTTTACGCTGGTGTTCTGTGAGAGCGTGGTCCTTCCCTGGTCGAGCCGACCCATTCGCGCTACAACTATACTACTAATATAACTGCAGTATGGCTCTACCACGTAATTTTCAATGATACTAGATGACAAAGCTTTATTTCTGCCCTCATCACGAATAAATGATTACCGTTACCGTTACAGACTATTAAGGTCCACTGCTGAACATTATTATTATTATTATAGACCTCCACATAGATGGCCTCTGGTAGAATGAGATAGATGATATTTGCCACTGTTGCTACGCTTGGCAAGCGGGATAGTAATGTCAGTTATATTTCAGGTGTTATGAGGAAGACGAAGCTGCTCATCTCCTGATTTCATATCCGCTGTCGCCTCTTATGACAACCACAATGACATTATTGAATTAATCTAATCGTTACTTTAACATAATTTACACTAGAAATAAGAAAATGAATTATCAATAACACTACTGCATATTCGTTGCATTCACTGTGATTATCATATTCCGGCGTACCACTGCTATACTGTCGTATATCAGTGGTGAACCTGCTACTGTTGTAAATTTCCACCAGTTCAAATTCGATTAGTAAAATTATTGAACTAGTAAGACTTTTTAACTGAATATAAATGACTAAAATAGTTGAACTCACCCCTACCTATTAAATTAAATTAAGTAAAATTTACTACTTTTTATCGGAATTTATTTTGGTAAATATTTTTATATTATATTATTAACACTACATTAAGGTGCGGATAGCAGCGGATATTTTTATAATATAATCAATTAAAACTTAAGCCAAATGGCATGAGTAACCTAGTTCACTTTTACGCGGTAGATACTAGCTGCTAAGCTACTCGTATATTATGGTTAAAGCACGACTGGGTCGGCTCGACCGGTGAGGGACCACGCTGTCACAGAATACCAGCGTGAAATAACAATTTAATGTTGTTGTGTTTCCTAAGGAGAGTGTGGAGAACTAGAGACCCTTTTTGATGAAATCGAAGCATTCCATCTTAGTTCCCAGGAATGACATCGCATCCGCATTTTCATTCTTAATCGAGGATAAATTTATATGTCTATGGTCCACAGCATTCACTAACCCTGAGGAGGGCTGTGTACTCGTGTAATATGGTCACCTTAACCTTTGCCAGCCTATAAAACCAAAACTAAGACTAGGACAGAGACAAAATAAGGAAAGCTATATACTATAACTAATATATTAGGAAACAATAGCAAACAAGCTTGGGCAATCATTAGAAAAACTTCGAAAAATCAACTTAAAACTAACGAACTACACTACACAAATACTAAAATCGACAAAATTATTTACTATAATTTCAACTGTAAAGATGGCGTCGATACAGCCGCGGCTTATTGGCTCTTTATTATTTGATCACAGAACTATCTATGCAAATAAGGTTATGGGTTTGAGTTATAAAAAAGTGACCATGAGGATGACCATATTACCCTCACGTACTATATAAGAAAACCTAGCTAAACTTAGGTTATAAATATTTATTAATTCAATCAGGTGGTGTAAAGAAAGAATGCCTCAGAGCTTGTTATTGTAATGAGTCTCCATATGCCCTTCAGAAAGCGGCGGAAAGAGGTAAGAGTGTGGTAAGTACCCAAACCAACTTCTACCGAGAGGTCAGTTGACGGGTTCCACTAGGCTAGGCTGAGCGTTTTTTAAATAGAATAGGGGGGCAAACGCCCATGAACATCCGCAACACCAGAGGAATTGCAGGTGCATTGCCGGCCCTTTAGAAAGGAGTAAAGCTCTTTTCTTAAAGGTCCCCAGGTCGTAAACTCCTAGTGGAATAAAACTCACACGGAAGAAAACTCCTAGTGAAACGTACAGTGGTGGAGTGCCAAGCATCTAGATGGTGTGGATGGTATCGGGAGGTTTGCCGCGTAGTGTGTTCATGAAATTTGGCGGCTGGGATTAATCTGAACAATTCCTCAGAGTACTCCCCGTGATAGATGCGATAAAATACGCAAAGAGATGCAACATCTCTTCACAGCGTCAGGGAATCGAGCTGATCGGAAATTAGTCGGTCGTCGATGATTCGTGCCGCTCTGCGCTGGATGCGGTCAAGTGGAGCTGGGCACTGGGGAGTCCCAGCCCAGAGATAGGAACAGTATTCCATGTGCGGCCGAACTTGCGTCTTCTAAAGTTGCAGGTGGTGTGCCGGCATGAAATACTGTCCCCCTATACTGAGCACGCCAAGCTTTTTAGAGGCCAATTTGGCCTTCTCTTCCAAGTGACCACGAAACTGCACGTCACTCGATATGTCGACACCTAGGATTCCGATACTGTCTGAGTCAACAAGGGGAGTGCCTTGAAACTGAGGAGATACGACAAAGGGGTTCTTCTTAGGGGTTAACGTGCAAACTTGTATCTTCTGAGGGTTAAACTGGACTAAATTTAGTCGCCCCCAATCCGAGACTTTGTTCAGCATAGACTCGACTTCAGACACAAGTTTGTTCCGGTACTCGGAGACGTTTTCTCGAGAAATATTGGCACGGCCGATGTACAGTGCATCACCAGTGCTGTCATCTGCATAGCAATGAATGTTGCCGATTTGCAACATATCATTGATATGCAGAAGAGACAGCGTTGGTGATAGCACGCAGCCTTGTGGAACACCAGCATTAATAGGCTTGTAATCGGAGCTTGCATCGTCTACAACGACCTTGATGCTCCGATCTGCAAGAAAGCTGGTGACCCCATTGCACAATTTCTCGGGAAGCCCATAGGAAGGGAGCTTCGAAAGAAGCGCTTTGTGGCAAACCCGATCGAAGGCCTTAGCAATGTCCAAAATAACGGCCAATGCCTCCCCCTTGGACTCTACTGCCGTCGCCCATCTATGAGTCAGGTAGACCAGAAGATCACCAGCCGATCGACCACGACGAAAACCATATTGGCGATCACTAATCAGCTGGTGATCCTCAAGGTAAAAAACGTTCGGAAAATTACGACATATCTTCTTGTCAGGTATACCTCAAAACCTGAAAACTAAATTGTACAACCAGTGCATGTTGCCAGTGATGACCTACGGAGCTGAGACGTGGTCCTTTACTGCTGACCTTATGAGGACGCTCAGTCAGCTATAGAGAGGACTAAGCTCGGAGTTTCTCTGCGTGATAAACTTAGAAATGAGTCTTTATAATATGCACTTCAGAAGGCGGCAGAAAGGGGTAAGAGTGTGGTAAGTACCCAAACTATATAATAATATATTTTCAAAAAAAAGTCCAGGGGAATAAGTAAAGGGTACTGAAGCAAAGTTAGTGTTTTGTAAACTTTTTGTCTGTCTGACTGTGTATTCACGATTCACGCAAATACTACTGGACTGATTTCCATGAAATTTTGAATGTAGGTAGTTGGAAACCTTGTCGTGAAGCGACAATAAAAAACTAAAGAACCTAACTTAACTACAACGAAAACAACCAAAATAAAATAAATTATTTAAAAATTTGAAAAGTTTTACAGTTTCTTTTATAAAAAAAGGTATGAAGGTGATGATGGGTTGTAATGAAGATAGTGATTTACAATATTATTAAAAAAAATAACAAAGATAAAGATACTGCAACGAAGTATGCACAGGCTAGGCCTATGATAGGTGCACAGCTCCTGCTCTAGGTACACGCAGAATCTGGAGAAAGCACACGCAGCGTCTGGAGAAGGTACACGCAGCGCCCGGA
This sequence comes from Parnassius smintheus behrii, assembly GCA_036936625.1. Lineage (NCBI taxonomy): Eukaryota > Metazoa > Arthropoda > Insecta > Lepidoptera > Papilionidae > Parnassius > Parnassius smintheus. Next base: position 6,759,939 of record JAUPFT010000015.1, on the reverse strand, counting down.
GTAAGTACACGCAGCACCCGGAGTAGGTACACGCAACGTCTGGAGTAGGCACGCAGCGTTTGAAGTAGGTACACGCGGCGCTTGAAGTAGGCAAACACAGCGCACTAGTAGGCGGAGGCGTAGGCGTGGCTAGACGACGACTTAAGGAGCGGGCAGAGGCTTGCAGAATCCCGAGGCAGTGCGGATAAGGCCTTTAGGAGATGCTTCCAGTATCAAAGCTCAAGTCAGACTCCCCCATTCGCCGATTGTTCGGCTTTTTTTCCCTTTTTGACGGATCTGGCATAAGAACGGAAAATTATTCTCATTAAATTTGAAATTATTTAAATTAAAAGCAAATTCTTGTAAAGGGCCAAGAAGAAAGGAGTATTTTGAAGTAAAAACATCAGGCCGGTAACAATATTTGAATAAAAATTGCCATGACAACCTGATAAACAACGATGTCAAAACATGTCAAATTTTGGTTATACAGATTTGGTTATAATACAGAAACGGCAAGATTTAAGTGAAAAATGAGATATTATTTATATAGGAAAAAAAGTAGCGCAACAGCGCGCACGAAACCCGAAATTGCAGAGTTACGGAGAACTAAATAAAAGACCGAAAAAGGTAAACTCCATTGACACCGATTTAAAAAGTGCTGATAGCATGAAAAATACGACGTGAAAATGATTTGTTATTGTGTTCTTATGGTTTAAAAATGTTACAGGTTCCTATGGAAATAAAGGTGATGCAAAATATCCAGTTTTGAGATGAATGCAGAAAATCAAAAACAGAATGGAAAAATAGATTTAAAATAGTGTAAAATGGTATGTAAGTAGCATAACACTACAACCTGGAGCCACTTATAGGCTATCATCATTCTAGGCAGAGCTACGACTATATATGACTTGGATTACATCTGTTCGTTTTACCATTTGGGAAAAATTGTTTTCATACAACTTTTATATAAGCGAAAACGCAAGATATTCTTAGCAGTGTTTTACTTTTACTTGGAAAGACATTTTGCTTCTTTTCTTAAGAAAAAGGCACTTAAGACTTGCACTTGACCTTCTTACGTTTAACGTAGACATTTTCCTCTTATATTCTTCCCTTGTATACTTTGTCTCTCATGCAACACGTGCGAGGTTGTATAATACATACATATATTTCATCTTGTTTTAGAACTATTTTTTTTTCTATTTTATACATTTTGTCTAGAAGTCATAAACGATTTTTTTTAATTTTATAAAATGAAAGTGATTTACAAAGTTACAGTCTACTTGATGTTAAGTGATTACTGCATTATATGGGACACCTGTAGCCAACTTTACACAGATGAGAAGCCATTTTTGAGGATTAAGGTGGAATGCCTCACAGCCCTTAGTAAGTCTGACTCCCAATAACCTTATATATTTAAAGAAAAATAGTTAAGAGAATGGTACGTACCCAAATAGAATACAGAATATTTTTTGTTTTATTTTATAGGATAAGGGTGACAAACAAGCACACAGTCCACCTGATGGTAAGTGGATTCTGTGGCCCATAGACATCTACATTTATACTCGATTAAGAATCAAAACGCAGACGTGTTGTCACCCCGAGGATTAAGACGGAATGCCTCGTTTCAAGTAAAAAAGGTCTCCGGTTCTCTACACTCACCATACGAAACACAGCAGCATTAAGCTCCTATTTTACGCTGGTATTCTGTGAGAGCATGGTCCTTCCCCAATCGAGCCGACCCATTCGTGCTGCAACCATAATATAGCTGCAGCGGGGCTCTACCACGTATAGAAAACATTATATAGAATTGTTATATGTTTTCTATACGTGGTATATGTGCAAAATTTTAATAAACAAGATACTTTAACTCATAATTTCAAGTCTCAAGAATTTTTTACGTAAATTGTAAAAAATTTTTCATCATTGCAAAATATATAAAAACAACTTTATCACCCGTTCTCGATTCACAAATCCGTATGACTAAGGATTTCAAATTATATCGATTCTCACGTATTAGGGATTTGTGCAAAGCCTCGGAAAATATGTTTTCGTTCCTATAACACTTAGATCTGCATGAAGCATCCGTACTGTTATCGTTACTGTAACAGCCTATTAAAGTCCACTACTGAACATAGGCCTTCCCCATAGATTGCCTCGTGGAGGGGGGGGGGGGATATTTACTATAGTTGCACGCTTCGCAAACAGGTTGCCGTTTTGGGAAGATGCTGCTGCCCATCTGCATTTATGAATTTTCACTAAATCTCACGTATATATTAGTATAGATCTAGCTGCTTGAAGGCAGTATCATAGCATTTCATCCCGTGAGTGTTGTATGTATGTGTAACTTAGCTAGGGTTCATACCCTAAGGTCTGGTAGATTCCTATGGATGGATATTTATACCAAAAATGAAACGCTTAAAACTCCGACTAGACTGTTACACGTGCGAGCGGTATAAACCTTTACAGTTCCAATAGCTGGGCACAACCTTCATATTATTTTAAAAAAGGGTGTAATAAGTGTGAAAAATCCACTATCCGTTCTTTTTCAGTGTGTATTGATGAAGTTACGATTGCAAGGCCGCTTACTAAGCTTGTGTCACTAAGATTAAATATGCTTTCATTAAAAAAAATTCCCTTCTTCTTCTTCTTCTCCCCCATATATTGCCTGACTCATGGGGGGTATTTTGCCATAGTTACATAGATTTTTTAAAGGGTAACGGTGATAAACGAGCACACAGTCCACTTGATGGTAAATGGTTGCTGTGGCGCATAGACAACTACTACTCGACTACGAATCAAAATGGAGATGCTTTGTCACCCGTGCGGACTAAGGTGTAATGTCTCAAAGCAGCATTAAGCTGCTATTTTACGCTGGTATTCTGTGAGCGCGTGGTTCTTCCCCGGGGAAGGCGACCCATTCGTGCTACTAATAAAGCTGCAGCATGGCTCTACAATGTGCGAAAAACAAAACTAAAAATACGATACGGTTAGCACACGGGTTGGAAGGTCGCAGAATTCTATCATTTTTAATTGTTAATAGGAAGATGCTGCTGCCCATGTCCTTTTATGTTTTCCTCTGTCACCCCTTAAGAAACTTACTGCACGATATGGAGTGGTGGATATTTTTACACCATTAAAATACGGTTAACATTATTTATTATTTCTAGTTATTTTATAAGGGGATAAGTCGCTCGCGTCCGTAGGCTTTGACCACCTGTTCCTAGGCCCACCCTACACGTGTCCCCCGGGTGATGCTAAATGAGCGACAAGCCGATACCACAGACTCGGCTCCACGCCGTGGTAGCGGCGTTAAATATACCACCCCATTTCGCACCATGAGGAATCGAATTAAAGAAATGGCCCCGAGTTCCCGGCGCCCCTTTAATGGGGCAGGGGTGCGAAGAATCTCCGGGAGGAAAACCGGCGACGAGGTTCGCCACCCGTCACGTTCTGTCTCCCGGAGAGGCGAAAAGTAGATTGCAGAGGCCCGCCCGGCTACGTTGAATGTATGTTGGGCAATTAATGATAAAATGGATGAAGTATGCAATATGATGTATGATAGAGGAATAGATGTGTTATGCGTAAATGAGACGAAAAGGAAGGAGAAGGATGTCACTACACATGGCATGTATACCGCATACTGGTTTGGTGTAGACGAGATCGAGCGGGCATGCCAGAAAGTAGGTATCATCCTTTCAGAAAGAATGGGCCAATGTGTGAAAGAGTATGAATGTGTAAGCCCAAGACTGCTATGGATACGAATGAAAGTGGGCTTAAAGAAGTTGTTTGTGTTAGGGGTCTACGCCCCAGACATGTCTAAGCCCACATATATCCGAGAGCAGTTTTGGGAAATGGTAAGGATGGTATTAATGAAGTGTAAAGGAAATGAAAATATTATTATGCTAGGAGATTTTAATGGAAGGGTTGGGGTGAGGAGGCTTGGTTATGAAAGGATATTGGGAACGTTTAGTGATGAAAGTATAAATGAGAATGATGAAAGTCTCCTCACCGTATGTATGGAAAAGAATCTTTTTGTGACGAACACTTGCTTTCGCCACAAGAGGATTCACATGTATGCTTGGGAAAGAAGTGACGATAGAAGCATGATAGATTTCATAATTGTGGATGAAAGATTGAGGGGCGCAGTGGTAGATACGAGGGTTTACCGGGGTTCTAACGTAGGAACGGATCATTATTTAGTTTTATGCCGAATTAATGGTCTATTCAGGCGTTGGCGCCATCGATCGTCTGTGTCTACCACTGTTACAGCGTATTAGAACAGAAAGGTTACAAGATGAAAGTGATAAAAACAAGTTCAAATGTTGACTGAAAGAAAATATAAGTGGTTTGGATGAATTATGTATGAAGGAGTTAGACTTGGAGAATAAATGGCAAAATGTAAAGAAAAGTTTAGTGGATGCTGCTACCGAAGTATGTGGTGTTAGTAAGAGAAAGAATGAAAGGAAAAATAATATGTTATGGTGGGATGATGAGATACGTATGGAAATTGAAGCAAAGAAGAGAGCATGGCAAGATTTACTAGCAACAAAGGCTGGTAATTCTAGCGGTACGAATGATGATATTGAAAGAAAAAAGGCAGTCTTTAGACATATTAATAAGAGAGTAAAAGAAGTAGTTGAAAGAAAAAAGCAAGAAAGAACGGATAAGAATGATAGAAGAATATCGGATAACTTCCAGCCAAATATTAAAATGTTCTGGAAACTTGTAAGAACTGCCAGGGGACATTCAAAACAGCCTATGATGAATGCTATAAGAGACGAGAATGGCTATATTCTGAATGATGAAGTTTTGAGTTTAAAGAGATGGAAGGAATATTTTGAAGGCATGTTTATGAGTGAGGAGACAAAGTGTGTACTAAGTGAAGTAGAAACACCGAAAGAAGAGGAAAGAGGTAGCGAGATAAGTATAGATGAAATAATGAAAGCAATGAAAAGCATAAAAGCAGGTAAGGCTGCCGGATATGATAGAGTTTCACTCGAAATGCTAAGGGCTGGAGAGGAAGTGGTGGCAGGCCTGCTGCACACCTTGTTTAATTTATGCTGGGAACTGAAGCGGGTACCGGTATACTGGTGCAAAGCCCTGATAGTCCCAGTATATAAAAGAAGAGGGTCGCAGCAGGACTGTAAAAACTACCGTGGCATCAGCCTTCTTACCATTGTGGGAAAACTGTATGCTAAGGTACTGATTGAAAGGGTCACGAAAGAAACTGATGGAAAAATTTGGGATGTGCAAGAGGGATTTAGAAAGGGAATGGGATGTACAGATCGTCGTTTCCATGCGCATGATCGTGGAGAAGTTTCTGGCCAAAAACCAAAAGCTTTTTTGTGCGTTCACGGACTTGGAAAAGGCCTATGACAGAGTGGATAGGGATTTGCTATGGCAAACACTGAACTAATTTGGGTTGAGCGCTGGCTTGATACAGGCATTGGAGTCTCTTTATAGGGACTCTTGTGCTTGTGTTAGGATCAACGGGGTCTACTCGGACTGGTTTGACATCCATAAAGATGTCAGACAGGGCTGTGTGGCTTCCCCGTGGCTGTTTAACCTATTTATGGGCAGTTGTTTGCAAAATTTGAAAGTTGAAGAATGCGGATTAAGAATGGGTGAGTTAACCGTCAAATGCCTTTTGTACGCCGATGATCAAGTTATTCTTGCGTCGTCGGCGGCCGAGTTGCAAATGATGGTTACATTAATGAACGGATCATTAAAAGAAAGGGGTATGAAAGTGAACGCAAGTAAGATGAAGGTTATGGTTTTTGAAAGAGAAGAAAGTAAAACGATTTGTGAAATAAGAAAAGAAGGGGAGTTGATCGAGCAAGTAGATGAGTTTGTATATTTGGGCTGCTTATTTAGCAGGGATGGGAGATATGATAAGGATATAGAATGACGAGTGAATGCGGGAAATAGAGTAAATGGGGCCTTGCACTCTATTGTGAAGAGTCAAAATGTGTCGAAAAAGGCACGTATGGCAATTCACAAAGCTGTGTTGATCCCTACTTTAACGTATGGTAGTGAAAGTTGGGTGTGACAGAAGAAGCACGAGAGTAGAATAAACGCAGTAGAAATGCGGTCGTTAAGGAGTATGTTAGGGCTGAATCCGAATGACAGGGTAAGAAATTGTCCCCCCCCCCCCGATCGGGTTCCCGCCTTGTCGTGGCGGGGGGGCTTAGTAGCCGTGGCTTGGTCTCCCGCGGTGAACAAAGAGGAACCCAAATGGCTGGTCCGAGGTGGAGGGCCAGCCCGAGGTGGCCACTCCGAGTGGGCTTGGGAAGCCCGCTTCGGATGTGTGTTGGTGGACTGCGGTGAGAGGTGTGTCCTCCCCACCTACCGCTGCAGCCGAGGTGGAGTCGCGAAGGAAGAGGAGTGTTGGTATGGCGATGCGCCACTCGCCCTATCCTCCGCGACTCAAACGGGGCCGCACCGTTGATGCGGTGGTGGTGGGGCTGCGGGGGGAGAGGATTGTCGGTATTGCGAGGCGCCGCTCTCCCTACCCTCCGCAGCCGAATCTTGGTTGGCGGTGGAGCCATAGACCAGATCCGCCGCTGGGGTCGGGAAGGCTAGTACTTCTAAGTGCTCGTTTTTCCTGGCCCCATGGCCTTCTTACATTGGACGCGGGGGCGTCCGTTGCGCAGATGAAATTGGAGGCCGAGAAGGAAGGCGCCCCATGTGTTCTGGTGCGCCTTACCTGTGAAGGAGAACGGGGAGGAATATTCCTCTCCCGAGGAGGTGCTGCCATGGGGCGGCAGGCGCTGATGGGGCTGCGGATGTGTGCGAAAGCGTTCCCGTGGCCCTCCCAATAAGCGACAAAGGTGGAACACCATGGGGTTTTAGTCGGTGCGAGTCCGACATAACCGGTCCTTGCCCCCGCGAGGCGGGTATGCGTAGGCATTTCCCCATGTTAAAAAAAAGGGTAAGAAATTGTGTAGTAAGAGAAGAGTGTGGTTTGCAAGATGATGTGGTGACCAGGATTAAGAAAGGAATGCTTCGGTGGTTTGGTCATGTGGAAAGAATGAATGAGGAAAGAATGACAAAGAAAAATTATGGTGCAGAAGTGAATGGCAGAGTCGGAAAGGGACGTCCTAGGCGAAAATTTATCGACCAAATTGGCGATTTATTGAAAACGGGCCAAATTAGGAATACCCTTAATCGACGAGCATGTATGCGTAGGTGTATGGATGTGAAGGAGGCAAGAGAGGTGTGTCAGGATCGTGCCAAATGGAAGTCTGTAGTCTCTGCCTACCCCTCTGGGTGACAGGCGTGAGTGTTTATGTATGTATATTATGTTCTAGTTATTTTCAAAAATATGATATAAAATAGGTTCCTATTTATATTTTAAACTAGCTGTCGTCGGCATATGCTCCAATTACCTAGAAATATAATTTGAGGTATTTATTTAAATTCTAAAGAATTTAATTTAACATTTTGTAACATTTAGTTTTTAAGTAAAACCCTAAAACCACAGTACAGGTTCTCTCGAAATCTTATTAGGAATTTAAGTGACATAGAAATTACAGTGACAGATTCCAAACCCATTCAAGGCAGTTGTATTACAAAACTAGAGCTGAAATTTATAGACTATATAATAGATTAAGTTGAAACTATAAAGACTATATAATAGATTAGAGCTGAAAGTAATTTTCGTACTTACAACACAGTTGTATTATTGTAAAATAAAAATTTTAAATTGTCCTAGACTGGTGTCAGTAGGGTGATGTCTTTATCTGGATATATATGTATATGTAATATGTGGGTATAATGGGTGGCCACAAAGGAACAAATATTGTTCCTCCGTGGCTCTCTAAAGACCAAATGTATGGGCAGCTTTTGATGATTATTGTATCAATCGATTTGTCTTAATCTTGTGTCAACATGGCGACAACCAGGCGCCATATTATTGTTAAAATGTAAAAAATGAAAGTCGGCGAACAATTTCAAGTGAGGTATTATTGAATAGGTCTTTGAAAGTCATCTTTAGATGTTCGTTATAATTTTTCATTTTAAGTGACCATTTGTGGTCTATATCAATTTAAAGTTGTTGAGCAACCATTCTCACTTAAATGTTCAATACTTGTAAAAAAAAACTCTGATAAAGGTCTTTTGTCACTCGTAATCATACTTATATAATAGGTTTTATTAGTAATTTTTTGTGTACTTAGTTTATACGTAAATTTGTATTTCGAATGTGGTAATAAAGTGATATATCTTTGTTTGTTTGACAAACAACGAAAACGTAATATTGAACCGCATATCAGAGTAGCGTCAACGAAAGACAAAAGGACAAATCACGAACTGCGAAACGATCTTCGGATCAAATAAACAATTTTATGGTAGTCAATTATATGATCCGTCATCCCAAGATTTATTTTAATATATTTCGATTTTCGTAGTAGGGTTCTGAGGTGTGTCCGTGGTTGTGATTCTTCTTCTTTTCCATTAGCCCTTAAAAATCTAATGCTGGTCATATCAAGTGTCACTCCCATGACGTGGAGGAATTGCCTTAACTGTCGTACCTTTGGATAGTGGGTGGACGATCGGAGTAGCAAACTGTCTAGTTTTTTTTAAAGTTTTTGCTGGCTTAAAATATGCCCAAAACGTCAGCATGCTAATTTACAAATAAAAGTTTTAAATAATAAGTAATAATACAAGTTACAAACCCTCTCAGAAATTAGGGCAGGCCTGTGCCCAGCAGTGGGACGTATATATGCTGTAACTTTACTTTTTGATTTACGAGATACATGTCAAAAAAGTCAAATAAATTAAAGAATACATGACTAGTGGATCAGATTAATAAAAAATAAAAAGTACACGCCAAATAGATTACATGTCAAATAGGTTAAGCAAAATGACATTATCAAATTGACTACGTAAGATTAATAATATATTATTACAATTTGTCAAAATTTGATGACAAAAATAGAAGGGCTTCGTTACATAGTAATCATGTGCGAGCATATCTCCAATAAGCCGTATAACGAGTAGTGGGCGCGTGAGCGCTCTATTTATCCATTTATCTCTCCCCAGTCTATTTATCTCTCTCTAATCTACTATATACCTCTCTTTTCTATTTTATGTGTGGCTACATACCTACACAGATTACGTAATCTGTGTGTGGCTATAATGAAGAGAGATTTAGAGAAAAAATTCACGACTTTTCTGCCACCAGGGCGGCTCCACTTGAAATGAGGTGTAATATTTGACAGATTTCTGTACCAATAGTTATATTTTATATTAATTAGATTAAAAATAAATAAATCAAATTACAGATATTCATAGAAATCAAAAAAATTGTTAATAATGTGCAAAAAATTAAAGAACAAACCACAGAGGCATTGTTTTGTGTGTAATATAATACTTTAGAAACTGATAAACTTATACTTAAAACTAACGTACTAATTAAATGACATGTAACAAAAAACTTCACCTCACTGTCAACTAGCGACATCTGATGAGCGTTACATTAAGCCCTCATTACTTATATTTAGATTATAACGGAAGCCATAATATTTCTCCAGTTTCCATAGTATCTTCTAACGACGTCCACAGGACGAAATATACCTATTATTTCTCTATTAAAATATAGAACAGAATAAAATAGACGAGCTAATAAGATATTGATATATTGAAGTTTCATGTAGTTTAAATGTTACACTGCATCCGGAATAATATAGTAATGCGCTGAAGGCTACACGTGGCTTTAATTTAATTAATTATTAAGCCAGAGCCCACCTTTACATCTTCCATAAAGCGCTTCAGATGTTCATACTTTGGTACGAACTAGAATATAATATATCATTATATATTAATAGTCATTTTAATTGCTTTTATATGTTGACATGGAGTGAAGAAAATTATAAAACATATATTAAAAATCCAGACTATTTTAATTAAAAAAACGTATTATATCATTAATACAATTGGATGCCTGCTGCTGATTACGTTGCCACACCCAACAGAATACGTTTATTTATAGTACTATCTTGTAGTAAATTATTGTTGTTTATTTACATTATGAAACAAGCGTATAGTTTGGTCAATTTGTTTCTTGGTTCGTTTGTTGATCTGTTCATTTGTTCATTTGTGGGCCCGTCTATTTGTTCGTTGGTTAGTTTGTCTGATTGACTGACTAACTGAATGTTTTATCCAGATTTGTGAATTTCTAGATCTTCGTTAAAAGTAAAAATAAATCATTGTAAATTATCCAAAAAAAAGTACTAATTCCAGACGAACGAAGTTGCAGGCACAGCTAGTATATATACATAATATATATTGCTGGTAATATGATTGTGTAAAGCAACTACCTATTACCAAAACTACTAAAATATACAGCGACCTATACATCGCTCAGCAGTAGCAGAAAAAGAAACTTTTTTTACTTTATATGAATCTTCGATCAACAATAGTTGGTATTGTGTTGTGTTGTGATATGAATTGTAAATAATAATTAATCGGCACATAATACTTGAAAGGCACTCTTATGTTTAATTTACTACTGGTTCGGAAAATACCTCTGTCTTTGGAAGAACCAGCAAAAAAACCCAGCGGCACTTATTTTTAGAAGAACAAAAACCGTTTACAATCATATATATTACATAATTAACAACACGAAACAAATAAGTAATAGCTTGGTAGCGATCACCATTCCGAAGGTTATTATCATCCATTAATTCCTTAACATTGTAATAACTCTTTAATAAAGCAAAAAATTATTAATAAAGTTTTAGAACTTTAAGGGGATCTCAAATTTTGTGTATTTTCTGAAATTTTGTTGAAAAACCGTATACGAATGTTACGAGCTTAGGGTTCGTGACAGTAAAAACTGCCGACTGAATTACCAAAATTGACACTTTAATTGCCGAACACCAATATTTTAATTGGTAACACACTAATAATTAACTGATCAATTCAGCTCACTTTATTTCGCTCCGAAACTTTGCTTGTGTCGCCAATTCAATATTGCCCAGTCGCGGCACTCAACGGCTTTAAATAGGCCTGCTACCGGCCGGCCACCGGTCCCGAACGACTCGGTGAGAAATTTCGAGTGTGGAGTTTTCCAGAAAGCTTAGTTCTTCTATTCGATACTAGATGGCGCTGGAGGTGGAAAGTTCCAGCATGGCATTTTCTACAAAGCTCTCCTCGCTCTGTTCCCCGACACTAGATGGTGCTAGTGCCAGGTACCAAACACCAACTTAGGCACGCAACACGAATTACTAACTCGGTGAAATCGAGTAACTGGTATCTGAACTGGTGAGATTCGGGTGATACACCGCAACAGCGTTTGTTTAGCGTATATCGATAATACTTATAACCGTTGATCAGCGAATGTCGATATAGCATCCAATAACGAAAGTCTTAAGCTATCCGCCGCTAGATGGTGCTCGCAATAGCAAACGAAGAGAAGGCTTTTTCTTGATGAGGAAGTAAATTTATAATTTATAATGAACAATATCCGGATAAGACCAGTATATAAAATAAAACCGAATTCAATTCGGCATCAATTTCGGACGTAAGCCTGCAACTCCTTTTTATATATTGGAAAAACTAATTTTAAAAATAAACACTTACACTATGTTACTCTGTAGCAGTTAATCTTTCTCTCAATGAACGAATTTTCATGATCGGATCAAGCAGTTCCCAATATTTCCTCTTTGAAACAAACTTACATACTTAGTAACAATAACAAAAAAGTTCCCGCTGGGTGCCTTGCTTCTTCTTCCCAGGACAGAGGTTTTTTTCGAACCAGTGGTAAAGTAAAAAATGACTTTCAATAGGAATTACATTTTTTCATTACATGTAATCTATATTGAATAAAAAATTATTCTATTCTATTTAACTTTATCTTTTTAGGTAAGTATAAGATGAAAAATTCGCTATTTTACCAATTTTTTTAATGCGTACGAGCTATTAAAACTAGTAACAATGCAACCAGTAAGATCTATTATGTTTATTTCTATAGTTACGAATATAAGTAGTTCCCCGCTAAACCCTTCAATGAATTGAACACTATTTCAATTATTAAAACACAATTACCGAGTAATCATTTTGCCTACTAGTCCGTCTAAGCTGCTACAATCCTTTTATGTCTATCGCAAAAGTACATCGGTTTTTCTATTTTTCAGTTATAAAACATATATTAAACAATATGAGTCTGTCTATCTAAATCATCAGAGCTAGTAGAGAACAAGGGTGACAAACGAGCACACAGTCCACCTAATGGTAAGTGGATGCTGTGGCCCACAAACATCTACATCTGTCCTTGATTAGGAATCAAAATACAGATGCGCTGTCACCCTTGAGCTGTCTTCCAGATCCGTCCAGATGCGTTGTCACCCTTGAAGGACTAAGACGGAGTGCCTCGTTTCTGGTGAAATGGGTCTCCGGTTCTCTACACAAATCATACGAAACACAGCAGTTTTAAATTCCTGTTTGGAACTAGCTGCCAGTGTTCATACATATATATGTATATATATACAGTAGATCCGCGGTAATCCGACAAACGTTTTGCAAGGCGGTGTCGGATTATCAAATTTGTCGGACTATAGAGTACTGCCACAGCCCCCTGGTAGTCCGGAACTTTTTGAAAAAGAGTACCTTGTAATTCGAAAAATTACATATCAAATATTAAACAATAAAAAAAAAGTCATGTGAAATTAAGTAAATGATGGATGTCCGTTAGGCTGCAACCCCATAGTCACACTTAAACTGAGACAGTGGCCTGAAATAAATGCAACCTGTCTGTCCACGTATTCGCGAAGTACACCCCCCCCCCATAACGGATTCATTTAAGGCATGTCGGATTACAAGGGGGTGCGGATTAGCCAGGGGCCGGATTATCGAAGGTCTACTATATATATATATATATATATATATACACATATATACATATATATATATATATATAAACCGTTTTTCATTTCACCAATCTGCTTGTATTTAAACAAAACCTTTGAAGTACTTACAAGCTGAGCTTATTTTAAAAGCACTCTGTGTGATATGCGGCGGGCGGGACTAAGTTATTCATAAAAATGTAGGTTACTTTAACGAATACTAAATAAAATACAGCGACCTTTTGTACTGTGAAGCGCTACATTGTTAGTCTGAAATCAAAATGGAGCTCTGTCTGGAATAAAATACTACTGAATAATATAAATAAAATATACTTCAACATCGAAATTCGGGCAATATTAGGTATAGTATATTATTAGGTATAGTAGTTAGTTTTTTAAAGTTGTATTCTGAAGTGTTCATAATTATTGTCAAGGCTGGTTTGCTATTTCTTTCTTAATATATTAGTTATAGTATATGAATTTGTGTCTGTCTTCCTAGTTTTGGTTTTATATGGCGGCAAAGCTTAAATTTACCATATTACCCTCACGTATCCCAGTATTAGTATAATCGTAGTACTAGCACCGAAAATATTTTTTTTTATAGAAGAGGGGGCAAACGAGCACTGCGGCTAACCTGATGTTAAGTGACAACCGCTGCCCATGATCAACCGCAACACCAGGGGAATTGCAGGTGCATTGCCGGCCCTTTAGAAAGGAGTAAGCTATTTTCTTGAAGGTCCCCAGGTCGTATCGGTCCGGAAAAATCGCCGGTGGTAAACTATTCCACAGAGAGGTTGTACGTGGAAGAAAACTCCTTTTGAAACGTACAGTGGTGGACCGCCAAGCATCCAGATGGTGTGGATGGTATCGGGACGTTTGCCGCGTATTACGTTCACGAAATTTAGCGGCTGGGATTAATCCGAACAATTCCTCAGACCACTCACCATGGTATATGCGAAAGAAAATGCAACATCTCTTCGCAGTGCCAGTGAATCGAGCCGATCGGAAAACACTCGGTCGTCGACGGTTCGAGCCGCTCTGCGATGGATGCGGTCAAGTGGAAGGAGCTGGTACTGGGGAGCCCCAGCCCAGAGATGGGAACAGTATTCCATGTGCGGCCGAACCTGCGCCTTGTAAAGTTGCAGGCGGTGTGCCAGAGAGTTAGGTAGACCAGAAGATCACCAGCTGACCGACCACGGCGAACCGTATTGGCGGTCACTAATCAGCTGGTGATCCTGAAGGTACCTCATGAGCTGGCAGTTTACAATGGACTCCATTGTTTTGGAGAACAAGGAGGTGATGGCGATAGGCCGGTAGTTGGACGGGTCTGAGCGGTCGCCTTTTTTAGGGATCGGGTGGACGAAACCCGACTTCCATGATTTTGGGACTACGCCTAGGGAGTAGGAGTACCGGAAAAGACGCGTTAAAAATGGTGCCAACTCTGGAGCACACGTCCTCAGCACAATTGGGGGGATCCCGTCACACACACTCGACTTGTGGATGTCCAGGGAGAGGAGTGCTTTGCGAACTGCACTTCCGGCATAGAGCACTCACACCGCGGAATGGTCGGCGGCGTATTCTCCCCATCATCGAGAGTCGAGTTGGACGCAAAGAAAGAGCCTTGAAGATCGGCTTTCTCCTTTGCGGTATGGGCCAGTGAGTCGTCCTCCCAGAATGCACGGGTTCCAGAAGGAAGGCGAACTAGTTTCTCGCCAATTCTGCCAATGTGCTCTGACTTTGCCTTGGCAATGACTCTTTTGAAGGACCTAGAGGCAGAATTATACTTATTTTTTAGAGCGCTGGTGTTTACATTCCGGGATGCTAATCAGGCAAAACAGGCTTGGTAGCACTTCTGCTTATAGCATGATGCTATTTTACAGGAGCGACCAAACCATGGCTGAGATTTGCCTCCAATGGGCACCACAGAGGAAGGAAAAAAATGTTCCATACCCTGAAGTACCACATCAGAATCCGCAACAACGTTGGGATCGTCCGGCGAGAAGCAAAACCACCCCCAAGGGTAGGATGCAAAGAAAGACCGCATCCCATCCCAATCGACTGACCTATAGTGCCAAACACGGCGGCAGCATGCAGAATACAACTGCGATTTCAGCGTGAGTGGCACCACACTCCGGACATATTATATAAGAAAATAGTCAACAATCATCGCAGCAAAGGGTAACTCAGCTAGGTAAATCGTGGTCCCGACATAAATTTATAATAGAACTTTGGGAAATACAAATTTTAATCTCCTTTTGCTCCTTATTAGAAGCAGGTTTTTAAATCAAAGCGATAAACTTTTGATCGGAGGGTCGTGACTAGCCATTAGTAGTTTTCTATTCAAATTTGGAATAAATCAGTTATTAGAACCTAAATCAAAGATTTTTTTTCTTTATTACTAACGAGCCGCAACCGCTTCGCCAGAGTAAGATATTTTATTGTGGCGTTATTTAGATTTAAACATAATCATCAAAGAACACTTATTTTATCAATTTTTCGATTTATTCACAAAAAACTTTCTATTCGATTCGTCTTTAAATTCATTAAGGGATTCATATTTAGCATTCTAGCTGGAATATGTTCTTTTTTAAAAGATAAGGTTAATGAACAAGCATGCAGATACGTTGTCACCCTTGAGGACTAAAATGGTATGCCTCGTTTCCAGTATTCTGTGAGAGCGTGGTACTTCGTGCAACAACCATAATATAGCTGCAGCGTGGCTCTAACACGTATAAGCCGCGTAAGGATTAGGTCTCTCTTTGCGCAAATGGCGTTTTAATAGTAGGTTCGTAACGTCGTATACATCCGAGGCTCGTATGTGAAGCTGAACTTTTGACTTTGATATTCCACGCAGTGGATCGATATTAACGAAGGCTTTAACACGAAACACGCATTTATGTCTTTATTACATGCTGGGAATGGTTTTAGAAATTATTGTGTTATTACTAAATAATATTAAAAATTATGAAAACTTAAACAATACACATTTATCATGAGGTGTGATAATGATAGAGAGAATAATCCTAAAACCTGATCATGATACCAGGATAAAGTTATTAAATTATTGTATTGTCATCTGTTACTGATACGAGTGAAAATTTTCATGTCAATCAGCTGTCTGTGTATCTATTTACCTACCTGTATATGTAAAGAAATCTTTTAATGTAATTTTCACCAACTTATACGTTATGGTTTATACGCGGTAGAGCCACGCTGCAGCAGTATTATGGTTGTAGTACGAACTAAGTACGAAAAAAGTAGGACTACGCTCTCACAGAATACTAGCTTAAAATAGGAGCTTTATACTGCTGTGTTTCGTATGGGGGGTGTAGAGATCCGGAGACCCTTTTTTACTAGAAACGAGGTATTCCATCTTAGTCCTAATGGATGAAAACGCATCTGCATTTTGATTCTTAATTGAGGATAAATGTAGATGTCTATGGGCCACAGCATCCACTTACTATTAGGTGGACTGTGTGCTCGTTTGTCACTCTTATTCTATAAAAACATATACTGCTGCTGTGTTTTTGTACGATAAATGATGAAAACTGAACACCCTTTTTAGTGGCAACGAAGCATTCCCTCTTGGTCCTCAAATATGATATTGCATCCGCATTTTAATTCTTAAACAAGGACCTAATATCGCTATAGATGCTTTTAACTTTTTTTGGATTTGCTTGTTAGTGACTTATATGCAAGTGATGGATATTTAGAGATCGGCTGTTTACGGGCTGATGATGTGAATATCAAGTCAATATAGAATACTACAATTTTATTTTAAGCTGGCGACTCGCCACGGATTAGCTTGAGTGGAATATTTTAATGTGGCATTATTAAAACATACGATAATCATCAAATGCCATTTATCTTTATGATTATCGTCATGTTTATCGATTTTGCAAAATATGTCAATTTTCCGGATAAAATATAGCCTAGATTTTTCTTGGAGATGCTCTCTATTTGTAGGTTTCCTTTTTTAATTTTCTTACTCGCACATCTTCACCACCAGAGAATTTTCCAGACCAATACGACTTAGAGACCTTCAAGAAAAGAGCCTACACCTTTTAAAAGGCCGGCAACGCATGGGCGGCGATTATCACTTACCATTAGGTGAGTCTTATGCTCGTTTAAAACCCCCCCTCTCCTATAAAAAAATTCTATCGGTTCAACAATTTCGAAAATTAGCCCGGAATGACATTTCAACAGACAAAATTTTAACCCCCTCAGCTCAATAAAAGGCATTTATGTGGATATTACGAACAGACACATTTTATTTTTTCTATGGATAATACTCCATTATAATCTCTATTTAAACCCCAATAGGTACAAGTCTCGACAGAATAATTTATTTTGATTTCTTATACTTCGAATGGCAGACGTCTACTAATTAGTCGTGATTGCGTCCCTTCGAACCGTACTCCAGTCTAGCTTTAATAACCCTAAATAGCGATTTGTTGTACTTGAATCAATAAGGACAATCGCACAGTAAGAGCAACGATTTTTTTAAAATAAAATTCAAATTACAAATGAACTCACACTTCATCTAATGGTATGTGCAACTATTTATAAAAACCATATGTCAAACCACACATTTGTTTTTATTGTTTTCTTGCAATCTTGTCCATCTAAAGGTTGTCTGGAAGAGATCGCTCTTAGCGATAAGACCGCCCATTGTACCACATTTCTTTCTCTTCCTTTCTTTTGTTAATATTTATGTTGTATAAAAGTTGGTCCGTGATCATTTCTTAAAGGCAACGCATTTTACATGACTCATCTGTTTAATATGTATTGCCAAATAGACGTGCATATTCATAGTCGTTTGTATATACTAATTATGTATGTATTTAAATATATACATATGTATACTTGTATGTATATCCATTTATTTATATATTTGTATATATGTAAGGATAGATCATATATGTATAGTTTATTTATTAGTACCTGGGTGGATTGAAAAGTACTCGGCCTAACACAGATCCATTCAATTCTAAAAATCAAATCTACCCACATTAATTAGTTCAGTTCAGACTAGTTCATTGTGTGAAGTTCGAAACGTGTGCGATAATTAGTTGTGATTTTATAAATTTATTAACTAAGTAATCGGACATAATTTCCGCGAATGGAGCAAATCGAGCAGCGTGCCGTCATTAAGTAACTCCATAAGAAGGGGCTATCATCAAAAGCCATCCATGATGACATGGTCAGTACATTAGGCGATTGTGCTCTGTCATATTCATCCGTCAAAAAATGGATAGCAGAATTTAAGCGTGGTAGAGAGAGTGTGAAAGATGAACCCCGCTCTGGAAAGCCTTCGACGTCAACTACTGACGAAAATATTAAAAAAGTACTTGATTTAATAATGGGAGACCGCAGATTAAAAATTAGAGAGATAGCCGAGATTATAGGCATCTCTTATGAACGAACTCAAAACATAATTGTCAACGAGTTGGGTTTCCACAAGGTGTCTGCGAAGTGGGTTCCGCGACTGCTTTCAGTTGAACAAAAAAGGACGCGATTGACTATTTCACGCGACTGTTTGGAGTTATTTGAAGCCGATGCAGATGATTTTTTGAATCGTTTTGTTACTATGGACGAAACATGGGTTCATTACTGTACACCGGAAACAAAACAACAATCAAAACAGTGGAGAAGACCTGGTTCACCACCCCCTAAAAAGGCTAAGTCGATTTTGTCGGCAAATAAGGTGATGGCTTCAGTATTCTGGGACTCGAAAGGTGTGATTATGATTGATTATCTTGAAAGGGGTCAGACTATAAACTCTGATTACTACTGCACCTTACTACGTCATTTACGAGAGGAAATAAAAGAAAAACGTCGAGGAATGCTCAGAAGAAAAGTCCTGTTTCATCAAGATAACGCCCGTGTTCACACGTCAGTACAGTCAATGGCTGAAATTCACAACTGTGGCTTTGAACTGTTACCGCATCCACCGTATTCACCTGATCTGGCACCATCAGACTTCTTTCTGTTCCCTAACTTAAAAAAGCACTTGGAAGGTCAAAGATTTTTGACAAACGACGAGGTCAAAGCAGCTGTAGACGCATATTTTGACTCTAAGGAAGAATCATTTTTTTTCAACGGTCTAAATGCTTGGAAGGGGAGGTGGCAAAATTGTATTGAACTTGATGGTGATTATGTAGAAAAATAAAAATATAACTGATTTAGTATGTGTTTATTTTCTTGGTTAGGCCGAGTACTTTTCAATCCACCCTCGTAGTTTGTATAGCTAACTACATAATAGTTAATTATTATTTGTATTGTGTTCTCTTATTCTATATTGCCACACCTACATCAAATTCTCACCACTCCATGGGTTGACTGGTAGAGAATGCTTCAAGGCATTAAGTCCGCCCTTTGTATTCTTTTGTTTAAGGATGCAATAAAGAATAAAATAAAATAAATGTTTTTTGGCGTGTACTAAAGTGTTATCTATCTATCTATATAAAGAAGGCACAATGCATTGTCACTTCTGACGACTAAGTTAGAATGAATCACAGCCTGTAATTATACTGCTTCTCTATTCTGTCCGGAACTCAAAGTGCCACTCTGCTATTTGTGTATGTAGTAGAGCTGTGCTGCAGCTATATTATGGTTGTAGCACGAATGGGTTGGTTTGACCGGGGTAAGACAACGTTCTCACAGAATACCATCGTAAAATAGCAGCTCAATGCCTCTGTGTTTTGTGTGGCGACAATGGAGAACCGGAGGCCCTTTTTACAAGAAACGAGGTATTCCATCTTAGGTCCCCAGGAGTGGAATTTTGATTCTTAACCGAGAATAGATGTAGATGTTTATGGGTTACAGCATCCCCTTACTATCTTATCTTATTTATTAAATTGGCTGCAGAATCAGGTAAGGCCACTCTCACCCAGTCGAACTTCTATTTATACAAGGATACTTACCACCTGGATGAGTTTGTCCAAGTAATCATTTCATAATCACAAAATAAAATAATGTAGATACCTTATAACATTGATTATTCTTAAAAACTATAGGTTTATAGTGCAAATACTATAATAGTTATCGTGAAGTTTGTATATCGGTAGAAGTGGAATAGATAAATCACAGGGCAATCCTGATAATGGATATCTTTTAAAAAGTCATATGTCGTTCAAAACTTCAATAACGTAACTGATCACTAACGCACCTGCTCCTAGTGTGACACAAACTTTAAAGTATTATTCGCATGCCTTTGTCAAAAGGTCAGAGAGTCCAAAGTCAAGAAGTAATTCAATTTCGTTGAACAAAAATCTGTGAAAATCACTTTCAATTTGTCTTTTGCAGAAGACATAAATAAAAATGGAAATAAGAGAACCTAACTTTAAGTATAAAGATGCTTAAAATTAGGTTACAAAAACATACATTGAAAAGGACAAACAAGTAAAAAAAGACTTTATTACAATATATTAAATAGATAGATATAAATAACATCGCTACTGTAGGCACGAAAACGAATATAAATATTTGAATATTATCTTTTGCATACAATTTAGGGATATTTATTTAAATCTCTCAATCTTTAAATTCATTTTTTCACATTTAGCCCAATAAGCGCATGATCACGTTATGCCATCTGCTTGGGATCCTACAATTAACAAAATGAAACCTAAACCCAAGCATACCACTGCAAGACTTCAAGATACTTTAAGCTCGTTCTGCGCAGATCGGATCAAATATACTCGTAATATTCAAAATCCCCCATGACCATAGGCGCTGTAAAACACCGGAAACGTCGGCAATTAAAAATAAGTTAAAATAGTTAATTAAATGCAGTAAAATCCCTAAATATAGTTTTATTCAATAAAATAATGTTTGCTTAAACATTAAGTGTTATTCCTGTTTTCCTGGTATAGTCTAAGGTACAATAGACTTTATAATGCTTGTCATGAAAATCAAGGTCCACCCACATCCAAGCCACTAAATACATAAATGAGAAAAGAAGCTCAACTTCGGTACAAATGACGTTCGGGTCTGTCGCTTCGCCGATAAACGAAATCTGAACGGGAGCGTAGTTTCATAGTAATTTCATGTTCATTGTACATTCCTGTAGATCCAATGATTTAAGCAGATACTGTGGATTAAACGAAACTGATTTTACAGTGGTTTGGATTTAATAAGAAATAACCCGGGTGTGGATTTATTTTTATTAATTATGGGATCCGAAGCAGATGATAACAACCATCCACCTTCTCTATTAAAATTAGGATGTTTTTTTTTTAATTTTTAATAGACTCGCGAATAATCTGTGGTAGGAATCGATGTTCTTTTGCGAGGATTTATGGTCTATCAAATCTGACGTAATGGCGGGGACTGATAGGATCGGGGGGAATGGTCATTAATAAACCACAAATCCTTTCCCCTACCCCCACCTATTCTGTTTAAACGTTAAAATGAAACGCGATAAAATCCGTAAAATTAGTTTGATTTAAAATTTAGTATTTGCGTAAATTTAAAAAATAATTGGTATGGAGCTAAACGTCAAATACGAAAACCCAAAACGTCTTTTGATATATATTTATGTTTTAGTGGTATATGTACATTAAGTGCTTGAAAATAACCTTACCAACAACTTTGTCAACACCTTACGATTGAATAAAACTAAATTTACGGATTCTATCGCGTTTATTTAACTGATTTTACTTATTTTTAATTCCCGACGTTTCGGGTGCTTTACAGCAACCATGGTCACGGGGGTCAGTCCCCCGAATCCGTAAATTTAATTTTATTCAATGTGTAGTGTTCGCGTAAATTTAAGAAATCATAACACCTTACGACTAAGAATATCGATAATTTGTAGCTATCAATTTTTTTTTTAAATTCCTTTATATACTCCTAATATTTGACGAACCTTGATACCAAATTCCAAGCATCTAAGTAACTTGAAGAGTTAGTCAGTGAATAGTTATAGTGAAACTTTAATAATGAAGTAATAATGAAACTTTTCAGACATTAATATCTCAATACCTAATAGGTTTATTAGGTATGCAAAATTACAAGTTGAACGTCTAATAGCTTTTAAATTATAGTAAGTTCTAACATATCTTAGAGTAATGCCATACGTATGAATGATTTATATCTATATGTATGTAATTACTTTAAGATATATCAATACACTATAATGACAGTGTCCAAAAATATTATCTGTACAGATAACAAAATTTACTGACTCCAAATTTATCCGCTAAAGAAACAGGTGGTAACATTGCTACTACGTTGCTATGAGATTTTTTTTTAAAAATGAGGTTAAAAACGAGCATACGGCTCACCTGATGGTAAGTGATTACCGCCGCCCGTGAACAACTGCAACACCAGGGGAATTATAGATGCGTTGCCAGCTTTTAAAAAAAGAGTAGGCTCTTTTATTGAAGGTTCCTAGATTGTATCGGTCCCGAATAATATCTGGTGGTAGTTGATTCCACAAGGAAGTTGTGCGAGGAAGAAAGCTTTTTTTTAAATCACACAGTACTGGATCGCCAGTCATCCAGATAGTATGGACGGTAACGCGAGCTTTATCGCAATGAGCGATGGTGAAATTATGCGGCTGGAATTAGTCCGAAAAATTCCTCAGAGCAGTCCCCGTGGTAAGAAGTGCTTTGTGCCATGCGACAAAATAAGCAAAGAGATGCAACATCTCTTTGCAATGGCAGTGAGTCAAGCCGATCGGACTGAGCTCGGTCGCCGACGATTCGAACGGCTCTGCGCTGGATGCGATTAAATGGAAGGAACCACTTGGGAGCCCCTACCCAGAGATGGGAACAGTATTCCAAATGCAGCGAAACTTAAGCCTTGTGAAGTTGCAGGTGGTGTTCCGACATGAAATACTGTCCCGATCTGCTAGGCACGCTAAGCTTTCTAGAGGCCAAGCCTTCTCTGCCATGTTACCACGAAACTGCACGTCACTCGATATGTCGGCGCCGAGATTTCCGATACTGCCTAAGGGAACAAAGGAGGTGCCTTGAAACTGAGCAGATACGGCGAAGGGGTTCCTTTTAGCGGTAAACGTGAAAACTTGTGTCTTTTGGAGCTGACTCCGTAGGGGTGCCTATTGGTGACCATAATGAAAGATGAATTCTTTTACTAATATATATTTATTATAGCGAAACGTGCCATACAGTTGGCGGGCAACTAGTGACTGCCTGAAAAATCTTATTCACTACATAATATAGTTACAATACAACGTTGCGAAGTTTACATGTGTGTGCGCGGCACACCTACAATACTTCCCCCTTTACAACAATTGAATACAAAAAAAACTTAAAACTATACAATGAATATAAACTTAAAACTAACAACAAAAACTTGCTAATGCGCTTGTGCGCAGGGCTGTACGGAGACCCCCGCGAAAGGGGTGGCGGCCGCGGCGGGCGCGGGCACATGCTGCAGACTGGTGCTAGAAGCACCTATCATCTGACCCATATTCTGGCCCGATATCGGAATGCCTGCCATTAACACTTGATGACGAAGCCAGCTTTTGAACTTCTTATTAAACTTTACCCAAATAGTGTACAGGATTATCGCCCCCATAAAACTGGCTATCACATATAACCATGTTTGAAAATTATCCACTTTATTCTCTACAGTATTTTGAGCCTGAGAAACAATAACTGGTTTTTCTTGCAAATTACCCATAGTAAAAATCGTAAAACTTATCGCGCTAATGCTTTCGCAAAGGAAGTATTTCGAATGAAATTATATTAAATACATTATAACTAAACTAGCTACCTGGAACCTATATGAAAGTGCAGTATACGCAAAATACTGAACACGATGCTTCTACAATTACATTCAACTTAAATAATGTAACTTGAATATCCTGAATGAAAATATTATGCACTAGACAATGCAAATAATACTTTCACATCCATAGTAACTAAACCTGATTATCATTTAGACATGTAATTGTATAATATATATTTTATATTAACACTAGCTTATAAATCGTGAAGGTAACTTAACAATCCGACCACTTCGCGTTGTTTTCACGGTTATCGGGTTGCTCGGGCCGGGTAACAACGACGTCAGCGGTGTGGACGGTGGTAACGGGAACCGTACATGCGCAGGTGCAACATCCGCTGCGTTGTCAGCGTTACTTTGGCGTGGCGTTGCTTCGTTACCATCACATTCCTTTAATACATATGCAGGCTTTAATCTGTCGATAGAAATATGTACCTGTCTATCGGGTAATTGAATTAGGTAAACCTTTGGGCCCCTTTTTATCACGCGGTACGGACCGTCGTAGGGTGGTTTCAAAGGTTTACGTATTGAATCGTCCCTAACAAAGACATATTCACAGTTACGTAAGTCCTTGTGCACAAAAAGACTATGACAGTTACGTGAATCGTCGGATGTAGGCTTATAACTACTAATAGTATCTCTAATCTTATCCACTAAACAATAATCATTGACGTTACGGTTGTTCGAAAAGCTGTCATAAAAGTCTCCCGGTAGACGCAAGTTTCGTCCGAACGTTAACTCGGCGGCGCTAACCCCTGAGTCGCTGCGGGCGGCCGCGCGAAGCCCCAGTAATACTGTGGGTAGCTCTTCCACCCAGGACCCATGTGACAGGCGAGCTGAAAGTGCTGCTTTTAAAGAACGATGCCAACGTTCAACTGCGCCATTGCTTTGCGGATGATAAGGAGTAGTTCGAATTCTATTAACCCCCAACATTTTTAACAGCTGGTTAAAAAGACTACTCTCAAACTGGCGACCTTGGTCGCTAGTTAACTTTATCGGGCAACCGTAACGACAAATCCAACCTTCATATAAATGTTTGGCAACAGTTTCTGCCGTAATGTCTCGTAACGGAAAAGCTTCAGGCCACCTGGTCCTCCTATCAATTATCGTAAGTAAGTATCTATAACCATCTGGTGAGATCTCAAGAGGGCCAACGATATCGACGTGCACATGCTCAAAACGCTCTACTTCCGGAAACTTAGTCAGATTCGATACCGTATGTCTGTTAACTTTAGAACGTTGACATTGTATGCACGTTTTTGCCCACAAAGAAACATCACGATTCATACTAGGCCAGAAATACTTTTTGGCTAACATCTTTCGCGTAGAACGAATTCCAGGATGGCTCAAATTATGTAAACTATCAAAAGCTAGGCGTCGAAACTTTTCCGGTAGGTACGGACGAGCTGTATCAGTAGACATCTCACAAAAAATAGACTTATTTAACATAGGTATAACTAGTTCCTTTAACAAAATATTATCGGTATTTAAACCAGACATAACATTCATGATATAACTGTCGCTACGCTGCTCATTTGCAATGTCATCGAAATTCAACGCAGTTGGCATAGTCACGGCTTCGATGCGCGATAAGGTGTCAGCTACGATGTTATTCGCACCGGTTATATGTTTTATATTTGTAGTGAACTCACTTATGAAAGCTAAATGTCTCGTTCTCCGAGGCGTTTCGCTTTCATCGCGTCCTACCTTTTGAAATGCAAAAGTTAAAGGTTTATGGTCCGTATACACGGTTATTTCTTGCCCTTCAAATAATTTCCGAAAATGTTTTATAGCTAAGTATATAGCGAGCAACTCGCGATCGTATGTGCTATATCGCTGTTGGGTGGTGGTCAATTTTTTTGAGAAATAGCCCAATGGTTTCCAGCTATCTCCTTCCTTTTGTTGCAAGACTGCTCCCACGCATATATTGGATGCATCAGTCATTAAAGCGAGTTCGGAACCCACTCTAGGGTACGTCAATGTAGCGGCCTGTGTGAGACCTGCCTTACATTGCGTAAATGCTTCGTTCGCACTATCCGTCCAGACGATGGGAGTCTTATCATTTTTCTTTGAGCTTTTAAGATATTTATTTAATTCTGTTAGATATAAAGTTGCGTTAGGAAGATGAGCTCGATAAAAATTGACCATACCGAGAAAACGTCTTAGCTCTGCAACAGTTTTCGGCTTCGGAAATTCCACAATTGCCTGAACCTTATCTTGCAACGGCCTGACGCCGTCGGTACTAATCTCGTGTCCCAAAAATTCTAGTTTAGTTTGTCCGAAACGACATTTTGCCAAATTAATCGAAATTCCATATTTATTAAGCCTTTTAAAAATAATTTCTAAATGTTGCCTGTGTTGAACTTCGTTGTCACTAGCTATAAGTAAGTCGTCTAAATAACAAAAGACAAAATCAAGACCTTGTAAAATGGAGTTCATAAAGCGCTGGAAGGTTTGTGCTGCTCCGCGCAAACCGAAGGTCATTCGAGGAAACTCGAAAAGTCCGAATGGTGTTATGATAGCGGTTTTCTCCACGTCACCTGGTGCGACAGGTATAAAATGATAACTTCTATTGATGTCTAATTTTGAAAATATCTTTTTATCCGGAAGAATAAAAGTAAAATCGTTCAAGCGAGGAATCGGGTATCTGTCGGGCTTTGTTATCGCATTCAGCTGGCGATAGTCCCCACAAGGTCTTATATCTCCATTCTTTTTAGGAACTACATGGAGCGGACTAGCCCACGCGCTCTTTGAAGGACGACAGATGCCCAGTTCCTGCATGATGCGAAATTCTTCTTTAACCTTTTTATACCTGTCCGGTGGCAACGGGCGCGCTTTCGCGTGCATGGGCGGGCCAGAGGTCTCGATATAGTGGACGACATCGTGTTTCGCAGTTTCTCGGAATGACGCTGGTTTAGTGATGTCCGGATACTTTAACAATAAATCCTGATATGGATGATTTACATCAATAGTTTTAACACTAGGTTGAGATACATTGACAACAGATGCCGAAACATTCAATTCTGTAGTTTTATCTATTAATTTACGCGCGTTTAAATCAACTAATAATTTGTAGTACGCTAAAAAATCGGCGCCCAAAATTGGTTGTTTGACATCTGCTACAACGAATTCCCAACGATAAGGTCGGCGTAAGTTTAAGTTTAACACTATTGTCTTGGTACCGTAAGTTGCGATTTCATTGCCGTTAGCTGCGTATAATTTATATGCACTACACTGATTTAGACGATCTTTTCTCGCGGCTGGTAAAACAGACACATTGGCACCGGTGTCAACTAAAAATCTAAGTCCGGAGTTACTGTCTGACACACACAAACGATTGAATGGAAAAACGGTACAGACCTGAAGACCCTCGGACTGTACCTCGCTGCTCAGTTTTCCGGCTGTGTTGTTTTCCACGCACAAGGCTTCGTACACCTGTTGGCCTTTTCTCGGAACTTGTAATGGTAAAAGCATAAGTAGTTCTCCTTCCGGGGACGACAGGAACTGCTACGGCGCCTGGACTGTGAACGACGCCGGTTGCGATCCGGGGCGCGGGACCGCGACTTCTGCTGATCGATCCGGTCCACGGTAGCCTTTATTTTAGCCACCTCAGCTCTCAACAGGGCCAAGTCATAGGCGGTAGTAGATGCTGGCGCTGGCACGGTGTAAGTAGCGGTGGCGGCATATGAAGGCCGCACAGCTTCCATGACGTTATCTGCAACTGCTGCTAGGTTGTCCAGGTCCTTGGAGTCGGACACAGTTAGCACGGCTCGGACTTGTGTCGGAAGACGACCCTGCCACAAGACGCGAAGGGTTTCATCAGGAACCTTGTCAGTAGCGAGCTCACGCATCCGCCGAAGCAGCTGAGATGGTTTCTGGTCGCCCAGCTCTAGCTCGCTCATAAGCTTCTCGATCTGCCTCGACATTGACTCCTCATGGATGTGGAGTAGCCGAGCTTTGAGTGCGTCGTACTTGTAGGTAGGAGGCGGGTTGAGTAATATGTCCGTCACTTGCGCGATAACCTCCTTACTTAGCTTAGACACGACCAGGTCAAACTTCGCCTCATCACTCAACCTCTGAGGTGCGAGGATAGCTTCCGTGCGTACGAACCATACGCGTGGCTGGTCCGTCCAAAAGTCTGCGAGGCGAGACTGTAGGGACACTGCATCTACCCCTGGCGCCATGATGGGCGGTTGCGCGGGTGGCTGGATGTCTTGAACGGGTGGCACGTTAACAGGCGGCACGTTCTGTGACGTAGGCGGAAACGGCGCACTCATGTTACTATATCTATTGTCCACTGATCACAACCACGCGAATATTGCCCACTACTGCATTAACATCACATAGACCACTTCAGTCATCTTGATCACGTCGGGGTCACCAGTTTTGGAGCTGACTCCGTAGGGGTGCCTATTGGTGACCATAATGAAAGATGAATTCTTTTACTAATATATATTTATTATAGCGAAACGTGCCATACAGTTGGCGGGCAACTAGTGACTGCCTGAAAAATCTTATTCACTACATAATATAGTTACAATACAACGTTGCGAAGTTTACATGTGTGTGCGCGGCACACCTACATGTCTTTTGGGAGTAGAACTGGACCAGATTGTGTCGCCTCCAGTCCGAGATTTTGTTCAACAAAGTCTCGACTTCTGATGTAACTTTGTCACGGTACTCGGCGACGTTTTTCCGAAAAATATTGGCACGGCCACTGTATAAGGCATCACAAGTGCATGTACAATAAATGTTACCAGTTTGCCACATATCACTGATATGCAGAAGCAACAGCGTTGGTTGGCGTTAAAAGACTTGTAATCAGGGCATGCACCGTCTACTACGACTTTGATGCTTCGGTAAGCAAGAAAACTGGTGATTCAATTGCGCAATTTCTCGGGAAGCCCATAAGAAGCAAGCTTCGAAAGAAGCACTTTGTGCCAAAACAATCGAAGGCCTTCGCTATAGACTTCCCTTGGACTCTACTGCCTCCGTCTATCTATGAGTCAGGTAACCCAGAAGATCACCAGCCGAGCGACCCCAACGGAAACCGTACTGGCGGTCACTAATCAGCTAGTGATCCTACAGGTACTTTCCTTAATATCTCTACCCTTCTTATTCTTAATATCTTTATTCATTTTTCTTAATATCTTTCTAGTGTAACTTCATTGCATAGATAAAGCATTAACTGAGGGCCTGTTAATTGCATAAGCTCTCGACGTCTACTTTCATTCCATTAGAACAATTGCAATGAATCAGGCTTGACGATTAAGTGACCTTTAACGTTTTGTGTCTGTCATTTTTTATTGTTAACAGTTCGGTAAATAATACAGTTTTTATCCAGTTTTATTAAGTTACTTACATCTGTGAAAAACTTTCAACTGTATTCCAAGATAGGCATATTATGTTGAGAGTTAAGAATAAAGAACGTCCATCGTGCACTAGCTTGAAGATTATTAGCAGCCAAGTTTACTAGGTTTTACCCGCGGCTCCGCTCGCATTTAATTGAAAACTGATGAAGTTTTAATCACTAAATGATTTTAACCTAAAGTTGTATAACTCTACTAAAATATATAAGGATACGTTATAAAGAGTACCTTAAATTGTTAATTTGTTACCTTCATCACAAACGTGCAGATTTTCGGCCCTAGGAACACGTGAGCAAGCTACGAAAAGCTCACCAAAGGATATAATGTATGCCGTACCCAAATGTTTGAGCCTAGGACTTGTTAATCGTATTGAAAATACTCCTCATAACCAAATTTTTAAACGTTCAAAAAATAAACGGTAGGTTGTTTAGCTTTGATATAATAGCAATGCCAGTAATGAGCTAAGTTTCTCGTCTCTCCTAAAAGAAGGAAGCTTCCTCCAATAAAATAATAGCATTTTATGCAATCGATCTAAATGTGAAGCTATATATATAATATAAAGGTATAAGGTTTTATATTTTTAGGTTAACGCCAATTATTTACAATGCCTTAACGAACCTTTAACCATTTACATATTGTTCTAAAAAAATCGTATGAGTAAACTGTTACGCACGATTTATATAATATACATAGCGGCATCAAGGTACAAAATGAGGAAAACACGGGTGTCATTTTATTTTCGTTTCATGACATTGTCTAAACAAAACTTAAAATTAAATTAAATCATAAAATACTATAAAACACAATACTATAGTACTCTATGAATTAAATCAACATAATAGAGATACATTTAGGAGTTTTATCTTCAAAAGTTTTAACGTGAGTGTCAAAAACCGAAGACTTTTTTATTGGTAAAAACACATTTCGTCTTAATGTTCAAAGGAGACATCTACATTTTGATTTTAATCGATAATAGACGTAGGTCTACAGCATCAACTGTGTGTTCGTTTGTTGACTTCGTTGACGTAGAATTGTATTTAGCCAACTTGATTTTGTAATATCACTTATACTACAGCCGACTCCCGTTAATTCAAAACTCGAGGGACTCTTAAAATATTACGAAATATCGACTGTTTGAAGTACCAAATGGTTCGAAATTTTTAGAAAAAATAAATAAAACTTCGAATTATTAAGTGTTGATCAATTATTATTTATTAACTGCTATGTACATATTTATAATTTGAATTAGTACGTTTTTTTAAAAGAATTCTGTTATACTGGTTTGCTTCAAAGCACATTACTGCTCCTCAGACTGCTCAATAACTTTTTAAGAGAAAAAGTGCCTGAAATGCTTTTGCATCACTTTCGTTTTGTAGACAGAAGCTTTGTAAGGTATCGAATGAGGCTCCTAACACCTCTACCAAAGTAGTAATGTAATGATAAGGTAATGATGACACAAGTTTGAACTTGTCTCAAAATGAACTTGCAATCTTTCTGTCTCTTTCTCTCTGCAAATTTGATTTGTCGAGTGTTCGACGCCGATGAGTTCGAATTAACGGGTCCTTTTGTTACATAGCAATGTTCGAATTACCAAGTGCATAAAATGTATTGATTTAGTTCGAAACATGAAGAGATTTTGTAGAGAACTCGTGATAACTTTGAATTATAGAGAAGTTCGAATTATCGCAGGTTTGAAATAACGAGAGTCGACTGTATTATAATTGTTACAGTTATATATATATATATATATATATATATATATATATATATATATATATATATATATATATATATATATATATATATATATATTATATAGCACAGTTTGTAAAAATTTTATTTACGTAAAAGAATAAATGCAAACTCTTTAATTATCACAATCATCTTTATTGTCTGTTATATTTGTTTCTTACAGATGACGTTTGTTAGGTTTATTTCAGGAAGCATATTATATATTATATTATACACTAGTGACCCGCCTTAGTGTCGTCCCCTGGGTATTCGCTCTGACTTCGACTATAAACCTGGCGTTATTTATATTTAAGTTAATTAAAGACTTATTATTATAGCAAATTATATTTTAATAAATTTTCATGTTTTCAAAAATGTGCTTTTGGTAAAAATATAGCCTTAATCATTGCTCCCTATCTCTTACAGAAATTTCATCACAATCGGTTCAGTCATTCTAAAGATTAGCTCGATTTAGACAGACTGACAGATAAACATATTAAAAACAGTTATTCATGACTTAATTTCATGCAAGTAACTCCTTGAGCCAGGCATTTTTTGTGTCCAATTTTATCTATAGATATTTATAAATTATAATATGTAAGCATATATTACAGTATTATCTTTAGTGTTTCGCAATATCTGTGTGGAAATAAAACGGAACTTAAAGTTGCTTAGAACTTGTAGGATCCGAAATGAAAACAGTTTCACCGCCACATCCGGTCTAAACTTTAACTTCGATCACGTTCCTTTGCGAGACTGTTATGTTATTAATTATGTAATTTCTTAAGAGAGCTGTGGTTCCACAAAAGTTGGTTTTTTCAAGACATGGAATTAATTTTACACGTAAAATTTACTAGGCGGTAAATTTTAGTTCTTCTGGGTAGGTTACCAGCTTAGTACCTATTTTCATCGTAAAATAGCAAAGCTTTCACTGATGTGTTTCAGTCTGAAGGGAATAGAGAACCAGTGTAATTACAGGCTGTAAGGCATTCCATCTTAGCCCTCAGAGGTGACAGCGCATCTGGAGCCTTCTTTATTTAACGTTGACATGTGTCTATGGACTGCAGTAGCCACTTTAATGGTAAGTACGAAGGGGGCACGGGGGGGAGCGAGGTTGATAAGTTTTAAGTTTGCTGCTTAACAAAGGGGACTTCATAGATTGTCTCATTTGTTATAGTTGCCATGCTTGTCAGATGTGTTGGAAACGGCAGGTTTTTATTATTTTGAATTGTTACCAGCAAAATAAAATACTCCTGCCCGTCTCCTGTTTAATTTCACTGTTAACAAACTTATATAAAACAAGGTAAAATAAAACTCTATATATATATATATATATATATATATATATATATATATATATATATCCTACTTCTGGTCACACACCTCTCATTTTTACCTTCGACGGAACGGAGAAGGCGTATGTGTTTAGGGTGAGAGGTTGTTTGTTTGTTTATTGAGTAATTGAAGACTTACATCATTTTTTAATGGAATGTGAGCGGAACTGAGGGGCAAGGGATTTGTTTGTAAAGAAATACAAGATAAATGTGTACAATATATTGTATTGCGCAGGTCATCCTACATACCCCAACCTCGGATAATGCATTAAGTATGTGCAGATTAATAACAAATGTATATATTTTAAGTTGGCTTTAATGGGATTGACATCTTAAAGAACAAAAATCCCTAAATAAAACAAGCGTAAAAAAATCTCCAGAACGGTTTGACCATACGGTTTTCTGTAACGGGTTTTTGATTCATCGACGATGGTTCTTAGATTTTGTTATTGAGTTTACGACAGGGGGCGCTGTAATAAACACATTTGTGTGAACGAATGTTCCCATTTATCTCCGATACGGTTTGATTGGTTTTTCCACAGTTTTCTGTAAATGACTTGTGATTTTAGGCGATGGTTTTTAGATATATGTTATGGCGTTAACTTTTTTTTATAGGATAGGGTGACAAACGAGCACACAGTCCACCTGATGGTAAGTAGTTACTGCGCCCCATAGACATCTACATCTATCCTCGATTACGAATCAAAATGCAGATGCGTTGTCACCCGTGAGGACTAAGATGGAATGCCTCGTTTCCCGTAAAAGGGTCTGTACATACCTGGATACCCAACAACTATGTACAGTAAAGGTTTCTGTATATAGTTGTTGGGTACCCAGGACTCATCCCGTGCATTTATCGCGTACAATATCATTATTAGTTTAGTTAACTTAGTCTGATTGTACGTCATGACGAATTGTAACATTTTTTGTGGCCTTATACTGCAACAACCAATCTGTCAACCAAGCATGGCGATTAAGGTGATTCCTTCATAAGGCAATGTATAGACTTCTAAAAGTTCCAGAAAATTTGTGGGGCCCCTCTAACAAAAATTTTTAAATTGTTAATAAGCAAAAGATGTATAAAATGGGTTATTTTAATACCAATTTTCGCGAAAGAACATCGATTCCAACCAAGTAGGTAAGGATACGCGAGGGCTACTATTGAAATTTAAAAATAATCCTAATTTCAATATAGAAGGAGGCTGGGTA
Organism: Parnassius smintheus behrii; assembly: GCA_036936625.1. Lineage (NCBI taxonomy): Eukaryota > Metazoa > Arthropoda > Insecta > Lepidoptera > Papilionidae > Parnassius > Parnassius smintheus. The sequence goes on along the minus strand of JAUPFT010000015.1, from coordinate 6,726,714 downwards.
CTACCATCGGGTTAAAGTTACAGCCTTTATACGTCCCACTGCTGGGCACAGGCCTCCTCTTATTTCTGAGAGGGTATTAGGGCAAGGAATAGTCCGCCGCGCTGCTCCAACGCGTGTTGGCGAACTTTACATGTCTACGAAAAATTTTTTCTTGTGTCTCAAATATGCAGGTTTCCTCACGATGTTTTCCTTCACCGCCGAGCACGTGGCAAATCAGCACTTTAAATTGCAATTAACAATTTCGTTGGTGCCGGCGGGGATCGAACCCGGTTTGCTCGCGTACTGTGAAATGTACAGCGAGCGTTAACCATCTGAGCTACCATCGGTTTGGGATCCTATAATTAACAAAATTAAATCAAAACCCAAGCATACTACCTCAAGTTTATACCCCCTCAGTACCCAAAACCTCAATGACCCCGTGACAATGGGTAGCACCTGAAACATCGATAGTTAAAAACAAATTTAATTATCGGTTAATTGAATAAAATTGTTTTAACAAAATCTGTAAAAACGGTTTTATTCAAAGGATACTGACTGTAATTAATCGTATGTACTGATAATAACCCCTGGTTACGAGGAGATCACTGCCATCCTGTTTCTAATGTACAGTTAAATTGTAAATCAGTGCAATTATTATCAATTATTAGTGTTATTCAAATTACTTTCTTCTTTTACTATATAAAAATTGCCTACCGTTCATCAGATTGCGCTAAAACTTTGGCAACTTAATGCTTACACTTGTGCGAAGGCTAGGCATAGTACAATCGACTTACAATATGAGGAGTGCACATCGTACCGACTAATTTATTTTTAATAAAACAATAATAGCTCTTCCAAATTTAAAACGATGTTTCCATAACAATTATTTGTTCCGTGACGACATTGCGCCGGGTACCAGCTAATTATCTAACAAGAATTACTTGTTGCATGTTGAATAGAATCTATTCTATTCTATTTTTATCCTTAATTGCTAACAAATTTAACTAAGGGTTACAATTACAAAGAGCGTGCTTAATGACTATCGTCATTATCTACGAGTCAACCCTGTTCTATTCTTCTCTATTTTTTATATTGTATACGGTTCTGTTTTGTTCTTTCTTTCTTTCTATTCTATTCTAACCTCTACAACGAGAAAGGCCAAGATTTGACATTAGTTTGTCAGTTGAAGTAGAAGAAGAAAGAATTTATGAGCGTCTTTTGTATAATAATAACAATTATTATACAAAAGACCACCAGACACCGCACCGTGAATACCACTACCTAATGAATCTTTTAATATTCAGCGGGGTTAATTTGCTAAATATTTAATGGAAATTGACGGAAAGTTTACGTCGCTTCTTTGTATTGAATTTTACAAAATTTGTAGTATTTTTTTACATATACACTCCATCTAGTGTAGGTCTACCCAAAATTTAAGCTATTTAGCAATTGACTTGTGAAGGATTGTATATATATTCGTATGATAATGATATATTTGAAATAGTAACATTTTTGAAAGCTATGTACTATCGCGTGTTTTGATTTAAATCCAAACTAGGGCCAAAGTATGAATAATTACACTAATTGTTGATTTTCTGTTTTATGTGTAAACACATAATCGAATAAAAAGGAAAAACACGTAAATATCAGCGTAAAATAACAGCATATTTCGGATTATAATGAATTGAAGACTCATGTTATTGGTAATAAAATTCTCAAATTCAATCGAGTATATAAGTATCTATGGGTCACAGTAATCCATTTGCCATCAGGTATACTGTGTGCTCGCTAGTCACTCTTACATATGTAGTTAAAAAACCGAAAAAGTATGCGTCCGTATTGAACTGGATTGGTATCATAATACAAAGTTTTTAATATCTTAAAATATTTCGAAAACCCGTTGCTGGCAACTAAAACTATTAACCAACTCACCGGTAAATTTAAATTTATAAAACTTCGAAAATTTTAAAGTCAATAAAATGCTTTTGAAGTAATTTTGGAAGAAGTTAATTTTAATTGAAATTTTAGAAAAATGTGAAACTTACCTTATAAGGTACGCAATTCAAGACAGAGTAACGAAATGTTCACGCTTAAATTCTGTAGCAATAAAATGTGACAAGTAAATTAAAAATTGTAATTGGCTGAAATAAAAAGAAATTGGCTTTTAAGAAAAATATTTAAAAAGATAAAATGTGAAACTTACCTTTTAAATTTAGATGTCCACGACAGAGTATGGAACTGTTCACGGTTTTATTTTACAGCAAAAAAAAATAGAATAATTGAATCTTATAAAAAAAATTTACTGGCTGAAATAAATATTAGACTTGAGGAAAAATATTAAAATAGATGTTATTAAGAAAAAATATTTAATAACAAAAATTTCTGGTACGCTATTTAAAATTCGTATTTCTGCGGGGTATTTTTCGCGCACGAGATACGTCCGCTCGTTCGGAAACGGGTGTGACGTCTGCTGTACTGTAGTCTATATTATTGTTGCAGGATATTTGTAAGAGGCTGTACTAATAGAATGCCTTTTCAACCTCACGACTGTCAGTAAAATCGTTGATTAATAAGATGCTGGAACTATTCGACAGTGTACAACATAAAAAACAATGAAAGTTATTGTGGCACAAAAATGGATAGATATTTTTTTATCGAATAAGGGTGACAAACGGGCATTCAGTCCACCTGATGATAAGTTGATGCTGTGACCCATAGACATCTACATTTACCCTCGAGTAATAATCAAAATGCAAATGCGTTGTCACCCCTGAAGACTAAGATGGAATGCCTCCTTTCCAGTAAAAAACGGTCTCCGGATCTCTATACTCACCATACGAAACACAGCAGTATTAACTTGCTATTTTACGCTGGTGTTCTGTGAGAGCGTGGTCTTCTCCACTCGAGCCGACCCATTCGCGCTACAACCATAATATAGCTGCAGCGTGGCTCCACCACGTATGAGATATTACAGCAAAGTGTTCGAAACGGAGAAAGATTAGGATGCAGACACGGGAACAAAACCTAGTCGTTGATCCTGAACCTATCCAAGGTCCACTGCTAATCATGGGCCTCTCCATAGATTGCCTCACAGGGGACTATTTTCCATAGTTGCAATACTTACCGGACGATTGCATAAAAAAGAAAAAAAAGAAAGCATATGATACCCATCTCCTGGTTTTTCTTCGTCGCCTCTTACATTTTGGTGTAGTGGATAAAGTCAATCATTTTTATTAATTAAATTAATTAATAAAGGAGATCACCTGCCTAAACTTAAAGCTTATGGTATGAAAGCCCCCGGGCTCGCTATCAATGGGTGTACACCTATGGGCCTGCACATCTGACTCGAAAATCAATTATCATCATTAGCATCATCATCATGATCATTACAGCTTATTAAACGTCCACCGCTTAACATAGACTGGGGAGGTCTCGGAATGCCATAAATCGCGGTCTAGAGTCACCTACAGCCATCGACTTCCTGCTTCTCTTACCGTCACTTCAAGAAAATGAACACCTGCCACATAAATAAATCTTATGGTATAAAAGCACTCGGGCTCTATCAATGGCTGAGTACCCACGGACCTGCGCATTACATCCTAAAGGCTTATCAATGGGGCGACCATCTTGATGACGTCAAAGCAATGGCGCCTTTTATGTAATGTTTGTTTTGTTTCGGACAACACCGAATATGAACATTCTTACTCTAGAGTTCTACATGCTCTCTATACAATTAATTTACAATATACACATGTGATATTAATTACGCTCTTTTATGGTGATGCTTGGACATAGTAAACGATTTTTTATTTTTTTATAATTAAGAGAATTATATTCAGTGCCTATATACTACGAGTATCATGATATTATACTGTCGTGATAGAGTCATTCTGGAGCTATATTATGGTTGCACTATGAACAGGTCGTCCGACCGGGGAAGGACACCGCTCTCACAGAAAACCATCGAAAATGGCAGCTTAATGCTACTGTGTTTCGTGTGATTGATGGTGTAGAGAACTGGAGACCCTTTTTCTGGAATCGAGGTATTCCATCTTAGTCCTCAGGGGTGACAACGTATTTGCATTTTGATACTTAATTGGGGGTAAATGTGGATGTCTATGGGCCACAGCATCCACTTACAATCATTTGGACTGTGTGTTTGTTTATCAAAAAACTGTTTTTTGTGTGGTAAACATTGAGTACCGAGTCTCCGGGTTTTACTGGTAACGAGATATTCCATCTAAGTCCTCGGGGAGACTACGCATCTGATTTTAATTCTTAATCAAAGACAAACGTAGATATCTTTGTGCCACAGCATCCGGTTACCATCAGGTGCACCGTGCGCTCGTCGTGTCACCCTTATTTTATATAAAAAAGCGGCCAAGAGCGTGTCGGGCCACGCTCAGTGTAGGGTTCCGTAGTTTGCCGTCCGTCACAGTAAGTGTTCCCACTTATGAGTTTGTACAAAAACTGGTGTTTCCATCCATATTCAAAATAATTTTTCTAGAAAGTCCTTATAAAGTTCTACTTTCCAGATTTTTTTCATATTTTCTAAACTTATGGTTCAAAAGTTAGAGGGGGGGGGACACATTGTTTTTTACTTTTGGAGCGATTATTTCCGAAATCATTGACATTATCAAAAAATGATTTTAGCAAACCCCTATTCATTTTTAAATACTTTTCCAACAATATATCACACGTTAGGGTTGAAATTAAAAAAAAATCACTTCCCACTTTACATATAGGGGGGCTACCCTAATAAAACATTTTTTTCCAATTTTTATTTTACCACTTTTTTGGCGTGATTGATACACATATTGGTACTAAATTTCAGCTTTCTAGTGCTAACGGTCACAGAGATTAAGCGAGGACGGACAGACGGACAGACAGACATGGCGAAACTATAAGGGTTCCTAGTTGACTACGGAACCCTAAAATGAATTAATTGTGCTATAAGTTAAAAATTGATGGCATGGTCCACAACCTGCCTGCCTGCATCTTCTTTACAGTTTTCCATCCTATAATAAAGTTATCGTTACACTCTATTAAAGTCCACTGCAGAACAAAGGCCTCCCCCATAGTTTGCCTCATAGGGGGGATATTTACCATAGTTGCCACGCTTAGCAAGCGGGTTGGCATCCACAGTTTTTTTATTTTTTGTCGTTATTAGGAGGGTGCTGCTGAACATCTCTTAATTTATTTCCCCTGTTGCCCCTTACGGCACCCACGGGATGATATCTGGTAGTGGATATTTACACCGCCACCCTATAATATAGTGTAGGGATAGTTACGCTTTAAAATTCTAATACTAGCTACACTTAAATCCGAGCTAGAAATGTAAAAACTACTAAACTTATATGTTACTTACTATTATAAATTTTAATACCCGGTTGACTTTTTTTAATTCGTGTGTTTTGGAAATTATATTTAGATACGAATTACATACTGATGAAATACGAATAATATTATTTGATCTTAGCGACATAATAGAAAAAACTGAACTGGTTATTTGAATAAAAAATCACGAGTGCAATTAGTTTAATTTAAATTTTCGTTTTTTTTAAAAATACTAAAAAAGGGCTCGAAAAAATAGATTTCCTCAAAAAAGAAAGGAACTTGAAAAAAAATTAAAAAAAGTCGGTCGGTCGGGGCTGGGCTGTTAAAATTTACCTTCTTATTCTAACGATATTGTAGCAGTTTTTCATTGCTTAAAAACACGGACAAAAAGACAATTTCTAAAAATAAATCCTAGCTAGATCGATTTATTGCCCCCAAAACTCCCTGCACACAAAATTTTATGAAAATCATTGGAGCCGTTTCCGAGATTCCGATTAAATATATATTTATATATATATATATATATATATATATATATATATATATATATATATATATATATATATATATATATATATATATATACAAGAATTGCTCGTTTAAAGGTATAGAATTAAAAGACTTTTAACTTTTATTGACAATTGAGTAGCTGTCATGGAGTGTAGAGGTAAGGAAAACCGTCTCTGTATATTAAAAAGTGTGCGTAGGAAAGCGTTAAATAAGGGTAGCGCCACTGTAGCTAGAGGGTAAGTTTTAAAGAACTTTTCATAACTTTTTATTGCACAAACTTTCACCATAATTCTTTTTTTTAATAATTATTTTTATAAAAAATAATTTTCAATATCACTCTCAAGTTGTTTCACGGCAACTTTTTCTAGGTTATATTTAATAAATTATTTTAGACAACGTGGGTAGTTAAGGTTTTAAATACTGCAGTTTCATCAACTACTCTAGTCACCACAATTATTAAATTCCTCAACTCAGCACACTTCACTCCGTCGACAGTTGCTAAGTTCATTTCATACCCTCTAACTACTCTAGCGCTATTGTGGAGAGTTTTTGAACTGTTATTTACAGCTTACATATGGACACCTTTGTAACTATTCTCCATGTGAGATGGTTCTCATTACCTCTACACTGCTTGGCTCAGGTAATACATTCAAACGTGCCTATAGGGATATACTCTATAATTGTTGGTGTGTCTTTTAGTAATCATGTAACTTCCTAACGATTTGACAGATTGAGTTCATATTGTATGTATGTGACATTACATGTCGTCGAGTCCACTGCTGAACAGAGTTCTTTCTATAAAAACTGCTAACCGCAATTTTTTAGAAAGAAGCTGATGCCCATGTCCTGGCTTGTTTCCTTCTGTCTTCTTTTACAACACTCCTGGGGTAGTGGATATTCTGACCACGACACTGTAGTCCACGTTCACATAGCAATTCATTTGTTTTTCCTGAGAGGATGATTCATAATTACGGATCCGAAAGATGGCGCCGTAGTCAAGTTATTAACAAATTCTTCATTTATGGATTAAAATGACCCATACTCACAATATGTATTGGTTTAGTACCGAAACAGAAATTCACATAACCTGACCCCAAATGGTGCAGGCTAAAGCCGAGTTAAATACGAGCGAAATTACCACAAAGAGATACCAAAAGGGCGTAACGGCGTTTGCTGCGCCATCTAGTAAAGGTATAAAAGTCTAAGATATACTTAAAAATAGCGAATTTAACATTAAACGTGTCCCTGTAAAATTGAACTAAAAACACAAATAAAAGTATAAGACCACACTGTTTCAACGCAAAAACATACTTTGAAACGCATGCCCGTAATAAAAGTATACCCTACAATTTCACTGCAACAAAGCAACTCATATTATAGCAAACATAGAACTACAATGGAGCTAAAATGTAATTAAACGCAACTCTACCTATAAAATTTACAGTTAAGTTTAAATATTTAGATGAGGTAGTTCAGGGGATAAGCACTCGCGAAAAAATTTAATTCATATTACGCGAAAAACCCGGGTTCGATTCTCGTCGGCACCAATGACATTGTTAATTGCAATTAAAGTCTAGATTTACCACATGCTCGGCGTTAAAGGAAAGTATTGTGAAGAAATGTACATGAACGACAAAGTACACATATTGGAGCAGCGCGGGGGATAGTTCGTTGCCCTACAACTCTCTCAAAAACGAGTAACTTCCCTTTTTTATTGTAGCTACATGAGAATCTAGCGGTAAGGTTCAACCTTGTACCGCTAGAGTGGTACATGCTAGAGACACGCTAACGTGATAGACCCAAGAAGCAGCAATATTACGCTTGCAACACGAATAGGTCACGCCGTCACGACTCACGATCAATACAGCGTAATGCTGCTGTGTTCCGTACGGTGAATGTGAGGAACTATATCTATTATCTATCTATTTCTGAGAGGGTTTTAAGGCAAGAAAGTGTCCGCCGCGCTGCCCCAATGCGTGTTGGCGAACTTCCCATGTCTTCAAAATATTTTTTTCTTTTATTCCTCAGACATGCAGGTTTCCTCACGATGTTTTACTTCACCGCCGAGCACGTGGTAAATCAACACTTGAAATTGCAATTAACAATTTCATTGGTGCTGGCGGGGATCGAACCCGGGTTACTCGCGTTCTTTTATATTTACAGCGAGCGTTAACCGTCTGAGCTATCACGGCTAGGCTGTAGTAGATAGTACCACACTATCTACTACAGCCTAATAAAGTTCACTGCTGAACATAGGTCTCCCCCAAAGATTACCTCACAAGGGGGATTTTTCCATAGTAGCCACACTTGTAAGGCGGGGTGCACACCGCAGTTCTTCATTATTTAGAGTTGTTAGTTTAATTGTTCATTCATTGCATTCATTCATTGATAACATCCTCATTACAGCCTCGTCTACAACTGAACATAGTCCTTCCCTATAGATTACCTATATGTTTATACGTGGTAGAGCCATGCTGCAGTTATATTAGTAGTATGGTTGTAGCACGGATGGGTTGGCTCGACCGCGGACGGACCACGCACTCACCGAATACCAACGTAAAATAATACGTTTTGTGAGTGTGGAGAGCCGGAGACTCTTTTTACTGGAAACAAGGCATTCCATAGTACTCACGGGTGACAACGCATCTGCATTTTGATTCGTAATCAAGGATAGATGTAGATGTTTATGGGCCGCAGCAACCACTAACTATCAGGTCAGCTGTGTGCTCGTTTGTCAATCTATCCTATAAAAAAACCTTTATGAGACAATCAGTGGGTGAGACCAATGCTGTTCTATGTTGGCAAAAAAATTTGCCATTGTTGGCAATTATCAGTTGTCATGCCTGGCAGGCGGATCGAAAACCGCAGTTTTCCTAAGTGAAAACTTCTTTAGAATCGTTGCGATTTAAAACTCGATGGAATGAAAAAGCGTCACTAAAAAGAAACAACCATATATATTTATAGGATTCAGCCTGCGAGAGAATGAGATAAAATATTTTGTTTAAGTGAAAACTTCTTCAGAATCGTTGTGATTTGAAAATCGATGAAACTAAAAAGCGACACTAAAAAGAGACAAACATACACATTCATAGGATTTAGCCTACGAGAGAATGAGATAGATATTACCTAGGTGGATTGAAAAGTACTCGGCCTTACACAGATCCATTCAATTCTAAAAATCAAATCTACCCACATTATTTACTTCAGTTCAGACTAGTTCATTGTGTGAAGTTCGAAACGTATGCGATAATTAGTTGTGATTTTATGAATTTATTAACAAAGTAATCGGACATAATTTCCGCGAATGGAGCAAATCGAGCAGCGTGCCGTCATTAAGTACCTCCATAAGAAGGGGCTATCATCAAAAGCCATCCATGATGACGTGGTCAGTACATTAGGCGATTGTGCTCTGTCATATTCATCCGTCAAAAAATGGATAGCAGAATTTAAGCGTGGTAGAGAGAGTGTGAAAGATGAACCCCGCTCTGGAAGGCCTTCGACGTCAACTACTGACGAAAATATTAAAAAAGTACTTGATTTAATAATGGGAGACCGCAGATTATAAATTAGAGAGATAGCCGAGATTATAAGCATCTCTTATGAACGAACTCAAAACATCATTGTCAACGAGTTGGGTTTCCACAAGGTGTCTGCGAGGTGCGTTCCGCGACTGCTTTCAGTTGAACAAAAAAGGACGCGATTGACTATTTCACGCGACTGTTTGGAGTTATTTGAAGCCGATGCAGATGATTTTTTGAATCGTTTTGTTACTATGTACAAAACATGGGTTCATTACTGTACACCGGAAACAAAACAACAATCAAAACGGTGGAGAAGACCTGGTTCACCAACCCCTAAAAAGGCTAAGTCGATTTTGTCGGCAAATAAGGTGATGGCTTCAGTATTCTGGGACTCGAAAGGTGTGATTATGATTGATTATCTTGAAAGGAGTCAGACTATAAACTTTGATTACTACTGCACCTTACTACGTCATTTACGAGAGGAAACAAAAGAAAAACGTCGAGGACTGCTCAGAAGAAAAGTCCTGTTTCATCAAGATAACGCCCGTGTTCACACGTCAGTACAGTCAATGGCTGAAATTCACAACTGTGGCTTTGAACTGTTACCGCATCCGCCGTATTCACCTGATCTGGCACCATCAGACTTCTTTCTGTTCCCTAACCTAAAAAAGCACTTGGGAGGTCAAAGATTTTCGACAAACGACGAGGTCAAAGCAGCTGTAGACGCATATTTTGACTCTAAGGAAGATTCTTTTTTTTCAACGGTCTAAATGCTTGGAAGGGGAGGTGGCAAAAGTGTATTGAACTTGATGGTGATTATGTAGAAAAATAAAAATATAACTGATTTAGTATGTGTTTATTTTCTTGGTTAGGCCGAGTACTTTTCAATCCACCCTCGTAAATTAGTCGTGTTTAGGCAATCTAGAGTCTAAATAATATTCAACTTGAGAGTCAATCAATTGTGTTTTTTTCTATAATATGACTTTACCTGTAGAATAAAGTAATTAAGCAATAAGTAAGTAAAAGTAAAGTAAGTAAGTAATTGTTATTGAAAGAAAATATTCTTTTGGTTTATTTCACTTATATTTAGTCAAAAATGATGATTGTATATTTCATTTGTTATAAAATTCAACTTTTATCTTAAACTTTATATTGTACCGTTTCTCGTTATTTTAAATTTCGTTCCAATAAAACTTCACCATTACAGGTACACTAGGTACTCCGTCTATTAAACCGCAACGTTGCTAAAGCTTTTTAACAAAGTTTGCACTTAAGCTTCCAACTTACCTGATAACGGTAACTGTCATTCCTGGTCAGATTTAGTTAAAGTAGTTAAAGTAAAGTAAGGTCAGGTCAGATTCTAATTAATGTTACGATTTTAACTTAGCAGCAATAAATAACGATAAACTGAAAACTTTCGGGTCACGGCTCTGGAGCTATGCTCATAGTTTTGTGATATATGTATGTAAATATATTATAATAATTATTCATTTAATGGTAACGATCTGAATGTGATCTCCGCCTGTTAAATAATAATAAATAATAATTGATGAGATAAATTATGATTGATGATCATTAATTAATAATGAATGACCTAATTAATAATAAATTCGTAATTGAGATTATTCATCATCATTCAACATCATTACAGCCCTTCACAAGTCCACTGCTGAACATAGGCCTCCCTCAAAGAATGCCACAAAGCACGGTCCCGAGCCACCCGCATCCTTCGATTTCCTGCATGTCTTACCAGGTCGTCACTCCATCTTGTCACTCCATCTAGGAGGAACGTCCTACACTTCACCCGTCCGTACGAGGCTACCACTTGAGAACCTTTCTTCCCAATCGGTTATCGGTTCTTCGAATTAAATTAAATTAAAAAAAAAAAAGTTCTTCGAGCTATATGGCCGGCCATTGCCACTTCAGCTTACTAATCCTTTAGGCTATATCAGTTACTCTGGTTCTACTGTGAATATCCTCATTCCTCAGTTTATCACGTAGAGAAACTCCGAGCATAGCCCTCTCCATAACTTGCTAAGCTACTTTGAGCTTTCTCATACGGCCAGCTGTGAAGGACCACATCTCAAATCCGTGGGTTACCACTAGCAACAGTGTTTGTACAATCTAGTTTTGAGCTTTTGAGGTATGTCTGACGAGAAGATTTGTCGTAATATCCTAAACGCTGCCCAGCCGAGTTGAATCCGTCGATTGACCTCTCGGTCGAAATTGGACTTACCTAGTCAGACTATTTGTCCCAAGTAAACATACTCGTCAACAACTTCGAGCTTAGTGCTCCAAACAAGTACCGGCTTAGGTGTAACATGAACATTACACATGATTTTTGTTTTGTTCATGTTCATCTTAAGACCTATTTGTTGGGAGACATTATTGAGGTCATTCAGCATAGTGCTTAGGTCCTCAAGCGATTCTGGAATAAGGACTGTATCGTCGACAAATCGAAGGTGACTGATGAACTCGCCATTGACGTTAATACCATATTCTTTCAAATCCAGGGGCTTAAAAATGTCTTCCAATGTAGCGCTGAAGATTTTCGGGTTATTACGTCACCCAGTCTTACAATACAATACAATAACTATATTTCAGGCATCAAGGACTTAAAAATTTAGAACATTGGCCCACAGCAATATATATACTTTAACCTATATATATATATATATATATATACATATATATATATATATAATATAAATATAACACTATTTAGGGAACTTTCTTCTTTGGCGCGTCCCTGAATCGGCGAAACACTACCCCAGAGGGCTGAAATCGGGAGCGGGGAATGTCACTTTGTATTTTGCAGGAATCTGGAGTACGTAGGATTTGAAGTTCGTGGACCTCTTAGACTCCAGACGCTGCAAATGTAAAGAGATCGGATCCTCTATGCGGCATCGGCTTCGTTCTTCCACGAAACGCAGGTAGTCTTCTCCCGACGTACTTTTGTACAAACGGGAGATGTAGAGCAGTATGGTGGGCTCCACAATACGCAGAGTTGTACTTGCGTCTATTTTGGCGGTCCCAGGCTGGTTACAGACGGGTCTCGACCGACATCTCTTCTCAACAAGAGTAAACCCGTCATTCTCTCTCTTGGTTCGGGTCACCACAGGAACTGATTTTACATCCACATTCTTTTGTTTTCTACCACATGATTGTAACGATTGTGAAGATTTTCGAGCAACATCCGCAAACGTCTGCTCCTTGTTGACAGGTTGGCATCGGCGGAGGAGTACTCAAGGGTTCAGTCAAGGGCTGAGGTGGTGACGCAATGACGAGGTCGACCTAGTTTCACGGTCATCAACCCGCTGACAGACGGTATCGCGTGACGGGGTAGCAATCATCGGTGAAATATGACTACTATTACGATTACCGCGTGTTGTATTTACATTCTGCAACGGCGGTGAATTTGCAGATGTTGCACTTATGTTGCGCAACATAGTGACTTCGTTCTTCAACTCTGTTGCGGTTCGTTCCAATTCTTCAAATTTGGAACGGAGGTCGGTGACTTCGGCTTTCAACGTGGTGTGATTGATGTCTTTCAATAATCTGGTCACGTCTACGTGATCGAACGTCACGGGAGGCAGCTTGTTGAGATCACGTGCGATGAAAGTTGGGATGTCAGGATCGGTCTCATTGAACAGTCTGAAGATGTCTTGCAGGTCTTTCTTACCGCGTCCATCTCTATGACGTGTGATAAGACGGATTTGGGTCACGGCTGAATCTGCTAACACCTTCTTCGCTTGGATGATCTCATTCTCGGTGAAGCTGGTCATCAGTATCCGCTCCAGGGACATCTGGTCCATGACGTCCAATTTTTGTTGAACAAAGGCCAGCAACTCATTAACTACGATAGTATCGGATCGGTTAGGTTGACACGCCATTTCGAATTGTTTCGCGCAGTTGGTATGCTTACGCTACGAAAATACTGTCGGTTCGGCATTAGAGCCGCCACATAATTATGAAGCGACTGCACTGACCGGCAGTAGAAACGCGACTCTTACACCTCTCTGCAGTTGGATAGGTTTCGTACTCTGGTTCTGTACTCGGGTAGCCAGCTCAGCCCTACTATAGAACGCTTTAGCATTTCGATATACCGACACTTGGCACCACTAAAGGGACTGCAGCACCGCCCAGATTTCGACGGAATCAAAGGCTTTCTCATAGTCCACATACGCAAGACAGAGTGGCAGATTGTACTCGTAGGACTTCTGTACAATTTGGCGAAAGTTATGTATGTGGTTTATGGTGCTAATGTCTTTTCTGAACAAGGCGTGTTCGGGAGGCTGGAAGTCGTCGAGTCTGCGTGCGAAGGACTCTCAAAAACTACACGTAGACGCGGCTCAGAAGATGAATCGGTCTTTAGTTCTTCAAGAGAGCGCTGTCGCCTTTCTTAAAGAACAAGGCCACAGCACTTCTGGTTCACCTCACCTCCAGAGTAATGCCATCATGGAGGACGGAATTGAAGAGCTTCTGTTGGACTTTACGTATCAATTTTTCACCAACTTGCTGAAGCTTCCCCGTAATTCCATCCTCGCCCGAGAACTTGCCGTTTTTAAGGTGCTGGAGATCCGGAGTCCGCGATATCATCGGAATAGTATCGGATGAGATTATTAATAATAATTAATGATTTATATTAATGATCTTACAGTCTTCTTTGCAAACGGGTTAACCCTGGGCAGACTCTCGGGTCATCTGATGCGACTGGGACTCTGCGACGGACCGCTCTGGATAGATTTTTTTTATTTTTAATCTTATTAATATAAAATGTAAGTGATATTTTATAAAGAAACATTAATCTCTACACTTATCTAAAAAACTACTTCTCCCGCTATGAAAACTCTCAAATATTTCACTTCATTCAAAAATGGCTCCGTCGTTGGCAGAAAAATAGAGGATTACCACATTAAGGCAAATTCTCCCTACAATGGAAAATGCCCGTCGGGAAGTAGACTTACAGGCTCATGGTGACCAAGGAAAGAACCATGCCCATACAGAATAAAGTAGGGTTGTAGCTGCCTTAATGCTTTTAAATCTGTGCACTCGACTCACGATGTATTTCATTGGACTCTACATCCGTAGCACTTGGTCCTACGGTTTTAGCATTTGACTCTACGGTTGTATTACTTGACCCAACGTTCGTAGCACTTGATTAGAACTTTACTCTTCATTGGACATCTATTAGTGACTATATAAGTATACTCAACTATACCTTCATTACTCTTTTCTGTGATTATTTTCATAACTTCATTAAAATTAAATAGAAGAAAGAAGCAAACATTTATATTTTTGTGTATATGTGTTTACATCGGGCAGGTCATATACTCACTACTCCTTTTAAAAAATTGGTCGATATCCAAAACCTCATTAATTGGTTATCAGGGTTTTATACGTGGTAGAGCCACGTCATGCTGCAGCTTATAGGTGGTATAACTACGCTGCAGCTTTGTACGTAGAAGAGCCATGCTGCAGCTATATTAGTAGTATAGTTGTAGCATGAATGGGTCGGCTCGACCGGGAAAGTACCACGCTTTCAGAGAATACCAGCGTGAATAGTACCTTGACCCTGCTGTGTTTCGTATGGTAGGTGTAGAGAATCAGAGCCCCTTCTCCTGGAAACTAGGCATTCCATCTTAGTCGTCAGGGGGTGACAACGCATCCGCATTTTGATTCCTAATCGAGGATAGATGTAGATGTCTATGGGCCACAACATCCACTTACCATCTGATGGACTCTTTACTCGTTTGTCTCCCTATCTTATAAAAAAAGGGTGCATTACGAGTGAGAAAAGGTGGCCTTCTAGAAAAGTTGATATGACCATCGATTTGTGATATTATAACTACCATCCATTAAACGAATACAAAAAAATACACTGATTTAATAATTTCCTCCAGACCGAACTTTGTTTGTGGCGGCCTTTCTGAACGAAAACTAGCCTTCTACGCAGGACAGGATTATGGTGTGTGGGCAAGTGTTTTTATGTGGTAGAGCCATCCTGCAAATATATTAGTAGTATAGTTGTAGCACGAATGGGTCGGCTCGACCGGGGAAGGACCACGCTCTCAGAGATTACCAGCATAAAATAGTAACTTAATGCTGCTGTGTTTCGTATGGTGAGTATAGAGAACCGGAGAGCCTTTTTACTAGAAACGAGGCATTCCATCTTAGTCCTCACGGGTGATAACGCGTCTCCATTTTTATTCGTAATCGAGGATAGATGCAGATGTCTATGGGCCACAGCAACCACTTAACATCAGGTGGACTGTGTGCTCGTTTGTCATCCTATCCTTCAAAAAAAGCACGGATAGACTTTCTATCCCCTCACCCTCATAGTCAGATAAGGGGGCAATCTGACACAACCAGAGCGAGATCAAGGCACAGGATGAACGGTTTTACGTGCTTTCCAAATTCCGAGGCAGGAAGGTGAAACCCCTCAAAACTCCTGATTCCGGACTACTACTGAGAACTTTTTGATAAAAGAACCCAATAACGGATTTCAATCCGAGTGATAACCAGTTTCACTAAGGACCACTAGACCAACGAGGTAGTAAAAGAAAAACGAAAAATGAAGGAGAAAAGGCGGTAAAAAGCTATGCACTGCGTCACATAAAACGAAGACATTCAATTTCTTTTATATCAAAGCGACGCTCGTAGCCCACGCGATGCTTCAAAGGAATAGAAACCTAATTGAATTCCTGTGTACATTTGAGGTCGAATTCATATTAGAAAATATAGAGATCATATTATCGTATGCATTACGTGTAATTAAGTAAGCATATTGACGTCAGCGACCCCGTTTTATTTTACGTCATATTTTTATTAATTAGTGGTTCTAAGCTAAGTTCGTTGGGTGTACGGCGTCAACCAGAGAGAGAGAGAACAAGAGAGAGAGAGAGAACAAGAGAGAGAGAGAGAGAATAAGGGTGACAAACGAGCAGATAGTCCATCTGATGGTAAGTGGATGCTATGACCATAGACATCTACATCTATCATCGATTAAGAATCAAACTGCGTTGCCATCCCTGAGGTCTGACATGGAATGCCTTGTTATGGTCTCGTAACGTAAGAGTCTCCGGTCTATAGATGTATAGCTGTAATGTGATAGAAAAACAGTGGTAGAGCCACGCAGCAGCTTTGCTGTCGCACGTATGGGCCGGCTCAAACCACGACCTCACAGAATACCGGCGTGAAGTGGAAGCTCTGCTTCCGCGTTTCGTCTGGTAAGTGCAGGTGGCCAGAGCCCCAAATCCTCCCCCCCCCCATCAACATGGTAGCGGAATTCAATGATAGACTACCCCAGGAGGGTACCAGCACCCCAGGAGAATCCCTCGCTGAGCATCCACGACCATGTTTCTCCACTTCTGAGCGTGGGTGCTCAGGCTGCCCCGCGTACTCTGGGGGGGGGGGCCGCAGCAGACATGCAGATGACAGCACTGGTGATGCTCTTTACACCGGCCGAGCCAATATTTCTCGGGAAAACGTCTCTGCGTGCCGGGACAAACTTGTGTCTGAAGTCGAGTCTCTGCTGGACAGAGTCTTGGATTGGGGGCGACTAAATCTAGTCCAGTTTAACCCCCAAAAGACACAAGTTTGCACGTTAACCGCTAAAAAGAACCCCTTTGTCGTATCCCCTCAGTTTCAAGGCACTCCCCTTGTTGCCTCAGCCAGTATCGGAATCCTCGGCGTCGACATATCGAGTGACGTGCAGTTTCGTGGTCACTTGGAAGGGAAGGCCAAATTGGCCTCTAAAACGCTTTGCGTGCTCAGCAGAGCGGGACAGTATTTCATGCCGGCACACCGCCTGCAACTTTACAAGGCGCAGGTTCGGCCGCACATGGAATACTGTTCCCATCCTTGGGCTGGGGCTCCCCAGTACCAGCTCCTTCCACTTGACCGCATCCAGCGCAGAGCGGCTCGAATCGTCGACGACCGAGTGCTTTCGGATCGGCTCGATTCACTGGCGCTGCGAAGAGATGTTGCATCTCTTTGCGTATTTTATCGCATCTATCACGGGGAGTGCTCTGAGGAATTGTTCGGATTATATATATGTAAAGAGCATCACCAGTGCTGTCATCTGCATAGCAATGAATGTTACGGGTATGCAACATATCATTGATATGCAGAAGAAACAGCGTTGGCGATAGCACGCAGCCCTGTGGAACTCCAGCCTTAATAGGCTTGCAATCGGAGCTTGCACCGTCTACAACGACCTTGATGCTCCGATCTGCAAGAAAGCTGGTGATCCAATCGCACAATTTCTCGGGAAGCCCATAGGAAGGGAGCTTCGAAAGAAGCGCTTTGTGCCAAACCCGATCGAAGGCCTTCGCAATGTCCAAACTAACGGCCAATGCCTCCCCCTTGAACTCTACTGCCTCCGCCCATCTGTGAGTGAGGTAGACCAGAAGATCACCAGCTGACCGACCACGGCGAAAACCGTATTGGCGGTCACTAATCAGCTGGTGATCCTCAAGGTACCTCATGAGCTGGCAGTTTACAATGGACTCCATTGTTTTGGAGAACAAGGAGGTGATGGCGATTGGCCGGTAGTTGGACGGGTCTGAGCGGTCGCCTTTTTTAGGGATCGGGTGGACGAAAGCCGTCTTCCATGATTTTGGGACTACGCCTAGGGAGTAGGAGTACCGGAAAAGACGCGTTAAAACCGGTGCCAACTCTGGAGCACACGTCCTCAGCACAATCGGGGGGATTCCGTCAGGCCCACTCGACTTGTGGATGTCCAGGGAGAGGAGTGCTTTGCGAACCGAGCGCTGTGTGAACTGCACTTCCGGCATGGAGCACTCACACCGCGGGATGGTCGGCGGCGTACTCCCCCCGTCATCGAGAGTCGAGTTAGACGCAAAGAAAGAGCCTAGAAGATCGGCTTTCTCCTTTGCAGTATGGACCAGTGAGTCGTCCTCCCTGTGCAGAGATGGAAGAGATGGCTGACAGAAATTCCCCTGGACAGCCTTGGCGAGAGACCAGAATGCACGGGTTCCAGAAGGAAGGCGAACTAGTTTCTCGCCAATTCTGCCTATGTGCTCTGACTTTGCCTTGGCAATGACTCTTTTGAAGGACCTAGAGGCGGAATTATACTTCTTTTTTAGAGCGCTGGTGTTTACATCCCGGGACGCTGATGCATCAACCCAGGCTTGGTAGCACTCCTGCTTATAGCATGATGCTATTTTACAGGAGCGACCAAACCATGGCTGAGATTTTCCTCCAATGGGCACCACAGAGGGGGGAATAAAAAGTTCCATA
This sequence comes from Parnassius smintheus behrii, assembly GCA_036936625.1. Taxonomy (NCBI): domain Eukaryota; kingdom Metazoa; phylum Arthropoda; class Insecta; order Lepidoptera; family Papilionidae; genus Parnassius; species Parnassius smintheus. The sequence goes on along the minus strand of JAUPFT010000015.1, from coordinate 6,708,103 downwards.
CCCTGAAGTACCACATCAGTAACAGAATCCGCAACAACGTTGGGATCATCCGGCGAGAAGCAAACCCGCCCCCAAGGGTAGGATGCAAAGAAAGACCGCATCCCATCCCAATCGGCTGACCTATAGTGCCAAACACGGCGGCAGCCTGCAGAATGCAACCGCGATTTTAGCGTGAGTGGCACAACACTCCGGACCAGACAATGGTCCGAGGAGCCTAAAGGGGCGTCGACGGAAATCTGATATCCGTCCGGGTGAGAGGTCAGCAGAAGGTCCAACAGGGAAGGTGCATGATCCTCCACATCTGGAATCCGCGTAGGCGAAGTAACCAGTTGTGTCAGACCATATGCCAAGGCAAAATCATGAACAGATCTCCCCGCGTGATCCAAGCCATTCGGCGTGATGGGCGTTAAAGTCGCCGAGGATCACGATCTCTGCGGAGGGGATCTGCTGTAGCAACGAATCCGCAGCCATTTGGACGTGGTTGAAGAGTCGGTCTGTTTCGGCATTACCGCTAAGGGACCTATAGAGACACCCGTAGACGCGCGGATGGTCGTCGCTGTCTACGCGTAGCCAAAGGATGGACAGGTCCGAACCTTCAAGTCTGCCGAGGCGTCGAGAACAGATGTCCTCTCTGACGTAAACGCAAACTCCAGCCCGAGGCACAAAGGAGTGTTCCAGTTTGTACCCCGGGTAGGAGAGATACGAGACATCAGCCGGAGAGGACACCTGCGTCTCGGTAAGAAAGAGCAGAGCCGGCCTCGCCGTCTCGAGATGGTAGTGGACGGCGTTTAGGTTAGAGTGAAGTCCCCTGATATTGCAGAAATTCACGGACAGCGTGGCAGGGGTCGCCTTGGTCTAGTTGCTCCGTTTGCCCCGAGCAGTTGTAGTCTTGAGCGGAATTTTGCCCCCCCCCCCAGAATACGCGGGGCAGCCTGAGCACCCACGCTCAGAAGTGGAGAAACATGGTCGTGGATGCTCAGCGAGGGATTCTCCAGGGGTGCTGGTACCCTCCTGGGGTAGTCTATCATTATTTAATTCCGCTACCATGTTGATGGGGGGGGGGGGAGATTTGGGCCTCCGGCCACCTGCACTCACCAGACGAAACGCGGAAGCAGAGCTTCCACTTCACGCCGGCATTCTGTGAGGTCGTGGTACCACCCCGGTTTGAGCCGGCCCATACGTGCAACAGCAAAGCTGCCGCGTGGCTCTACCACTGTTAATGGTATGGTGGTCATGCCGGCACACCGCCTGCAACTTTACAAGGCGCAGGTTCGGCCGCACATGGAATACTGTTCCCATCTCTGGGCTGGGGCTCCCCAGTACCAGCTCCTTCCACTTAACGGATCCAGCGCAGAGCGGCTCGAATCGTCGACGACCGAGTGCTTTCCGATCGGCTCGGTTCACTGGCACTGCGAAGAGATGTTGCATCCCTTTGTATTTTCTTTCGCATATATCATGGAGAGTGCTCTGAGGAATTGTTCGGATTAATCCCAGCCGCCAAATTTCGTGAACGCACTACGCGGCAAACGTCCCGATACCATCCACACCATCTGGATGCTTGGCGGTCCACCACTGTAGGTTTCAAAAGGAGTTTTCTTCTGCGTACAACCTCTCTGTGGAATAATTTACCACCGGCGATTTTTCCGGACCGATACGACCTGGGGACCTTCAAGAAAAGAGCTTACTCCTTTCTAAAGGGCCGGCAACGCATCTGCAATTCCCCTGGTGTTGCAGTTGATCATGGGCGGCGGTAGTCACTTAACATCAGGTGAGCCACATGCCCGTTTGCCCCCTCTTCTATTAAAAAAAAATGTTACTCCACCGGGTATATTTACTTCACCGTATCCATACACCGCTGTAAATCTTTGCTTGATGGTGAACCGCTAAATGAAGTAAAAACAAAACCAATCAGCTAACATTTAAACTTTAACTTTAAAATTGTATTACCTATTATTATTATTATAGAAATCTGAAATTTAATTTTCAACGTACTCTATCGACATGCTTACGTGTCCATAAGATTTCTAATACCTTAAAAGCTGGCACCTGTGCTAGTTGTTGTTTGTGAAGAAGTGTGAAGTGCACTCTGACACAGAGGCACATCTCTTTTTCTTCTTCTTCTTGATCAGCCCGTTAAAGTCTAATGCTGGTCATGGACATCTCCTGGTGTAGGATTGATTTGACGTAATAGTCACGTTTGGTAAGCGGCTGATCGCCAGACCGATGACATATCCAACTTAGAGACAGTCGCTCAATCGAACCCGTGCCTCATATAAATCGTTTGTCATCTTCCTCAAGTTGAAATTACTGATAGTTAGGCATACCATCTAATTCCTGAAAGGTGGCAACGTATCTGTATCCTGTCTAGTTTAAACATGGTTGCAGGTGCCCATGGACTCCATTAGCCACTTGCCATCAAGTGGACTTTACTTGTCACCACTTACCGTGAGGTAGATTGTAAATTCTGTTGTTTCTAGTCATTTTAGGAACCGCAATTCTAGGAACCGCAACGTAGCTGCCAGTTTAGGTTCCTTGACTGCTAGGCCACGGTGGTATCGTAGGATAAACGTTAATCCAAGCGAAGTACTTATATACCATTATATGCTATGCATCTTTATTTCTGTTTTATAGTTTATAATAATAATAATGTTATTTTTGTCGCCAAACCACACATTTGTTTTTATTGTTTTCTTGCAATCTAGTCCATCCAAATGTTGTCTGGAAGAGATCGCTCTTAGCGATTGGACCGCCCATTGTACCACATTCCTTTCGCTCCTTTTTTGTTAATATTTATGTTTTTTTTGGCGTGCAAAACAAAGTGTTATCTATCTACCTAATAAGTTACTTCAAAAAACTTTTTGTGTTGTGTTTAGATGCTTATTATAAACCTTTTTTTAAAGGTGTAATACGTACTAATTTAAACTCACGCAAGCTTTAGTTTTTATAAACTGTAAATCAAATAAACTTACAGAGATGTTGTCTATTTTATTTATTTATGAGTATTGATAACGACGTCGTGGTACCTCAGATGCTAAACGCTCGCTGTAAATTTCACAGTGCGCGTGCAACCCGGGTCAGATCCCCGAAAGCACCAATGAAATATTTAATTGAAATTTTAAGCACTGATACCACCAGTGAAGCAAAACATCGTAGGGAAACCTGCATGCCTGAGAGATAAAACCGGAGACTTGTCAAGTCAGCCAACACGCATTGAGGCAGCACTGTGGACTGTGCCCATGAGTTATAAGTATTGGTGAATTGCTCTATTATCCATTGCAGTCTATATAAAGCCCACTGCTGGACATAGGCCTCCCCCATAGATTGCCTCACAGGGGGGATTTTGCCATAGTTACTTGCTTATAGTTAGAAATAGCAGCTTAATGCTGTTGTGATTCCTATTTTGAGTATAGAGAACCGGATACCCTTTTTACTGGAAACGGAGCATTACATCTCAGTCCCCGGCGTTATCGACGTATATGCATTTTGATTCTTGAATGACGATATGTGCAGATGTCTACAGGCCATAGCATCCACTTACCATAAGGTGGACTGTGTATTCGTTTGGCTTACTTGATCTCAATTACTTGATCTGCACAATTTCAGACGCAATTCATACCAAATAATGATCCTTACATAAATTGTTCCTAGCAACTATAATATCCATTACGAATGATCTTTCTACTATTATTGTTTTTTTAATATTAGCAATTTTATGTTAGTTATTCGGCTAATCGGCAAAATAGCCTTCACTTTACTTCAACAATATTATAAATGTGTAACGTATTACGTTGTTGGTGTTCCAAATAAATAAAAATAATATTATTTTTATGTAGGGTTAATAGGGGTGTTTTTGTAAAGTTCACATAAATTCGACTATTGATAAAAAGTTTGGTCATAATAGTTTGCTTATGAATATGAAATGTATATATTTATGAAAATATTAAATCACGTAAACAAGTAATTATTTTTATATAACTTACTCAATATAAGCTTTACTCATGTGATTTAAGTGTAAAATGTTCAAGATAGACTGAGACAGAATTCCATAATTGACTCCCCCTTGAAGTGCGTAAAATTTTACGGTATAATAAGGGGTCGCAAAATGCTTTCCCGCGCTTGCGCGAATCAATAATCTACCCCGTACAATGACTCAAAAATCCTAGTACAAAATAAACTACAGTATTTCCATTGCTGCTTTTGCTCTAACTTTCCTACGGATCTTTGAGTAAAAACATTAATGGATAATAATATTACATTGGTTAACACGAAGAAACAATGTTTGGTATAGTCATAATAATAAGTCGCGTCTGCGCCCTTCATCTCTGGACCAATTTCTGTGCAAGTGTAACTTAAAACTGTTGTAAAGTGCTCTGTTTTGTGTAAAAAAAATACAGAAATACATATGTGAGTAACATAATCATTTTAATTCGTTAATTATGTCACAAGCCTTTATATTTCCGTGATTATGAATGCAGAGACTACATTTTGTGAAGATATAATTATGTTTTTAGTCTTACATTTTGCTATACTCTGGGAATTTCAGTCATAATTTATTGGTGATCACCATACATACTGCTGTGTTTCGTATAGTTACTTAGAGAACCAAACACCCTTTTCTACTAGATACGAGGCATTCCGTCTTAGTCCTCAAGGGTGACAACGTATTTGCATTTTGATGTTTAATTGAGGATAAATGTAGATGGCCACAGTATCCACTTACCATAAGGTACTTTGTGCTTGAGGACTAAGATGAAATGCCCTCGTTTTCATTGAAAAATGTCTCCGGTTCTCTAAGCTCACCTCATAAAACACAGCAGCATTAAGCTGAAATTTTACGCCGGTATACTGTGAGATTGTAGTCCTTCCCCGGTCGAGCCGACCCATTAGCCTTGAGCCGACACATCCATAATGTAGCTGTAGCATGGCACTACCACGTTTAAAGTGACGTATTAAAGTATTAAAGTTGTTGAAAGTGAAAATAGTAAAAGTAAGAAGAAAAAAAATTATTATTTATTTGAGTTTGACCCACACATTTCAAGAATATATATACAAACAAAGAATGCTTACGCATTAATAATTAAGAAGTAGTACATGCACATCATTAATTAATAACAAATCAAAAAAAATCAAAATTAAAATGTGACATCTATGTGATGTCACATTGTCTCCAACTCAATGTAATATTGCAAAGTCAGCGCTGGTTTTAAGATGAAGCCTTGTGACTTCACTGACAGTCGCTGTGTGATCCTCCAATTACGCGTTACAAAAAAAGTAGTGAAGGTATTAAAATGAATAACTTTTCAAAGCCAGGATGTCGTGTGGAACAGAATGCCTGTCGCTGGGCCCGCCGCCCGACTCGATAGCGCGTATGCCACCGCCCCCGCTGCCCGCATTCCTGGCCAGCGCTGCCAATCTCACACCACCTTGCAAGGCAGCCAAGTGTCCATCGCAAAGCAACAACGAAATCAACGCTTTCTTCCCCGGTGTCGAGTACCACGAGCTACCCCGACATGGTAAGTGTCTTTGGTAACTTTATAACTATTTACGTGTCATCCCGCACTCCAGAAAGTTCAAAAAACTTTGCAAAAAAAATTCCTCGTAAGATATTTATGGCAACTGTACGTGATAGATGAGATCAAAAGGTTCGCGGAAAGAAAAAGAAAGAGGGTGAAACTAAACATGAGTTTATTTTTTCTTTTTGATATATTCGCCATGAACTCTATCACACTTCTCAGACCATTTAAATAACTAATTTATACCTTCAAGAATAAACTTTGCCAAGGCCCTCAAAATAGGCAGAAATTGCTGACTTCTCATCTATGTCATCTGTGAATTTCTTTACCCGAAGCTCTTTTTTCATATATGGAAACAAATAATAATCCGAAAAGGTCTAAGGGCCGAAGGGTTTTGACTCACCCCCTGTCACAATTCGTCTTATAATTTCGTCCCTGTTCTTGACACAGGTCAAAAACTGTTTATGAAGCGGTGTGAGCATTCTTGGCAACCATCTTGCACTGACGGGAGAATGTTTAAAACGGTTTCAGATGTTACTCCAGTCGTTTCTGCGATCTGTTTTTCTTCAAGAACAAGTTTTTTAACTTACTCGACAATGTCTGAGAAAATTGCCTCAATCAGTGGGCCTGAGCACTAATCGTCTTCAAGTAAGTCTGCCGTGCTTAAAAAGGATATGCCACTTATAAATCATTGTTTTTCCAGGACAAGAGTCTTCGTAAGCGGATGACATCTCTTCCATAATGATATGTGGTGTTATTCCTTGCTAACTTAATCAAGAAAACGAAACTTAGTTTTCTCCATAGTTAGTTCACTTTTCAAGAATATCTCAAAGGTTAATTTACCGATCTAGCTAAAACTTTGTATTTATAGCCGTATTAAGTCACAAAGTAGTGAGAATGAAAAGAAACCACCTCTCATCAAAATCGGTTAACCCGTTCGAAAATTATCGTTGTCAAATTTCAAATAAAATGCTTTTTTTTAATAGCTTCGAAATTTCTGCTCGGATCGTTTTTGATGTAATGAGTTAAATATTAGTTCGTAAAAACATTTGTCGAGCGTTTTGAGATCAGTTTTTCACATTTTTTTGGTCAGACATTAAATCATGCAATATCTTTATAAGTATCAGGGGTTAAATAAATGCCAAAAACAAGATTTCAGCAAAAATAAACATCAAATCGAAGTATTTCAAAATGATTTGTATTTATGAGTTTATGACTATAAGCGGCTATTCTTTTCAGCTTTAATCAGTTCAGCTGTTAGAGATACATGCAATATGTTTATATCCAATATTTTTTAAACTTAAGACATCAGAACTATAAGAGCCCAGTTAGGACTGAAGTCAATAGGTAACGTCAGTTTGACATGCGCAGGGACGAGTATCTCCCGCTGGTCAAGGTGTTCAGCCAGGTGATCAGACAATGCTCAGTATGGTATGCAGAGTCTTTTGAAAACTTCGATAGTGTGATTTAGACTTCGGTTGCTGTTCTGTCCTATTACTCTATTACGACGCCACTGCGGCACTGCAACACCGTTACAACCCATTTAAGTCTACTGCTGAACATAGGCCTTCCTCATAGATTGTTCCATAGAGGGATATTTGCCATAGTTGCCACGCTTGGCAAGCGGCTTGGCAATCTCTGTTTTTAGTCGATATTAGGAAGACGTTGCTGTCAATACCTTAGTTCAATTTCCCTCTGTCACCTCTTACAACACCCATGGGATGATATGAGATATTCTTACACCGCCACTGCGCGGTACCAGCACTGCCATAATAGGATGAAACTATTTAATGAAACTACACGCCATTATTTTGTACAGTGCAACAATATGGACGTGTTAACTTGTACACAAACATTTTTGCAGAGTCGGCCGGTTATGACGACACATGGTTTCTCGTGCTGATCACTTGCTGCATCGCCGTACTCTGCATAGCTGCTTTGCTGGCGCTGTTTCTGCTTAAATGTAGAGAGTAAGTAGTGTAAAAACTGTAGTCTTCAATTGTTTGTTTTAAAGTGAAAATATTTAGAAACTCATAATCAAATTCCTATTTTTATACGTGGTAGAGCCACTCTGCAGCTATATTACGGTTGTAACACGAATGGGTCGGCTCGACCGGGGAAGGACCACGCTCTCATAGAATACCAGCGTAAAATAGTAGCTCAATGCTGCTATGTTTCGTATGGTGAGTGTAGAGAACCGAAGACCCGTTTTACTCGAATCGAGGCATTCTATCTTAGTCCTCAGGAGTGATAACTCATCTGTATTTTGATTCTTAAGCAAGGTGCAATGTAGATGTCTATGGGCCACATCATCCACTTCAGCTTAACTATGTGCTCGTTTGTCACCCTTATTCTATAAAAAAATATTGGAAGAGGAATTACATTGTTTTACGTGGTAGAGCCATGCTGCAGTTATATTAGCATTATAGTTGTAGCACGAATGGGTCGGCTCGGCCGGGGAAGGACCACGCTCTCACAGAATACCAGCGTCAAATAGTAGCTTAATGCTACTGTGTTTCGTATGGTGAGTGTAGAGAACCGGAGACCCTTTTTACTGGAAACGAGGGATTCCACCTAAGTCCTCACGGATGACAACGCATCTGCATTTTGATTCGTAATCGAGGATAGATGTAGATGTCTATGGGCCACAGCAACCACTTACCATCAGGTGGACTGTGTGCTCGTCTGTCATCCTATCCTATAAAAAAAAAACATAATCGGCACGTGGACAGGATAACACAGTTGATACTTGACAGCTTGCATTGGATGTGTAGTTTTGTAATAATTTTGAAGGATATCAAAAGTAAATCTTATGGCGTCACTTTACTATTGAAAGAAGAGACAGCTTCATAGCGCAGTAGCTAAGTGTATGCTCGCGACGCTGCGGGGCCGCAGGTTTCAATCCCGCATGGAACAAGTGTTTGAATGGCCTCCTATTGCTCGGAGTCTTTTTTATATGATAGAGGGCAAACGAGCATACGACTCACCTGATAGTAAGTGATTACCGTCGCCCAAGAACAACTGCAACACTAGGGAATCGCAGATGCGTTGTCGGCCTTTTAAAAAGGAGTAGGCGTTTTTCTTGAAGGTCCCTTACTCATGTCGTTTCGGAAAAGTCTGCTGGTAGTCGATTCCACAAGGAAGTTGTGCGAGGAAAATAACTTCTTTTAAATCGCACGGTAGTGGACCGCCACTCATCCAGATGGTATGGATGGTATCGCATTTTGCGATGGTGAAATTGTGCGGCTGGAATTAGTTCGAACAGTTCCTCAGAGCACTCCTTATATCTGGATCTGTGTTTATATTCAACTTATGTATGTAAATCGCCTCCACGATATATGATAAAATTCTATTGCGGGGTAACGTTTTTTTAAAACATGGCAATAAGAAACAAAAGACACTTACATAAAAAAGTAATTTACTTTCGTGAAATTTAAAAAATCTCCCGAATAATAATTTTGTAAGATTTTTTTTTAATTTTGTAAAAATTTGAACTATAATTATTGTAAGTGCTAATTTATCACATGCTTGGAGTGGAAGGAACAAAAATAAGTACAATCTGGCACTAGATTGGATTGGCACAATGGAACTAATTTTCATTAACAAAAACGAACTAATAATAATGTCAACCACTGTATATTCCTACAGAGCGCGAGGTGGATGCAAAAGTGGAACAGGGAAAGCCGGTGGCTCAAATGCTCTGTATGGCAGTGCCGCTTTGGACTCGCGAGTACTCTGGGCGGCATTAACGCCAAGAGGCACCCGCCACTTCGTAGCTGATACATATCCTCATGACGAAACCGAAGACCATCACTACGAATGCGTCGAGCCACCATTATACAAGCTCGGTCCACCTGAAGATTTAGCTATAACCCGACACTTCAACGCTGAGTATGAAGACCCGGCTCCTTTAATCGAGAGCTACACAGACAGGACTGAGGAGTACTTCCGAAATGGGATGGAAACTTTACGCAGAACCAGGCCGCTGGTTTCTTCGCCAACTAGGATCGAAAGACCGAACTTGCCTCCCCTGAACCTCCAGCCAAGGACTCTCCGCAGGGCTCCGCATTCAAGGCGCGTCAGCGATGCTAACAACTCGGAAAAATCGGCCATCTGAAGCGAGAGTGGCGCGGTCTTTTCCGTCGCCGATTCAACCGATATCGATTATAATGAGTGGCAATCGATCGGCGATTCGAACGTCGATCGACTCGTCTGAGGATCTTAATCATGAACCCTAGCAATTAACTTGTAATTGGTTTATAGCAGAAAGTTTTTAAATTCAGTAATGAGAAAATGTAATTTTGTAGTCACTTAACGTTTACAGTTCGACTAATCGAATTCACTTATTGATATTTATCTACCATTCATTTTACTTACTTGTAACACATGCATAAAGTATATCACATCATAAAACAAAAGTTTAAATACACGTATGTGTAATTTTTAAAAAAAAACAGCAAATTTTTTAATAATTAATTTTATACAGCAATCATTAACAATTTAAGTTTTAGGATTTTCTATAACCACATAACTTTTTGTTGAGCTTTAATTGTGTAGGTACCTATCTATGGACCACAGCATCAATAATTAACCATCAGGTGAACGGTGAGCCCACTCATAAAATTCTATAATACATAATTATATAATAGAACGGGGGAGTGGTCGGAGCCTGTGTAGCCACTAACATGTCACTAACATGTCAATATTCACCTATAAATGTTGAAACAATCAATCGTTTCCAATTTTCGTGTCAAGCGTCGCTGCATGCAAATTGTTAAAAAAATGGCAAATTATGCAATAATTACGTGTTGAAAGAAAACAGCGGGAAATGGAATTTAAATAAAGAAGACATATCCTACAAACAGCAAGTCGAATTTATTTATATCTTGTGAATATTAGAAACAAAAGTAAAGAAATATTGATGTGTCAAAACCATTAATCAAAAGTGTAAAATGTGTAAATTCGCTCAGTCTGTCAATACAGCGAATCGGGTTTGTAGTAGTGATAATACGACGTAATTACTTGTATATGTGCTCCCAGCGACACCGATTTTCGTATAAAATAAGGTTGACAGCCATTCTATTGTGTATTATAGCACTCTATGTGCTCACTTGTCACCCTTCTATTTAAAAAAAAAAACATAGCTAAGTATACTTACGGTAAATTTATTTTTATTTGTACCTACGTTTTTCAATTTTGTGATGGTAAAATTTAACGATGATGCTTTATGATTAAAAAATTAATACATAAATAGAAATTAAGATTAGTTCCAAATTCATATCAAACCACTTTTTAACGTTTACCCAAATAATGAAGTATGAATATGAAATAAGTGAACCAGTGAATTAATTGATGAATGATATATTATAGAGATATTCGTTTTTAAATGGTGTCGATCTGTGTCGACTAACTTTAAGTGCACAGATCTATTCTAATAGAATAGTGATGTGTAGTGTAATGTAAACACCATCAAAGCAAAGACAGTATGTTTTACACATTAAACGTAATTCTCTCTAGCATAAGATTAGTTATTTTACACAGTCGATGAGCAATGTAAATAGGGTTGCCATTTTCACTAATTATCAAATGTCTGTCTATAAATGATGTATTGGAAATTAAAATTGTTTTGTAGCTTTACCTTTTTTATTGTGTGATTGCTTGTGTTAGTAGCTATAGAGTTGTAGATACTAATTGATGACTTCCGAAGCAGCTAGTGGTTAAAGCAGTAAACCATTGTTTCCATATATTGTTGGTTTTCTGTTTTGCAGTGCGATTGTGTGACTGTGATGGAAATCGTTGTTGGCTTTGTTTTATAAGTAGCTATAGGTTTGTACATAGGTATATTAGAAATGAATCAGTATTGATTATAAGCCCATTTCTATAATATGCTGCACATGTATATATATATATATATATATATATATATATATATATATATATATATATATATATATATATATATATATATATATATATATATATATACAATATGTAACGTAATTAACGCACACCCTCAGACACCCCAATTAGTATATTATGTTATAATCATAATACATACACTGAATTTTTAGTTAAACATTTTTATGGACTGATTATTTATCAAATTAGTTATACTAATTCCGGAAGAATGATGTGGTCACAGTACAAATCCACGAACGCAAAGACTTTAACATGCTTGAAATAAAGTTCATTTTTCTTCATTTTTATTTAATGAAACTGCATTCTTAAAAGTCTTATTGCCTTAAGTTACGGTCCGTTTCAGTTTATTTTGACTGTATAGATTTAGTGTGACTGTAATTTACGTAGTTTTAATTATTTTTGGGATAAAAAATTACCTATATTAAAAATGATAGGAATCGATTCAGTAAACGATTCTGAACAAACTACTTTCTCAAAGTACGTTAATTATGTTACATGTTGTGTGTGTGTGTGTGTGTGTGTGTGTATATATATATATATATATATATATATATATATATATATATATATATATATATATATATATATATATATAGGATATAAAATTTGTTTATTTTTTGTGAAAAAAATTAAAGACGGGGATAAAGAGGTTCCTATATTTGTATACACTAGAAACCTAACGAGCGACATCTAGGGAACTGTAAATTATTAGCCCTCATTGGGTAGTGATTTCCACCAGCAAACGATTCCCACTAGTTACAAAATTGCACTAGTGGTGATATGAACTGCAGCATAATCAGTTGTAAAAACTCGTCAAGGACGTGTAATTCAACTAATAAAGGCATAAAATTTCATCGGTAAGATGATTATTAACTAATTATTATTGTTTCAACTAATCTATAGATGAATACTTTACTATGATATTTACCTTTGTAAACTATCATTTATTAATTTTTAAACTGTATAATTACCATTGCTGCTTTTTTCCTACCGTGTTACGCGACGCACGTAACGTTGACAAGCTCGTCAAGCAATGTAATGTGAAACACTAAATATCATTGTGCATTGCGTATGTCTATAATACGGCTGCAAATGTAATGCGACCGATGCTTGCAGCCTAAGATGTGGCGACATCGGTTTTGGAAATAATCGAGCGCTAATTCATTTCTAGTGTCTATTATTACTATTTCTGTGGTTACAACGGACAAAGGTAAGTTTGGACGAAAACGGTTTCCGATTATTCGGAAGTCGTCGCCACGATCACAAGACCTGTCTGGAGATTGTCATCATTATCATTACAATTATTTATTCATTACGTGGCTCGTACATTATGCATATTTAATTTGTAATTACAATTGTTACTTGAGGGTTTTGTAAAACACAATATAAAAATGGATGTATGAATTTCAATACTCGCAAGACTTGGTAAAGGTATTTTTAGCACAATAAAAATATAAAACTTACTATTATGACATTTTCGCTCGAGGTCCCTATTGCCATATTATATTTAACAAAATCAAGAGTCTATAGTCAACGGCGCGCTTCATAATCATAATCATTTACACTTGTAAAACATCATTATTTTTATCAATGATGATTTACAAGTGTAAATCTTGTAGTAGTGCAAATATTAATTATGGTTCCGAATTTAGTTCTTTTTTTATTTCGCAATGCGTAAATGAATATTTTAGATGCTTTGAATCTAGAATATTATTAAAGTACTGTAAAATTGGTTTGTTCACCCCAATGTAGTTAAGTAACAAAATCTAGACAAAATCTCTTTAGTTAGGGCAAAACTTTTGACTGGTACCTATATTGATATAAAAAATGAACTGTCATTTTATACAAAGACCCGCCATTTATTTATTTTTTCATTTGCCGTTTCATTTATTTATTTTTATATTCCTGTGTGTGTGTTCCTGCTCAAGTGATTAATGTTAGAAACGTCAAGAACATAAAAATAAATTAATGTAAAGAGATAGAGTCCATAAAATTAATTTCCTTCAATGCGCTTCAAGTTTTTCATTCATAAGTATTACGAGTGACGTATTAGAATTACTATCAAAAATAATCTGTGACGCTCCGGAGGATAAGACTATCTCACAACCATAGAATACTATAATACATACATATTCTATCCTCACGACAGCTCACGCTTTCTCGGCTACAAGACGTCACAATGAAGCATACATAATAAATACATAGACATGTACACACGTAGACAGAGAAACCTATAGACAAATTGACGCCTTCTTTCGCATTCGCACACGAAAAAGATAGATTTATGCATACGTCTTGCATAGAAATGAGATAGAGCGGTGTGATTGTTTGTCCCTATCTCCGTGCCGGTTTTTTGATAGCGTAGCGATTTAAGGAGTTTACAAGTTGGTTTAAGTGAGAAAAAAGTGTTTTGTGAGCTTAAGATTGGAGAATCTTGTTCAGTTCAGTTCTTAGAACAATTAAAATTTTATTTAAATATGTTTAAAAGTCATAAAGATTATTGTATAACCTAAAAATCCGTTATCATCCTTTCTCACTCGAGGCCACGCCGATCATTAGTCTATAGGTTTCTCTGTCTACGTGTACACAACACTAATATCGTAGACAGAGAAACCTATAGACAAATTGACGCCTTCTTTCGCATTCGCACACGAAAAAGATAGATTTATGCATACGTCTTGCATAGAAATGAGATAGAGCGGTGTGATTGTTTGTCCCTATCTCCGTGCCGGTTTTTTGATAGCGTAGCGATTTAAGGAGTTTACAAGTTGGTTTAAGTGAGAAAAAAGTGTTTTGTGAGCTTAAGATTGGAGAATCTTGTTCAGTTCAGTTCTTAGAACAATTAAAATTTTATTTAAATATGTTTAAAAGTCATAAAGATTATTGTATAACCTAAAAATCCGTTATCATCCTTTCTCACTCGAGGCCACGCCGATCATTAGTCTATAGGTTTCTCTGTCTACGTGTACACAACACTAATATCGTAGACAGAGAAACCTATAGACAAATTGACGCCTTCTTTCGCATTCGCACACGAAAAAGATAGATTTATGCATACGTCTTGCATAGAAATGAGATAGATCGTTGTGATTGTTTGCCCCTTTCTCCGTGCCGGTTTTTTTTTTGTTTAGCAAACTCTACAGTTTGCTAAACAACTTGGACAGCGTAGCGATTTAAGGAGTTTACAAGTTGGTTTAAGTGAGAAAAAAAGTGTTTTATGAACTTAACATTGGTGAATCTTGTTCAGTTCAGTTCTTAGAACAATTAAAATTTTTATCTAAATGTATTTAAAAGTCATAAAGATTATTCTATAACCTAAAAATTCGTTATCGTTCTTTCTCACTCGAGGCCACGCCGATCATTAGTCTATAGGTTTCTCTGTCTACGACTAATATCATACATACATACACCTTAAAAACATTATTCCTCTTCCGTGGCAGTTGGATAAATGAGATGCCTATTTATATCTTTAACATTCTGTGTAACTTTAGATTTATTTTTAATTCAAGTAAAAAATTCGCAAGAGATTTGCATTTGAATAAAATTATTATTATTCGTAAAACATTTCGGAATAAAACAGGACAAGTGCGACTAGGACTCGCGCTCTGAGGGCTCCTATCTTAGGTCCGTGTTAATAGACGTTACTCAACGACCAGCTCAAGTGCGTTATCATTTGATACGCTCTCATTATGATATCAGCATCTCAAGATCGTTGCTAATTAATAAACACATAAAAACAGTATCTCAGTTACCAAGTTGAGTTCCTTAAGACATTTTACTTAGGGATATTATTCTGTGACTTGAGGGCTTGATCTCGTGAACGATTACGTCACATAGATCGAAGTTTAGAATATCATTCATCACGTTTCGTTTTTTCTATATCATGAGATTTATTGAATAGCTTTATTTTGATAAAACTTAAATAAATAGAACTGTATCACGTTATATGGTTGTTTTCTACTTACGAAAAGCTTAAATTTTTAAAACTATTGTGTATATCTTTCTAAATACGAACTAAATATTTACTACTTAATTCAATATGTACAAATAACCCAACGCAAATCGACGACAGCGTCAGTCTCAAATATAAAACTGACATATTATTTTTGACACTTGAAAACAACATCTTGTACGTAACTTTGATCTAAATCTTTTTCTACCTTTATGAATATCTGTGGTTCAGTTTATTTATTTTTAAATCTAATTAATATAGAACTAAAAGTACAGAAAGAACATTTTTTGAACAAATTAACTTCTCCAACATGAAATCTCTTAAATATTACACCTCATTTTAAGGGACTGCGCCTTGGTGGCAGAAAAGGTCGTAGTTGCTCTCATTGCCTACTTTGAAATTTAATACATTATATTAATTTCAACAATTAATAAAATCATACCTACTTAAATAAATGTACAATATGTACATACCTGAAATGATGCTGTGGCATAAAACCTTAAAGTTAATAAGACTGCTATTTCTGGGGAAATTGGAAGACCTCTGTTATTTACTTTTACCAATAAGTTTTTTATTAATGTAATAATATATATTACCGCCTCTTGACCCAATCTGTATCGTTTTTTTAAATTGTTCACTTGGTAACTTAAAAGGCCGTAAAATATCGCCATAGTACTCAATATTATCGTAATAATTAGTTTCTCTTAAAATATTATCCATCTCCATGTCAACAGTAATAATCTCAAGCCACGGACTGCCCGCACTCACATTTTAGCATCTCAAGTACACACACTTAAGAGGCGAGTTTCGTTTATTAATCAGTACGTCACTCAGCTGATATCGTAAACCTAAGCCTTATCTTGAGATAGGTTTATTAATTAGGTCATAAACTCAACATTGTACTCCAGTGCGTGTACTTGAGCTGAGTAACGTTTATTAATACGGCCCCTAGAGTACTTACATAATATATGGTTCCTATAAACTTTATTGTCTATGTATGTCGATAATTCATTCATTCTGGGAATCATAGACAAGGTAAGCATTGTTCATTGCCATACCAATATGATTATCTTCTTGGCTGTAACAAAAAGGCAGGACGGATTGAAGCGACAAACTTTACCGTAGAAGAATATTTTCTCCCTCCCATCAGTCTACGATCGATGCTTCAACTGCAAATGTATGTTTGTCACGTGGTAGAGCCTTGCTGCACTTATGTTGGTAGTATAGTTGTAGCACGAATGGGTCGGCTCGACCGGGGAAGAACCACGTTTCATATGGTGAGTGTAGAGAACCGGAGACCCTTTTTACTAGAAAAGAGCATCTTAGTCCACAGAGGTGACAACGCATCTGCATTTGATTCGTAATCGAGGATAGATGTAGACGTCTATGGGCCACAGCAACCACTTACCATCAGGTGGACTGTGTGCTCATTTGTCACCCTATCCTATAAAAAAAAATCGCAAAACATATTTTTAAAGAATAATAGTGTTCTGTAGGTGTAACAATAAATTTACGATTTTTTGTACTTTCTTTATTTGAAGGTTTCATTCATGGAGCCATGCTGAAGTTATATTAGTAGTATAGTTGTAGCAGAAACGGGTCGGCTCAACCGGGGAAGGCCCACGCTCTCACAGAATACCAGCGTAAAATAGTAGCTTAATGCTGCTGTGTTTCGTATAGTGAGTGTAGAGAACCGATGACCCTTATTACTGGAAATGAGGCATTCCATCTTAGTCCTCACGGGTGACAACGCATCTGCATTTTGATTCGTAATGGAGGATACATGTAGGTGTCTATGGCCCACAACAACCACTTACCATCAGGTGGACTGTGTGCTCGTTTGTCACCCTATCCTAAAAAAAGCCTCCTCACCGTATGTGTGAATCTTTTTTGTTACGAACACTTTCTTTCGTCATAAGAAGATTCACATCTATACGTGGAAAAGAGGTAGTGATAGAAGCATGATAGATTTGATAATTGTGGATGAAAGAATGAGGAGCGAAGAACAAGAGTTTACCGGAGGTCCAACGTAGAAATGGATCATCACTTGGTCTTATGCCGAATTAATGATCTATTCAGACGTTGGCGGCATCGGACATCTGTGTCTACCACTGCGTTACAGCGTATAAGAACGGAGAGGTTACAAGATGAAGGTGTGAAAGACAAGTACATGTGTAGACTGACAGAAAATATAAGTGGTCTGGATGAATAGTGTACGAATATGTTAGAATGTGTGGCATAACGTTAAGAAAGGTTTGGTGGATGCAGCTGCCGAAGTATTTGCTGTTAGTAAGAGAACGAATGAAAGGAAAAATAATATGTTATGGTAGGATGATAAGGTACGTATGGAAGTTGAAGCAAAAAAGAGAGCATGGCTAGATTTACTAGCGACCAAGGCTGGTAATTCTGGCGGTACGTATGATGATATTGAAAGAAAAAAGGCAGACTTTAGACATCAAAATAAGAGAGTAAAAGAAATAGTTGAAAGGAAAAAGTAAGAAAGAATAGATAAGAATTATAGAAAAATATCAGATAACTTCCAGACAAATATTAAATGTTCTGGAAACTTGTAGGTACTGCCAGGGTAAATTCAAAACAGCCTAGATTGAATGCTATACGAGACGATATTCTGGCTGTATTCTAAATGATGAAGTTTTGAGTCTAAATAGATGTAAGGAATATTTTGAAAGCGTGCTTATGAGTGAGCAGACGCGTTAACTAAATGAAATAGAAATTCCGAAAGAAGAAGAGAGAGACAGGGAGATAATTATAGATGAAATAATAAATGCAATGAAAAGCATGAAAACAGGTAAAGCAGACGGATATGATAGAATTTCACTTGAAATGCTAAGGGCTGAAGAGGAAGTGGTGACAGGCCTGCTGTACACCCTGTTTAATTTATGTTGGGAACTGAAGCAGGTACCGAGAGACTGGTACAAAGCCGCGATAGTCCCGATATATAAAGGGAAGGGGTCGCAGCAGGACTGCAAAAGTTACCGCGGTATCAGCCTTCTTAGCATTGTGGGAAAACTGTATGGTAACGCACTAATTGAAAAAATTGTGAAAGAAACGGATGGGAAAATTTGAGATGTGCAAGCGGGATTTAGAAAAGGAATGGGGTGTACAGATCAAGGACATTTCCATGCGTATGAATGCGGAGAAGTTTTTGGCCCAAAACCAAAAAGTTTTTGTGCGTTCATGGACTTGGCTTATGATATAGTGGACAGGGATGTGTTATGGCAAACGCTGAACTCATTTGGATTGAGCGCTGGGTTAATACAGGCATCAAAATCTCCTTATAGGGACTCTAGTGTTAGGATCAACGGGGCTTACTCGGATAGTTAGCATCTATAAAGGTGTCAGACAGGGCTGTGTGACTACTCCGTGGCTGTTCAACCTATTTATGGACAGTTGTTAATTTGGAAAATTTGAAAGTTGAAGAATGTGGGTTAAAAATGGGTGAGTTAACCGTCAAATGCCTTTTGTACGCCGATGATCAAATCATATTTGCGTCGTCGGAGGCCGAGTTGCAAATGATGGTTATATTAATAATCAAATAATTAAAAGAAAGGGGAATGAAAGTGAACGCAAGTTAGAAAAAAGTTATGGTTTTTGAATGACAAGAAATTAAAACGATATCTGAAATAAGAATAGAAGGGGAGTTGCTCGAGCAAGTAAATGAGTTTGTATATTGTGAATGTGTATTCAGCAGGGATGGGAGATATGATAATGATATAGAACTACGAGTGAACGTAGGAAATAAAGTAAATGGGGCTCTACACTCTATTGTGGAAAGTCAGTATGTGTCAAAAAAGGCACGTATAGCATTTCACAATGCTGTGTTAGTCCATACTTTAACGTATTGTGGTGAAACGTGTGATAGAAGAAGCACGTGAGTAGAATAAACGCAGCAGAAATGTGGTCGTTAAGGAGTATGTTAGGGCTGAATCTGAGCAACAGGGTGAGAAATTGTGTAATAAGAGAAGAGTGTGGTATGCAAGATGATGTTGTGACCAGGATTAGGAAAGGAATGCTTCGGTGGTTTGGTCATGTAAAAAGGATGAATGAGAAAAGAGTGACAAAGCAAATTTATGTTGAAGAAAATAACGAAGGAGTCGGAAAGGGACATTCCAAGCGAAATTGTATCGACCAAATTGGAAATATATTAAAAATGGGCCAAATTAAGAGTACCCTTAACCCACGAGCATGTATGCGTATATATAGATGTGAAGGAGGGCAGAGAGGTGTGTCAGGATTGCGCCAAGTGAAAGTCTGTACAACTTAACGCTTTTATTATGACAATTTAGGACAAGATTATTTTTTTCTTTCTTCAGTCGAATTTATTCTTTTTGCATCTTAACGTTAAATAAAATTATGTATTATACCATTTTATAAACTGTATTAACTGCACCTATTTTTAAAATAGTTAGCCACTTAGGTCTTCATACTTTTTTTCGTGAATGGCTCTAAAGTTTTTTCAAAATTATTTTTTTATAAAACTTCATGCTAAGAACAAGAAGTTTTTTTGCAAAAAAGTACAATAGATACTCATACTCTTTACCGCATTTCTAATAGAATAGTCTGTGAGGAATAAGAGAATACCAAAAACGCAATGAATTTCATTATTTTTGGCTTTGGTGTACATGAAAGTACTGTAAGATTTATAAAAACATTTTTTTGAACTTTCATATTTTTGGCACCACTTGGATTTTTTTTGTATGTTTATTTGAGCGCCTGATACCTGTACTATTGGGCGCTTCAGGATAATCCATTCTTTCTGGGACACCTGTATATACAAGCTACGCCACAATATGAAATAAATAAATAAAAAACAATAGTATCCGACCACAGACACAGGCAAAAACTGTAGACATTGTTACTGTCAGTGTCAATTACAGTGACTGACAATCTATGCACTTGACTTTGACGCTGAAAGTCAAAAACCTTTTTTTTTCTTGGTGGGAGGAAGTGAGAGATACAAGTGTCGTGCCTTTTTTGCTTAAAATTTATTATTTTATTAAGTGTTGTTGAGTTACTATAGTAAATTTTTCTGTCTTGGTGGAGGTTTTAATATCTGTAAATTAGTAAGTGTTTGTAGTTGTGCCGTTTTTATGTAATTTTTTGTTGTAGTAATATAATGGAGGACGAACCTCCCGATCCCGGAAGGGTTCGCAATGATTCCTTTTCCTTACCCATTAACATTGATAATGTAGAACTAATTAACCGTAAACGTGCCCAAGTAAGTAACGAGTCTGCCCATCCACAAAAAATAGTTATTACTGATCCAAAACAACAGTTTCCTTCAATACAATCCTCATATACCCATCCTGATTTTATTAATAAAAAAGTTAAGTACTCTCAAGATGATGCCGCTCCTTTTCTAGTTCACGTAAGTAAAATCTCTAATGATCAGCTGTCTGGAGTAACTCTTAAACCAATTAAATTCGGTCACTTTCTGTATCATAACAAGATTAAAAATATAGTCCATGATGGAGTCAAAAAAGTTGGACGAAATAGAATATCAGTGGAGTTTAAAACAGCTGCAGATGCAAACACTTTTATCGATCACCCAGCTCTCCAAATTTCTAAATATGAAGCAACCATCCCCTCATATAGTATCACTCGTATGGGGCTAGTTAGACAAGTTCCCATAGAGTGGACACTAGAAGAATTAATAGCAGCTATAGAAATTCCCTCTGGCTACGGTTCTATAATTAAAGCACGGCGACTTAATAGACGATCAGTGAGTGACAGCAATAGCGTTTCATGGGTTCCAACTCAGACGGTTGTTCTAACTTTTTCTGGACAAAAACTTCCTCCCCATATTTACTGTTTTTACACTTCAATGCCAGTGGAAAAGTATATTTTGCCACTAATTCAGTGTCATAAATGCTGTAGATTTGGCCATGTTACTTCCCAGTGCCGATCATCCCCTCGCTGCTTTGTGTGTGCACAGAATCATGAAGGTTTATCTTGTTCTCGACAAACTCCTACTTGTCTATTCTGCTCAGGTCCCCACACCGCAAAAGACCCTACTTGTCCTGAACATTTAAGGCAAAAATCTATTAAACTTGTTATGTCACAAGAAAATATCTCATATTTAGAAGCTTCAGCTAGATTCCCTCAGACAAAAAGATCCTTTGCTGATACAACAAGAATCCAGCCTCGTAATTGTTCTCAACAGACCCCTTATACCATAACTGAGAGTCTTTCAACCCCTTCGGCTCAGCTCTCACAAACTGCATCATACAAAAAAACAATTTTTATCCCTCAACGTACCTACAGCCAATCATTAAATTCTGGATATGATATGGCAGCCCATCAGGCAATTGTTGAGAATCCTAATTCTTCCCTTCCTAATGGGTGTGCTCTACTGGGAAATGACAACAACTCCTCTAGTAATGATAATTTCTGCGAACTTATGATATCAATTCTAATTAACATGATCTCCCGTTTTAGTGACACGGAACTTCCTCTCAGCTTACACCAAAAACTTACTCAGCTTTCCTCCTTAGCCCGTAACATTCGCAGTCCCGCCAATTCTTCAATGGAATTGTCGGAGCATTAGAAATAAAAAAAATGAACTCATTTACCTCATTAATAAATTTCATCCCTTCATTCTTGCCATCCAGGAGACATGGCTTAGGCCTGAATCTCATTTTAGGGTTTCAGGCTACGCATGCCTCCGGGATGATAGGAGTGATGGTCGTGCTGGAACCTCTATTTTAATTTCAAGAACAGTTACATTTTCACAAATTCCTCTCCCTTCTCATAGTCCAGCAGTAAATGCTGTTGCTATTAAGGCCCTTGATGTCTCTATTCTCTCTGTTTACATTCCTAATCCTGATGCAAATGTTTTAACAGAACTTGCAACACTTATTTCTTCTCTGTCACCTCCTATGGTTATTTTGGGAGATTTTAATATGCATCATACTGTTTGGGGCTCCCATCTGTGTGATTCACTGGCTCCCTTATTTTTAGATCTTATTGATAATTTTAATCTCTGTATTCTAAATGACGGGTCTCCTACCCGTCGAGTATCCCCATTACAAAATGTTAAAAGTGCCGTTGACCTAACTCTCTGCTCCCCAGATATTGCTTCCCTTCTTCTGTGGCAAATATTACCTTCTAGCTATGGCAGTGACCATTTTCCTATATTCATCACTCCTCCTACTTCACCTGGAATAAATTTTACATTTTGCCCAAGACTAAAGTATAATCTATCCAAAGCTAATTGGCAATTATATTCTACAGTTTTGGAACAAGAGGTTTCAACTCTTCCCCCAATTAACAATGATAATATTGCTCCTGTATATATAGAGTTCAGAAATGCAATTATTTCTGCTGCTAATAAGTCAATTCCCTTAAAAAAACCTTTTAAAAATAAGTATCCTTCCCCTCCTTGGTGGGACCAAGATTGTTCAGCAGCTTGTAGGAGAAGAAAAGAGGCTGAATTAATATACTCCCGTTCTATGACTGCAGAGAATTATATCTCCTATAAAAAAATTGCTGCAGAAACCTTAAAATTACTGTCAGACAAAAAGCGAACTGGTTGGTTTAAATTCTGTGAGTCACTGTCACCTAGGACTCCCCCATCTTTGGTCTGGAGAAATGTTAAAAAATATCGCTGTGCAGTTTCTAGTGAAAATATAATTTCTAATGATCCTTCCCCGTGGATAGATGAATTCTCTAATAAACTTGCACCACAAACAGTCCCATCTTATGATGAATGCCTAGTTTTTAATTCAGCTCTTTTAAAAACAAATGATAAATTTGATTCCCCCTTTTCTTCTCAGGAGTTGTTTACTGTACTCAATGGCCTTAAAGACTCCTCACCAGGTATTGATGGGATTCCTTATTCATTTATAATTAATAGTAGTGAGAACACTAAAACTGTCTTACTATCCATTTTAAATTTTATTTATATTACTGGTGATCCTCCTGCTGAATGGAAAACCCAAATTATTTTGCCCATTCTCAAACCAGGTAAGTCTAGCAATGACCCTTCCAGTTACCGACCTATTGCCCTTTCTTGTACTTTGGCAAAAATCTTGGAACATTTAATAAAAAATCGCTTGGAGTGGTTTTTGGAAAGGAATAATCTCTTACCTAAAAGCCAATTCGGTTTCCGAAAAGGATTAAGTACCATGGATAGCCTAAGTACTTTGGTCACAGATATTCATATTGCTTTTTCAAAACATGAATTTCTCATAGGAGTTTTCTTGGATATTTCTTCTGCATATGATAATGTGCTTCTTCCTGTGCTCAGGCAGAAAATGCTTAATCTGAGCATTCCAGTGAGGATAGTCAATTACGTCTCTAACTTTCTCTCTTCTAGATCAATATCTATAAATGTTAAAAATCTCCTGCTTCCCCCAAAAACTATATGGAAAGGACTTCCACAAGGCTCAGTTCTTAGTCCTCTCCTTTATTCTATATATACTCACGATTTAGAACTTTCAGTAAATTCTTTTTGTAATGTTCTTCAATATGCAGACGATTTAGCTCTATACATCTCCTTAAACAACTTCACAGTGGCATGTTCCCGTCTAAACTCATCCATGGATTATTTACAAGAATGGTTAACTAATCATGGCCTCTCTTTATCTGTGGCCAAGAGTAGTGTGGTGATCTTTTCCCGCCAAAGGCGAGTTCCCGATATATCTGTTATATATGATAAGCAACCTATTCCAGTTAGAGGCAATGTTAAATTTTTGGGAGTTATCCTTGATTCGAAATTGGCCTTCGGTCCATACATTGAATATATAACACAAAAATGCGAAAAAAACATAAATATTCTTCGGTCTTTGTCAGGTGTTTGGTGGGGGTCCCATCCTTTTTCTCAGAAATTACTGTACAATGCTTTAATACGAAGCCACCTTGACTATGGATGTTTTCTGTTGGAGCCTTGCAATAAATCATCCCTGAAGGTAATGGACAAAATTCAATCGAAATGCCTTCGCATTATTACAGGGGCAATGAAATCCTCACCAATAAATGTTCTTCAGGTTGAGTGCGTAGATCCTCCTTTAAGATTAAGAAGGCAATACCTTTCAGACAGATTCTTATTTAAGATCTGCCAGCTTTCAGATCATCCCCTAATTCCTAAATTGCACCTTCTTTCAGAGTATATCTCATCTGACCGATACTGGACCCATAAGGACTCTCCCTGCTTGTTTAAAAGTTTTGTAATTTTTCTTCAGCTTCCTTACCCAATCTTTCAATGTAAAATAAATCCACTCTTTGATGTTCCTTACGAGGCTATTGTTTACCAACCCGACATTCATCTAGATCTGGGTATAGAAAAGGATTCTCCAATGGCAAATTTGAAATTAAAAGAAATTATAGAAAACACCTTTAAAGATTGGCTTGTCATGTACACAGACGCTTCAAAACAGTCTGATGAAGACTGTACTGGAGCTGCTGTTTGGATTCCTAAGTTCAAAATCATTCTTAACTTTAAATGCCCCTCACTATCCTCCACTTTTACCGGTGAAGCAACTGCAATCAGTGAAGCTTTGTTATATGTAGAGTCACATAATCTTAATAAAACAGTTATTTTCACAGATTCAAAAAGTTGTTTGTTAGCTATTTTGTCCAATCAATTCCATAACAAACATAAATTTCCACTAATTCTTAAAATAAAAAATACCCTGTTCAGATGTCATCTTAAAGGAATCCATGTTTCAGTGGCCTGGATTCCAGGCCACAGTGGTATCCATGGTAACGAAACAGCTGATGTACTCGCTAAAAATGCAATTGCTAATGGCATTCTACAAAATTTAATTTACTCACATGACCTAATTTTGCTAGCTAAAAGGAAACTGAATGAAAATTGGAATAAGTTATGGGAAGTTTCCAAAAATGTTAAAGGTAAGCACTATGCTGCCATCCAAGAGGTTATTCCTCCCAAGCCTTGGTTCTTTAAATTTAACAAAGCAAATAAACATGCAACTTCAATCATTTGTAGATTAAGAATTGGACACGCCTGCACACATGCACATCTGGCAAAAATCAGAGTAAGGGATAGCTCATTGTGTGAATGTGGCTTAGATGAAGGTTCCACAAACCATATTTTTTTCAACTGTCCCAAATTATCCTCCTCCCTTTATGATTACCTTCCTCCTTATATTCCTCGACCTATAGATTTTAATTCTCTTTTAACATATACCAGTACTCCTTTTGTGTATATTTTATGTGATTTTATTAATACTAATAATATGAAACTTTAAATCCTTGTCACTTTTAACATACGGGTAAGAGTCTAACACCTGTGTTTGTCATATTTGTTCTAGGTAACTCAACAAATAGATTTGTCAAAATTCTCGGAGGAAAACTGAATCCTTGTATTATCACAGACTCTTATTTTACTTAAACTCATAAGCTTTCATTTTCTACTCAATACGTCATTGGCGAATTTTATCAAACCGCCACAAAAGAAAGAAGAAGAAGAAGAAGACTTTGACGCTTGACAGCGAGACAAGACGCAAAGCGCGTTGTTTAGTTTCAATTTTTATTTCTAAATAAATGTGTTATTTATAAGAATTATAACTTTTATCAACAAATAGTTTTAGTTATATTATTTATACTATGCTAAAATAATCTAAGCAATACAAAAATGACGGACGAAGTAATTAAACACTCTGTGCACACACTTGTCTTCAGGTCACTGAAAAGATCTCATGATATGTTTCTAGCTAATCAGGGCTTATTACCGCCAATCGATGAAAAAGCGTAAGTAATATCTTTAGATTTTAAATTCCTGTTTTGCTTTGTAACATACGCTTGAGAATAATTCTTTTATTATCGTTAGTGGACCTCGTTTGATTCTTTTATAAAATCCGTACTTAAACTTGTTATCATCATCATCATCATCATTACAGCCCTTCACAAGTCCACTGCTGAATGTAGGCTTCCCCCAATGCCCCATAGCACTATCCTGAGCCACCTGCACCCATTGACTTCCTGCATATTTTAAAGTTGTTGTATTTTACAATTACACTAGTAAAGTAAAAGTAAAGTTACGGCCTATATACGTCCCACTGCTGGGCACAGGCCTCTCCTCATTTCTGAGAGGGTTTCAGGGCAAGGAAGTGTCCATGCTGCCCCAATGCGTGTTGGCGAACGTCACATGTCTCAATCAGTCAAAATATTTTTTTTTCTTATTCCTCAGACATGCAGGCTTCCTTACAATGTTTTCCTTCACCGCCGAGCTCGTGGTAAATCAGCACTTAAAATTTCAATTAACAATTTCATTGGTGCAGGCTGGGATCAAACCCGGGTTACTCGCATTCAATTACACTAGCTTACTAGACTATTAATGTAACAACTCTAACTAAGCAGTCAGTCGGTAAGCAGTATGCTACATCTGCCAATTACATATAAACTCACATCTGATCCTCTCTGCTTTGTTGGAAGTTGACCCCGGTGTGATGTAAGACACTAAAACAATCATCAACAGTTATTTTATAAAACCACTAATTTAATTGCCAATGTGACTTAAGCAGAGCATATTTCTAACAATGGAAGCTTGCTAATGTTTTGGAATAACATGGTGATTTTTGTGTAATGATTATCTGTGGCCTAGTGGTGAGAGTACCCTGTCATAGGCAGTTCAGTCTTGAACTTAAAGGCCTATCATGAGAGCATAAGCCAAGGTACAACAAAATGTATATTTTCATGTATTTTTTTAGCTTGCTAAAAGATCTTCAATCTTTGAGTTGAATAAAACTAAATATACAGATTTTGTCATGTTTAATTTAACATCCTTTTAATTTTTAATTCCTGATTTTTTGGGTGTTTTAACACCCACGGTCTGTGTGTCACAGATACATCGGTCATAGCAAAGTTTAATTTCAACACAAATCACTGCATGGTAAGAAGCAACATAAAGATAGAACCACCAAAGAAATCTAGAAAATTCATTACTCCATGCAACATAAAACACCATAGTGTAGAAACTATAAATAAAAAAACATCTCTTACTGAATCAGCTGATGAATTAGCCATAAGAAACACTGATACTTATATGAAATATGAAAAACTAGTAAAATTACTAACTAAAGTCAAAGCCGATCACAACAGGAAAAACAAATACAAACTTAGTCACGCAACCATACAACTCATAGAAGGAAGGAAAAACCTATTATCAAAACACACTAGAAAAGACAACTTAAAAACTATAACGAAATTAAGCAAAGAAATTAGTGCAAACATCAGAAAAGATGGAAAGACCATGAGGCTGCAAACATTAGAAAGGCATATAGCAAAGACAGGAGGAGTAAAAAAGCACTAAAGAAACTGAGAGAAACATACAAGGAATGGATACCCAAACTAAACAAAAAGAAATGTACCTCATCTAACAGAAAAAACATAAATGAAATAGCCACAAAGTTTTACCAAGACCTTTATTCAAACCCAGACCACAAACAAGAACACTACCCGAGGACTGACACCAAAAAAAAAACCAGAAACTGAACCAGAAATACTTCCCAGAGAAATCGAAAAAGTTATATACAGCCAGAAGATGGAAAAAGCTCCAGGACCAGACAAAGTGATGAACGAACTTCTAAAAGGCACCCTCGAAGAACTACTACCAATACTTACTTCAATATTCAATGAAATACTAACAACTAGCCAAATCCCGGAAGAATAGAAAACAGCAAAAATTATTCTATTATTCAAAAAAGGACAAAAGGAGGATATAAGAAACTATAGACCCATAAGCCTGATATCAAATATCTATAAGGTATTTTCTAAAGTTATTCTGGATCAAATAAGCAACAAAATTAGATGAAAACTAACCATGGGAGCAAGCTGGCTTCAGACAAAAATATTCCACTCTAGATCCACACACATACAACAAAACAAATAGTAGAAAAATACAACAAGTATAACAAGAAACTCTACATGGCATTCATTGATTATTCTAAAGCTTTTGACAGCATAGAGCACATGGCCATATGGAACAGCTTAGAACATCAGAGGATACTATCGAACTACATCAATATCATAAAGAACATCTATATGAATGGAGAAGCGAGAATCCAACTGGAAAACTGGAAACCTTGGGAAAAAGTTCAAGATCGAGAGGGGAGTAAGACAGGAAGACCCTCTTTCACTAAAATTATTCTCGGCTGCTCTGGAAAGCATCTTCTGCAAACTAGATTGGAAAGAATACGGCCTCAATGTGCTGGGTGAAAGACTAAACCACCTAAGATTCGCAGATGATATAGTCTTATTTGAGGAAAACTCAATGCATCTAAGTAAAATGATAGAAACTCTCAACGAAGAAAGTAAGTAAGTAGGTCTATGCATAAACAAAGATAAAACAAAACTGCTCACAAACTCCGAATAAGTAGTAATTAAAGTTGACAACCAACCTCTCGAATATGTGACTACTTAGGACAAGTCATATCTCACAAAGATCAAACTACCAAAGAAATTGAAAAAAGAATAGGAAACGGATGGAAAAAGTACTGGTCCTTCAAAGAAGTCTTGAAATCCAAGGAACTAAGTACATTAGGTTAGGTTAGGTTAGGTTAGGTTAGGTTAGGTTAGGTTAGGTTAGGTTAGGTTAGGTTAGGTTAGCTCACCGGCACGGAAACTTGGCCACTCGTGAATTTGCTGATTATTTGCACTGAAACGTTTTTTTAACAGTAAATTAAGGGTAGATGCATTCAATAAGTGTCTCTAATGGTTTTAGAACATAGAAATTTAATGTTTACTTCACCGAAATTTTTCTTTTCAAGATAACATGTTTTCACTAAAATTAACATCTTTCCATTGTCACTTTAAAAACACTACAAAGTTAAAAATTAAGTCTGTTTCTTTATTGTCTATCAGTTTTAATATCGGGTGTTTCCTCCTCTAGCCCTGATAACCGCTTGCATTCGATCTGGCATGCTTTGAATGATGTTTCTGACATCAACTTGCGGTATGCTGTCCCAAGCGGCCAGCACTGCATTTCGGAGCTCATTTAGAGTTTGTGGCGGTTTGGAGCTGGACTTTATCTTTCTTTTGAGCATACCCCATACATGCTCAATTGGATTTAAGTCCGGGCTACGAGCTGGCCACTGTAATTTTTGTATTCCAACCTCTTCCAGATATTCCTCTACACAATGTGCGACGTGCGGGCGTGCATTATCGTGCATGAGGAGGAATTGGTCGTGTCCAATGAATCCCGAATAAGGCATTACGTGCTCCTGAAGAACTTCCTCGATGTATCGAGTAGCTGTAAGCCGATTATCGACGATGACCAACTCTGTACGTGCGTCGGAACTTACACCTCCCCATACCATTATTGAGCCTCCATGGAAACTCACAGTTTGGGTGGTGGTAATGGGTAGAAACCTCTCTCCTCTTTTTCTCCACACTCGTTCTCGACCGTCTGGAGCACGTAAAGCTATTCGACACTCATCTGTGAACAACACTCTAGCCCATTGCTCGTGGGTCCAATTGACATGTTCTCTTGCGAACTGAAGTCGGGCTACTCGGTGCTGTCTGAGAAGTTCTGGACCTCGTGCTGGTCTACGAGCTTTTAAATTCACTTCCTCCATTCGTCTTCTCACCGTACGCTCACTAACATTAACGCCTCTTGCGATTTGGAGCCGCTGGCGTATCTCAACAGCGGTCAGGTAGCGGTTTCTCAAAATCTCCATAACAATAAAACGATCGTCCCGGGCCGATGTGCACCTTACGCCCCCACTGCCTGGCCTGCGGGTGTAGCGGCCTGTCTCCTGGTATCGTTTCAGTGAATACTGCATTGAGGACCGTGGTACGTTAAGCACAATAGCAACTTCACGCTGTGTCAGCCCTTGGTCAATTAATGCTACTGCTTGTGCAACTTGTGCTGGTGTTAATGGCATTTTTATTGGCTTTAAAGCACCTTTAGTTATTTAATTAAGACACAAGATCACAATAATTGAATAACCTACAGTAAACTTTTCACAACACACAAATTTAAAATGTGAACTTAGTAGCTCAAATGACCCGATTCAACTAAAAATTAAAGAATTCGTCATGGTGCACTTAAACATAATGAATTACCCTCTTGAACTTGAGGGTAAACATTTTTTGACATACTTGCATAACAAACATTCATCAGAAACACTTAAAGCTTTTGCTATCGCGAGATAACCGCTTGGCCAAGTTTCCGTGCCGGTGAGTGTATGCAAATAAAAAGAAAAGTCTTCAACACATGTATACTTCCAATTATCACCTCCGGATGTGAAACCTGGGCACTCACCAAACACCATAGGGAAAAGCTGGAACGCTGCCAAAGAGCCATGGAAAGAAGCTTGATAACAGAACAGAAACAGGACAGAGTGAGATGTTGCAAAATAAGAGAAAAAACCAAAGTTGCTGATATTTTAACCCGAATAGACCAACAAAAATGCAGATGGACAGGTCACATGATACGAGATCCACAAGAGAAATGGTGTAAAACGGTCACAGATTGGTACCCCAGAGATGGCAAGAGAAGTAGAGGACACCAAAAGACAAGATGGGATGACGACCTAAAACTCACGGCGTGACATCACTGGAGAAGGGTAGCACGGGACAGGTCCCAGTGGAAAATGTTAGAGGAGGCCTATGCCAAGAGGCAAACTGAACTTCGGGACATTTTATAAAAAACAAAAAAGAAATACAACATTTTACGGAGTTCAGAAACGACCTGTGGCAAACAAATGCTAGCATACCATTCTGCATTAACCGTTCTTTGTCCCTCAAGAGGAATAGTCGTAACATGGCCGGTTTTGGAGACAAACGTGACCAACATTTTTTTTGGCTTTAACTCATTTTCGAATACCCAAACTCATTTTAGAATTCGTCACCTGATATGATGTTGTATACAGCATTTAAGGATCGTGCGTGGAATCTTTCGAGAGTTCTGACGCACCAAGTAACGCGAGCCGCTTTTTGCTCTTCACAGAGCGAATGCGGTATCCATCAGGAAAACAACTTTTTTACACCTAATTCTATTTGACTCATGCCAATGTCTAAAGTTGCCTAAACTTAGTGGTATGTCACATGTCGATCTTCCTCAATCAGCTTACGCACAGCATCAACGTTCTTGGGTGATTGCAGTTTTTGGAGGACCTTGATGGGGATCATCACTGAGCTTGACACATCCACGTTGAAATTCAGCAAACCAGCGATAAATTGTGTTTTTGGATGGGGCTTCATCACCAAATGCAGAAATCATCTGGTCAACACACCGTTTTTGTGTTAAACCACTTTGAAAGTCATAATAAATCATCGCTCTTGAATTTTCTCGAGTCAATTCCATTTTCTTTTCACAACAAACATTCACAAGACCAAGAATCTTTTTTTAAATAAATAAATGGTATTCGATTTTTAAAACCAAGGAGTTTTCAATTAAAAAGATTTTAATATGACAGGAACAGTGGAAATACTCCATTCCCGATGCTTTTAGTGCAGCCCTCGTAATTACCCAGAAGTAGTACAAGTCAATAATTCACAGGTATTACATAATATGTTTCCAACACTATATATTATAATATATTGGTTAAATTAAAAATAAGATCCTTCATTTCATTCCTAACGGCTCTTAATTTGGTACTGAATAACTGGAGGGAATTGTGTAGATTAGTATTTAATCCACCTATTTCCTTGTGAATCACTTCCTGGACAACACTGTGCATAACTTCTTTAAATTCACACTGTAATGCGTTATCAGAGGAGAACTGTAACGCCTGCCTTTTTGTGGCGTGGATTCTTATATTTAGGTTGAAATGCACTGTAGTTTCATCGATATTAGGGTTTTTTGGCTGGGGGGGTAGTGCATGTTGGACAATTCCAGGATGGCTCAATCAGATTTTGAGGGTTAACAGTTGATGACGTCAAAGAAGCCATTAAAAATTAAAAACATTTTCCTGGCATTCTATGCCTTTCAAATTGAAACACGGCAGTATATACACTGCTGTTTAGCAGCTTATGTTCCAAATAACAATCCAACTGGGTTTCTTTCTGGTTCTTCACAGGATAGAGGTATTTTCCTATCTAGAAATAGATAAAAAATTGACTTCCAATCAGTATGATGTAAATAATCTTCTTCTATATTGAAAAAAAAATTCTATTCTATTTATATTTTAGTTTTAACACAAATTTGTACCTCCGCAGAGAGAAACTTTTAAAGGGTGTTAAGGCTCGTGACAGTTATGGACAAGTGATGTCAGCAGTTGAGAAGGCACAGGCTATGAAGCAACAGGAGGCTCAAAGCCGACCAGAAACTCCGCATGATACAGGTAATACACAATATGTTATTTAAAATATAATCTTTTAGGCTATAGATTGTTAGACGAAAATATAGATAATTAAAAAAGAATGCAAAAGCATTAATGTAGTTAAAAGCACTGCTTGTATTCTTTTTTGTAATACAATGGAGATCCGGTTACTATCTGATATATCTCAATAATATTTTTGTATCCAGTATATGGCTGAATACTGGTAACTATCCTTATCCTAATGACCTACTTTGTGACAATCCTCATGTTAGCCTATCCTAATATCCGATACTTATACAGGTTGTTAGTGTAAACACCGTTATCCTTGAAACCAGTGGTTTGGTTTCACTTATAGAATGTAAAAATTTAAAATGTTTCTACGATAAAAACAAAATAGGTACACATAACCTGTCATGTTACTTTTCCTTCACACTTCACTGGTTTCAAGGATAACGGTGTTTACACTAGCATCCCTGTATATAAATCATAACACTTGCTTTACAGACAATAGTGTACATACTATGTTACAATACCATATTATTTTGTTTATGATATGACATACTTTTCAGCCAAACAATTGTCAATTGGTGATAGGAATACATTATTCCACTTAAATTATCAACATATATGCAATAACTTTGTTACTTTAGGAAAGGCAAATACAATATAAAAGTATAAACTTTAAAGTAAAAGTAAAGTTACAGCCTATATACGTCTCACTGCTGGGCACAGGCCTCCCCTCATTTCTGAGAGGGTTTTAGGGTAAGGAAGTGTCCGCCGCGCTGCCCCAATACATGTCTTCGAATTTTTTTTTTTATTATTTCTCGGACATGCAGGTTTCCTCACGATGTTTTCCTTCACCGCCGAGCACGTGGTAAATCAGCACTTAAAATTGCAATTAACAATTTCATTGGTGCCGGCGGGGATCGAACCCGGTTTGCTTGCGTACTGTGAAATTTACAGCGAGCGCTAACCATCTGAGCTACCACGGCTCGGCACGGCTATAAACTTTATTTGCCTGTTTAATGTGTAATTATTTTTCTTGCTAAATGCATAATTACTTGCGTTTGACTTTACTTTCTCTATTGTTCAATGCATGTAGATACTGTTACAGCCTTTTAAAATCCACTGCTAAACGTATGCCTCCCCTATAGATTGCCTCATAAGGGGCATAAAGGGTATTTGCCATATTTGCTAAGCTTGATAAGCTATATCCTGGTTTGTTTCTGTCTGTCGCCTCTTACGACATCCATGTGACGATACGGGGTAGTGAATATTCTTACAACGCCACTACAAGGCTAATGTATGTGAATAATTTTCAAAAAAATACTTGTGCAAGATTGTTATATTGTAGAGTGAACAGTGGTATGTCATATTCTTTGGATTAAATTTATGCATTCAGCTTTCTACACATTGAGCAAATGAATTAGATAACATATTTTGAATATTTTCTTTTTTTGCCATAGAAATGGCGGAATCAGCTGCACTAGGCTCAGACGGAGCAGTGTTGCCGTACAATCCAGGAACAATGGCACCTCCAACCACCTATGGAGCACAAGGCCCTACTGCTGCTGGGACTACTGCAGTTGCACCCCGTAGACCGCCAGCGGCACCCCGTCCCAAATGGCATGCCCCATGGAAACTGTTTCGAGTTATATCTGGACATTTGGGTTGGGTGAGATGTGTGGCGGTGGAGCCTGGGAATGAATGGTTTGCTACAGGTGAGGAAGTTTTAGACTTAACAAAATATACAAAACTAATGTCTTAAAATTCTTATGACTGAATACAGTTTTATCTCGCTTTTTTTATCGGCCAGTAAAAATTAAATGTTTCACATGGCCCTCTCTCATTGTAAGGAAAATGTGCTTAAATTGTCATGCTTGACAAACAATTTGATGATCACAGAACCAAATTTCTGTCTGGTACTTTTAACATTGTTGTCCATCACTGAAAGTGGCAATGGGCCGGTCATATGGCTTGAAGAACCCACAACCGAGAACCTTTCGTTCTCGAGTGGCAGCCTCATATCGGTAGGCGAAGTGTACGATGGTCCTTAACTGGTAAGACATGCAGGAATTCCATAGATGAAGGTGACTTGGAACCATGTTCTTCAACATTTCTTGGGGTAAGCCTATGTTCAGTTGTGGGCTTGTGAAGGGCTGTCATGATAATGAAGAGATGGTTCTACCGCCATCATCTGTCGGAAGCCATAAGAATTCTCTGTCACTTCTCATAGTAACCACTTATGACACCCACGCCGTTGCAGTATAGTGTTGACATAATGAATAGTTTACCACCGGCGATTTTTCCGGACCGATACGACCTGGGGACCTTCAAGAAAAGAGCTTACTCCTTTCTAAAGGGCCGGCAACGCACCCGCAATTCTCCTGGTGTTGCGGTTGATCATGGGCGGCGGTAGTCACTTAACATCAGGTGAGCCGCATGCTCGTTTGCCCCCTTTTCCATAAAAAAAAAAAAAATGAAATCCATTACCCCATTTTTTATGAAATCATACTTCAGCAATTGTATATATATATATTGTAAGAATTTAGTTAAATTTAAATATGTATCATCTTTTATTCACACATGCCCAAATTCACATTAAACTAATTCAGTTTCTAAACATTTATTGTATCTGTGTCAAATACAAATGGATTTTTTTTAAATGTTACAGGTGCGGCCGACAGAGTTATTAAAATTTGGGATCTAGCAACTGGAAAATTAAAAGTATCACTCACTGGACATGTTAGCACAGTTAGAGGTAATGTCATTATAGAAATACCTATAACATTTTTTTTAATTCGTAAACATATGGTGTGTTAAACTTTCGTCTTGACTTAATGCAATTAAAATAATTGTTTTCCTGCTATAATGTCCTATCACTAAAAGTGTTAAATTCTCAACTCCTGTTGACAAGTTCGCACTGAAGATCTAAATGCTGTTAAAATATTGCACTTAAAATTAAATAGAATCTTTATTTTTCAACCTGTGAAATCTAAATTCCATTTTCCAATCGTTATTTTTCGCATACGTTCCTCCCAAAATGAGGATTCTCTAAAGAAAATTTTCCATTATTTAATGTCAAATACTGCACGCATTTATAAGGCCAAAATATTTACAGTCACAAGTATCTAACTTACGAGACGGTTCGAATCGTCGACAACCGAGTCCTCTCCGATCGGCTCGATACACTGGCGCTGCGAAAAGATGTTGCATCTCTTTGCATTTTCTATCGCATCTACCACTTGGAGCGGTCTGAGGAATTGTTCGGATTAATTCCAGCCGCCAAATTTCACGAACGCACCTGGATGCATGACGGTCCACCACTGTACGTTTTACTAGCAGTTTTCTTCCTCGAATGCCCCCTCTATGGAATAGTTTACCACCGGAGATTTTTCCGGACCGATACGTCTTAGGGACTTTTAAGAAAAAACTTACTCCTTTCTAAAAGGCTGGCAACGCACCTGCAATTCCCGTGGTGTTGCAGATGTTTATGGGCGGCGGTAGTAAATTTCCATCAGGTGAGCCGCATGCACGTTGGCCCCCTCTTCTATTTAAAAAAAAAGATAAAAAGGACAGAGATTTTGAGATTTTTTTCAATTAGTCACCATTTGCCTATATTACTTATTCTGAACCTCCTCAGCAATTAGGCTGGTTATTGCAAAATAACTCTGTATACACAAATACATATATGATAATTATTATCAATGTCAATATAGTATTTAAAATTAAAATGACATCCTATATACGTCCTATTGCTGGGCACAGACCTCCACTCATTTCTGAGAGGGTTGTACGACAAGGAAATGTCCGCCGCGCTGCCCCAATGCGTGTTGGCGAACTTCACATGTCTTAGATTTTCCTCACGATGTTTTCCTTCAACCCCGAGCACATAGTAAATTAGCACTTAATATTTCATTTAACAATTTCATTGGTGCCGGCGGGGATCGAACCCAGGTTGCTCGCGTACTGTGAAATTTACAATGAGCGCTTAGACCCCGAAGCTAACTACCACAGCTCTATTGAATTTTATTGTATGATTATGATTTATTATAAACGAGTTTTATAGATTTTATCGTATTTAATAAATTAATTTATATTTATATCGTTTTTAATGCCTTCCACCTCTAATGTATTCCAAAACTAATGTGAAGCCCTAGTCCCCAAATTATGACCTAAAAAATAGTTTTATTAGTTAATATTTTTTTTTCCATTTAGGAATGATATTTTTATTGGACAATTATATTGGAAAACTAATTTTTTTTTAATTGCTTCAGCTGGATTTTTAACCCTAATTTTTCTTAAAATTTCAGGCTTAGAAGTATCACCAAGACATCCATACTTGTTTAGTTGTGGGGAGGACAGACAAGTTAAATGTTGGGACTTGGAATACAATAAGGTCAGTGATGTGATTGTAGTATGCGTAAAAATTTCGCTGCATGCAAATTGTTTACGCCCGATTGGCGCTCGCTATGCACGTACGGCGCTGCCAGCGAGCGCAGTCGACAAGAATCTTTTGAGCGCTGAGGCCGCGCCGGTGGGGGTCACGAGATTAGACTAGAACATTCGGTTTGCGCGACGCCCTGGTCGCTTAGAGGTCGCGAGTTTTGAAAATAAAATAAAAGAATAAATACAACACCATGGAGGGCATATCGATGCCCTCCATGGTGTTGTATTTTGTCGTTAATATACGTGACAACGAAGCTTTTTTGCGTTTTGATTGACTATTTTAACTTAGATGATAGATTGACTATTAATTTGCATCGACGAGTGGCTCGTGTAGTTAATATTGTATTTTGCTTTGTCGTGTGGGACGCTAAACTTTGTGATCTGGGTGTAGATCGCGTTCCCTCCGATTATATTTGTGCTAAGTGACGTTGAACTTTAGTTCCCATAGCGGCGAACGCCCTCTGGAGTGATTGCACAAGAGAAGCTGGGCAGCGCATGCGGTTC
Source organism: Parnassius smintheus behrii (assembly GCA_036936625.1). Classification (NCBI taxonomy): domain Eukaryota; kingdom Metazoa; phylum Arthropoda; class Insecta; order Lepidoptera; family Papilionidae; genus Parnassius; species Parnassius smintheus. Next base: position 6,670,517 of record JAUPFT010000015.1, on the reverse strand, counting down.
TGCTATCTGATTATATCGGTGACGTCAGGTTACATTACACACTTCTCACACACCACTCAAACATATCATTTACTTGCCCCTGACGACGCCTTGTGGTCGACCTACTTCTGGAATTCGGTAAGTTTTGTGTTTGCGTATCTAGCCGTTATAAATTAATTATCCATAGGCCATTTTGGGCCCTCCCCTCTAGTTGCCCGTCGAATTAGGTTACTGATGGGTCCTAGCTCAATCGACCTTTGTCGGAGTCAGGTCAGGGTCAGGGCCGTAACACAAATTATTTAAAAAATGACAAATTGTGCAATAATTACGTGTCGAAAGAACAGCGGGAAATGGAATTTAAATAAAGGAGACATATTCTAAAACCAATAAGTCGAAACTATTTATATTTTATGAATATTAGAAACAAAAATAAAGAAACATTTATGTGTCAAAAACATTAATCAACAGTCTAAAATGGGTTTGTAGTAGTGTTAACTGATAATATGACGTAATTGGTTGTAAGTGTGCTCCCGGCGACGCCAATCTTCCTACAAAGTAAGGTTGACAGCCATTGTATTGTGTATTATAGTATTCTATGATTGTAACCAATAGATTGTGCACAAAGTTACTTCAATTCTACGTAACCTCTTTACTTGACTATGAACGGCCGAGAAAGCTAGTTTTTTGTTTTGTAAACCGCTAACGTTGTTTTTAAATCTATTTAAACGTGCACATTGATAATAATCCCAATTATGCATATGACATGTTTATGGAAATATTTCTACTAGTTTACTACTTTTTAACCAAAGGGATTAAAATTCGATCAGAAGGTAAAATCTAATGGATTTCTAAAGGTATTAAACTCTGTAGTAGGAAGTAAATAACCTTGGTGTGGAAATACAGATTCAATCCTTCAAGCGAAAATAAAAACACATTCAAGACCTACTCACAAAGGTTCAAAAAAATCGTGATATATATATAATATGTATGCATGTAATGTATTTTTACCAATGGACACCCCTGCCTAGCGTAGGTAATGATTATTTATAATGGACAAAATGTGAACTCAACAAATGTTGCAAAATTCCTAGGTATATTAGTTGACAGCAAGCTCACTTGGAAACCTCATTCTGAAGATATTTGTAATGAACTGAGCAAATCAACTTTGTGCTGTATAACCTATCGCATAAAGTAAACAGTAGTACTCTCCTGACAGCTGAAAGAGAGGAGATTTTCAAAGCCCAGAAACGCTGCATAAGATCTATCTCAAATATGAAAATTACAGATAGTTATAGTATATATATATATATATATATATATATATATATATATATATACTATAATCTGAGCCGTGTCTACGCGCTGTTTTCGAGAGTCATTACTTACCGTCTCGCACGCTTACTCGACGTCTTCCAGCCTGCCGAATCGGTATCTGAAAAAGGTTTAGCACCATAGACCACATACATACTCTTCGAACAAAGCGTACAATCTGCCACTTTAGGTGGACCATGAGAAAGCCTTTGATTTCGTCGATATTTGGGCGATGCTGAAGTTTCTTCAGCGGGCCCAAAATAACTGTCGGTATATCGTATGTGTGTTTGTACAGTAGGGCTACGATGACTACCAATTCAACTACCGACCGACCTATCCAACTGTAAAGAGATGTAAGACTTTTTAAAGCGACTCGACTGGTAAGGTCGTGTTACGGTATTAACATCAATGGCAAGTACATTACTCACCTTCATTTTGTCGACGATATAGTCCTTATGGCAGAATCGCTGGAGGACATAATCAATAGTGCCTCCCAACGGATAGACCTTAAGATGAACATTTACAAAACAAAGATGATGTGTAACGTTTATGTCGCACCTATACCGGTAGTGTTTGGGACCACTAGGTAACTCCAACTTCGACCGACAGGTCAATCAGCGGATTTAACTCGGCTGAGCGTTTGGGCGATTACGAGACGTCTTTTCGTCAGGCCTCAAAACTTGAAAAGAAGATTGTACAACCACTGCGTTGTCAGTTATGACTTCTGGATCTGAGACGTAGTCCTCCACTGCTGGCCGTGTGAGAAAGCTCAAGATTGTCCAGCGAGCTATGGAGACTTAACTTAGAAATGAGGATATCCCGGCTAACGCTATTTCTTCTGCATATAATTGATATGTTGCAAACCGGTAACATTCATTGCTATGCGGATGACAGTACTGGTGTACTATACACCGGCCGCGCCAATATTTCTCGGGAAAACGTCGCCGGTTATCGGAACAAACTTGTGTCTGAAGTCGAGTCTTTGCTGAACAGTCTCGGATTGGGGGCGACTTAATCTAGTCCAGTTTAACCCTCAGAAGACACAAGTTTTCGCGTTAACCACTAAAATGAACCCCTTTTTCGTATGTCCTCAGTTTCGAGTCACTCCCCTTGCTGCCTCGGCTAATATCGGAATCCTGGCGTTGACATATCAAGTGACATGCAGTTCCGTGGTCACTTGGAAGAGAAGGTCAAATTGGCCTCTAAAAAGCTTGGCGTGCTCAGCAGAGCGGGACAGTATTTCATGCCGGCACACATGGAATACTGTTCCCATCTATGGGCTGGGACTCCCTAGTGCCAGCTCCTTCCACTTGACCGCATCCAGCGCAGAGCGTCTCAAATTATCGACGACCGAGTGCTTTCGGATCGGCTCGATTCACAGGCGCTGCGAAGAGATGTTGCATCCCTTAACATGTTCTTTCGCATCTACCACGGGGAGTGCTCTGAGGAATCGTTCGGATTAATCCCAGCCATTAATTTTCATGACCTTCCCTTTACCCTTTACCCCTTTGACCCTTTAGAGACATTCAAGAAAAGAGCTTACTCCTTTCTAAAGGGCCGGTAACGCACCTGCAATTCTCCTGGTGTTGCGGTTGATCATGGGCGGCGGTAGTCACTTTTGTCGGCACAATATTACAATCAGGTGAGCCGTATGCTCATTTGCCCCTTCTTATTAAAAAAAATATACCCACAATAGAACCAAGATAATCGACATAGCCCAACGACTGAAGCTGAAGTAGAAATGGGCCGACCATATGGCTCGAAAAACAGGCAATCGATGGGGAAGAAAGGTTTTAGAGTTGCAGACGAAATATAGGGCGGGCTCCCGTTAGAGGGATTGACGACCTGTTAAGATATGCTGGAAGTCGATGGGGCAGGTAGCTCAGGACCGTGCTTTGTGGCATTCCTTGGCCTATGTTCAGCAGTGGACTTGTGAACGGCTGTAATGTTGATCCTCATCATCATCGTTACAGCTCTTCAAAGTCCACTGCTGAACATAGGCCTCCGCCAAGTAATGCCACAAAGCACGGTCCTGAGCCACCTGCATCCATCGACTTCCTGCATGTCTGACCAGGTCGTCACTCCATCTAGTGGGGGCTCGCCTTACACTACGCCTACCGGTACGAGGCTGCCACTCGAGAACCTTTCTTCCCCATCGGTTATCGGCTCTTCGAGCTATATGGCCGGCCCATTGCCACTTCAGCTTACTAATCCGTTGGGCTATGTCGGTCACTCTGGTTTTACTGCGGATATCCTCATTTCTGAGTCTATCACGCAGCGAAACTCCGAGCATAGCCCTCTCCATAGCTCGCTGAGCGACCTTGAGCATCCTCGTACGGCCAGCAGTGAAGGACCACGTCTCAGATCCGTAAGTCATCACTGGCAACACGCACTGGTTGTACACTTTAGTTTTCAGAGATTGAGGTATACCTGACGAGAAGATGTGTCGTAATTTCCCGAACGCTGCCCAGCCGAGTTAAATCCGTCGATTGAGCTCTCGGTCGAAGTTGGACTTACCTAGTCGGACTATTTGTCCCAGGTAAACGAACTCGTCAACAATTTTGAGCATAGTGCTCCCAACAACTACCGGTATATGTTTGACATGGTCATTTAACATGATCTTTGTTTTGTCCATGTTCATCTTAAGACCTATCCGTTGGGAGACACCATTGAAGTCATTGAGTATAGTGCTAAGGTCCTCCAGCGATTCTGCCATAAGGACTATATCGTCGGCAAGTCGAAGGTGAGTGATGTACTCGCCATTGATGTTTATACCGTATCCTTTCCAGTCCAGTAGCTTGAAAACGTCTTCCAACGCGGTGGTGAAGAGTTTTGGGGATAAAACGTCACCCTGTCTTACACCTCTCTGCAGTTGGATAGGTTTCGAACTCTGGTTCTGTACTTGGATAGCCATCGTAGCCCTACTGTACAAACACTTCAGCACTTCGATATACCGACAGTCAACTTGGCACCGCTGAAGGGACTGTAGCACCGCCCAAATTTCGACGGAATCAAAGGCTTTCTCATAGTCCATATATGCCAGGCAAAGTGGCAGATTGTACTCTTCGGTCTTCTGTAAAATCCGCCGCAGTGTATGTATGTGGTCTATGGTACTGAAGCCTTTTAGGAAACCGGCTTGTTCGGGAGGCTGGAAGTCGTCGAGTCTGCGTGCGAGACGATTCGTAATGACTCTCGAAAACAGCACGTAGACGCGGCTCAGAAGGGAAATCGGTCTGTAGTTCTTCAAGAGAGCATTGTCGCCTTTCTTAAAGAACGAGACCACCGCACTTCTGCTCCACGCCTCCGGAGTAGTGCCACAATGGAGGAAGGAATTGAAAAGCATCTGAAGGACTCCAAGTACCGGTGTTCCACCCGCTTTCAGAAGCTCCGTTGTAATTCCATCCTCGTCTGGGGCCCTGCCGTTTTTAAGGTGCTGGAGAGCCATTCTAATCTCGCTCAGACTGACGTCCGGGATATCATCGGAATAGTGTCGGATAAGACTTGCTCTTGGATCGTTACTCACACTTGCGTGTGGCTCCAACGATGATGTGTAAAGCTGCTCATAGAATCTCTCAATCTCACTCAAAATCTCAGGTGTCCCGGAAACGATGCTGCCACATTCAGTCTTCAGCTTTGATAGTTAGCTCTTTCTGGCAGACAGATCTCTGGCAAAGACTTTGGAGCCCTAGCTCCGACCGCATGGACAGTTTCCACGAGCTTGTCATTCATATCGTCCACTGCATTGCAATCTTCTAGGCACTGAAAGCGGTTACGTAACTCGAGCTGAAAGGTTTCGGGATTCTGGATTAGAGCACGAGGGGGACGGAGCGTGACTTCATTAGATGAGACCTCTCCAAATTAACGTTTAGTTTCATTGTGCCTCTAACCATGTGGTGATCGCTGCCAGTTTTCACCCTTGCGATCACTGAGACATCCCTGAACAGTTGGCGTCTGGTCGTCATAATGAAGTCAATCTCATTTTTTGTCGAACTGTCGGGGCTCGACCAGGTCCACTTCCTGTGGGGCCGCTTCTGGAAGAAAGAGTTCATCATAAAGAGTACCTCTTTCTCCAGCTGCTGGCCCCTTCGGTTCCAGCGCCCAACTCCAAATTTCCCTAACTTCAGCTCACTGTTTTCTCCTGTGCATAGTTTTGCGTTGAAGTCTCCCATCAACACCGTGTAGTGGGTTTTGGAGGAATGCATGGCTCTGCAAATAATACCGTTTGGTGATTCTGAGTATCAGGTACGCGACCCTCGTCGACACACTCCCAATCTTTACAACGTTGTTGACGAGAGACTTGTGGACGATAAATCCGACACCTTAGGACAGATGGTCGCCCTCCCGGTGATAGAACAAGTTGCCGGACTCGAGGATTACCGTGTCCTCCCCCTCTCTTCGGACCTCGGATAATCCAATAATATGCCAGCGCAACTTGTCTACCTCTTCTTCCAGCTCCAGTATCTTCTCGTCAGTCCTCAGGGTGCGTGCGTTATATTTTGCCAGGTTGAGTCGTCGTAGGTGGCAACCGAACCTCCACCGGAGATTCTTAGCACCCCCTGCCCCGCCGTTACCATGGTCGCCACCGTAGCCAGGAATAGCGGGGCCGCCGGGGACTGGGGGCCGTTTGTTTGCGTCGTTGTTCATGGGGGGATATTTGCCATAGTTGCCACACTTGGCGAGCTGGTTCGCAACCGCAGTTTTTTTATTATATCACTGTTGTTATCAGGAAGATGCTGCTGCCCATCTCTTGTCTGTCTCCCTATGTCGCCTCTAACGACACCCACGGGAAGATTTGGGGTAGTGGATATTCTCAACCGCCATGTTCATGATGATGACTGTAATTTAGTGATTGTGAACTAAAGCTGCAGAGCGGTCTTGTAGATGTATATACTACTCTTTCGAAGTCTGGTATAAAATTATCAATGTACTTCTGCAGGTGATCCGGCACTACCACGGGCACCTGTCGGCCGTGTACTCGCTGGCGCTGCACCCCACCATCGACGTGCTGGTGACGGCCGGGCGCGACGCCACCGCGCGCGTGTGGGACGTGCGCACCAAGGCCAACGTGCACACGCTCACCGGACACACGGACACCGTGGCCGCGCTTGCGTGCCAGCCCGCCGAGCCGCAGGTTACTATGTACTCCAGTTGTTATCTATTATGCACACGCTCACACAAGGCCAACGTGCACAAGCTCACCGGACACACGGACACCGTGGCCGCGCTCACCTGCCAGCCCGCCGAGCCGCTGGTCACAATGTACTCCAGTTGTTATCTACTGTGCACACGCTAACACAAGGCCAACGTGCACACGCTCACCGGACACATGCACACCGTGGCCGCGCTTGCATGCCAGCCTACAGAGCCGCAGGTCACTATGTGCTCCATTTGTTATCTATTGTGCACACGCTAACACAAGGCCAACGTGCACACGCTCACGGGACACACGCACACCGTGGCCACGCTCGCGTGCAAGCCCGCCGAGCCGCAGGTCACTATGTGTTCCATTTGTTATCTATTGTGCACACGCTAACACAAGGCCAACGTGCACACGCTCACCGGACACACGCACACCGTGGCTACGCTTGCGTGCCAGCCCGCTGAGCCGCAGGTCACTATGTGCACCATTTGTTATCTATTGTGCACACGCTAACAAAAGGCCAACGAGCACACGCTCACCAGACACACGGACACCGTGGGCGCGCTCGCGTGCAAGCCCGCCGAGCCGCAGGTCACTATGTGCTCCATTGGTTATCTATTGTGCACATGCTTACACAAGGCCAACGTGCACACGCTCACCGGACACACGCACACTGTGACCACGATTGCGTGCCAGCCCGCCGAGCCGCAGGTCACTATGTGCTCCATTTGTTATCTATTGTGCACACGCTAACACAAGGACAACGTGCACACGCTCACCAGACACACGGACACAGTGGCCGCGCTCGCGTCCAAACCCGCCGAGCCGCAGGTCACTATGTGTTCCATTTGTTATCTATTGTGCACACGCTAACACAAGGGCAACGTGCACACGCTCACGGGACACACGCACACCGTGGCCACGCTCGCGTGCAAGCCCGCCGAGCCGCAGGTCACTATGTGCTCCATTTGTTATCTATTGTGCACATGCTAACACAAGGCCAACGTGCACACGCTCACCGGACACACGGACACAGTGGCCGCGCTCGCGTCCAAACCCGCCGAGCCGCAGGTCACTATGTGTTCCATTTGTTATCTATTGTGCACACGCTAACACAAGGGCAACGTGCACACGCTCACGGGACACACGCACACCGTGGCCACGCTCGCGTGCAAGCCCGCCGAGCCGCAGGTCACTATGTGCTCCATTGGTTATCTATTGTGCACATGCTTACACAAGGCCAACGTGCACACGCTCACCGGACACACGCACACTGTGACCACGATTGCGTGCCAGCCCGCCGAGCCGCAGGTCACTATGTGCTCCATTTGTTATCTATTGTGCACACGCTAACACAAGGGCAACGTGCACACGCTCACGGGACACACGCACACCGTGGCCACGCTCGCGTGCAAGCCCGCCGAGCCGCAGGTCACTATGTGCTCCATTTGTTATCTATTGTGCACACGCTAACACAAGGACAACGTGCACACGCTCACCAGACACACGGACACAGTGGCCGCGCTCACGTCCAAACCCGCCGAGCCGCAGGTCACTATGTGTTCCATTTGTTATCTATTGTGCACACGCTAACACAAGGGCAACGTGCACACGCTCACGGGACACACGCACACCGTGGCCACGCTCGCGTGCAAGCCCGCCGAGCCGCAGGTCACTATGTGCTCCATTGGTTATCTATTGTGCACATGCTTACACAAGGCCAACGTGCACACGCTCACCGGACACACGCACACTGTGACCATGATTGCGTGCCAGCCCGCCGAGCCGCAGGTCACTATGTGCTCCATTTGTTATCTATTGTGCACACGCTAACACAAGGACAACGTGCACACGCTCACCAGACACACGGACACAGTGGCCGCGCTCGCGTCCAAACCCGCCGAGCCGAAGGTCACTATGTGTTCCATTTGTTATCTATTGTGCACACGCTAACACAAGGGCAACGTGCACACGCTCACGGGACACACGCACACCGTGGCCACGCTCGCGTGCAAGCCCGCCGAGCCGCAGGTCACTATGTGTTCCATTTGTTATCTATTGTGCACACGCTAGCACATGGTCAACGTGCCAACTAAACATCCAATATATTTCAGATCATCACCGGTTCACACGACTCGACAATACGTCTCTGGGACCTAGCAGCTGGGAAATCTATGTGCACGCTCACAAATCACAAAAAATCTGTGCGCGCTATAGTGATCCACCCCACTCAGTACACCTTCGCGTCCGCCTCGCCGGACAACATAAAGCAATGGAAATGTCCGGAAGGAAAGTTCATACAAAACCTGTCCGGGCACAACGCTATAGTGAACTGCATGGCCGTGAACCCTGAGGGTGTATTGGTGAGCGGTGGAGACAACGGCACCATGTACTTCTGGGACTGGCGGACTGGTTACAACTTTCAGAGGTTACAGGTAAGATAGTTTTTTTTTTTGTATCAAAAACTACAAAAATAATTATGAAAGTTGTGTTTAGTTTCGTTATTTTTGTGTTATAGTTGTTAAGATATCAGAAGCTTCTTAAGAAAACTTCATGTTTTAGGGTTTTTTCAAGGGCGATATCATAATGATGTGAGCAGATAATTTACATTAAGTGTTATTATAACGTAAATTCTTTATCAGCGCATTACGGTAATAAAGAATGCGCTTTATTTAATTATTTTTTTTAATGCGCTGATAAAGAATTTACGTTATTTAATCGATATTTCTGCATTCCAAATTTTGTCTCATTAAAGCCACAAATTTTAATTCGTAATTTTTCTGCACTAGGCTCTAGTGCAACCGGGCTCTATGGACTCGGAAGCGGGGATATTCTCGATGACATTTGACCAGTCAGGATCGCGTCTGATCACCACAGAAGCCGACAAAACAATCAAGATATACAAAGAAGACGACACCGCTTCGGAAGAAACCCACCCCATCAACTGGCGTCCGGAGATATTGAAGCGGAGAAAGTTTTAATGCTAATAAATTACTTTTATACAACAATCGGCCATTGTTTTTTGTTAATTTATTCATTGCAGCCTTTCAATAGTCTACTGTTGAACATAGGCCTCCACAATAGGCAAAACCACAGAATATCCTTTTTAGTTGTTATCAGGAAGATGGTGCTGCCCATTTCCTGTTTTACTTTCCTTCTGCCGACACCCACGGGATTTTAATTCTATGTACGTAGCGATTGATGCTTTTGACCAAATAACCTTAAAATGGTTTTTGACGATGATTGAATTTTCAGAAATTGATTACTTACAATTTTTTAACTTTCAATATTACCGTCTAGTAGCAGGGTAAGAATATCCACTACCCCACTGACTGTCGTAACAGGTGTCTGAGGGAAACAAATCAGAAGACAGGCAGCAGGTTCTCCACAATAACGGATAAAAATTAAATAATAAAATGCTGTAGCCAACCCGCTTGCCAAACATGGCAACTATGCAAAATATCCCACCTATTAGGCAATCCCATGGGGGAGGCCTATATTCAGCAGTGGGCTTTAATAGTCCGTGACCGTAACTGTAACTACTTATTGTTAGGTCTACACTTAATTAATTTGATAATAATAAAGTTAATTTATATAGTTTTTTAAGCAATTGACTTTTTATTGGTAAATTTATTTTATTAGAATGGCAACACTTTAGTAAGAAAAGGGATGTGGATGTGGTCACTAGGTAGTTGCACGATTAAGTAAGGAGGAGCGGAAGAAAACGGTTGTGTCGATTACTAAGCATGCAATAAGACCAAATAAATGTAAATTATAGTTTAAGCCTCAGGCCACAATAAGTGTGAGCAGTAATCGGAGTGTTTCATTTTATTTCAGAAGTGGTAAATACCCGTTACTTTTTTATACCTTCCTTTGTTACTTATAAACTGTTTCTAAAGTGTAAAAAAAAGAAAGTCCTTAGGCTTTAAGATTGCTAAAATTTCTTAATAAATTAAATAATTTTTTACCTATATTATATAATTTTATCTATTTTTTTGCGATGTACCGTTTATATCTTATGTATTTTATTTCCATGTATTACAATTTTTTTTGTTATTTTATTTTAGTATTCGCATATTAACTTTTTATTACACCTACTTCATTCTATCTCTGCATCATCCCAAGGTAGACTGGGAGAGAATGCCTTAGGCATTAAGTCCGCCTATATACCACTTGTGTATATGAAGTTTTAAATAAATAAATAAATAAGGGTATAAGGAAAAGACAAGTATGAAAAATTATAAGTTTTAATTTATGTACAGTCAGCGTCAATAGGAAGGTTGCATTCAAGGTGATCAAATACATAGACATCCAAAGTGATCAATAATATTTAACCATCCAAAGTGATCAATAATATTTAACCATCCAAAGTAGCCAAATTCTTGTGATCACCAATCTTGCTCAAATATATCGGAATATATACACCGTCAGATATATGGTTTCAATCAAGCCAAACGACCAAACAAACAAAACGTCAATTGTAGCGAAGCAGTTAAAATACTCAAAAATGCAGGACACAACAGGAAAAATAACTTTATCTTAATACGATTAGGTGTAATTTATTTTGCACTAAGTTTTATTAGAAAATATACATTATAAATTATACTTCATATTAAATTATCAATGTCCCTTTTAATACAACTCGGTATTATTATTTCGCTTGCTCTTATTTTACCCTTGACGCTTGTTTGTTCAGATTATTTTTATAAAATCATTTACGATGTTAATGTATTATAATTGTTAGATTTCCCGTAAAGCTCTAAACATTTTGTTACGATAATTGATTTTTTTGGAACAACTAAGGTAGGATGGGGTAAGACAATCACGGGGGGAAGACTATCATAGTGTAATAACTCATTATACACAGCTTCCTACTCTAGTTTGTTATGCTAGTAAAGTAGGAAACACTCAAAAAGTTCTTGGCTCGAAACACAGATGTCGCTACTTTACGTAAAAGTGGTGAACATGACACAAATCTAAGTTGACATTTGAGGAAGCAAAACACGAGGTCGGCGTTTAGTGATAATAATAAAATTTTCGTGTGAAAAGTGGTGAATTTGAAACCTTACATACGTAAGTATAATTGCAATAATACTAGCTTTTAAGTAATGATATTGGTACAAGGTAAAACCAATTGATTTAAAAAATATTGATAAAAACAAATACATAACCTCTAAATCGCGAGGTGGGGTAAGACTACCAGTCCACCTGGGGCTAGACTAACATATGGTAGTCTTGCCTCAAGTCATGTGTAGTAAACATTTTTTTTAGGAACTATATTTTTAAAAATTATTATCCACGGTACTTATTTTTACAAATTGGTTTGACGTTTGGATGGTTCCTTATATTGCTATACACAAGTCATCATTCGCTTGCCCTTTTCCCATTATTTGGGGTCGGCGCAGTATGTCTTTCTCTTCCATTCCTCTTTATCAGCCGTCGTTTCCACGCTAACACCTTTCACTCTCATGTCAGTCCACACAGTCCATCCATCTTTTCCTCGGTCTTCCTCTGCTCACGTATACGTATCCGTCCACTTTCAAATTCAACACTCGTTTTGTGACATACCTTTCATCCCTCGGCATCACATGCCCATCCATGTCAATCTACTTCCTCCCAACTTTTCTGTAACTGTTTACTTTCAGGCTCCCTCTTATAAATTCATTAGGAATTTTATCCATCCTTGTCACACCACACATCCATCTCAACATTCTCATTTCATTCACATGCAAACTTCTTTCATCCTTCTTCTTGACTTTTCCAAAAAACATATTTTATCCAGATATATATTTACATTGGGAGCAAATAACTTCTAAGTTGTAAATAAATGTATTACTTACGTACGTGAATCAGAAATATTTATGATTCAAAGAGTAACGTATATATAAGTGCTTATTTGTTACTTTGTGCTCGCGGAAGGCCAATGGGGGGTTCAATTTGTCTGATTCTTTCACAGAAAGTTGTGGTCGGTGTCAACGGATTCTGTTCCGCAGCTTTCCTGAACTTGCGAAACGAAATCGGCTTTTCCATAAATATTGCGCTTGGTGGATATTTTTTTTTTGTATGGGAAGCTATTTTGTTTCGCAGGTTCGGGGGAAATGCGGAGCGGAACTTGTTGTATTGATAGCAACCCTCTGTAAAGGTATCGGGCTGAGTTCCCTGTTGATTTCTCGTGAGCGTGAATTGGTAAATAGGTGCATATATATATACGTTATTCTTTTCCTTTAAAAAAAAAACAAGATTTTGCTATTTGTATTTCAGATGAACGCAAGATGGTACGAAATTATGTCCGAAAAACAGATAGAGCAACTAAATATAGGCGTGATGACTTGTTGGAAGCTATCGGGAAAGTAAAAAGTGGTGAATTGACGGCGTACAGAGCCTCTATTGCTTACAATATTCCTAGACCAACAATAGTAGCTCGAGTGTATGGTAGATATGGCGATAAATCTGATTCTTTAGGAAGATGTACAGTTATTCCAATGGAAATAGAAACAAGATTGGCAGAAAACGTACATCAAATGGAAATATACGGATTCGGTTTATCAAGAACAGAAATAATGGAGCTTGTTGGACACTATGTAACAAAAAACAACATAAAAATCCTTTTAAAAACGGCATCCCAGGAGAAGACTGGTTTTTGGCTTTCAAAAAACGACACAATTTGGCCGTCAAAAAACCACAAGCCGTGGAAAATTCTCGGAAAAAGGCCTGCAATCCTTGGATCATATACTCCTATTATGATTTGCTGAAAAAAACAATGGACGAATTGGAATTACACGATAAACCTTCACAGATATGGAACTTAGACGAAATGAGTTTTTGCAAAGACCCCAGTAAAACCAAAGTAGTGGGTTTGAAAGGATATGCTTCTACTAGAACTATTGCATCACCTGGCAAAAGCAACACTACGGTTTTACTGGGAGTTAGTGCCGCTGGAGACAAAACTCCCCCACTAATTGTTTATAAAGGGAAAGACATTTGGGACCAGTGGATGACTAAGGATGACTATCCTGGGACTAGGTATGCAGCGACCAAGAATGGTTGGATGGAAACCGATGTATTTGAGAGATTTTTTGAAAAAGTGTTTTTGCCGACAGTGGGTCAAAAACGACCGATATTACTAATATATGATGGCCACTCAAACCATGTAGGATTAAACATAATAGAAAAAGCACGTGAAGCGGACATCACTATTTTGAAAATCCCAGCACACACCAGCGACAATCTGCAGCCGCTAGATTTGGCAGTAAATAAGTCTTTTAAGGACAAGTGGGATCAGGCCCTTGTAAAGTGGCAAAGATTGCATGTGGGTGAAGTGATGCCAAAAAAAGACTTCTCAAAGCATATTGGCGAAATTTGGGCTCAAGTAGATCCTTTTTTTTCATGGGGAAATGCCTACGCATACCCGCCTCGCGGGGGCAAGGACGGGTTATGTCGGACTCGCACCGACTAAAACCCCATGGTGTTCCACCTTTGTCGCATATTGGCAGGGCTACGGGAACGCTTTCGCACACATCCGCGGCCCTACTAGCGCCTGCCGCCCCATGGCAGCACCTCCTCGGGAGAGGAAAATTCCTCCCCGTTCTCCTTCCCAGGTAAGGCGCACCAGAACACATGGCGCGCCTTCCTCCTCGGCCTCCAATTACGTCTGTGCAACAGACGCCCCCGCGTCCGATGCACAAAGGCCATGGGGCCAGGAAAAACGAGCACTTAGAAGTACTAGCCTTCCCGACCCCAGCGGCGGATCTGGTCTATGGCTCCGCCGCCAACCAAGATTCGGCTGCGGAGGGTAGGGAGAGCGGCGCCTCGCAATACCGACAATCCTCTCCCCTCGCAGCCCCACCACCACCGCATCAACGGTGCGGCCCCGTTTGAGTCGCGAAGGATAGGGCGAGTGGCGCATCGCCATACCAACACTCCTCTTCCTCCGCGACTCCACCTCGGCTGCAGCGGTAGAGGGTGCGCGAGTCCCCACTCGCTGCAGTCCACCAGCACACATCCGAAGTGGGCTCCCCAAGCCCACTCGGAGTGGCCACCTCAGGCCGGCCCTTCACCTCGGGCCAGCCACGTGGGTTCCTCTTTGTTCACCGTGGGAGACCAAGCCACGGCTACTAAGCCCCCCCCGCCACGACAAGGCGTGAACCCGTTCGGGGGGGGGGGGATCAAGTAGATCCTAAAGTTTGTGTTGCTGGGTTTCGCAAAGCTGGTATTTATCCTTTTAACAATAAAGCAGTGCCAGAAGAAAAATTTCACCCAGACCAACTTGCGAAATATAAAAAACAGCTTTGCCAATCCAATGAACCTCAAACTCAAGACCAAAGTACTCAGCCAACTCCTGGCCCCTCATGGGCCAAAGATTTATCCAAGAATGAAACTGAGACTCCACCCGTGAGCAACACAAGTATCGGTGTTGCATCGTCATTACCTTCATTAATTTCCATCTGTTTGAAAAAAGTAAATGATCATGATAAAAAATGCTTATCTGTAAAAGACAAACACCATTCTGACGCCAAAACTGCTGAAACTACACAGTCTAATGATTTCAATGCTAAAAAATTACTATTATAGATGATCGTCTAGTAAAGTGTAAGTATACTTTTGAAGAATTGTTGCTTCAGAAAATACAATCAGGGTCACCACATAACAAAGAAAAACGTACAAAAGTTGCTTGCGGTGCCGAAGTAATTACAAGTGAAGAAGTATTTAAAAAGCAAAAACATACTGAAGAATGTAAAGATGAAAAGAAATAAAGAAAAAGAGGAAAGAATAAAAAAAATTGGAGAAAAAATTATTAAAAGACATAAATATAAAAACTAGTAAAGAGAAAAATAAAGCAATAAAAAATACGACAACTGAAGGAGGCGGAAAAAAGACTGCAAATGTTAAAATATTAGAGAACAACAAAAGCAGAAAGTCTAATAAAAGTAATATAAAAAACGTAAAGAGACAAACTTCGGCAAACAGTAAAAAGAGAAAGCTAGACTATTATTCAACCAGTGAAAGTGATGCTGACTTAGAACTAATGGATGAAAGTGATCTAGAAAATTTAGAAGATATGTTAGATAATAAGGAAAAGGATCTAGAAAACTACAAAGAAATTTTAGATGATGTGGAAAATTATCAAAATGACGATTTACAAACAGAAACAAATAATTCGGATGCTTATGATGATCTGCCCACCAGTACTGTTGTTACAGGACAATGGGTTTTGGTAAAATTTACAACAAAATCAAGCTTAAAACATTATGTAGAAATAGTTTCAAGTGTAAACCATGAGGGAATACCAACGGTAAAGTACGTGAGAAAAAGTGCTTTTAGAGGCAATGATGATAATACTGCATTTGTTTACCCTGATGTACCTGACGTTTGTGAGCTCAGACATCTAGATGACATTGTGTGCAAGTTACCTAATCCTATAATTGAGCGAAGAGGAAAAATCTTTTTCAAGGTTTCGTTTAAAGGATATAATATTATATAAAAGAGATTTTTTTTTTAAGAAAACTTGCAAAATTCTTATGGCGCGAGCAGGATTTAAAGCTGCGACCTTCGCTATCAGTACTAGTACTCAGTGTCGCAAGTTCGAATCCTGACCGCGGCATAAGAATTTTGCAAGTTTTCTTAAAAATTGTTTAGGTAACACAGTTTAGTGTTTTAAAATTGGTATTCAATACATAAGTAAGCACATAGATATTTTAAGTTCTCGTGAAAAATTTAAGTAAATTGAAGTAACAGTCCTATTCATACATTATGGTGATAAATATAAAATTAAATACTTAAGTAAGTAGGTATAAAAAATTAGCCATATGGTTATTCCAAAGAAGTAATGCAGTTTTCTTTTCTTTATTTTTTTGTGTAAGAAATTACTTAATTGATGACTTTTTTTGCTATAAGTACATTTTATGCCATTTTTTTAAACACATATTCCAAAGACGTAATGCAACGTTGATTTCTTTCTTTATTTTCTTTATTACCTAAACTATTAAATAAATTGACTGCATTATTATAATGTCAATTTATGTTCTGTCTGATATTAAAGGATTCTAAAATTTTTGGTAATTTTATTACAAGATTTCCCTGATTCTACACTGAATTTCATCATATGTTAGTCTTCCCCCAAATAAAGAAAAAAGGTTCTGCACCTCTAATTTTTGTCATATGTTAGTCTTCCCCCAAACAAAGAAAAAACTGAGTAAATACAAAACTGGACCTTATTCTGTATGGCATAAAGTTAAAATCTAAGTAACAACTTTAAATATAACGGTTTTTCTGACAGAAGTTAAGAAAGTACGTTTTATTAGAGAATAAAAAACAGTGGTAGTCTTACCCCGTTCAGTGGGGCAAGACTAGCAGTTCGAATAGTCTTTAGATTTCCCTTAATAAATCAGATTTAAGTATGAAGTGATGTGGGGGGATTCTTAATAAATTACTCACCAATCACTTTCTATAAAATTTATTGTAAGCAGAACAGTTCACACAATTAAATAGTTCACAGCTACAATAATTCACGAATACTATAATAGTTCACGAATACAAGAGTTCACATATAAAATACTGTTTATAATTTAGCACAAAGCGTAGCACAGAAGTTATTAGCACAAGAAGGAAGAAACAGTTCAAAGCAAGTAGCAAATAAAAACAATAGCCGGGCGCAAGCGTCACACGTCTTACCGTCACAGTAATATATTCTTACTAACTGCGTGGCGGGTGCGCCGCTTCGATGTCTTCAATCCTTTGTTCGATGCATTATCGGGGCGTCTTTACTACTCAACGACTTGATCACGATTTCTGCGACGATACGACACGACTTCAAGGTAAATTTTATATTACTTATTTATTTTCGTATTTTATTTTAATTTTAATTGTTTATTTCTATTTTTCAGATTAATGACGCCACATCACTCCCCCCCAGAGACCATCTATGATGGGCGATAATAATCAGGTAATTTAACTCTGCGTCCTGAGCGTGTACAATTTCTCTCATACTCTTCTTTTTTGTTTGCAGGTGGTGTTCGACATGCAGAAGCGTCAGAGGGTGTATAGGCAGGTTTTATTCTATCTATTGAGACAGTTTGTTCTTTGCCTTTCACGAGTAATTTGTAAATCTTATCTCCTCTTTCGAGCACTTTGAAGGGACCAGTGTACGCTGGTTGCAGTGAACCTTTCACAGAGTCATCCCTGACATAAACGTGAGTCGCGTTTGGTAAGTCTTTAAAGATAAATACTTTTTTACTACCGTGACGTGTTCCAGGTGATGGGCGAATATTGTTCATTATCAGCCTTAAGCGTGATAAGAAATCCGTTATGTCTGTGCTTCTTTCGCTGTTGTTAGAATGCAGAAATTCTCCTGGTAACCTAAGTGATTCACCATAAAGTAACTCAGCGGGTGATGCTTGAAGGTCTTCTTTTAATGTATTTCTCATACCTAATAGTACTAATGGCAATGATTCTGTCCATTGTTGATTATTGTGGCATACAATAGCGGCTTTAAGCTGTCTGTGCATCCTTTCTACCATACCGTTGCAAGCTGGGTGGTAAGATGTAGTTCGCTTTTGCTGAAATCCGATTAGATTGGATAGATGTTTAAATAAGGAACATTCGAATTGTCTTCCTCGGTCTGTGATGATTTCAGCAGGGCACCCAAAACGCGAGATCCAGCCATTAAGAACTGCTTTTGCAACAGTTTCAGCAGTGATATCTGATAAGGGTATTGCCTCAGGCTATCTGGTAAATCTATCAACTGCTGTAAGACAATAGCGATATCCATCTGATACAGGTAAAGGTCCAATGATGTCTATATGGACGTATTGGAATCTGGCAGGTGGTAATTTGTATGTACCTAAAGGTGCGGATACATGACGCGTTATCTTTGCACGCTGGCAGGGGTGACACGTTCTTGACCATTCACGACAGTCTCTCTTTACTCCTGGCCAAACGTAGCGTTCTGTTATCATCTTTGTTGTGGCTTTGACCCCAGGATGGCTCAGCGAATGTAAACTCTCAAAGACTTGCTTCCTTAAGTTTTGAGGTACGTAAGGCCTTTGATTTCCAGTTCCATCATCACAATATACGTCTGTCTTCGTGCCAGGTATTGGTACCTTAACTAATCGAAGTGATGTCCCACCTTTCAGAATTTCTTTCAATTCCGTATCCACGTCCTGCATTTTGGCTAAGGTAACCAGACTAACAGGCTGAGCTAATTCTTCAACTCTTGAAAGCGTATCAGCTACTACGTTATCTTTTACAGAGATGTGTTGGATGTCGGTGGTGAATTGAGATATGAAATCGAGATGACGATACTGGCGGGGTGAGCACTTATCCTTTCTGATGTGAAATGCATAACAGATTGGTTTGTGGTCAGTGAAAACAGTAAAATGTCTTGCTTCCAGCATGTGTCTGAAGTATTTCACTGACTCGTATATAGCAAGAAGCTCCCTGTCATATGGCGAGTATTTCTGTTGCGCTGGTTTCAGTTTCTTAGAGAAGAATGCAAGTGGCTGCCATGATCCATTCTTTACTTGCTGCAAGGCGGCACCGATTGCCTTATCTGAGGCGTCGGTTACCAAACCTAATCTTGCATTCAGATCTGGATGTGCCAAGAATGCTGCTTGACAGAGGCTAGTTTTGCATTGCTCAAAAGCATGTAGGGCTTCTCCAGATATATCCACGGACCGTGATCCTTTTACGGACCCTGTCAGCAAAGAGTTTAATGGTGCCTGAATTTCGGCTGCTCCTTTGATAAATCGGCGATAAAAGTTTAACATCCCTAGAAAACGCCGAAGTTCTCGTACGTTTTTCGGAGTGGGGAAGTCTTTGATGGCTTGAACCTTACTGTCCAAAGGCTTAACACCGTTGGCTGAGACGTGATACCCTAGAAAGGTGATCTCTTTCTTACCGAATTCACATTTGCTCGTGTTGATAACCATACCGAATTCCTGAAGTTTTTCAAAGATTTGGCGAAGGTGGTCAAGATGGCTGTCTTCGTCCTGGGAAAATATTAGAAAATCATCCAGGTACGCGAAGCAAAAATCAAGTCCTCGCGTTATTTCGTCTACAAACCTTTGAAAGGTTTGGCTCGCATTTTTTAAGCCATAATTCATATATGGAAATTCGAACATACCAAATGGTGTGGTGATGGCTGTCTTCGGAATATCATCTGGGTTGACTGGTATCTGGTTGTACGCTTTAACTAAATCTCGCGTAGAAAAAATTGTACAACCCGATATGTAATGGGTAAAGTCTTGTAAGTACCAGATGGGATATTTGTCTGGAATTGTCTGTGCGTTCAACATTCTGTAATCGCCACATAGCCGCCATCCGTTATCTTTCTTTGGTACAAGATGGAGCGGAGAAGACCACGGGCTCTCAGATGGACATGCTATTCCACTCTTTATCATTGCCTCGAATTCTTGCTTCGCTATTTTCAGTTTTTCTGGTGATAATCTTCTTGGGTTGCAAGACACAGGTGGTCCTGGCTTAGTACGAATGAAGTGGACGGTACTATGCTTAGGAGCTTGCGGTACACCTGACGGTCGGGTTATCTCCGGAAAATCACGTAGTAATTCAACATACTTTGAATGACCTCTCATGGTTTTAACTGAAGCTATCACATTAGCTGTAGCAGGCTCAGCAGGTGTTTGCAACGAAGTACTGTTATCTATTAACCGACGGTTACGACAGTCGACAATGATTTGGTAGAATGATAAGAAATCAATTCCGATGATTGCTTTGTTTACATCGGCTACTACAAAGCGCCATGAAAAATCTCGTCGAAGTCCCAGATTTAGTTCGAGATGAGCATAGCCATAGGTGGGTATGGGAGTTCCATTTGCCGCAAAAAGTTCGTAAGATGTTCGAGGTCGTCGTTGTTTAAGTGCCGTACGCGGGAAGACACAAAGGTCGCTTCCGGTGTCGACCAAGAATTGCATCTTCGTTCTGCGATCCGTGACAAACAGGCGACCGGATGAACTGAGGCAATCATTTGTCGCCACTAACGACTGCCCTGAACGTTTCCCTGTTGGTAATCACAAGGCTTAACGCACTTATTAGCCTTATTGCCGAATTTGTAATGATAGTAGCAAAATGGAAACCTTCTATAATTTTACTGAGACCGATTACGAGTATGACTGTGACTGTGACTATGGTTGCGGTCTCGTTTGTTGTCTCTCTTTTGTGACCGTGATTTTCTTCGATTTCGAAAGGATAATGCTTGCACTTGACGAGTAAGTTCCGCGATCTGTTTTGACATTGTGTCAAGTAAAGATCCTGGTGCTGCATCCATCGAAGCTACGTGTGGAGATGCCGGAACAAGTTCGTGGACCTTATCGGCTAAGGCAGCCAGTGCTTCCAAAGTTGAGTCAGGCTGTGATGCAATTACGGTTTGCAAATTGTTTGGGAGGCGACTAGTCCATATTGTCCTGATAAAGTCATCTGGAACGTTAGGGCCCGCTAAATGTTGCAAATGCCGTAAAAATTGTGATGGACGCCTATCTCCAAGTTCCTCATGCATTAACAATTGCTTCACTTCTTTTTCTCGAGATGCTGAGAGTCTTCTGATAAGTTCTGCTTTAATTTTCTCGTATTTATCTTTTTGAGGTGGTGAAACTATAATGTCTTTGACTTCTGCCGCATATCTATGGTCTAATTGTGCAATTACATAATAATATTTTGTTTCGTCTTCTTTAATACCGGATAGTGCAAAATTCCCTTCTACTTGTGCGAACCACACAGCAGGCTCTTCAGCCCAAAACGGTGGTAGTCGGACACCGACACGACATATATCGGATGGTGTAAATGACCCTTCTTCGTTACGTGTTTCTCGTGATAACGATTGGGAGGGTTTAGCTTGGTTCTCTGCCATCTTATTTTGAATATTGTTATTAAAATATTACTTTGGATTCTGCTTACGTTTGGGTTCTCGCAGTACAAAGTCCAAGCGGGGTCACCAGTGAAGTGATGTGGGGAGATTCTTAATAAATTACTCACCAATCACTTTCTATAAAATTTATTGTAAGCAGAACAGTTCACACAATTAAATAGTTCACAGCTACAATAATTCACGAATACTATAATAGTTCACGAATACAAGAGTTCACATATAAAATACTGTTTATAATTTAGCACAAAGCGTAGCACAGAAGTTATTAGCACAAGAAGGAAGAAACAGTTCAAAGCAAGTAGCAAATAAAAACAATAGCCGGGCGCAAGCGTCACACGTCTTACCGTCACAGTAATATATTCTTACTAACTGCGTGGCGGGTGCGCCGCTTCGATGTCTTCAATCCTTTGTTCGATGCATTATCGGGGCGTCTTTACTACTCAACGACTTGATCACGATTTCTGCGACGATACGACACGACTTCAAGGTAAATTTTATATTACTTATTTATTTTCGTATTTTATTTTAATTTTAATTGTTTATTTCTATTTTTCAGATTAATGACGCCACATCTATACTTGCGTAAAAATCAAAACACTTGTGTAAACGTGTAAAGAAATCTTAATTTAGTGTAATTATTCATGATCACTATAAGAACAGATCTTTCATTTCTTACAATAAACTATGTTAGTCTTACCCCACCTTACCTTATACAAGAAAATAATAGGGAAAATAAGTTTGTTTGTGGGGATTTTCTGTGAGTACCTATCAAATAAATTAATTATCTTCAATCCTTTAAGCAGAGCCAAACTAAGCCATCTTTGTCCTCATGTGGTTCTCCAAGCAGAAAATATTGGAAACGAGATAGTGAAATTAGAAAGAAATAAAAAGTTATAATTTGAAAACAATAAATATCATCACATATATCATGCTATAAGCAGGAGTGCTACCAGGCCTGGGCTGACGCATCAGCGTCCCGGGATGTAAATACCAGCGCTCTAAAAAAGAGTCATTGCCATGTGTGCCAATGACTCTTTTGAAGTAAGTAATCTGACACAACTGGTTACTTCGCCTACGCGGATTCCAGATGTGGAGGATCATGCACCTTCCCTGTTGGATCTTCTGCTGACCTCTCACCCGGACGGATATCAGATTTCCGTCGACGCCCCTTTAGGCTCCTTGGACCATTGTCTGGTCCGGAGTGTTGTGCCACTCACGCTGAAATCGCGGTTGCATTCTGCAGGCTGCCGCCGTGTTTGGCACTATAGGTCAGCCGATTGGGATGGGATGTGGTCTTTCTTAGCATCCTACCCTTAGGGGCGGGTTTGCTTCTCGCCGGATGATCCCAACGTTGTTGCGGATTCTGTTGCTGATGTGGTACTTCAGGGTATGGAACTTTTTATTCCTTCCTCTGTGGTGCCCATTGGAGGCAAATCTCAGCCATGGTTTGGTCGCTCCTGTAAAATAGAATCATGCTATAAGCAGGAGTGCTACCAAACCTGGGCTGATGCATCAGCGTCCCGGGATGTAAACACCAGCGCTCTAAAAAAGAAGTATAATTCCGCCTCTAGGTCCTTCAAAAGAGTCAAAGTCAGAGCACATAGGCAGAATTGGCGAGAAACTAGTTCGCCTTCCTTCTGGAACCCGTGCATTCTGGTCTCTCGCCAAAGCTATTCAGGGGAATTTCTGTCAGCCATCTCTTCCATCTCTGCACAGGGAGTACGACTCACTGGCCCATACCGCAAAGGAGAAAGCCGATCTTCTAGGCTCTTTCTTTGCGTCTAACTCGACTCTCGATGACGGGGGGAGTACGCCGCCGACCATCCCACGGTGTGAGTGCTCCATGCCGGAAGTGCACTTCACACAGCGCTCGATTCGCAAAGCACTCCTCTCCTTGGACATCCACAAGTCGAGTGGGCCTGACGGAATCCCCCCAATTGTGCTGAGGACGTGTGCTCCAGAGTTGGCACCGGTTTTAACGCGCCTTTTCCGGTACCCCTACTCCCTAGGCGTAGTCCCAAAATCATGGAAGACGGCTTAGGTCCACCCGATCCCTAAAAAAGGCGACCGCTCTGGCCCGTCCAACTACCGGACAATCGCCATCACCTCCTTGTTCTCCAAAACAATGGAGTCCATTGTAAATTGCCAGCTCATGAGGTACCTTGAAGATCACCAGCTGATTAGTGACCGCCAGTACGGTTTTCGCCGTGGTCGGTCAGCTGGTGATCTTCTGGTCTACCTAACTCACAGATGGGTGGAGGCAGTAGAGTTCAAGGGGGAGGCATTGGCCGTTAGTTTGGACATTGCGAAGGCCTTCGATCGGGTTTGGCACAAAGCACTTCTTTCGAAGCTCCCTTCCTGTGAGCTTCCCGAGAAACTGTGCGATTGGGTCACCAGCTTTCTTGCAGATCGGAGCATCAAGGTCGTTGTAGACGGTGCAAGCTCCTATTGCAAGCCTATTAATGCTGGTGTTCCACAGGGCTGCGTGCTATCACCAACGCTGTTTCTTCTACATATCAATGATATGTTGCGTACCTGTAACATTCATTGCTATGCAGATGACAGCACTGGTGATGCTCTTTACACCGGCCGAGCCAATATTTCTCGGGAAAACGTCTCCGAGTGCCGGGACAAACTTGTGTCTGAAGTCGAGTCTTTGCTGAACAGAGTCTCGGATTGGGGACGACTAAATCTAGTCCAGTTTAACCCCCAGAAGACACAAGTTTGCGCGTTAACCGCTTAAAAGAACCCCTTTGTCGTATCCTCTCAGTTTCAAGGCACTCCCCTTGTTGCCTCAGCCAGTATCGGAGTCCCCGGTGTCGACATATCGAGTGACGTGTAGTTTCGTGGTCACTTGGAAGGGAAGGCCACCCATGATCAACCGCAACACCAGAAGAATTGCAGGTGCGTTGCCGGCCTTTTAGAAAGGATTAAGCTCTTCTCTTGAAGGTCCCCAGGTCGTATCGGTCCGGAAAAATCGCCGGTGGTAAACTATTCCATAGAGAGGTCGTACAAGGAAGAAAACTCCTTGTGAAACGTACAGTGGTGGACCGCCAAGCATACAGAAGGTGTGGATGATATCGGGACGTTTTCCGCGTAGTGCGTTCACTAACTTTGGCGGCTGGAATTAATCCGAACAATTCCTCAGAGCACTCCCCGTGGTATATGCGAAAGAAAATGCAAAGAGATGCAACATCTCTTCGCAGCGCCAGAGAATCGAGCCGATCGGAAGGCACTCGGTCGTCGACGAATCGAGCCGCTCTGCGCTGGATGCGGTCAAGTGGAAGGAGCTGGTACTGGGGAGCCCCAGCCCAGAGATGGGAACAGTATTCCATGTGCGGCCAAACCTGCGCCTTGTAAAGTTGAGGGCGGTGTGCCGGCATGAAATACTGTCCCGCTCTGCTGAGCACGCCAAACTTTTTAGAGGCCAATTTGGCATACTCTTCCAAGTGATCACGAAACTGCACGTCACTCGATGTGTCGACGCCGAAGATACCGATACTGGCTGAGGCAACAAGGGGAGTGCCTTGAAACTGGGGAGATACGACAAAAGGGTTCTTTTTAGCGGTTATTGCGCAAATTTGTGTCTTCTGGGGGTTAACCTGGACTAGATTTAGTCGCCCCCAATCCGAGACTCTGTTCAGCAAAGACTCGACTTCAGACACAAGTTTGTCCCGGTACTTGGAGACGTTTTCCCGAGAAAAATGTGAACTGTGTGCTCGTTTGTCATCCTTTTTCTATAAAAAAGTTAAATAAATGGATATGGATTTAGCGATTCTGAAAATAATCCATTACCTACAGAGGGACCAGAGAAAAATTTATTAACTTTTTTTTTGAATATGAAAATCACACTGGAATTAAAAATAATAAATATCACATTTTTAGTTTTTTCAAAAATCTATCCTTACGGACTTAAAAATGGGGTGCAAAGTTTGTATGAAAAATATTATATCGTGACGCACATCCCAAAAAACTAGACTTAGAAATCCGACAGTAGCTGCCTTTTATGACGTAAGCATCTACTAAGAAAGAATTTCGGAAAATTCAACCCTTAGTCAGAGAGGCGTTACCGAGTAGTTTCGGTGCAAGCACACCTACCACTACCTCATATCATCCCGTGGGTGTCGTAAGAGGCGACAGTGGGAAACAAATCAGGAGATGGATAGCAGCGTCTTGCTAATAACGGCTAAAAATAAAAAACTACGGTTGTCAACTCACTTTCCAGGCGTGGCAACTATGGCAAATACCGGCCCTATAAGGCATATCTATGAGGGTGGCCTATGTTAAACCGTGGACTTTAATAGGTTGTAACGGTAGCGGTAAAAAAACTAAACTAAACTTTTTATTTTACGGAGCGATTCACTCGAGGCGTACTGAAAGTACTCTGAGTTGTTTTAAAACAACCTCTTACGGAGAGCCATAAGGTTCCTTTTATATGGAGAAAAATGTATGATTTTTTTTAATTAGAAAATAAGTGCGTATTACATATTCTATTGAATTTAAATAATAAAATTAACATTCTTTATTTTTTCAAAATGTAACGGACTTTAAAAAGAGGTTGCAGGTTGTATATGAAAAATATTGATATGACAGACAGCTCAAGTCGCAGAACGTAGAAGCATAAAATAACATAAAATACTAAAATGAAATAACGACAACATAGCTTCCTTTTATTACGTAGGCATTTACTAAAATAGAATTCTGAAAAATTCAAACCTTCAGAGTATAAAATGAGGTGTTACAGTTTGTACGACGCAATTTATTTTACGGGGTGATTCATTGTTGAGTAAGTACTCTACTATGTTGTTAAATTAAATTAAGGGGTAGTTTTCGATTTTTCAAAACAACCCTTTACCTAATTACTTCTTCTAAACTACGCAACCACGAAACTGTTTTAAAAACGTTTTTCACTGCCATTTCGGGATTTCTTAATGAAGTTTAGTATGTACAATATATTCTAAAGTCTAATTAACTTTGAATAGTAAAAATAGCTCAATATTTTGTATTTATAAGTCGTCAAAAATCTGGCTGGCTAACCTTTAAAGAGATACATTAAAAATGTACTTAGAAATCGTAGTTCTTCAAAAAATCTAGACCAAAAGTTCGCGCTGGCATAATAATATATTTACTCACCGTAACCATACTTATCTTTCAAATATTATGAACAGTGATTTTTTTAAATATAAATGACACCAAGAGTTGTTACGGTTTAACGTAAAAAACACTATGGATTTGTCCCCTTTGTTGGATTGATCCCGTCATCACCGTTTCACCCTGATAAAACGATCCTTTTAATAAAGGAACAAATTTAAAAAATTTCCTGTATTTTCTTGCTGTTGTGTTAAATATCATCAAGATAAAATTTCTTTTCCTAAAGTGTTCCAAATTTTTGAATACTTCGACTGCGTGGTAACCATTGGCGTTCTGTTCCTATAATATTGAACGGTTTAAATGATCGCATGTATTTGACGTTGTACTTGTTCCTATATATTTGAGCAATTTTAATGTTCTCAATAATTTGACCACTATGGATGGTTGAATGTTTATGATCACTTTGGATGTTTCAAAATATTTGACCACCTTGACTGCTCCCTTATATCTGACGCTGACTGTACCTACGGTAAATCCTGGATAAGATAAAGACAGAGAAAAACGTTAAATAATTTGAGTTATTGAGGTTTTTACTTGCTAACTGTCTTATTAATAAAAATTGCTTATTCCAAGCTTAATTCGAAATTACACTTAGACTAGCTAATCTCAGAGTAAGTGACTATTTACTTCGTTATTACAATGTTATTAATAAACATGGAGTAACCTCGGACTAACTATACATTCCTTACGCCGGGATTAACGCTTGCGCTATGGCAACCCACTTATTTTAAAAGTAAAAAGAGTGAGTCGGTGAACGATTAGTGAATGAACTCAATGCTTGATGATGACATTAATGACAGTGACAGGCAATATTTTGAGTTTGACAAGAGATAAGTGTTGCGTGTTGTTCCTTGTTCCTCGTGTTATTTTCGGACTCGCAGGAAAAACTAAGTTCTAAATATAATCATTTTTAATATTATTTGTAACGAAATTTTAGAATTAAGAAAAGAGAGTGAAGGGCAAAATTATTTAAATAACCATTTTTTTTTGGATAAATAAAATCTTTTGTACATGTAATTTTTGTTTATTTCTTTTAAATCGTTAATAAATACTGCCCGAACAGAATTTACTCTAACGGAGTTATTTACTAATTATGTGACTGGTATATTTTCATCATCTCCTTGTACTACCTCCTCAAGCAGATCTTGCTTTTGCATTGCAATGTATATAGTTTTGTATCCTTTTATTTAGTATTTAGTCCTTATTGTTCTACAGTGTTACGGGCCCAGATGTGCGACCGGTTGTACATTCCTTCCTTTTGTTTATTAGGACGCAAGATAGGAGTGAATAAATAAGGAGTACAAGCATAACCAGAATCTCCGAGAAGTCTGCCTTTAAATTCTGACTGCTCAAAAGTTTGTTTTAATGCGACTTTCATTAAATATTCTTGAGTCATGTGTGCTGCCTTACCAATGTGCCACTGTATTCATGAACTCTTAATTTGCATTTGTCACAATCTGGAACAAAGCACTCATACTTCTTTAATAGGAAATAATAGATTGAGTTGATTGTATTGAATTTAAGAAAATAACTAAGTACGTATATGACAAAGATGGGCTAGCTAGGTGCTATAAAACTTACTTGTATATTTATTGAACTGTATTCTTTCCTGTTTATGTAGTATTGTCCGATGTTTTTAGCGACTTTCGGGATTAGAATATGTAGCAATCAATAACCCCAATCACTTGTCTAAATCCATATAATGAATAAAAACCTGCAATCACTTTGTTCCGCTCCACATCACTTCTTGGTATTTTAATCCATTATGCTGTTTTTGTTACTAGTGCTCACAACTTATGAACTCAACAACGTAAAGTTTTACAAAATGTCAAAATACGCAACTAGTCTATGCTTACTCAGTCGTTAAACTAGGTACCGCCAAGGATTAACTTTTATTCCGAGAGTAGATTCGGATTAGTTTACTCCCTCCTTACTCTGTGTTTATTAATACTGAAATTAGATATTTTAAGCTTTAAACTAGGATTAAAGTTAATCTCGATCAAGTCTGGGTTTATTAATAGGGCTGTAACTGCCTTATTAATAAAAATTGCTTATTCCAAGCTTAATTCGAAGTTACACTTGGACTAGCTAATCTCAGAGTAATAAACTATTTACTTCGTTATTACAATGTTATTAATAAGCATGGAGTAACCTCGGACTTACTATACATTCTTTACGCCGGGATTAAGGCTTGCGCTATGGCAACCCACTTATTTTAAAAGTAAAAAGAGTAAGTCAGTGAATGATTAGTGAATGAATTCAATGACATTAATGACAGTGACAGGCAATATTTTGAGTTTGACAAGAGATAAATGTTACGGGTTGTTCCTTGTTCCTCGTGTTGTTTTCGGAATCGGTGGAAAAACTATGTGTTAGCGACGACAAAGTGAATTCGAACATTTAATATTAATTATTTATTATCAGTGAATTAAAAACTAAGTGTTAGCATTTAATCATAATTATTTCTTATCAGTGATTTAAAATTAGGTGATGGTATTAATCTTAACTGTTTCCTATTCATAAAATAAAGCTAAGTGTAAAGACTGATTAGTGCTGAAAAAACAGGAAAGTAAATTAAACACTTCTATTTTTATCTTAAAGTGACTTATATGAATCTATTTAATATTATTTAGGTCTGATTAGAACATTAGACGCAAGTATAAGCTTATTTTCTAGTAAGATTTCTTTTATCATAACTTTAAGAGCTATTTAACATATAAGTGATTAATATAATTCTTTTCCTTTAAAGTACTTCAAAAGAAACATTAATATGTCAATTAATCGCTGTATAATGTTATTTCATTATGAGAAAGGTTTAAATTTCATGAAAAAATATTGTATAGATTCTTAAGCATAATTCCTGAAAAAGTGTTGTACATTCCTACCTCTTGGCGGCGCCACTTGTATGTTCAGCAAAAAATATAGTCCTACTACGGAGCTAAACCGTGAGGCGACCGCGAAACTATTTTTATTTTTTATAAATGTAAAATAAAGGTTTATTGAATGATTTATGTTTAGAATAATAGAAATAAGTTGTATCTATCGTTAGGAATAAATATAAATATTGTAAGGAATGTTTTACCACGTTTATTAAGGAAATTGTGAATCTCTCTTAGAAAAGGTTACTCTGCGCTCTGATTGGTCAATAGATTCACTAATGCCGTATGCGATTTTTTCTTAAATATGATTGGTTACAGCCGCTTATAAAAAAGGGGCGTTTTTCGTGGTAAATTATTCCAAATCCGGCAATGTAATAATAAGGAATCAAGAAATAAAACAAGAAGAAACTCTCAAGAAGTGTTATTTATTGCTCATCTAACTGCTACTGTATGCTCTCCAGTTAACATCCCGCCAGCAAACCCGCTCTATTTATCAACGCTCCCTTATACGAGCATTTACATTGGTCCTTCGAGAAGCCGGATCGGGTTTAAGGAAAACTAGGAAGATGCCTTCAAATACAAGATCAAAATCAGTGCAGTCGAAGACTACGAGTGAAAGCAACGCCACTACGGGTACCAGTACGACGGATTGGAGCATGAATACGCCGAGTGATTCTACAAACACGACGACTACCAACACGTCAACTTCAGATCGATCGACGCTTACAAGAGCATCGCCCAGCAGCGTACACAGACAACCCGTACTTCTTAACAAAAACATTGCCGGAAAAGAATCAACACCAGGGGACGTAACCCATACCACCCCCCCGACACGCACCATCGAAGCGTCAGTTCCTCACCAAGAAGGAAGTCATCCAACGCCGCAGATTCAAGAAAGAAGTGTCGCAATGAAGACTCTGCAGCAGCCTCACCCTAAGAAGACGACCCGCGATCCAGACACGCTTTCCGTTCGCTCGTCGCATAGGAAGAGAGCAGAAGCGCAAGCAAAGATGACAATGGCATTAAGGGAACTAGAATTGGCAGAAGCGCGGTCAAAAGTTGCTCAAGCGGAATTAGAACTTCTCACCGCGGAATCAGAAGATGAAGATGGTGCCGGAGAAGAGCTGTTCGAGCGAACTCGAGAAGTCGAACGCTGGTTCATCCAGACCGGAGACATGCCTAATAAGAACCACAAACCAATAGAGGCAGAAGAAAAGAAAAGTGACATCCAAGAACTAGCTTCAGTCATACTAAAGCTATCAGAAAAATCACGTGACACCGTTTCACCGAAGCACCTAGAACTACCTCACTTCAACGGGGCCTGCGAAGAATGGTTAGCCTTCAAAAGATCATACGAGGATACGGCTGCTTCATTCAGTAGCAATCAAAACCTAGCACGCCTCAGAATAGCGATCCAAGGAAAAGCTAGAGAAGCCGTCCAAAGCCTGCTATTCACCGCCGAAGACCCACGCGAGGTGATCAAGGGACTAGAAGCAAGATTCGGAAGACCTGGAGCACTAGCATTAGCAGAACTAGAAAAAATGAAGAACCTCCCAAGAGTCGGCGAAAACCCGAGCGACATATGCATATTTGCAAGCAAAGTAAAGAACGCAGTCGAAACAATCAAAGCCCTGAAGAAACCACAGTATCTCAGTTCACCTGAAACGCTAAGAGTTATAGTAGACAAGATGCCGACGTCAATGAAGTTCCGTTGGTTCGCCTACCACAGAAGCAGAAGAGACGAGGAAATTCAGGAGCTATTACTTATCGAAGCGTTCCTAGAAACAGAAGCCGACATGTGCGGAGACTTCGCCCCGCCCGAAGCGCCCTCAGAACAAAGAAGAGGAGTAAGAAAACCCGTTCATTTGGTTCAAGAAGCGTCAAAAGAGAAATATAAGAAGTCGTGTCCGTTCTGTGGGGAAGAACACTTCGCATTAGAATGTAAAAGGTTCAAAGAAGCCAACCTGAATGAAAAATGGGATATGACCAAGAAGGCAAAGATATGCTTCAAGTGCCTTCGATTCAGACACTCAAGAATCAACTGTAAAGTACCAGTCTGCAAGCTGTGTAAAAGATGGCATCATACCATCTTACATTCTGACAAACCACCGGCGTCGATAGAAAAAGAAGCAAAAGACACCAATAGCATCTCAGAAGAAAAGGTCGCCTCAATCCATAACGCCAAAGGAGAAGAAAAGGCCTACCTAAAGATGATTCCCGTGAACCTCTATGGCCCAAAAGGACAAGTTCGCGTATTAGCACTACTAGACGAAGGGTCAACGGTCACACTCTTAGACGCATCAATTGCTGAAAAAATCGGAGTCGAAGGAAAGAAAGAAAAACTCACGATCGAAACCGTTGGCGGAAAGGTGTTAAGAAAAGATAGTTCACAGAAGATCGAGTTCAAAATAAAAGGGGCTCATAGAAAAGAAAAGAGAACTATCGTAGCAAGAACCATCGACAACCTGAAGCTGTCTGAACAATGCATAAACAAGGACACCGTGAGAAACTGTGAGCACCTGAAGGCAATTGAAAATCAACTCCTCTACGTCTCCGAGAGGCCCAAGCTACTGATAGGCCAAGACAATTGGGGACTGATAGTGACAAGAAAGCTGAAGAAGGGCAAACCATCAGATCCTGTAGCTTCCCTCACGAACTTAGGGTGGGTGTTACACGGATGTGAAACAGGAACAACTGCCACAGTACACTTCACTCATTATGGCAGAGCGACCACTGGCAAGGAAGACATAGAAGACCTCGTCCGAGAACACTTCCAATTAGAGTCTCTAGGGATCCAAAATCGTTCACCATCTAACGA
Organism: Parnassius smintheus behrii; assembly: GCA_036936625.1. Lineage (NCBI taxonomy): Eukaryota > Metazoa > Arthropoda > Insecta > Lepidoptera > Papilionidae > Parnassius > Parnassius smintheus. The sequence continues at coordinate 6,638,361 of JAUPFT010000015.1, read as the reverse complement.
CAGCGACAGAAGAGCACTAGAAACCCTCGAGAAAACTACCAAGAAACTGCCAAGCGGTCAATATGAAACGGGACTCCTGTGGAAAAAAGAAGATGAACACCTGCCCAACAACTACAATCAAGCTGTTCGACGCCTGGTTAGCATCGAGAAAAAATTGGATCGTGATCAAGAAGCAAGAAAGCACTACGAGGAGCAGATTCTGAGTCTAATCGAAAAAGGATACGCAGAGAAGGCTCCAGAAAACTCTAACGAAGGAAGGACATTCTACCTACCCCACTTCGCTGTTGTACACCCAGTCAAGAAGAAGCTAAGAATAGTGTTCGACGCAGCTGCCAAATATGAAGGAAAGAGCCTCAACGACGCCTTGCTCTCGGGCCCGGACTTGCTACAATCATTATTCGGAGTACTGCTGCGTTTCAGAGAGGGACCAGTAGCCGTCATGGCAGACATACAAGACATGTTTCTTCGAGTAAAAGTCAGAGAAGACGACCGAGACAGTCTCAGGTTCCTGTGGCGCGGAAACCGAAGAACCGGCAAGCCTGAAGAGTATAGAATGTCCTCAATCATCTTCGGGGCAGCGTCATCACCTGCAACAGCCATATACGTAATGAACAAGAATGCAGAGGAATTTAAGAACACTCATCCTGAAGCAGTGAAAGCAATTAAGAGAAACCACTACATGGACGACTACCTGCAGAGCTTCGCATCTACAACCGAAGCAAAGAAAATATCCAAAGAAGTGAAAGACATTCACGCAAGAGCAAACTTTCATCTGAAGGGATGGGCCAGCAACAACTCGGGGGTAATATCAGAGGTAGAAGACGCAAACAAAGAAAACTCCTTACAACTGACCAAGGAAGAGAAGACTCTGGGACTAAGATGGCTGGTGAAAGAAGATACATTAGCCTTCAACGTCGGGCTACGCAACACGCCGGAGGACCTGCAAGACGGCAGAAGGACTCCAACAAAAAGAGAAGTCACAAGCGCAGTAATGTCCACCTTCGATCCAATGGGTTTTGCTACACCAGTTCTAATACAAGGAAAGAAACTAATCCAAGACATCTGGCGAAAGAAAATAGACTGGGATGAACCAATCAACGAACATCAAAAGGAAGTCTGGATGAAATACCTGGAAGAAGTGTCAACATTAACGAGGCTGAAGATCCCGAGGTGCGTCTCACCCAAAGGCAGAAAAGGACAGCTACACACATTCTCCGATGCGAGTGAAGAAGCCTATGCAGCAGTAGTCTACTGGAGAATAGTCGACCCCGAAGGAAAGGTCCATGTCTCCATGATCGCCGGCAAAGCAAGGGTAACGCCAACGAAACCTGTGTCAATTCCGAGGCTTGAGCTACAAGCGGCTTTACTCGGAAGCAGACTAGCCGCCACAATCGAAGAGGAATCAGAGCTCGACATAACGAGAAAGGTTTACTGGACCGACTCCAGCACAGTGCTGCAATGGATAAAGTCAGAACCAAGGAAGTTCAAAACGTTTGTGGCCAACCGACTCGCCGAGATCGAAGAAAGGTCCAAGCCAGAAGACTGGAGATGGGTGCCAACCAAGGAAAATCCAGCGGACGACGCCACGAGGGGAACCCCAACCGAATTCGACCACAACGCCAGATGGTTCAAAGGCCCGTCATTTCTCCGTCGACCGGAAGAAGAATGGCCATTTCACGACTTCAAGCCAGAAATTGTTATGCCAGAAGAAAAAAGCAAGCAAAAGGTATTGGCAACGATGGCAGCAGAAGACACCCTATTAAACCTAGAAAGGTTCTCGAGCTGGGAGCGACTGCTGCGCACTACAGCCAGAGTGATCGCCTTTACACACCTACTAAAGAAGAGCCGTAAAGCGACCACCACCGCCGCACGCCAGAAGGATGAGCCTTGGAAACCACAAAAAATCCAGAAGAAAGAAGCACAAACCTCAATCCCGTCGACCAGCGGAAGTAAAAATAAGCGCCTATACTCACCCATAGAAGCAGAACACCTAAAAAGGGCCGAAGAGATATTAATAAAAATAAGCCAGAGCGATAGTTTTGCATCAGACATAAGAAAACTGAAGTCAGAATAGCCATTAGAAAATTCGAGTCGACTTAAGAAAATCGACGTTTACATTGGAGACGACGGAATAATTAAATTAAGGAGCAGAACAATGAAATTTCACGACCGAAACGGAAGAATAATGAATCCTATCATTTTAGACGGAAAACAAAAAATAACTCGTCTAATAATACAACACTATCACAGGAAATTCTTTCACGGAAACACCGCTACAGTAATGAACGAAATTCGTCAAAGGTTCTGGATCTTGGGCTTAAGAGCAACTCTAAAAGCGGTCGCACACAGCTGTCAATGGTGCAAGACAAAGAAGAGTTCACCAGAGATACCACCAACGGGAGATCTGCCGAGTGAAAGATTGCAGCATCATCAATTTCCGTTCTCCTGCACAGCCGTAGACTACTTCGGGCCGATGCAAGTCACCATCGGAAGAAGAAACGAGAAGCGCTGGGGAGCCTTATTTACCTGCCTCACGACTAGAGCAGTACATTTAGAACTGGTACCTTCTCTCAGCGCCAGCTCAATGATCATGGCACTCCGTCGAATGGCAGCCAGAAGAGGAACTCCGAAAACCGTATATAGCGACAACGGAACTAATTTCGTCGGAGCAAAAAGGGAATTAGAGGAGGCCGCACAGGAAAAGGGCATCCAGTGGAAGTTCATCCCCCCGGGAGCTCCGAACATGGGAGGCGCCTGGGAGCGGCTCGTACGAACAGTCAAGACGGCGCTAGCAGTAGTCCTCAACGAGAAGAGCCCGCCCGAGGAAGTACTCCATACGCTAATGACTGAGGTTGAACACATCATCAACTCGAGACCTCTCACCCCGATCAGCATGGACCCAGGAGACGAGGAGAGCCTAACACCGAACCACTTTCTGCTGGGAAGATCATGCGGAGCTATGGCGCCGGGAGAGTTCAGCGACACGGAGCTCATCGGAAAGGCAAGCTGGAGAACCACCCAGAGACTCGCAGACCACTTCTGGAAAAGGTGGATTAAAGAATACTTACCTCTCCTGATGCCAAGGAAACTCGAGGGGAAAGAAACCAGAGACCCAAGGGAAGGAGACATCGTGCTAATAGTGGACGCCACATTACCGCGAAACTCATGGCCTCGCGGTGAAATCGTCAAAACCTATCCCGGACCAGACGGAAGAACCAGGGTGCTGGACGTGCGGACATCAGGCGGAATACTTCGCCGTCCAACTCCACGTGTCATCGTGCTGGTGCCAGCGGAGTCGTCGCCTCCAGAGGATGCAGTGCTACGCACCGTGGGGGAGAATGTTAGCGACGACAAAGTGAATTCGAACATTTAATATTAATTATTTATTATCAGTGAATTAAAAACTAAGTGTTAGCATTTAATCATAATTATTTCTTATCAGTGATTTAAAATTAGGTGATGGTATTAATCTTAACTGTTTCCTATTCATAAAATAAAGCTAAGTGTAAAGACTGATTAGTGCTGAAAAAACAGGAAAGTAAATTAAACACTTCTATTTTTATCTTAAAGTGACTTATATGAATCTATTTAATATTATTTAGGTCTGATTAGAACATTAGACGCAAGTATAAGCTTATTTTCTAGTAAGATTTCTTTTATCATAACTTTAAGAGCTATTTAACATATAAGTGATTAATATAATTCTTTTCCTTTAAAGTACTTCAAAAGAAACATTAATATGTCAATTAATCGCTGTATAATGTTATTTCATTATGAGAAAGGTTTAAATTTCATGAAAAAATATTGTATAGATTCTTAAGCATAATTCCTGAAAAAGTGTTGTACATTCCTACCTCTTGGCGGCGCCACTTGTATGTTCAGCAAAAAATATAGTCCTACTACGGAGCTAAACCGTGAGGCGACCGCGAAACTATTTTTATTTTTTATAAATGTAAAATAAAGGTTTATTGAATGATTTATGTTTAGAATAATAGAAATAAGTTGTATCTATCGTTAGGAATAAATATAAATATTGTAAGGAATGTTTTACCACGTTTATTAAGGAAATTGTGAATCTCTCTTAGAAAAGGTTACTCTGCGCTCTGATTGGTCAATAGATTCACTAATGCCGTATGCGATTTTTTCTTAAATATGATTGGTTACAGCCGCTTATAAAAAAGGGGCGTTTTTCGTGGTAAATTATTCCAAATCCGGCAATGTAATAATAAGGAATCAAGAAATAAAACAAGAAGAAACTCTCAAGAAGTGTTATTTATTGCTCATCTAACTGCTACTGTATGCTCTCCAGTTAACATCCCGCCAGCAAACCCGCTCTATTTATCAACGCTCCCTTATACGAGCATTTACACTATGTTATAAATATAATCATTTTTAATATTATTTGTAACGAAATTTTAGAATTAAGAAAAGAGCGTGAAGGGCAAAATTAATTAAATAACCATTTTTTTTTTTTGTTTTTCGGGGATAAATAAAATCTTTTGTACTTGTAATTATTGTATATTTATTTTAAAAAATCGTTAATAAATGCTGCCCGAGCATAATTTCCTCTAACTGAGTTATTTACTAATTGTGTGACTGATATAATATTTTCATCATCTCCTTATACTACATTCTCAAGCAGATCTTGTTTTTGCATTGCAATGTATATATTGTTTGTATGCTCTTATTTAGTATTTAGCCTCGCTGTAAACACCGAAACCTTTGCTTCCCTCCAAAGCATTGTTGTACAGTGTAACGGGGCCACCAGATGTGCGACCGGTTGTACATTCTTCCTTTTATTTATTAGGACGCAGGATAGAAGCGTATAAATAAGAAGTATAAGCAATAACTGACTGCTCAAACATTTGTTTTAATATGACGATAATTAAATATTCTTGAGTCATGTCTGCTGCCTTGCCAATGTGCCACTGTATCCATGAATTCTAAATTTTCATTTGATACAACCTGGAACAAAGCACTCATAACTTCTTTAATATGAAGTAATAGATTGAGGTGATTGTATTGAATCTGAGAAAATAACTAAGTACCTATACGGCAGAGATGGGCTAGCTAGCTGCTATAAAACTTACTTGTACATTTATTGAACTGTATCCTTTCCTGTTTATGTAGTATTGTCCGATGTTTCCAGCGTCTTTCGGGATTAGAATATCTAGCAATCAATAGCCCCAATCACTTGTCTAAATCCACATATTGAATAAAAACCTGCAATCACTTTGTTCTGCTCCACATCACTTCTTGGCATTTTAATCCATTATGCTGTTTTTGTTACTAGTGCTTACAACTTATGAATTTAACACGGGTAACAACGCGCGTGAACGTAAAGTTTTATAAAATGTCAAAATACGCGACTAGTCTACGCTCACTCAGTCGTTAAACTAGGTACCGCCAAGGATTAACTTTTATTCCAAGAGTAGATTCGGATTAGTTTACTCCCTACTTACTCTATGTTTATTAATACTGAAATTAGATATTTTAAGCTTTAAACTAGGAGTAAAGTTAATCTTGCTCAAGTCTGTGTTTATTAATATGGCTGTAAGGGTTTAAGTTATGGAGTTTTTATTGCTTTATGTTTGTACTTACAGGGGTTCGCTTATGAGCTTTTTTTGGAAATTATCAAATGTAAACGTAAGCAATACACTAAGGACGTGTATTGTTTACATTTGAAGCCATTCGGTAAACGCGTGTAAGCAATAAACAATGGTCTAAAGCGAAATTTTGTCGTTCCCATATTCATTTAAAATGACTTATTGATGGATGATTGAAGTTGCAAAGGTCTTCTTCGTTACAACTTTGAGTTACTGAGGTGCGATGCCCAAATTATTCATTTAAGTTAAAGAGGGTTTGTATATTAAGAAAAGGAGATTTTGGGCTCCGAGTGGAACACAATTTTGTGAATTTATAGTGGTTATTAAGTTATCAAGGTTCTACTGTACCTGGTTACTTGCTCTTTTGTTTTAATAATTACTTACTTACTAAAGGGTGATTGAGTACTTCTTATATTTTCGTGTTATTTCTACTCGGATATGCAAAGGTTATAATATTGCGCGTAAATAAAACAAAGAGGATAGTATGTACTCTTTCTTATCGTAACTTTAATAATAAGATATTAATCATAGGTTAAATGTGAGTACGGCGCTACCCAATATGGTATCTCAAGCACCAAGTAGATTACCCATTACTAGATATCACTAGTGCTGGGGTACAAGAGGACGCAAAAATTTTGTTATTTTTGAGATAGTATAAGCCATTTTCGAGATTCCTAATTAACAAATGTCATAAGTCATTGAATGTATTCATTGTAGATTTTGTTTCCAAGTTACAGAAAAAATGCAGAGGGAAGACAAATCGCATACTCTACGCCTGGAGATTCCGGATCGTGGTGAGTCCAGACGACTAAGGGCTGATGATAGAACCCGAAGCAGTCGTGGCCACACCCGATGCGACAGCATTAGGAGTTTTCAGAGCGACTCCAAGAAGATTGTGGAGCGTAGTAGAAGGCTACGCAGCGTAAGTAAACAACATGATTTCGCGCTTCATGATTCCTATATTTTTGGGCGTGATGCAACCACTGGACGTAATATACCTTCTAGATTCTAGAAGAAGAAGACTCGACAGAGGGGTGGATGACCGCTCCAAGAGAAGGAAAATTATAGAAAATGGCCAACGATCTTCCAATCCCTCGTTCTCGACTAAAGATGTAGCTAATATTCTTAAATCAATTAAAGACTTACAGTCACAGCCGTCGATGTCGGCCACGCTTGCACCTATTCATTCTAGTAGCTATAAAAATATTTTACCTGATTTTGATCCATCGTCGAAAAATCAACGAGTAGATATGTGGTTAAATAAAGTAAAAGAGTGCGCGACGGTCTACGGCTGGGATGACAAAACAACAATCCATTACGCCATGCAAAAGCTCCAGGGTTTGGCCAAGATCTGGTACAAGAGTTTACCTTCAATTCTATTTAATTGGAATGAGTGGCAGGAGAGGTTAATAAATGCTTTTTCACATGAATATAACTATGGTGAAGCTCTGGAAGATATGTTGAAACGAAAGAGCAAGTTTAACGAACATATTGAAGTATATTATTATGAGAACCTGGCACTTTTGAACCAATGCGACATTGAAGGAAAGCGTGCTGTTGATTGCATTATACACGGCTTAACAGACAAAACTATGAAATCAAGCGCTACCACACTACGTTGTTCACATCATGCTTTCGCTGCGCTCTTTGAACAAAATTGAGCTCTTTTGGAACTAGTCGAGCGGCGACGCGTTTCATGCCTAAAATGTCAATGAGAATATTGTGGACGGACTTAAAAGATATGTTCACCTCACTAGCCAACTTTCTCAGACTCGATTCGATTTTCGAGCACTAGCTTCTTGATTTTGTCGATGTTTTCTTTGGTCGTAGCGGTTGAAGGTCTACCAGAACGAGGCAAGTCTACTACTGCTTCTCGGCCTTCTTTAAAAGCCTTATACCATTCATAAGCCCTTGTTTTCGATATACACGATTCGCTGTAGGTATATTGCAACATTTTTAGTGATTCACCACATGAAATATCATTCGAAACACAAAATTTAAGGCACACTCTTTGTTCAACAATATTTTCCATTGTAAAAATCGCCGAGAACTCAAAACTATGACCAACAAAAAGTGTAGTTTAAAACAAATTAAATGACAGATCCCGCTCAAACTTTGCGCGCTAAATCAGTACAGTGCTACCAACATGCAGTAAAAAAATTAGAACGACCTCTTTTACGCGGGTCTTTTTATTGACATATTCCCGATACTTTTTACACAGAGTAGTATAGTTAAATATAACTATAGTGAAGCTCTGGAAGATATGTTGAAACGAAAGAGCAAGTTTAACGAACCTATTGAAGTATATTATTATGAGAACCTGGCACTTTTGAACCAATGCGACATTGAAGGAAAGCGTGCTGTTGATTGCATTATACACGGCTTAACAGACAAAACTATGAAATCAAGCGCTACCACACTACGTTGTTCACATCCGGAACAGTTGCTCCGATTTTCAATGAGTAATAAAGAACTCGATCAACCTTTTGAACGAACTTACAACAAATTTAGGTCTGGTATTAATGCAAATGTTATTAGTGTTAATAATGATATTAAAATAACAAATAAAAGATGTATTAAAATAACAATTATAACAATATACATAATAACTTTGCTCAAAATAATTATGTATATTGTTATAATTGCAAGGAAAAGGGGCATCCATTCTTAAAATGCCCCAAGCCAATTATAAAGTACGGTAAATACAATAACTATTTTATTCATAAAACAGAAAATTGTTTCGTGTTACCAATGGATTTGAAACCATCGACACTTATATAATATATTATTACATATTACACCTATATACATGATTATAAGGTTAATAAATTATAAATATGTTACTCTATGGTTTTATATTATATAAGAATAATAGGATTTGTGGGTAATCGTAACATCGTTATAAACTATAAAAGGTACTGCTGTGTCTTAGTGGGCGTTCAGTTGTGAGTCTCCTGCCTACAAGTTAGTTACTCTGCTTAAGTCTGTGTTCAGTTACATTAAGTAAGGAATAATATACAATTACTGTGATTCGTTGATCGAGTGAATAAAAAGTGCTACGGTGTAATCTGTTTTACTTCACATCTACTAATTAAAATTCGCTATAATTAACGACGATAAAAGCGACACTGTTCACAAAACCTTGCGTATATCAAACCAAAACCCAAGCTCGTAAGTTTTATAAATACGTTTTTGTAAATGACTCTTCGGAAAAGGGATTTGTGGATTCCGACATCGTATCGTTAATAAGGAAATCGAACGAATCCTATTTGGGACTGTTTCATGATAGTAAATCCACATTATTGAGAGGTTTTGGAAACGATATAGTGCGCACTCTTGGGAGTGCCACCGTTAACTCGTCTGTTGATGGAGTCCACGCTAACGTCGCGTGTCATGTTGTGGACGATCAATATTTGGAATTACCATTCCTATTACGACAGTCAATTACTGAGCAGTCGCATGTAGCTGTTTATAAGACTGCAGATAAGCTTAGCTTCTTTGATACTAAGAAATGCCCTTTTCGGAAATCTATATACAAAACAAACCCGCCGTTAAGGTTGTATCTACCGCCAATGTTCATGTTTATGGAGCGGCAAGCATTAAGGCATTTGTAGGTTTAAGTGTCGATAGCAAAATTCTGATAAACAGTAAGATTATAACAATTTGTCATATCGTGTTATATCAGTATTGGGAAATCATAGTATATAATAAGTAATATAGGATAGCAGCTATTGCGGGACTAACGGGTACCAAAAACAAACGACAAACGACTGTAGCCGCTGACCGAATGTCGCCTTGGTTCAATGTTGCCGCTTCAGATGTTAATATATCAGATTCGTCCAATGATGATGGTAGTCTGGATAGTAATACTGACAACTAATAAAAAAGATATATTATTAACTTATAAACTGTTACCTCAGTTTGTAAAATTACATCTAAAGCAATCCATAAGTGCACATTTTTGGACCATGTTATCTATTAGCGGTTTTCCTTCTAAGTTTCACGTTAATAATAAATATTATGCTACAATAGTAATGATGTATACCTTCTGTGTACTAAATATCGGGAATTTGTCAATAAAACAAAAACTACAAATTATTCATCTAAATTTATTTTATCGCCTTCAAAGTAGGACCCATCGCTTGCAATACAACATCTCCAACGCTTCACCCAGTCTTCCATACATTTTTCATAGGCTATTTGCGGTATGGCCTTTGGCTCATTCAGCGAATTTTTTGTTATGGCTTCTATCGACTCAAAATGTTTTCCTCGAAGTGGTAATTTTAACTTGGGAAATAAAAAAAAGTCAGACGGGCCATATCAGGTGAATACGGTGCTTAGTCGAGAACTTTTGTTGAATTTTTCGCTAAAAACTCTTTCACTATAATGGCTGTGTGTGATGGTGCATTATCATGTTGCAGCATCCATGAGTTGTGTTGCCACAAATCTGGACGTTTTCGGCGGATACTCTCACGCAAACGCTTCATGACGCCTAAATAATATTCTTTATTCACTGTTTCTCCCTTTGGAAGGAATTCGTAGTGAACCACACCACGGTAGTCAAAAAAAACTGTCAGCATCACCTTGATTTTGGAGCGACTTTGCCGCGGTTTTTTGGGTTTCGGCTCGTTTTCGAGACGCCATTCTGAAGACTGTTGGCTTGTTTGCATGTCGTACTCATAAACCCATGTCTCGTCGCCTGTTATTATACGTTTCATAAAGGTCGGATCCGTAGAAGCTCGGGAAACCATGTCTTCAGCGACATGCTTTCGCTGCGCTCTTTGAACAAAATTGAGCTCTTTTGGAACTAGTCGAGCGGCGACGCGTTTCATGCCTAAATAATGTCAATGAGAATATTGTGGATGGACTTAAAAGATATGTTCACCTCACTAGCCAACTTTCTCAGACTCATACGTCGATTTTCGAGCACTAGCTTCTTGATTTTGTCGATGTTTTCTTTGGTCGTAGCGGTTGAAGGTCTACCAGAACGAGGCAAGTCTACTACTACTTCTCGGCCTTCTTTAAAAGCCTTATACCATTCATAAGCCCTTGTTTTCGATATACACGATTCGCCGTAGGTATATTGCAACATTTTTAGTGATTCACCACATGAAATATCATTCGAAACACAAAATTTAAGGCACACTCTTTGTTCAACAATATTTTCATTGTAAAAATCGCCGAGAACTCAAAACTATGACCAACAAAAAGTGTAGTTTAAAACAAATTAAATGACAGATCCCGCTCAAACTTTGCGTGTGTTACCAACATGCAGTAAAAAAATTAGAACGACCTCTTTTACGCGGGTCTTTTTATTGACATATTCCCGATACTTTTTAGACAGAGTAGTATAGTTAAATCGGTACACCCTAATATATACAGTGAAATTCGGTTATAACGACGGCGGAGGGAGCACTTTAATGTCGTCGCTATATCCGGAGGTCTCTATATCCGAAATTACATATTTACTTATCATTTATTTAATTATGTTATACACGGGCGTAATTGAAAAAACGTGTTATAGTGCACTGTTTAAGTTTAGTTTTTTGTGCACGCTGTAAGGTGTATTCCATTTTCATAATTCCTTCAACATCTAAATTATTTTGGCCTTCACCAAATTAACAGTACTTTTTGAGCGTTGTTATAGCACATAATGCATCTCAAGTTGTTGGAATCTTATTTAGATTGCAATCTTCTTCCTCTTCTTCATCCTCCTTTTCTTGTGTTTGAAGAAAAAACAAAGGATAAGAAAGCTTAATAGTTTTATGAATAAGTCTTTGTGCCTTTGCCGACTCAGTCGCAATATCCGCAAGGGATTTCTAGGAATCGGTCATAAATGGTTCATAAAACAAGTCGCTATACCCGAAATTGACGCTATAACCGAAGTCGCTATTGCCGAATGAATTTCTTATGAAAGTATGCTCTAAATTCAAGGGACGTAAGTTTGACGTTGCTATAACCAAAACTCGTTACAACCGAGGTCGTTATTAATGAAATCCACTGTATATGTATAGATGAATAGAAAACTAGGATTCATATGATTAAGATCTAAAACGACATAGGTGTTGAGCATGGATATCTGTGAGAATGGTGGGTTCACAGTTTATCGTTTTACTTGTGCTGGTTATGAGAATGGATGGGTTCGTAACCAGGCCAGTGAAGTGTTCTGCACTGTGTTCGTTAGTTAAATGTGTCCCGTTCGTAAGAATGGATGGATTTACTAATGGGACTCATTTGGAAAACGTAATGGGTTATCAAAATTTCCTTCGAAGTATGTTTTACTTGCTTACTGGGAATAGATGGGCCCAGAGAGCAAATATATTAAGTACGTACCTAAAGTTGTTGTTAAACTTTTAATTTAAGATGTACCCGTAAGATTTAGCTATTTTAAATTTTTTAATTCCTCTTTATTTCTTTTGATTTGTAAGAAATAGTAATAATATGTACCTATGTAAGTTTACCCCTATGGTTCATAAAAGATATGTGGCTGATGGTGAATTAAACCACACATAAACAGTTAACAGTTTATTACAGTCAGGTATTGAAGGACACATAAAACAATTAAGGGTGAACAATAATCGTATCGCGTATTCGTGAACGGGGCCAGTTTGTCGTCTGATTGCACCGAGATGCAATACAGGTTTCGGGCCTCGGGGTATACCCCATTGCCCGGACGATCCTCATGCCCCATTACTATTATTGTAGGTGGCTTCTTTCTGTAGCCGGAGTATCCGTATGTGGTAATATTTTGGAATATGGAAAATTAGGAGGTTGTCTGCTTGATGTTATACGGTGTAGTAGTTTTTCCGTAGTTAACCTACTACGGAAAAAGAGAGGTTATCCGGTTGAAAGTCAAAGTTGGCCTTTCAGCGGCATTGTGGGTTGTTACTCGACTCTCTAATCACATATAGAGAGGAGTTCTCTTGGAAGAGGTCGCCCGTCCGGTGGCCGAGTGTGCAACGGCGCAAAGCCGTTGAGGTGTTCGTGTGGCCCGTTGTCGGCACGGTCAAACATGCCGCGCGCCATCCGGGCCACAAAGTCTGTGATGCTCTCGACTTTTAAGTCGGCTGCTATTACGTCGTTCCGGACGTAACGACCTGCTCCGACAATCGTCCTTAATGTCAGATTCTGCTGGGCCTGCAGTCGCCGCCTCTGGGTTATGCTCAGGAGCGCGTACCAGGCCGGAGCAGCATAGGTGGTAATAGTCCGGATATACATCTTGTATATCCGGATCTTTGTCTTCAGTGGTAATTTGGATGCCAGAACCGGACGGAGCATCGCCCGCGCACATCTGGCTTTGCGGACGACGAAGTCGACGTGCGCAGTCATGCGCAGCGCCCGGTCGATCCGGCACCCAAGGTAAGTCACGGCCTTCTCATACGCTATCTCCTGGCCGTTGAGAGTCAATGGTGGTGGTAAGTTCCTAAGGCGACGACAGAGCGGTTGTCTTACCAACGTTGACAACCATCCTCCACTCATTTAGCCATGGTGGCAGCAGGTCCAGCAGACGCTGCATTTCGGCAGTGGCTATATGGGCTCTTCTGGACGAGGTGAAATAGGCGCTATCGTCCGCATATAGCGCCAGCTCAACGTCGTCCTCCCATTCTTGCAGCCTGCCTGCCAATGTTGGGATGTCATTCGTATATGCCGCGTACAGGACTGGAGACAGACAACTGCCCTGTGGGACGCCGGCACTGATGGTTCTTGTTGCGGACTCGGCGTCCTCTACGCAGACGTAGAACTTCCTGTCTTCCAGGAAAGACGCCATTAACCGCAACATAGCAGGGGGGACACTGGTCTGCTCGTGTAACTTATATAGTAATCCTGAGTGCCACACCCGGTCGAACGCCTTCTCGATATCGAGAAAGACGCCCAACGATATGCGGCCACGATTGTACTCTGCCGCAAGCAGGTGCAGCACTCTAGTCAGCTGTGTGACTGTAGAGTGACCCCTCCTGAATCCGTGCTGCTCCGCCCGAAGTTGGATGCACGGACGGAGACGTCTTAGCAGCAATCTTTCAAACAGTTTAGCTATGTGTGGTAATAGCATAATCGGCCTGTAGCTGGAAGCTTTACTCCTGTCCTTCCCGGGTTTCGGCAAGACGATAATTTTGCCTTTTTTCTATTCCTCCGGGAAGTGGGATGTCCGCAATATCCCATTGTAGAGTCGACCAATCTCTACTAGAACTCTATTGGGCAGCTGTCGGAGTGCAGCGTTGGTAATCCTATCGTGCCCAGTCGCCTTCCTCGGTTGCAGGCGGGTTACTGTCCTCCGCAGTTCAGCGGGGGAGATGAACCACTCTCCTGCAAGAGGTGGCGCGGGCGACGACAGGAACTCCTGTACGCGACTCTCCTTCCGGGCATGAAGCTCCATGAACTCCGCACTCGCTGGGTTCGGCATAAATTGCCCCTCGAAGTGCTCTCCCAGGATATCCGCTCTGCCCTTGGCATCATAGCAACGTTCGCCCACACTGTTGGTCAGTGGGCAAACGGGAGGTCTAGTTTTTGTCAGCTGTCGGTTCAGTTTATAGAGCGACGCATCATGCTCATCCGCCTTCCATATGCGCCGCTCCCAGGCCTCCCCTCTGTAGGCCTGGACTGCCACCGACAGCTCCTCCGATACGGTGTTTAATTGCGTTTTTATTCTGGGGCAGCGAGTACGCGCCCAGAGCTTTCTCAGCGCTCTTTTGCGCTTGATCTGCACGCTTATCTCACGCGGCAGATCGTCACGCCTTGCTGTTATCGGGACGATCGTAGAGGCCGCGTTGAGGGCCTCTTGGATGTTTTTAGTTATTCTAGTAGCAGCGGCCTCTACGTCGTCCGCTGTGCTTATAGGCATGTGTGCTGGAGGTCTCGCTTGCAGGTGTTGTGCATAGCGCCTCCAGTCGACACGTGTCTTGGTTGCTCTGGGCGGCATAGTCACCGCCTTTGTGCCAAGGGTTATCAGAATCGGGAGGTGCTGTGAGCTCAGGTCGTATAGCACCTCTACCACTACTGGGTAGTTGATGTTCCTGGAGAGCACGATGTCCAATACATCCGGATACTGCCGTGGGTTGTACGGGATGTGCGTTGGCTCCTCGGGACCTAAAACGTCATAGTTGTTGTCTTCTGCATCTTCGTAAAGTTCACGACCCGGCGGGGTGATCACTCTGGACCCCCACGCCGGGTGTTTGGCGTTTAGGTCCCCGGCGACGATAGTGGGCGTGTCGCCTTCCATTATTGTCCGGATGTCTGAGGGGCAAAATGGAGTCCCTGGCGGGCGGTATGCTGCGTAGATCCTAAGTTCCTCGCCCGCCGCCTCCATTTTTATGCCGATAGAACGCATTGACTGGTATGATGGTAATTCCAGTTCCTGATGGACGATGTCCCTCCTCACTAGAACTGCCGTCCCTCTATAGGCAGCCCCTTGAGCAGTGACCTCGTCCCTTCTGTACAGGTGGTAGTTGGGCAGCTTTATGTGCGTCCTTGGATTGAGCTTCGTCTCTCCCAGCAAGATGACGTGCAGATCCTGTTGCTGAGCAACAGTGCGGAGTTCATGCAGCTTCTGCTGTATACCGTCCGGGTTCCAGTATAGGAGGCGCAGGTTACTCTCCTCCGTAGTGCCGGGCTAGGAGGTTTGCCAGCGCCTTCATGATGGCTGTGATTGGGTCTGTCCCAGTCCTGATGTCTGTCAGGACTTGCGTGCCGACCTCGATGGCAATACCAACCAGACGTTGGATTGCTTCTGCTGTTTCGAGGCCGGTGGCAGGTGTTCTCCTATGGGAAGGCGTTGGCAGTTGTCTCGGGAGTTGGGTATCCTGGGTTTGCTCCTTCTGTGTTTGGGTAGGGCGCGCTCTTCCAGTAGAGCGGGCTCTATGTTCAGCCTTTTCTGGCACTCTACCCATACTCCTGGTTCTCTCCCTAGTAACCTGCGCCTGTGAGGCTACTGGTGCAGTTGGTGTCGGGGTAGAGGTAACAGCTTGAGGAGGCTGCGACTTCTTCCTGCTCCTCTCCCGCCTCCTCTTCTTGGAGGGTTTCCGTTCTGTGGCAGGATTGGCGGGGGGCTGTAGAGTCGCCCCGGTGGTTGCCCTTATTTCTATGGGTTCCACCGTTTCTTTAGGTGTTACGGGTGGGGGGGGGGCTGATTGCCTGCCCTTCCCAGTGATGGTAGCCCACCCGTCTTGCTGAATGGTTACAGCCTTCGGGCGACTCTGGGGGGTCTTTTTGGGGGCCTCCGGGAGTAGCCCCGGCAAGGTTATCCCCTGCCTCCTTGCAGTCCTCCTCAGGACTGGACAGCGGCGATCGTTTGCCGTGTGGTTTTTACCACAGTTGGCACATGTAGGTTGTTCCTCTCTACCCCGAGGGCAAATGCTTGCGATGTGCTCCCCGGCACAGCGCACGCATCTTACTGGCCTGAAGCAGTTTGCGGATGCATGACCGAAGGCCTGACAGCGGTGGCATTGAGCCGGTCCTACTTTCCTTTGCCAGGCCTCGATGACTACTCCTCTCATAAAGAGGAGTTCGTCGATTTTGTAGAGTTCTTGGAGCTGCTCCAGGCTCAGGTGGTCAAACTGGACAAAGTATATGCAGCCAGGTCTGCTTCTACGCGGTGGGATAGCTTTGACATATTTGACGGGGAAGCCTTTTGCCCTAATAGCCTCCTCTATGTCTTTGGTGTCTGTGCCCATTGGTAGACCCTGGATGCCCACTTTAGTGGGCTTGTCCTCCTCCGGGGTATAGTAGTACCACGACAATGTTGGTACTTCCTTAGTCAGCTCGATCATGTAGCGTTGGACTGTCCTGAATTCGTTCGCGCTTTGCGGAGTGAATCTCACGCCTTTCCCGAATGGACGGGCATTTAAAGGGTGACCCAACATTCTATTGAGCTCCTTAAAATGCCTTGTCCAATCCGGTAGGCATTCTGCCACTATGGGCGGGTAGCGGGTCTTATCTTGGTCGGCAGGCTTCTCAGTTGGCACTGCCGCCGGGGGTGGTCGCGGTACTGCTGGTGCAGCTACCATATGGGTATAACTGGTAGATGGCCGTTGGCCATCGTCCTGTGGAAGCCCGGACGGATTGGTCGTTGCTGCCGGAGAGGACCGGCCGGCGGATGCAGCGAGGGTGGCATATGTGGTGGACCCCCAACTGTAGGATTCTTCACCCCCCTGCTCATACTGGGCCGAGTCTCGGCTTCGTCGGTCCGGCGATATGGAGCGGGGGGGGGGGGGAGTTGCGGTGGAGATGGTGATTTAGGTGGTGATCTTAACACCTTCTTCTGCGTCACCCGATGGTGGTACTCATCATCCTCCTCCGATGTGGACGGTGCTTCATCGGAGGACAGTTGGGAGCCAATCCTTTGCCTCTTTTCAAACAAAGAGGCTTCAGTCTCCGGAGGTGTATGGCGTCTAGCCGTTTTCACTGCCCGCTGCTGCAGGGGCGATGGTTCTTGCCTGGCCGTATGCTCAGATACGGCCGGCGTGAGCGCAATACCCGGTGCGGGCTCTTTCCGTGGCGAGACGGGTTTTCGTTGGGGGATCTGTGAGAAGGAGGACACGACCCTCGTGCGTTCCGGGTTCGACAGATCCCTCACAACCAGTGGTCGATCCAACACACCTGTTCTTTTGTCTGGTGGTTTTCTTATTGAAGGGGGTGGCTCCCCCTTATCCCTACCTGACATGTTACTAATCCTAACGTCAGTCGAACTCTAAAAGGCCATCTATAGTATGGTGATAAAAAGTTTATGGCTATCAACACTTTGGGCACTGCCTACCCCTTTTGTACACCAAAAGGGTTGAGGGAAGTGCAACGGTGGCACTTTATACGCGACTAGGCACAGGATGCACGAAACGCATAAAGTGCCAAGAATCACCTAGGGGCCGGTGACCTCGACGCCTCACGGAATCACGGGACTCAACGTTCGGCGGAGTATGTCGTACCGGCGGTCATTTGCAGCCACTGTATAACTGCAAGCGACGCACACCTAGGAGATCCTTGATGCAAGACGGGCAGCCTCTCGGCGTCGCGTAGTTAGACCGAATGGTGAGCTGGAGAAAACCAATTAAAACCGAGGTCCAGCGTAAAGTGGCTGTAAAGCTTTTTTTGTGGTGTCGTGTCTTAGGAATACGTGTGATCATTTATGTAGGTCTCTGTGTACGAAAACTTTTGTTGAACCATGTCGTGTTACCGTTGTCGGCTTTAAGTTTTGAATATATTGTCGTGATCGTGATAGGAAGTCATTATAATCTACGACTGCTGTGGAAGTAGAGTCGAAAAAATCGCCTGGTAGTCCTATAGCTTCGCCATACACAAGCTCTGCCGACGAGGATGCGATATCTTCTTTCCATGAACTCCGTATTCCGAGAAGAATTATTATTAATGGAAGGATTTCATACCAACTTTGCTCAGCATGACACATGATGGCTGCTTTCAGCTGTCGGTGGAACCGCTCTACGAGTCCGTTTGCTGCCGGGTGATACGCAGTAGTGGTGATGTGATGTGCACTTGTTAATTTGGAAAGCTCTTTAAAAAGGTAAAACTCAAATTGCCTGCCTCTATCCGTAGTTATTTTTAGCGGGCAACCAAATCGTGATATCCAACCTCTGACGAATGCATTGGCCACTGTTTCAGCTATTATGTCTTCGAGTGTTATCACTTCAGGCCATCGTGTAAACCGGTCAACAACGGTTAAGCAATACCGATATCCTTTGAAGATATGCAGAGGTCCGATAAGAT
Source organism: Parnassius smintheus behrii (assembly GCA_036936625.1). Lineage (NCBI taxonomy): Eukaryota > Metazoa > Arthropoda > Insecta > Lepidoptera > Papilionidae > Parnassius > Parnassius smintheus. Next base: position 6,620,044 of record JAUPFT010000015.1, on the reverse strand, counting down.
CCACATGCACGTGAGCGAATCTGCTAGTTGGTGAAGTAAAAGCATGTACTGGAGATCGTGTATGCCGTGCTACCTTTGTGAGTTGGCAATCAACACAGGTGCGTGCCCATTGTCGACAGTCTTTTCGAATATTAGGCCATACGTATCTTGCTGTCATCAGCTTAATCATGACTCTCGCACTTGGGTGACTCAGGCCATGAATCGTATCGAAGGCTTGGCGTCGTAACGTTTTAGGTAAGTATAACCGTGGGGGCATACCTGACACATCATAGTAGAGTTTCATTCCGGTACCAGATAGGTCTAACTGCTTAAGTTTCAAAGATGTATGATGGCGAAGATGCGGAAGTTCGTCGTCTGTCTCCTGTGCTGCACATACATCCTCTAAGTTGACTGCACTGCTTATGATATCTACTCGAGATAAGGCATCTGCAACGACGTTGTTCTCTCCTGAAATGTAGCAAATGTCGGTTGTAAATTGGGCGATATAATCTAGGTATCGAAATTGCCTAGGTGAGCAGCTGTTCGAATTTTTCTTAAAGGCGGAGATGATGGGTTTATGATCGGTAAACACAGTGAATGGCTTAATTTCGACCATATACCTAAAATATTTTATGCTCTCGTATATTGCTAGCAACTCTCTATCGTAGGGGCTGTATTTACGTTGAGCGTTGTTCAGTTTCTTTGAGAAAAATCCTAGAGTAATCCATTCTGAACCAGATTTCTGCTGCAGCACTGCGCCTATAGCACTGTCGGAGGCATCGGTGACGATGGCTAAGCGTGCTCGTGGGTCAGGGTGTGCTAACAGAGTCGCTTTAACTATACTTTCCTTACTTTCCTCAAATGATTTTTATAGTTCGGTTGTCCAATTGATTGGTGTAGTGGCCTTCAGAGACGTCCCTGAGAGGAGGCAATTTAAAGGTGCCTGTACTCTAGCTACGCAACGCCAAGAGGCTGCCCGTCTTGCGGCCCCGTTCACGAATACGCGATACGACTATTGTTCGCCCTTAATTGTTTTATGTGTCCTTCAATACCTTACTGTAATAAACTGTTAACTGTATATGTGTGGTTTAATTCACCATCAGCCACATATCTTTTATGAACCATAGGGGTAAACTTACATAGGTACATATTATTACTATTTCTTACAAATCAAAAGAAATAAAGAGGAATTAAAAAAATCGAAAATAGCTAAATCTTACGGGTACATCTTAAATTAAAAGTTTAACAACAACTTTAGGTACGTACTTAATATATTTGCTCTCTGGGCCCATCTATTCCCAGTAAGCAAGTAAAACATACTTCGAAGGAAATTTTGATAACCCATTACGTTTTCCAAATGAGTCCCATTAGTAAATCCATCCATTCTTACGAACGGGACACATTTAACTAACGAACACAGTGCAGAACACTTCACTGGCCTGGTTACGAACCCATCCATTAATTAGTAGCCCTTAATTGTTTTATGTGTCCTTCAATACCTTACTGTAATAAACTGTTAACTGTATATGTGTGGTTTAATTCACCATCAGCCACATATATTTGGGATCACGTCGGAGTCACCAAATATATGTGGCTGATGGTGAATTAAACCACACATAACACTACTAAGAAATTCAGGACTTCATAGGCGTGATTTTACTGACAGCTGTGGCAGAGATCAGGCTATCTTTTATGAACTAGGGTAGTCGGACCAATAGACGATCGACCAATAGACCAATTGCAGACGGTGCAAGCTCCGATTGCAAGCCTATTAACGCTGGTGTTCCACAAGGCTGCGTGCTATCGCCAACGCTGTTTCTTCTGCATATCAATGATATGTTGCAAACCCGTAACATTCATTGCTATGCAGATGACAGCACTGGTGATGCTCTTTACACCTACCGAGCCAATATTTCTCGGGAAAACGTCTCCGAGTGCCGGGACAAACTTGTGTCTGAAGTCGAGTCTTTGCTAAACAGAGTCTCGGATCCCCAGAAGACACAAGTTTGCGCGTTAACCGCTAAAAAGAACCCCTTTATCGTATCTCCTCAGTTTCAAGGCACTCCCCTTGTTGCCTCAGCCAGTATCGCAATCCTCGGCGTCGACATATCGAGGGACGTGCAGTTTCGTGGTCACTTGGATGGGAAGGCCAAATTGGCCTCTAAAAAGCTTGGCGTGCTCAGCAGAGCGGAACAGTATTTCATGCCGGCACGCCGCCTGCAACTTTACAAGGCGCAGCTTCGGCCGCACATGGAATACTGTTCCCATCTCGGGGCTGGGGCTCCCCAGTACCAGCTCCTTCCACTTGACCGCATCCAGCGCAGAGCGGCTCGAATCGTCGACGACAGAGTGCTTTCCGATCGGCTCGATTCACTGGCATTGCGAAGAAATGTTGCATCCCTTTGCATTTTCTTTCGCATATGCCATGGAGAGTGCTCTGAGGAATTGTTCGGATTAATCCCAGCCGCCAAATTTCGTGAACGCACTACGCGGCAAACGTCCCGATACCATCCACACCATCTGGATGCTTGGCGGTCCACCACTGTACGTTTCAAAAGGAGTTTTCTTCCGCGTGCAACCTCTCTGTGGAATAGTTTACCACCGGCGATTTTTCCGGACCGATACGACCTGGGGACCTTCAAGAAAAGAGCTTACTCCTTTCTAAAGGGCCGGCAACGCACCAGCAATTCCCCTGGTGTTGCGGTTGATCATGGGCGGCGGTAGTCACTTAACATCAGGTAGGAGCCGCATGCTCGTTTGCCCCCTCTTCTATAAAATAAAAGATGAACGCCCCCTAGTAGATGAACGAAACGAACATTTTATTTAATTGTAAGAATTCAGTGATGCCTTAACTGTAGTTGCATATTTTTCTTGAAGCGTCAACACTATACCTTTCATTTATAATCAATAAACCGTCACTCAAGAGTCAATCGCGCTCTAGGAACCCATTCAGTGCAAAGCTGTTTCGGAAATTTGCATTTTGTATGGGGAACCAGTTTACCAGTTTCTTAAGCTTATGTGTGGATTGCCGATTTGTTGATATTGTTAGACCCCATTATTTATTTCTTTACAATTAAGACTATTTTCTGAAGTAGAAAGTCAAAGAAAATAAGTTATTTTTAATAAGGTCTTTGATAAATTTAGTGTTTAATTACTGGTCTACAAAAGAGACAAAAATCTTATTTGTGAACTAGTGTTCAGAATTAACACTGCCCTGTAAATTTTGTTTTGATATAGTATTATTTATCTATGATTTTTGATTGATGTTTTTCGTTTTGCTTAATTGTTTTGAATACATAATACTATAAACCAAAACATGAACGGCGGTTAATTACAGAAAAATCGTTTTTTTCACATGTTATTACTTCAGCTGTTCATGATTATTCCAAACGTTGTGTTTGTGAACTAATAATTTTATTGGTTCATAATTAAGACTTTAAAACCTAATTATGAACCAATAACAATTTTAATGTTTCAATAAAATTGTTCTGTAATTTTATTAGGGTTCTTCATGATTAAAATTAAACCAATTTCGTTGGACTAACAAACTGTTTTTATATGAATAGTTTAAATAGATAGATACCTACTTAATTAGTTTATATATATTTATAAAATCTTTTTAAAACCCTATTGGATTCAGTAGTAAAATAATTCAATTTAAATGATTTAAGTCTAAATTAATAAATTATTAAAATAATAACCACATTAACAAATTCAGATCACTATTTGATAAATGTGCTCCCAAAATGCTAGTCTTATTAAACTTATAAAACAAAATCAAATAAATCATTAAGCAAGGCTAGTAAAATATATCACATACCCAAAGGAACATTACACAATAAAGTAAAAAGTACCAGTAGTTGCAAAAACGGACCAAAAACTTTTTAACCGACGACGAGGAACTAAAATTAGAACAATGGATCTTAGATAAACTTAGTTTAGGGTATCTGGTTGGGCGGCGGGCCTAGGGTTTCCCGAGTTTCCCGATTCGCAGGTCGACCCTTGATCCTACCTACCCTACGTGACCCGTGGACTGTATACGCGGTTGGCTTCTTATGCCTCAACAAGATGGCGGACGTGGCACGCGGCAACCTTGGACAACGCACTTGCTCTTCCAAATCTATTGCTTGCTAAGGTTAGGATGGAATTCTACTTGAGCACATTAGGAGAAACAAAATGGGGTGGGTTCACTAACAAACAATGCTCAAGTAGGAGCAAAATTACAGGAAACACACTTACCGGGGTGTGATTCTGATGCGGCGGACGACGCTTCCGTTGCGGTGATGCGACGTGAGGTGGGTTCTTCAGAGGTGCCCCAGAGATGCGATCCAGGCCAGCGGTACGAGGGAAGAGAGCGGTGCGCGACGATATCTTACACTATGTGAGGCGGTTACTTCTGGGACGCGACTGCTCCAGGTGGTGCGGTTCAGACTAGCGTCGCGAAGGCAAGAGGCCGCTCGAGGGCAGCGTGCGAGCCTATATTGCCTCGGCTTTCCCACCAATGCACCTCGGTCGGTCGCGCGGCTCATTGGTCGAAAGAATCGCGCCACCTTCTAGACCCCTCCCCCTTTCCCCTTTCAGTGTGTAAGGAAGGGACATGAGGTCAAAGGAAGGATAAACACTTGGCAAATATACCCTCAAACAAAATTAAAATACGCAAATCATTTCCGCATAACCAGTGTCCATTGCACCCAAATGGTGTCAAATGTATGGTACAGTCATTTTCGACCACTACTACACGTGAAAAAACAGCTCAAAGTGATTTTCCTGGAGAACAATGCATGAAATTGTTCTTTAAAAGACATCCGCAAATTACTAAACGAACAGCAGAAGTAATTTCAAGCGCACAAGCTGGAGTGACTGAAGAGTCTCTCAAAAATTGGTTTGATGAAGTCCATGAGTCCTACAAGAGTGGTCAATCTTAATGAAATATGTGTGCAGCTTTGCCCAAAACCTGGAAACATTATAGCTCATAAAAATTATCGTTACACTTGATGTTGCGTCAGGAAAAGAAAAAGAGTCTGTCGCTGTACTGTGCAACTTCTCAGCAGAACGGAACTACTGCTACACGATTCACAGTTTTTTCAGGATAAAGACTTTTAAAGGATAGTCTCAAACACCTGTATCACAATAACTCTTAGATGTATTTTCATACGGAACTCCACTTGATTTCATAACTGTCATAATAATGTCTGAGTATTATATCTCAGGATACTTATTTATATGGGTAAGTAAGCGAAATCATGTTTAATTACTATAATTTTTTTTATATAGAATTTTGCCTTTCATTTTTTTAGTACATAAATAAGGCTGATTTTGTTCAGAATTAGTTCCTAACCGTTCACAATTGGGGCCAAAGACACTTTTTGGATATTTTCGCAATTTTAACATTATTTGCAATCGTTTTGAGTAAAAGCAGTTTAACTAATTGATGCACCACATATCTAACTAATTATGCTACCAAAGACGTTGAATATTCATGGTACAAGAGATTTGATAAAAAATAAAATAAATGGAATTCCGCTTAACCGTTCATGTATTGGTCCAACTACCCTTCTTGAAATTGCATTGACTGAGCTGCATAGTAAAAATATGGGTCCTGATATATTATGCCCGAGTGAAACTTTTATAGAAGCAGATAGCGAAAAAAATCTTAGATTGCATGGTTTTGATCTTGCTGCCTCTTATTGTAGAAAAAAACAAAACAAAAAGAGGTGGTGTGTGCATATTGGCCAAAAAGGGTTTATGCGTTAAGGTACTTAAGGAAGTTAATAGTGGTCAGGACCATTACCTTGAATGTTGTGGTATTCAGATTGTTAAACACAATATTAAAGTTATTTGTTATATATAGAGTTCCAAGAAGGAACATACATGACCTAGACATGTTCTTTGAAAATCTAGAATACCTCTTTTTCAAAACCATAAATAAAAGTACTAAGACTAAGTTCGTAATTGTTGGTGATTATAATATTAATATCATGGAAAATAATTAAATCACTGAAAAGTTGCATAATCTCTTAAAAAATTTTAATCTAACGTCACATATCAATCAACCTACTAGGCTGAACTCCAGTCTTGACCTTATCTTTAGTAATGTGAATAATGCTACTGCAGAGTTATTACCACTTGCTCTATCGGATCATGACATGGCTCAAATGCTACACGTTCCTGTATCAAATAAAGAAATACCACTCCTAAAGTACTATATTATAAAACGAAACTATTGTAAAGAAAATGTTAATAAATTTGAATACTGTATATCGAGATTAACTTTATTGAACCAACAAATATCAATAATAACAGTAATCAGTGCCAAAACACTAATAGTCTAAGAGTATGTAATAGCATGTATTTAGAAATTTATACTGTTGATGAAGTATTGAAATTAATACAAACATTAAATAATACGAAGTCGGAAGGTTTTGATGGCATTTCAACGGATGTTATTAAAAGTTGTACGGTTTTAGATAGAGTATTAACTTACCTAATAAACCTGTCATTTTCCTAGTATCTTAAAAAAGTCAGTTCTTAAGCCGATGCATAACAATGGTGACTCTAAAAATTTTAATAATTATAGACCGATTAGTATAGTCTCAGTTTTATCTAAAATATTTGAAAAGGCAATGTCTAAAAGTGAGCAATATGGCTTTCAAAATAATAAATCTACAAACCTTGCTGGATATGATCTTGTTGACGCAATTGTTAAGGGTATAAATAATAAGCTAAGAGTTACAGCAATCTTTTTTGATATATCGAAGGCCTTTGACTTTGTATCCCACAAAATACTCTTACTAAAACTTGATAATTTGGGGTTTCGAGGCCCTGTCCTAGATTGGATTGCTAGCTATCTAAGAAATAGGATACAATTTGTAGAAGTAACAAATATTGATAATTCACAGACAACAACTTCTTACAAATCCAGTGATAGATTAAATTCATTTGGAGTTCCACAAGGTTCCGTATTAGGGCCAATTCTTTTCCTTTTATATATAAATGACTTACCTGACTCAACTTTATGTAAATGTATTTTATTTGCTGATGATATTTCAGTTATTGTGACATCTCAAAAAGACATTGACATTGACATCTATGAATCTAATATTAATAATACTATTGACAATATTTCAAAGTGGGCGACATTTAATTATTTATGCATTAACGTAGAAAAGACATGTTATATTCAATTTGGTAATTATGGAATATTGAATAATAATCTTAATATATATTGCAATGGACAATCTGTTAATGAAATTACTGAAACAAAATTTCTGGGAATATTATTGGACAAACATGTGAACTGGAAAGCCCAAGTTGAAAAAGTCTGTTCTAAAATTAATAGTTACATTTTTCTTCTTACCAGACTGAGAAGAATTACATCTCATGAAACCTCACTAACGGCGTACTATGCATACATTTATTCTGCACTCGATTATGATCTTTTGCTTTAGGGTAACAGTACAGATGCTGTTAAGGCCTTTAGAGCCCAAAAGAAATGTATTCTACTGCACAGAGAAACTTGAGGCATACTGAAAGATTGACACATAGTGTAGTTTAGTTTAGTTTACGATGGGCTGTTTTCCGCAACTCCACGTCTAAGCGCGTACTTTGCGCGTGGGCAGGAATAATATGCTTATTCGAGCCATGATATCTCCCCGAAGGGGGAGCTGTGATGTGCTGTGGGGAGATGTGAGCCGCCGTTTCTTCCTCTCCCATGCATGCCCTGCACAGGGGGCTGTCAGTAACACCTATGGTGAACAAATGTTTGTTAAAAGAGCCATGTCCTGTGATAGCACTTGTTACTATCCTGATCTGTGGCTTGTTCAGTCTCTCTTGTGATGCAGCATGATTCTCCGAAGCCCGGCCTTTGGTCTTCTGTCCCGCACAGCTTGAAGAGCTTTAGGTAATGCAACTGTAGTATACCATTCAGAGTTGACTAACCTACAGTTTTGCAGCATTGGCGTCGACAAATATCTGCTCCGCGAAAAAAAACTAGCCACCATTTTTATTTGCCGACGTTGCGAGGTCTTTGCAGTTTTGTCGGTAACTGTCCTTCTGAGTAGACCCATACCGATGATCGTCTTTTATTTTCGGATCATATTGATAGATCCATGTCTCGTCACCAGTAACGATTTCTGAAACACGCCTCGTTTTCAAAACGTAGACGCATTTTATGGCATCAATTCACAAGATTCTATTTTTCTCTTTCGGAGAGCAAACGAGGAATCCATCGACATCAAAGCTTCCTCACTCCTAGATGTTGATGTAGGATGGTATGAATGCTTCCCGAACTAATGCCTACAATCTTTTCGATGTTCGTATATGTGATTCGTGGGTCTTCTCGCACCAACATTTCAGTAGTCCATACATTTTCTGCCGTTACTGCTGTTTGCGAGGCCCCGGTTCTCTGGTCATCTTTAAGGTTAATTTTACCCTTTTTGAATTCAGCAAACCACCTAAAAATTGTTGCGCTTGTTGGAGCTGAGTCCCCTAATGCTGATTGTAACCGGTGTAAACTTAATTGTTCGGTTAAACCTTTAAAATCATAATAGTCATAGCGCGCAAATGTTCTTGGTTAAGATCCATCGTTTTAAAATGAAAAGCGCGGGAAGCGTTGCAGGAAAATTAAAAGAACTTTGTTTTTTTATATTGAGCAATTGGCTTATGTTCTACTTTTAAATAAATTTTCTTTTTAGAAACATATAACACGGGTGCGTTCCATTTTTTAATTTCGATCATCTCAAAACTTATTGAGTGACCTACGTATCAAGTCTGATATCAGATCTTTTATATTTTTTGGTCTATCGATCAGTAATTATTTACATTACATTCATATTAAATACATACATAGATACATATGTCCCAGAAGTTGACGTTAAGCTAGAATCGGGTGATAGGTCAAGTCATAATAGTAAACAGAAAAATATAAAAAAAATCTTCCTATGTATTTTAAAAATTACAGGTATAATCTAACTAAAAAAAAATTCAAAAAAGGAGACGGGCTAATTTGGGCCTAATGTTACACAAGTGAAATATTTATCAATATTTTTTTACAGTTTTTTAGTAGTTAATAATGAAATATTAAGCAGTTTTATCATGGCAAAAGAAATTAAATATTTAATAATAATAATAATAGGATATAATGCAAAAACTGACGGAGCGCATAGACGACCTGAAGCAAAGAATCTGGTTGAAAGCTGCTTGGGGAAAGCGGATTCGGCGATATAACGAGAGGTCGACACGGTTCAACCAGAATCGTCTCTTCCAGAGTGATCAGAAGAGGCTCTACAAATCATTGGAGCGACCAATAGTAAGTGGAACGGGCCCAGCACCAAATCAGGCCGACACGGTCGCATTCTGGCGCAGCCTGTGGTCAGAGCCCGTAAACCACAACGAGGGCCCTTGGACGGAAGTTGTGGCGAGTCAGTGTGCGGGTATTACGCCCATGGACCCCGTCATCATAACGCCGGATGAAGTAGCTGAGGCGGTCCGTAGGGCCCCGAACTGGAAAAGTCCGGGGCTTGACGGGCTGCATCACTACTGGCTGAAGGGGTTCATGGTGTGTCCCGCTGTGCTAGCCAGACAGTTTCAAGAGGCTCTCAACCAGAAGTCGCTCCCAGGCCTCTTCACTACTGGGATCACTCATTTGGTTCCTAAAGATCAGGGTGCCACAGACCCGAGCAAATACGGCCCATGACGTGTCTACCGACTATATACAAGACACTAACATCCATTTTGAGCGCGAGAATTGCTCGTCACCTGGACTCAAATCAGGTGATGTCGCGCGCTCAAAATGGATGTCGGGGCGGCGGTCGTGGAACCAAGGAACCACTCCTCATTGACGCGGTCATTGGCAAAGTGGTGAAACGCAACCGTCGGAACTTCTCCGCCGCTTGGATAGATTACAGAAAGGCATTTGACTCGGTGCCCCATACATGGCTATAGAGGGTCCTCGAGCTGTACAAGATTGACTGTACAGTTCGAGACTTCCTCGAGCAGTGTATGGGGCAGTGCAGTACGATCCTCTGTCATCTAGGCGAGCGGATGACGGCTGCGGAAAGCCGCATAAGGATAAGAAGGGGTATATTCCAGGGCGACTGTCTGAGTCCAATCTGGTTCTGCTTCTCTTTGAACCCTCTCAGTACTTTACTGGAGGGCTCCGGGAGGGGATTTCAGCTTCGGAAAGGAGGTACAAAGGTGACCCACCTTTTCTATATGGATGACCTCAAATTATTCGCCTCCAGTCGCTCCCATCTTATGGAATTGCTAAACATCACTTGTGAATTTAGCAATTCTATTAGAATGGAGCTGGGGACGGATAAGTGTGCGGTCCTCCATGTTGAAAGGGGAAGGGTTGCTAACTCTGAGGACATAGACTTATCTATGCCCGTCAACTTAAGGGCCCTTTCCGAGGCTGAAACATACCGATACCTGGGTATGTCACAGAACATCGGTGTCGATGAGGCTGGTATGAAATAGTCAGTTTGCGACGTGTTTTATGCACGCTTGACCAAAGTGCTTAACAGCCTTTTGTCCGGTGTGAATAAGACACATGCATATAACGGTTGGGTCATGCCTGTCCTCATGTATACCTTTGGCATACTCAGGTGGAGTCAGACGGAACTTAACGCCCTGGATAGAAAAGTCCGCACTACAATGACGTCCCATAGGATGCATCATCCGAGATCGTCGGTATCGTCGTCGGAGCACGCTCACCATGCATAATCGCGAAGTGTGCAGCCTCCGTCATTACTTCCTGGCGAGATCGGATGATCCATTCTATAATGACGTCATTTCTAGTGATAAAGGACTTACTCCTCTATCCTTAGCCAACGAGCAATGGCAAGACCCGGCAGTACAGAGCATTTCCGACCGGGAGACCGGATGGAAGGAGAAGGAGATCCATGAGAAGTACTACAGGGCTCTACATGAGCTTCACGTAGATACAGCCGCCTCCCTCAACTGGCTACGTTTCGGTGACCTCTTTGGGAAAACCGAGGGTTTTGTCTGTGCAATACAGGATCAGGTTATTAAGACCAACAACTATCGGAGATACATCCTAAAGGATGGCACTGTCGACGTCTGTCGATCTTGTCGCCATCCCGGGGAGTCACTTAGGCATATCATCTCTGGTTGTTCGGCGCTTTCTAACTCTGAGTACTTGCACAGGCACAACCAAGTAGCCAGAATTCTACACCAGGAGCTCGCTCTGAAATACGGTCCCGTGGACCGAAAATTGCCGTATTACAAGTACTTGCCGGAAGCCGTGCTCGAAAATGTCCGCGCCAGGCTCTACTGGGACCGGGCCATCATCACAGACAGGACTATTCTTGCGAATAAGCCTGATATTGTGCTGATGGACCGGGCACAGTCAAGGATATTTTTGATCGACATTACCATTCCGTATGACGAGAACCTCGTGAAAGCCGAAACAGATAAACGAACAAAATATCTGGACCTGGCTCACGAGGTGACCGACATGTGGGGTGGTATGCCGACCGAAATTATTCCTGTAGTCGTCTCTGCGAATGGGCTAATCCCAGTCAGCCTCTCGGGTCATCTGAGGCGACTGGGACTCCGTGACGGACCGCTCCAGGCTCAAATGCAGAGGGCGGTGCTCCTCGATACCGCCCGCATCGTCCGCCGTTTCTTTCCCTTTCCCCCTAACCCTCGGCCGTTTGGTCTCCCCTGCCGAGGGCTCCCATCTGGTTGGATCTTGTTTATTTATGTAGTTTTGTATTTATTTTATTTTATTGATATTTATATACATTTATCTTTTCATTTTAATTTATAATTATATATTTATAGAACACAACCAGGTGAGAAAATTATATAGATACCCCAATAATTATAATACTGACTTCCGTTATTTTATGCTGCCAGATGAAATAGGTTATTTAATCGATTTTAATACAAAAATAGAAAAAGGACAATAAAAAATGATTCAGTGTTTTCTTCTTTAGGTAAGTTTAAGAAACTTATTTTTTAAAATGATTTCCTCGTAAGACACTTCAACTTTTCAAAAAAGTCGTAAAAATAAATTGACTAAATAGATTAATAATCGATTTCACAATCGATTATCAATGTTTTATACAGGCCACAAAACGGAAATGTCAACGTTAGTTCAAAACTCAAACGTCAATCAAATCATTTGTCACGTTTATTTGGCTCTGAGCTTGCGGTGGTATTGAATATTTTCTGTTGTTTTTGTGTGCTGTAATAATATTCTGATCTTTAACGACTCTGTCTACGTATAAAGGATTTTGACGGTTTCTTTTCTTGAAGAATACATATTGTTACGAGCTTGAGGTTCGTGACAATAAAAATTGCCGATAGAATTACCTAAATTAACACTTTAATTTACTTTACACAAATTAAAGTTAAAAACACTAATAATTAAACACACTAATTCACTTAATTCCGCTCCGAAGCTTCGCTTGTGTCGCCGAGTTCAACTCTGCCCCGATCGCATCTTGCAGCGCCTATTTATTTAAATTATAATGTTCAAAAGAAACATCCCGAATATTCAGGTAAATGCGCGCAAAGGGACGAGTGTGCGAGTATAGACTTTCCAGAAACTTAGTTCTTCGGATGGCGCTGTCGGTTGAGAGATCTGTGATGTCATTTTCTGCAACGCTCTACTCGCTCTCGTTCCTGACACTAGATGGCGCTAGTATATCGTCGACTTGAGCGCGTAACACTGCCCCCTCCTAAGACATGCTCGTCCCGAGCATTATCGGCCCCATAATAACGCGCCAAGCGATCCACGTGGACGATCTTAGGAGTCCCTCTTGCGCCTTTCTGTAACGGCTCCGCAATGTCAAGGGCTGTCCTATCCCGTGGTGCACCAACATTGTACAATTTCGGTGCTCCTCTACTACGTGTCTGAGGTCCCCGCACGGCCGCACAACTTGTACATGTACGACACCAATCCTCGACATCGTCACGATAATGGACCCAGTAAAACTGTTCTCGGACCTTCAGTAGAGTTCGTTTAACTCCCAGATGGACTCTTGAACGACCATTATGGCACAGCTGTAGAACATTCGGCACTTTAGCTTTAGGGACAACCATTTGCAAACGACAGCTGTCTCTTCGACCATTGTCCCATTTACGGCACAGGACTCCATCCTGAACCAGCAAGCTGTCCCATTGGGCCCAATAGCTTTTCGTGGTTAAACTCATCGCTGAGACATCCCTCCACTTAGGCTTGGTAGCACGGGCCTTCATCCATCCCAGAATCGGCTTGATGTCTGGATCTTCCTGCTGTGCATGACGTAGGCTGTCCTTCCACCCGTTGCTGAGTTGGTCTGTCCTGAGCATCCTCACGGATACCACTTCCTTACTCTCTTGCTTACTACAATGGTTGCAATCTTCAGGACAAGGTCTTCTTGACAATGCATCTGCGTTGCCGTGAGATTTCCCGCTGCAGTGTCTGATAGTAAAGTCGTATTCCTGTTGCTGCGTTATGTTGGCGGTGCTGTTAGCCGCACTTCTTCTCTGAGACCGTTCAGCTTCGCTTCCTAGGGTGTGCTTAGGGCAGCTGGACCGAAGATGGCCCCTTTCCCCACAGCCATAGCACCTAGGGCTGTATCTTTTATTGTGGTCGGGAACCGTAACTGCTGTAACCTCCCTAGCGTGAGGTGAACGATGATCCTGTCGCCGCCAGGCAGTGCCGTTAGCTGTACTACCCTCTCGAGATCGATCAACTTCCCTTTCTTCAGTTCGCTTAGGGCAGCTGGATCGTAGATGGCCCTTTTCCCCACAGCCATAGCACCTAGGGCTGAATCCTTTGTTGCGGTCGCGAACTGTAGTTGCTGCGATCTCCCTGACGCGATGGGAACGATGATCCTGTCGCACGGCTTCCACCTCCAGTGCATGGGCCAAGGCGTCCTTAAGCGTCTTGTGGTGCCCGAGCCTCACAGCAGCTCTGACTTCCAGGTCGCGGATGCCGTCGATGAATGCCTGCACCAGGTTCCCTTCAATGAGCGCAGGTACAGACCGGTATGCTTTTCGCACCAGCTTCTCCACTTCTAGAGCCCACTGCTGCAGGTTTTCGTTGATGCGCTGCACACGATCTTTAAGCTGCGCACGAAAGACGTGTTCCAGGTGAGCATCGCCATATCTCGCCTCCAATGCCCCAAGGAGTTGCTCATAAGTCACTTCCTCACCGAGAGCTTCCAGAACTGTTAAGGCCTGGTCGCGCAGGCCTAGTGTGAGAGCAGTCATGGCCTGACTTTTATTCCAGCCGTTCGCCTTCATAACAGCCTCGAACTGGATCTTGTAGGCTGACCAGGAAGAGGTACCGTCAAACGGCGGCACTTTGAATCCACGTAGCGAAGGTGTTGTAGCTACTACGGGAGCTGTTGTTCCATCCCCAAGTTTGAGGTCGTCCAGCGTTTTCTTCACGTCAGCCATTACGTTGTCAACCCGATTGTTTACTTGGTCGATTCGGGTTTCGGCCTCCGACAGGCGGTTGTCATGTTGAGCAACCTTATCCTTCACCTCCCGTATCTCTTTTCCGAAGATAGCGTGAAGGTCCTTCATGAGAAGCATCTGCTCTTCCTTATCGCGTTGGAGTTGCTCTTCTAAACGACGGGCCTGTTCCTCCTGCCGGCGGGCCTGTTCCTCCTGCCGGCGGGCCTGTTCCTCCTGTCCGCCCCGCAGCTGCTGCAGCATCACCATCAGAGCACCTAAGTCAGGTGCCACAGACGTAGAAGCTGCTGACGGACCGGCTTCCGTGGCCGGCGGCTGGCCCTCAGACATCTGCGGCGTTGCACCACCAAATCTCCTCTGGTCTGTCTCCTGCTGGCGTTGACTTCGGGTACGGACACCCTCCGTTTCCTCCTTAGGTAAAATCGGCATTATTTTATCCCACTTCTGACACCAATTGTTACGAGCTTGAGGTTCGTGACAATAAAAATTGCCGATAGAATTACCTAAATTAACACTTTAATTTACTTTATACAAATTAAAGTTAAAAACACTAATAATTAAACACACTAATTCACTTAATTCCGCTCCGAAGCTTCGCTTGTGTCGCCGAGTTCAACTCTGCCCCGATCGCATCTTGCAGCGCCTATTTATTTAAATTATAATGTTCAAAAGAAACATCCCGAATATTCAGGTAAATGCGCGCAAAGGGACGAGTGTGCGAGTATAGACTTTCCAGAAACTTAGTTCTTCGGATGGCGCTGTCGGTTGAGAGATCTGTGATGTCATTTTCTGCAACGCTCTACTCGCTCTCGTTCCTGACACTAGATGGCGCTAGTATATCGTCGACTTGAGCGCGCGTAACAATATCCAAAATGATAAATGATTTCCCCAGGTCACACATAGTGATTTAATTAAAATATCTTTAGGTATTTATAAAATTAAGTAGGCTAGGTCCTATTATGGAGAACACATACGACAAGATGGGAGATATAAAATAGACGTGTGTTGAGAAACGGACAGCAGCCTACTAAGAGAACTGTCAATATCCAACCACAAATCGGACAGCTCAAAAACATATTTTACATTTTATATTTTAGTTGATAGTTCTCTTAATGGTAGAGAGGCCATATTTTTATTAGTATAGTATAATAATAAAAATGATACTGTAATAATATAGTATGTCTAATAATATAGTTTTTATAGTAGTTTATTAGTATTAGTAGGTTGCTGTTGTCATGTAGTATCATGATATGGTACCTAAGCTAGGCAAGGCATCAAGAGGATTTCATACGGCATGCACCGTTTTTGACGATATTTTGTTTATGATGAAGTGAACGATTAATAAATCATTAAAAGAGAAAGTGTTTTTAATTCATACTCCCGCTGTTTTTTTATAATTATTTCAAACCTCTAGAATTTAGTTGGACGTCGGCGTCTGTATCCTCTATGTGTGAATGTCCCACAATACATAAAATTGGTAAAGTCTAGTTTACAATAAAGTCTAATAATTATTTAAGTGTAATGTGAGAGCTCTGTGTAAGAATAACATTGTAAGCATAACGTAAATGGTATTGGTATATAAATAAAATAATGCAGTAATCTTTACTGTAAAATCTGGCCCAGCATTCTATTAGTACTGGGCGTTTTATACAAAAACAGTTTGTCAAAGAAAAACGAACGAACTGTTTCTCGAAGATCCAACACCACAGGTTTAAAAACGAACGAAATGAATACAGTTCTACATTTCATTCTCGGAACTGTCTCAATCGCAAAATGTTTACAAACTACATGCTCGTTTGGTAGGTTCATAGGTTGGATCTAAGTTAAGACTCTATTATTATTGCTTTATGAACTATTGTCGTATAAATAGAAAACAGTTATAGTAACTGCTTTTGATTTGACGTTACGATTAAAGCTAAAATAAATCTTATTTATATCTATACACAATTCAAAGGGGATTGCCCATTTTCGGCCATGGAACGCCCAACAATGTGCATTTGTTAAAAAATTATATCTTTATTTATGGTTATTAATCGCGGTATTCATTTATCCTCAAACAATGGGAATATTTTTGCACAAATTAAAAGTACCTACCGAAAAGATAATAATAAAAATTAGGTAAATCATTATGTCATTAGTTTGTGAATAAAAAAAGTGTTGCCAATCACAAAACACGTTTAAAAAATCGATTCTCTTTTTCGATCGATTATTTACGGTGTCATCATTACAGTGCTAATATAATTTTTAAATATTTATTGTGTTATGATAATAAACAAGCGAATTACTAGCTGATTTCCAATGAATTCTTTAGAGGGTAACAAAACGCTACGGCACAATTTAACTGTTAATCTTCTTCCGATCTCTTTCCGATCTTCTTTGAAAACAGATAAGAACTGTTATTCTTATCTATTTTCAAAGAAGATCGGTTAAGTTATTCTTATCTGTTTATAACAATACATTTAAAATAGAATCATGTTATGATAACGAAACAAGTTAGTTTCCAGCTGATTTACCATGAATCCTTTAACCTTTTGAGCGCCAAAGTCGCCTATACTTGACCAACACCTGCGGGCCCTGAGCTCCAACGACGTCTATAGTTGACAAAAAACCCGGCTCTCAAAAATATGAAATATAGATATTGGAAAATTATTACAGGTATTTTAATTCTACACTCCTCAAAATAGGAATAACCCAGCAACATGTGAGTATAAAAAACAAGTATTCTAGAGCCGCAAGTACTAAGAAACATTGAACTAATAAAAATGGATTTTTATCTAAGCAAATACTATGTCCAGCACGCCAAAGTCGTCTATGGTTGACCGCTAGTGTCAAACGCGGGAGGCATAGATTTCTTGAAAACTATCCAAAATTCAGCTCAATGGTGTTTTTTTTTATTATTATTGATATTTGAATAAAATTAAAAATTAGAAACACAAAACTATAATTAGCTACATGAATAAAAAAATGTTATCAGATCATCTTCACATAATAAATCTAATATCTCAACTCTAGCGCATCTTTAGCGCGTCATCGAAAATCAGTTCACTGGGCACCGTGATCAAGGATAGACGACACCCTGATGACGTCATAAGTGATTACCGAGAAAAGTAGAGCAATGCAACATGAACGATTCCTCAGAACTCATTCGGATTTTGGAAAGCGTCGATGATGATGAATTTTGATTTTTGATTGATGAATTGAACTTTTCATTGATTGGTGAACAATTATGTTTATTTATTCCATAACCAAGATTTTAATATTATAAGGCTGATTTACCTAGTGCGAATAATTATATACAATTGTTGATTAATGAATAATTATGTACCTTTTTAATAATAATACAAAATTACAATTAATGTTTTTTTACTTAAGGTGTGAAGAGCAGTTTTTCATTTTGTGTTGTGCCATTTTCTTTCTCAGTCTCAAAATCATCTAGCAGAATCAGCATCATATCAAATCCCCATTGTCATAAGAGTGTAAGACTTTTCTTCTGTGCTTCACTTGGGCTACGCCTTCCCCGACACATAAAATATTATGAATCGATGTCTGTATATTTCGGTTAGATCGATTTTGAAATCGATACACAACATTCTAAGAATGTTTCAAAAAGGGAGGTCAGCTACGCCGTTGTCGTCTAGTCGTGACAGTGTCGTCATTAGGATGGAGAGTAGTGCTGTGGTTTACTACTATTTTATTGTTATTGTTTGTTTTTTATTTATGTTTATATGTACAAAGTACATATATAAAAAGAGTGGAAGACATCACAAGATTAAATAACAGTTTATTAACAATCATTTATAGCATAAAAAACCAACAAAAACAAGTTATTTTACGTTATCGATATATCAACTCTTGGCAACACTATTTTGTTTTGGCGCTTTGGCGTACAGGACACGGTAATGCGTTTTTGCCGTGGCGCTCAAAAGGTCACCCGAAGACGGACCGGCGGCCGAACGACCGAACGGCGGGACCCGAAGCTCAACAAGCTTCGGGTCCCGCACCTATGTCACAGTGACCGAGTGAAGTCGGGCACAGTCGAACGTGTGCCTGCTGTACTACCATATGTCAGAGGTGTTACAGACAAGATTGGCTACATCTTGAAGCGAGCTCCTATTCTACAAGCCGCTGAAGAAGATACATATATCAGATTTGATAGACCACAAATCCTCGCGAAAGAACATCGATTCCTGCCAAGGATGATATGTGAGGCTATTGAAATTAAAAACATTCTAATTTCAATAGAGAAGGAAGCTGGGTACTCCCACCTGCTTGGGACCCTGTAATTAATAAAATTAAAACTAAACCCAAGCATACGACGCAAGACTTCAAGACAGTAAGTTCATTCTGCGTAGATCGGACCATAAATAGTTATTAAAAAGCTGAAGTTACTCCAAGTTAACACTGATTTCGGTACACCAGTCACCTCAATCTCCCATGACCATGTGTGCTGGAAAGCACCCGAAACGTCGGGAATTAAAAATCAAAGAAATTAAACGCGATAACATCGGTAAAATTAGTTGTTAAAAAACTGTATTTGTGAAAATAAAAACTTTTATATCTTAAAATTCCCGACTTTTTTTAAACCAATTTCTTAACCATTTCATTCTTTTAATTGTATATTATCATATCTATATGCTTTTATATGTAAGGCAATCCCCTTTGGTTGTAGACGGTAGAACAAAACCGAACGGACCGAGGAAAAACGGTATTTTCGGCTTTCTCTTATTTTTTCTTATGTTACTGTTTGTGAAGGTCAGCTTGGCCAAACGTACGTTTATTGTTTTTAAATCAGTTTCAGTTGTCGTCAAGTAATGCTTGTCTACGCTTACTGTGTTAGCTAATTTCGAATTTGCAAAAAAAATATTGTATGTTTAATTGCTTAGTCGTTTTGTAATATACCGATACAACCGATTTAATTTGTAAATATCTTTTGTTCTAATATTGTAGATAGTGTAAATAATGAAAACGTGTATATAAAATGAACTTTTAAATACGCCCGTAACATTTATCAGCCAATCCTAAACCTGGAAAAAGTATGAAGGGAAGTTCGCTTTATTATTTTGTAAAAAAACATATGGTGAAGTCGTTACGTACACTGGCGGGATTTTTTTATTGAAAAACTGTTTTTTTTAAAAACTGTTTCTCATATCAAAAAAAAACGGTTACGTTTCGTTTTACAAAAAACCTGGAACGACCCAGTACTACTTTCTATGAACTTTCGCCTGTCTCCTTTAGGCCGGTTTCAGAGCTCGACCGACCGTCGGTGCGTACGTCGGTCGCGCTTGCCTTTTGTATGAAAATTCAAGTCATTACAGTGCTCGACCGACCGTACACACGCGTACAAAAACGCGTACCACAATTCGTATCAAAATCCCGCGCTCAATTCAAACCATCGTAAACAAGCTATGATTGATTGGCTCAAATATCGAAATATCGATCACTCTGGATCGATGCTTAAACCACAACTTTATCAGTTGATATTACAAAAACCTATCACCCTACCACCCTGATTTCAATCCTATTGAAAATATATGGGCAATGGTAAAAGGATACGTAGCTAGAAAAAACGTGTCAATGAATATGGACACTATAATGAGATTAACAAAGGAAAAAGTTGACGCGATCACTGTACAAGAGTGGAAAAATGTTTGTGACCATGCAGTTAAAGAAGAAAAAGCATTTGATGGTCGAGACGTCGCTATCGACGGTTTATCGGAACGATTCATTATTAACACAGGCTCTGATGAGTCATCAGACGAGAGTGAAGATGAAGATGCAAAGAGCGGAGAAGAGTTATAATATTGTTATGTAGTTTATTACTGTTATTACTATAATTTAGGATAATCAAAATATCAGCATTAACTTTTAATAAAACATTGATTTTTTACTAACTGTACTTTTGGCGATCACTCACACAAATGCAAAGCTCAGCTTACGCCGCGAGGACTTGTATATAGCTACGCACTGCATACGAGAACTGTCGGTCGAGCGCGTGCGCATGCGTACCGTCGGTCGACCGACGCGCTATGGAAACATTTTGACGCGTTCAGTGCTACACCGACCGTACGGATGCGTGTATCATCGTCAAGAAAATCAAACCTAAACTTTAATAATATTGTATGATTTTATAGGTATTAAGTAGTGTGTGATTTAAGTAATTTTTATCAAACATGGCATATGTCGACACCGAACACCTCGCGGATGTTTTAAGTTGTCTTGTAATTTCACTGACAATTCATCAAAACTTTTGATTGACATTCTAAAGTAATTAAAAAATATTTCTTCATCTTCGCGCAATAGTGAATATAAAGTAATAAATTCCCCTTGAAGTGCTCTTTGGGCGACGATTGGGTGAACCTGATAGTGATATCTACGTCTTCTGTTTCTTAGACGTTTACGAATATAGTAAGCAATTTAACAATGAACGCGTCCATTCCGTGTACGTGTTTGTGACTGTACCAGTCCGGCCAGTTTCGTTGCTCAGGAGAGCTCTGAACGCTACAAACTGACGATCGGTTATGCGTATCGTCAGGAACGATTGTACGCACTGACGGTCGGTGGAGCTCTAAAACCGGCCTTACACCCTTTGACGGTCTTTTAACTCCATTAGCAACATAATTTAACTATTATTAAATTTCTTTCTATTATGAAATCCTGAATAATGCTTCTGAAAACTTGCTTAAAATTTACAGCCAACTACTCAGGTCCAGATGGAAATGTAATTTTTTAACAAAGTATTCAAAATTAATAGGTTCCCATTTTTAAATGACTGTACTGAAATAAAAATGTACTACTCGATTTAGTAAGTAATTTTAAAAAGTTGTCGCATTTATAAGGATTCCAAAATGGTATAACACTTGCAATAGTATTTGTTAAAAAAAATTTAAGAAATTTTTAAATATGTACTCCAAAATCACCACGACCATATTAATTTTGACGCAATGTGTTTGCTTTAAAATAAGGGTTATCATTCTTTTTTAGAAGTTTTTGATAATTTTATACTATCGCGGTCCCCTGGTTTTTTAGCTCTAGAAAATAGAAAAATCATCCGATTTCGATGAATATTTTTTTTAAATATTCATTTTTACGGCGGATTTAGGAAAAAAATTACAGGAATTAAAAAAATGAAAACTTATATTGGTTTCAGGGCTTTAAATGTTTATGAAAATGCACTCATTCACGTCTTATTGTTGATAACTTTTTTACAAATAATCGAATGAATTTGTTATATTTTTTCATAATCTACACAAAAAAACGAACAAATTAAAAAAGGTATACAAAAATGTCGATTTTTCATGTTTTTACAATTTAAAATAATTTCTCTTAAAATTGACGTTTTCTCTCATATTACCTCATCCCCTGCCCCCCCCCCCCCCTCCTGCCAATCGATTCTAAATTTCAACCGAGGGGATAGGGTGAGCGTCCCCTTTCCCCAGACACCACTCCCATTAAAAGGTAATACACCGTTCTTGAGAAAAATCAAGAAGAAAATCCCATAGACCTAACCTAAAAATGATAACTCAAAATGAACTAGGGGGTGGGCGGTGACGTGGTAGTTGTAGAGTCACCCCCCACTTCCACCCCCTGCTGAACGTGCTTAATTTTTTTTAGAATTTTTATAAAAATCTCATTTTGAGGTTGTGTTTTCGTAATGTTTTTGATTATAAACCTGATTTATGGGGGAGAGAGTTGGGGGAGGGAAGCACCACGCCACCCAACGTAGCGCAGTCGAGGAAAGCCTGATCGACGCTGGCTCCTACTTCTGAGTGGTTTATAAAAAAATAAACACGAAGGAGATGGCGGGATCTATTCACTCGCCCTGCCATCTCCTCCTAACCTAACCTGTCCGAGTCGGGATTTACTAATTACCGAGCTCGCTTCGCTAAAAAATTTGTAGTGATTTTTTTTTCAAAAAAAAAATTCTTTTAAATGTTCGTTTTTTGTGTAGATTAACAAAATTATATATAATAAACTTCGTTTAATGCTTTGCAAAAAAGTTATGAACGATTATATTCGAAGAAGTGCGTTTATGATCACATTTAAAGTCATAAAACTATATGAAATCTTCAGGTTAGATATTTTCCATGCTTTTTTTTTCAAAAATCCGCCACAAAAACGAAGTTTTTAAAAAAATCATCGTAATCGGATGATTTTTCGATTTTCTAGAGCCAAAAAACGAGGAGGCCGCGAAAATATAAGTTTACCAAGTTTTCAATTAATAAGGCTTCTTCTTAAAAAGGATCGAGGTATCAGACGAGCGAATTTATTATTTACAAATTCAGCCGCAGTACATATTTTTACAGGTAACCAGGCACTTTATCTTAGTCCGGAAGAGTGCATTTTGATTCTAAATCGGAGAAGATAATATATAGACCAAACAAAACATTCATCAAAAATAGAATAGCACGTGAAGGTATAAAATGAAAGTTAAGCATCATTCTTATAATGCGTTTATTAATTTTCATATATAGACTAAAATACAACAATATGCATTAATAAAATAATATTTTACCACGACAATGAGCATGAGATTAAACAAAACTAGAAATATTTTGAGAGTATGGAATGTTACATGTCATTCTCACTCATTTAAGTTTTAATGAAAACTTTAATAATTAAAGAAATTATTTCTCTTTCAATTTTTTTGAATTAGTGATAAAATTGTGTTCTAAATAGTAAAACCACTGTGGGCTTTTTAATAGTAAAAAATGTAAACGATAAATTCAAAGCACGATTGTAATAGCATAGAAATTATAGTAAAAGACTATGTCTAAGTCTTACTTACTTAGACACTTAATTCTCATGTAAAATAGAAAACAGTTTTAATTGTATAAAATTTGCATTATTCAAATATTCAGAAACCATGTATTTAATGTTAATTTCATGAAGGTTTTTATTTGTTTATCTTTAAACAAATAAAAACCTTCATGAAATACCCTACCAGCAAGTTTCAATATACGTAAAAAAACGTCTTTAAATATCATGAGTAACTAAAAATAAAATCACACTCAATCAGTCTTTTATCATTACTGTGATCTATATTCTTTCAAACAAAATAATGACGATAATCATTTTATTTTTTTACATATACATTTTGTCAATATTAATACCATCAATTGACCCACAGTTATCTGCAAACTGAAGGCAAAGCGTGTAAACTATCCTAAATATTAATAATAGTAAAAGATTGAGGTAGGTGCCCTAGGTACTGTCAGACAATACAAGCGAATTCATAAAAAATAAGATTAAATTTCGTCCTCCGCATCCAACTTTTCCTCCGGGAAGTCTCCCACTGTCACGTAGACGGGTTTCACAAACCCACCGTGATTGGGAGGACATGTGAAGTATCGTTTGCCGTTCATCCTGAAATGTTAACGGTTGTTATGTTAAATAATGTAATGATATACAGAGTGATTCGAATATGGGTGCAAGGCTGTTAGAGGAAGATAGTTTAGACCATTTAGAACCATTAAGGACATGCTTATGTTAGGCGAAGTCAGACTACTGATAAACACAAAAAATTTCAGTTAATTGCTAATAATAATTGCCAGTTTTATTGATGATTTTTTTAAATTAATGTGTAAGCAATCTAACAGAACATGGTCTAAGCATCTGTGTCATCAGACATTTTTGTGTACAGACACTAAGTTCACGAAAATTTTTAAAAATTTGAAGAAACAAGATTTTGAAGCAAGTTAAAAAAACGGATAGTGAATAATAAGTAAAATAGTAAATAGTTTCGTGTTTTCAAAAATGTTTGAAAAAATCAAACATTTTTGAAAACATCCTTGGCATTATTGATTGCCTGTCTCACAATACAATGTTAATGTTCTTATGTGGTAATGATATAAGAGAACCTATTAGCCTATTACTAGTGAGTTTAATACAGCGTGGATGAAGTGAAATGAAATAGAAGTTATTTATATAATAACATAAAAATAATTTTATCAAATGTAATTTTTACTGGTAACTTGGATAAATGCCATTCCATATTCGTACCAGACCACCGACACGTAATTATCCAGACCAGCGACTTATTTCTTCGACTAACAATGGTCAAAGAATAAGTGAAAACGTGCCATAATGATCTATATATAAAATCACAAACCACCCAGCCTACGAGATATTTAGCTGTGCTAACATGATAGAGTGTGAATAAAGCTAATTAGGAGCCGTGGTAGCTCAGATGGTTAGCGCTCGCTGTAAATTTCACAATACGCGAGCAAACCGGGTTCGATCCCCACCGGCACCAATGAAATTGTTATTTGCAATTTTAAATGCTGATTTACCACGTGCTCGGCGGTGAAGGAAAACATCGTGAGGAAACCTGCATGTCTGAGCAAAAAAAAGAAAGAAATTTTTTCGAAGACATGTGAAGTTCGCCAACACGCATCGGGGCGGCGTGGCGGACACTTCCTTGCCCTAATACCCTCTCAGAAATGAGAGGAGGCCTGTGCCCAGCAGTGGGACGTATATAGGTTGTAACTTTACTTTTTTACTTTAAAGCTAATTAAACGTTTAAAAAAATGTTTTTTTTTTCATCGGGATCGATTTTCTTTTTGTCTCATCATCAAATGTATCCTTAAAATTACCGTCTGTCTACATACAGGGCACTTTACTAGATAACCTATAAAAATTATAAGTGGGGAATCGAACCAGGTATTTGATTTATTTAACCTGTGAATTCGAATCAAATTGGCTAGATGGAGTGACACAATGGCAAAACAGTAGGTTAAGTTAGGGTTCGCCACTCCAAATTTATAAAACTAGGTTTTGAAGTTGGAAAAACCAGGACTATTCAGTTTAAAAACAGGACGCAGTAAAGGCTTTGTCAAACATAACTGCGAACCGAACTAAACCGAAAACGTAACGAATGCATGTACTATGTAGGTATGCAAGTATCGGTTCGTTTTCGCTTTTTATATGTGACTAGATTCAAACGATACCATACATAATGAAATAAAAACGCTTCGTGACGCTCGGTTCGCTGTCTACTTGACTCGGGCTTCGGGAGTTGCAATAGTTAAACTAATGTGTAGTGAAAATAGATTAAATGAAATTTATATTTTAATAAAAGTATTAGAATAAAATCATACGATTTGAAAACGAGTTAATAAAATATAAAACAAACACTTTAGTTTGTAACAAATTCTTTAAACTAAGGTTAGTTATAGTATCTAATAAAATCTAATATTAAAAACTCATTTATTTTTACTATACTTTTCAATCCCATCAATTTCCTTTAAGATTTGTGGTTGAGTTAACTAAAAGTCATAACATTGTTCACACTTCATATCTATGTTATAGATAGTGAGGCCACCCGTAACGTAGGAATTGTAAAAGTGGCGCACGAATTTTAAAATATATGACCATATCAGGGCACTTTAAAAACCCAAGACGCTGCTTAAAAACTATCCAGGACATCCCAGGACACTACAAAAACTAGGACATATCCTGGGAAAGCAGGACGGTTGGCAACCCTAGGTTAAGTAGATAAGTTAGGTATTTAGACAAGTGTTGTAATTTATTAGGTACTAGTACGATCGTGAGCTGCATGCCGGCGTTCGGCGTCGCGTGTTTATTGACCCTTTATCAGCTGATTTCAGGTATTTAACCTTCACTGCTGGTTTTAGTTTTTGTTTAGGTATTTGATGATTGACATGACGTGATTTTTTTTTTGGAAATTATCGTTTCATTTATTTGTACTACATGATAGAGCGTTAATAAAGCTAATTAAACGATGTGAAAAATTTTTTTTTCATCGGGATACGCTTTAACACTTTGTGAACTGTACAGTAAGACACACTTGTTCCATCCCGATGCCTTAACAATTTAGCGATACTTCGTGTACCTAAGTTCAGATTCCGGCGAACGACATCTAAAATGCGCTCCTCAGAGTGAAGTCACTTGACTTCCACCTCCTACCGCTACCGGAGCACCGGGCCGATTTTCCAACACTCGTTGAAAGGCTGCTGATATCAGACGAGAGTCAGTTGGGTGTTGAGCGGTCGAAAATTTTCCAAGTTTTATTGTGATTAATAAATTCATATTTCGTCTGCAAATTTGAGTAAGTAAATTTCGCGAAAATCCATTTCAAATTCCCCTCAATTTTATTTTAAGTAATGAAACAATATTTAACTAATTTTATAAGATTTATTTTTAACCAAAATTTTTTTTATTTTTTAACGAAAAATTTATCTTCACTTTTCATATTTTTGTAATAGCATTTCTTAAATGGAGTATTTTTGATTCCTTCCCTAGTTGGCATTAACAAGGACCACAGTAGATCCATTTACTCTGCTGTTAAATTAATAAAATAAAGAAGTGAAAAGTATTAAATGACACACAAAAGGGTCTAAAATAAATCCGAAATTTAAATGTTGTGCAAGAAGATAATTAAAAAAAGAGGGGCATTCGATATTCATAAGGAACCTAACAAAACTGTTAAGATAAGTATTTAGGTTTCCTAAAAAAAGGTTCTGACTCGGCCCGGGCAATCTATTTTCAAAATCCGACATAATACCAATCCTATGTGAAGATTGATATCAAATATCAATCCCCAACCAACTTTATTTCCCCGTGATTTAGGGAATTCCCCACTCCAATGCCAACATTGTAAATTGCGGGGCGAGACGGGTCGGCCGGGCGGCGGCAGCGCGTGTGTGAAAAGGAAGAGTAGAGTGAGCAAAGTACAGTAGGACCAGAGGGGAAGCTTCCTAACAGCGTCGAAAATGTATACCTATTTTGATAGGGTAGTCACCTGATGAATGTGAAAAATTTAAGGAAAAAATAACAATAGTTTATTATAAAACTCATATATTAAATTAGTATAAAACAACGTGTAGTTTCATTTTCACTTAAATTAACAACAATTTTAAGCTTTAGCCTGCAGCATTCGGGGCCAGATTACGTGATTTTCTGTTTCGGCACTAAACCAATTCAAATTGTGAATATGGATCATTTTAATCCATAAATGAAGAATTTGTTAATAACTTGACTACAGTGCCATCTTTCGGATCCGTAACTATGAATCATCCTCTCGGGAACAAATTAATTGCTGTGTGAACGTGGACTACAGTGTCATGTTCAGAATATCCACACCCATGTATATTTATTGTAACTTAAATTGAAACTTCAAAAATTGTATATTTTACTAATTATCATAGTATTGTCTTATGGAAACTTGCTGTAGAGTAAAGCGGCGAATATTGAGAAAATACGTGCATTTTATAATTAAAAACCACGCTAAACCCACCCTTCGAGAGAATTTTAAGGAAATAGGTAGTTGTGGTGTTGACGGTGATAGTGATGGTGGTAATGACTGTGGTGGTAATGCTGGTCGTGGTGACAGTTTTAGTGGCGAAGGTGTTGGTGGTGGCTGGTGGTCCAATACCCACTACCACCAACGATACTACAAGCATCACCACCAACACCAGCACCACTACCGCCAACACAAGCACCAATACCACTAACACCACCTTCACCACTTTTTTATACACACAATTTTTACATATACTGTATAAGTGTTTATACAGAATACTAATTAATTACTTATATAAATCTATAATGTCTTATTTTATAATAAATAATATCTAAACTTAGCTCCAATAGTAAAAAAAATGATTTATAAAATAACGAAATATTGTTCTTCATTTAATTAAATGCGCACGACTAAAAGCCCTTTCAATTTATACTCTGACTGAGCCGATGCAAACCGGTTTGTACCCCGACGTAGCGTCGGTAAACCTGTCGGTGGGAGATCACGCACACATCGCTGCGCTATGTATGGGTATAGTCGCAGCGAGCCGTTTGTATGTAGCTTCCCCTCTGGTCGGTTTCTTTACTCATGTGGTAATAATACATATGCATTGTTTCGTACCGAGCTAAATAAAAGAGTTCAGCGTCCGCGCGTTTATTAACCCTATAATCAGATGGTACCATTTTAATTTTCACTGCTGGTTTTATATTTCAGTATTTTCATGAATTTTTTTATGAAATTATAGTTTCATTTAGCTGTACTAACATGATGAAGCGTGAATAAAGCTAATAAAATGTTGTGAAAAGATGATTTTTTTTCCATCGATATCGATTTTCCTTTGGTCTCATCGTCAAAATTATCGTTAGTACTTTCGTCTGCCTTCGTTTTCAGGAACGTTTCAAAAATACCCTATAGGTACCTATGTATAGATATTTTATTTTATTTTTTACAAAGATCATAAAGCAAGTTTACATCTGCCATAATAGCTTACCACGCTATAGGTTGAATGGCACAGAATGCCAACAGGAATTAAGTCCGCCCATTGTTACCTTAGTTGTAAGATATTACAATGAAGATTAAATAAAAAATAAATAAATAAAGAGTTTCACAAACTCTGGATTTCAAGTTGAAATTTCTGTGGCTGTGTGCTCGCTTGTCACCCTTATTCTATAAAAAAATGTTAAAGTATGTTATCAACAAAAAAATCAACGTAATTAATTCATTTGCGGTCATGATGCACACGAATTTACATTTCATGAAAATATATCAGCAATTATTTATTATTTAATAAAATCATGTCTTGGGTACTACTTTGGATTTTTTGAATGGCTATTTTATTATTATTAGCTCCGCTGTAAGCCATTACAATGTTATCCATTAATTACCGAACATCCTGTATAGTTTTATTATCGAATAGTCAATTTATTTTAATATTTTTTTTATAAATTAAAATTAAAATTTAATCTGAAATGGAAATCCCATCCGAATTTAAAATTTGTGAAAAAAAAGGATTTTTCTGAATTTAAGTGAAAAAAAAAACTTATCGGTCTATATAAAACACAAAGTGTTTCACAACCTGTGCTCGTTATAGACATGGAAAGCATCCAACCGATGTGCCATAAACCGGTTTAATTTGAAAGGCATGCATTAAACACTCCATAAAAAAGTTATCAAATAAACAAAATTTCCTTTTTTTCAAACTAACGAATGTATTTCTTTTAGCGTTGTAGCACACACCGGGTATCCGCTAGTATTTTATAACATTCAACAAAGTATTAGACAAACAAAAGTCATGTGTACATCAATGCCGGTAGTTGGGTGCACTATGCTCGAAGTTGTGGACAAGTATTTTTACCTGGGCCAAATAGTTCGACTAGATAAGTGCAACTTCGATCGAGAGATAAATAGCTTTTTTTTTAAATCATGTATTGGGTAGGTACTACTTGGGAAACATTTTAGAACTGCCAAGTTCTACTGTAAGCTATTTCAAAGTCATACATTAATTAAATTACGGACGGAATAATATATAAACGTGCATTTTTTACCATTAGAAAGCTAATACGATGTGGAATAACATAAGATTAAAAAAAGTAGGATTAAGGGGATGATTTTTCGAGAAATTTTAAAGTTATTGTAAAAATTATGAAAAAAATACCAGATTTTCAACAAAAACCTCTTTATTCTAATTTTATGACGTTCATTTTTTTGGAAATTTTTACTTTATTGGCACGGCTTATTATTAACAGTAATTTAAAAATTTATTCCATTAATTACATAAATAAATTTTTTTGGAAGGACATTCAGTTTAAAAGTTATAACAATTTATTTAAATAGGGTTAGCAGCTGCAATTTCAAATTTTAAAATATTCATAAAAAATAAATAATTTTTTATAATTTTTCCTTCGATGTAATTATATGTTTCCATGGTTTTGATATGTGCACTTTATAAAGACTCACACTGTTGAAATCCCAAAAAAAAATGCTCCTTGCAAATATAAATAAAACTTCAGATTCACCAAGGCAAAGTCAACAACATTTATTTTCACAAACACCTTTATAGAATTTGAATAGATCTTAACATCGCGACTTGCAAAACTCGTGTCAAAAATTCAACGCCATCTATGAATAACTAGCCACACTACAATTACTGCTAAATATACATAATTAGTACAGCGCCATCTATTAACTCACACCATTATTACTAACACATATCGCTTTATGAGCGAGCATTGAACATTCCGCCCACCATGGACGAAATGTCCATATTCAACAATTACTAAAAGAATTCGACTTACAATTATAAATAACAATAAGGAAAAATTAAGACTAATTCACATCTATAGAATCCGCCCACCATTGCATTAGGCGGTGTAGAACCAAACTAAAATAAATACAACATGACATTGTATGTTACATTACAATATATATTATACCGACATGATAAAAGGAACTTAAATTTAAGGCATACAATTAATATTGACAAACTTAGGTAACATACTTTGTAAAGCAGCAAGGCAAAGAAGCAGATTGGAACGCATTTATCATTTAGTGACAGGGAGAATAATCAACTTGGATACGGGACGCTTTATAATCGAATTCTTGCATCGCAAGGATACAACACGCGTTAGATTGTCAGCGCCGGGATGTTTGTGGGTAATGATGCCGTAAAGCCACTTAGCTGGTGGAAGGTCAGTTTCTTTCACTAGAACTATATCTCCTATGTTAGGTTCGGGAGTTCGGCGAGACCATTTATAGCGATGGTGAAATTGTGTCAGATATTCGTGTGCCCATCTATGCCAGAAATCTTGCACTAATCGTTGGGTGAGGTGCCACCTTTTTAAACTACTAATATTAGAACTTTCAAATTTACGATCAGGCACGAGTATCAGAGACTCGCCGACTAAAAAATGTCCTGGTGTTAGTGGGAAGGGTTCATCAAGATTATTGGTAATTTGGGAAAGAGGTCGGGAGTTCAAGCATGCCTCTATTTGTGCCAAAACTGTGGTCAACTCCTCAAAAGTCAAGGTGTGGTTACCAACAACTCTTTTCAGATGATACTTAGTGGATTTTACCCCTGCCTCCCAAAGCCCTCCAAAATTTGGAGAGTGAGGTGGAATGTAATGCCACTTCGTTTCATTATTGCCTAACCACTCGGCAATCTCCGCAGCTACGCTAGACCTTTCGTGATTTAATAAGTTTTGTAACTCCCTATCAGCTCCAACAAAGGTGGTGCCGTTATCGCTCCACAGCTCAGCACAATGTCCTCGTCTGGATGTAAATCGCCTAAAGGCTGCCAGAAAAGCCTGTGAAGTCAGATCGCTGACAACTTCGAGGTGGATAGCCCGAGTGGACATGCAGACAAAGACACAGATGTACCCCTTAGTGGAATGATAACCGCGACCCTTCATGGGTCTGACGGCGATTGGGCCGGCGTAATCCACACCACTTCTTAGAAAAGGTCGGCAAGCTGTCGCTCTTGCCTCAGGCAAGTTACCCATCAGCTGCTGGTTAGTCTGAGCAGAATGACGTACGCAAGTCACGCATTTTTTAACAAATTGCCTGACAAGACCCTTTGCGTTTATTACCCAATACTTTGATCTTAGATAATTAAGCATTAATTGCGGCCCACCATGCATTGTGCGATCGTGGGCATGAGCTATCAAAAGATCTGTGAATGCAGACTTATGAGGAATGAGCACAGGATTCTTCATGTCCTCTGGGATCTTGGCATGACGTAAACGACCACCTACTCTTAAGATCTCATTTTCATCGAGGTAAGGATTTAACGAGGTAAGTGTGCTCTTTCCTTTTATTCTTCCCCTTCCTTTTAACGAATCCATGTCTTCCTTGAAGTACTGGGTTTGGCACATTTTTATGCAGGTAAGTAATGCTTCATTTATTTCCGATGAACTTAACCAACTAGTTTTAATTTTGCCCTTAGATTTTAAATACAAAAACCTTCTACAATATGCAATGACTCTGGTAAGTTTATTTAGTGATGAAAATTTTGAAAGCACATCTTCAGAACTGCAGGTAAGTGAATGAACCATAAATCTTTTCTTTTTCTCTTCTAAACATGTATCCTGTAATTTCCCTGTATTATATTGTATTTCTTTATTTTTGAGCCATTTAGGACCGCATTTCCAGATCTTAAATCTTGCCAATTCAGACGGTAGCACACCGCGGGAAGCACCATCCGCGGGATTGTCACTCGATTGGACGTGTGACCATTGGTGAACATCCAAGAGAGTGAGTATTTCGGATACCCTGTTAGCCACAAAGGTTTTCCATTTGCTTGGATGACTTCTCAGCCACGACAGTACCACGGATGAGTCAGTCCAGGCGTGGATATTTTCCCTTGAAACTTCTAAGGTATCCGAAACGTCCCGCATAAGCTTGGCAAGCAACACTGCACCGCAGAGCTCTAGTCTAGGAATGCTCACCTGTTTGACAGGAGCCACCTTTGTCTTTGAAGAAACTAAATTGACATGAATCGCTCCATCTTGACCAATAATTCTGGCATATACAACAGCTGCAAACGCATTATTGGATGCGTCACAAAATCCTTGGAGCTCTAGACATGCTCCACTATGAAGACCTAACCATCTGGGAATACAAAACTCGGTGAGCTGACTAAGGCTACTACGATAGGCTATCCACTCGTGCAGTAAATGGGATGGAAGCTCATCGTCCCATCCGATGCCTGACAACCAAATTTTCTGAATGAGTATTTTTGCTGTTATTATGACAGGAGAGATCCATCCTAATGGGTCATATAGCCTGGCGATGTCAGATATGACCTTTCGCTTGGTCACGGGGACCTCCAACTGAGGAAGTTGAACAGTGTACTGAAATTTATCAGTTGATCTATTCCACGTTAATCCTAAAATTTTTAACACCTCATCTGTTTTCAATTCCAAGCTGTCTTTTATGTCGGTTCTTCCTTCACTTATTTCGTTCAATAGCTCATTACTATTGCTGGACCACTTCTGAAGTTGGAAGCCTCCACGACTCAGCAATTGGTTCATATTCCTGTGCAATTCCACACCTTCGGCTACAGAGTTGCAACCTGTCATAAGGTCGTCGACATAAAAATCCGTCAGCACGCGGTCAGTAACTGAAGAAAAGGTCTTTCCCTCATCGTACACAAGCTGTTGCAATGATCTTACAGCTAGATACGGTGCTGAAGATGTACCGAAGGTGACACGTAATAAACGTAGGTGTTGCAAATCCTTATTTGGGTTTTCCCGCCACAGAATTCTTTGATAGTCGGTATCATCTTGAAACACTTTAACCTGTCTGTACATTTTCACAATGTCAGCGACTAAAGAAATACGATGACGACGCCATCGCATGATGATATGTCGCAGATCAGGTTGAAGTGTTGGGCCGACCATCAAATCATTGTTCAATGATACGCCATTCTCACGAGGGCAAGATCCATCAAACACGACCCTTACCTTGGTCGTACTTTTGTCGTTCCTCAGAACGGCATGGTGGGGCAAGTAGACAGCGCCTGGTTTTTTAATTTCTTTTTCCGAAACATGTTCCATATGGCCTAAGTCTACATACTCTCTTATGACGCTCGCATATTGGCTTTGAAAATTTGTGTCACGTTGAAACCTTCTTTCTAAAGCATAAAAACGTTTGCGCGCTATATTTTCCGAACCACCATATTTGCATGCTGGATCTCCAGATTTGAAAGGGAGTTTGACGATGTATCGTCCTGACTCATCCCTTCGTGTGGTTTCAGAAAATATTTGTTCGCATTTATTTTCTTCGTCAGTTAGATATTTTTTACGTAACAAAGAATCATCTGATTCTAATTCCCAAAACCTTTTGAGCTGCTCATTGTCGTTCATTTGAACGTGTAGGCCAATGATGATGTTGTGACACATCTTAGAACTATGGTGATTGGATTCATGATTATGAACATTGCCAGATAAAATCCACCCTAGTGCTGTCTTTTGCGCAAGAGGAGCCCCGGGTGGGCCTTTCATTAATCCTTCCAGCAAAATCTCGCTGTACACACATGTTCCCAGTATTAAGTCAATTTTATTTGGCATTCCGTATGTTGGATCTGCCAAATCCATTTTAGAAAGTGTTGATGAAACATGAACTATCTTCCTTTCGGGAAGCAGAGACGTTAATTTATTTAAAACATACGCCTTGGTATTTACGATAAATGAATGGTCAAGGCGTGAGTGAAGTTTTATTACGACCATTGCTTTAGAGGGTAAAGTACCACTCTCCTCATCGCCTAACCTGGAAATATCAGCTTTCGTTGGAATTTTCCTTAAACCCAGTAACTGGACAGCTGACTCCGTGATGAACGAAGCCTGAGAGCCCTGATCAATTAGCGCTCTTAATAAAACAAATGCCCCAGTTTTGGTTTCGACCTCGACCAAGGCCGTGGCCAATAGTGATTGGCTATGAACATCCGAAAAACATGAAACAATAGTATTGGTGGACTCACTTGGCGAATTGGAAGTTGTTGCTGCTGCAGCAACAACGTTATTATCGTTGTCAATCGGTTTAGGAACAGATTTAGGATGTAATAGAGAATGATGTCTTTTCTGGCATATACGACATCTAGTCGACCGGCGGCATGAATATGCGGCGTGATTTTCGCCTAAACAATTGAAACATAATTTATTGGCCTGAACATAACTTCGGCGCTCATCAACGTCCTTGGTTGCAAATTTTTTACAATTACATAATTTATGTGCCTCCGAACAAAATGTGCAAGATACTGTGGCAATATGAAGCACCTTGACATTACGGTTGCCATTTTGTTTCTGTATCTTAGTGTCCAAAAATTCCAAGGACTTAAACCGATGTTCCAAGAAATTTTTTAAATCGGACAATTTGGGCAGTTCATTTGAAAACTCGCTAACTTTAACTTCCCACAACTTCCGCGACTCTGTATCTAATTTTAAGCTTACTATATAAATTATGATAATGTCCCATGTACTAATATCCACACCTAAATTAGTTAAAGCGTGTAAACACTCATTAGTGTTGTCTAAAATGTCGTTTTTACACATATATTGATTAAATAAACGCTTTAAAATACAATTACACAAGTATCTTTTATTATTAAATCTTTTTTCTATTTGTTCCCAACATTGCTTATAATTAGCTGCAGTAGTGGGTACCTGACGAATCAATTGCTCCGCCTCACCAGTCAAATAACCCTTTAAGTAGTGTAATTTTTGAACGTCGTCTAAGGTCTCATTTGAGTGTATTAACGAAACAAACAGGTCCCTAAAAGTTGTCCATTCGTTATATTTGCCCGAAAAGGTAGGAATAGTAATTTTTGGTAATTTAACTGATGTGGACGTGAACGAACTACTACCACTCGCTTGCAACTCTGATTCATTTAGCATGGATAATTTATTTTTTAAATCACATTTATAATCTATATATAAATCTTCGACTTTGTCATAGAGTTCTTCTTTTATGTAATCGGATGCCTCTAATTTATCCCAATCCGAATCCTGGATAATTTTTTGATGTGTAATTTTAAAATCATTCCATAACTGTTCTAAATTCTCGAGTCTAGTTTTAATGTACTGCTCCGCAATTCGCTCCTTTGGAGATTTCTTAAAGTTAAGATGAGCCTTTGAAATTCTTTTGTATATGTCCCTTTGTATATTAAAGTTTGCCATCTTATTTCTGTTAGGAAAAATTACTTAAGAACTAATTTACAGATTCAGTACATTCAAATTTCAAATAATATAAGTGTTTAGAATTTCAAAATTAATCGCACATAAATTATAAAATTCCAAGTGTAATTCCTTCTATGTATCTTGATCGAAAATTTTACAAGTCCAGCAAAATTACGAAATTTTCAAAGTGTTTACAAACTTGTTATGTTGATATAAAATCGGGCATAGATTCCTCGTATAAACACTTTTTAAACAATTATTCTAAGTCTAATATTAGTAAACTAAGTTTTTCAAAGTTCTACGCAATTGTAAAATGACACTTTAAATTTATTTTACTGTCGAATTAATATTATGAAAGTACTCACAGTTTTGTCCGGATCACTATTCACAACACTTATACTTGCATGCAGTTGCAGTCCTTTTGCCAGCGCCGGTATCGATGATGCAGCCACACGGCGAAATGGCTCCTCCACACGTCGGGAACTTCGTTGCCAACTTCCGCTTGATGTCTTCCACTTTGACAGACGATGCTGCTCCCCGCAGTTAGCAGCACTATCGGCAACAATCCGCTACCGTGTCAGCGCCGCTTGGACCAAACACCAGTCACTAAAGCCGTATACATCCGGCGTGAAGGACCAATGTTGAAATCCCAAAAAAAAATGCTCCTTGCAAATATAAATAAAACTTCAGATTCACCAAGGCAAAGTCAACAACATTTATTTTCACAAACACCTTTATAGAATTTGAATAGATCTTAACATCGCGACTTGCAAAACTCGTGTCAAAAATTCAACGCCATCTATGAATAACTAGCCACACTACAATTACTGCTAAATATACATAATTAGTACAGCGCCATCTATTAACTCACACCATTATTACTAACACATATCGCTTTATGAGCGAGCATTGAACACACACTGTATATAACATATATTATATCTGCATGATTGATTTTGTCTAAATTTGATTTAATAATGCGTCCTTTTGGTTTTTTTTTGTGAACCTCCTTATTTTTTGTCCCGATGTCGAAAAGAGCTAAGTGAGGCCTTTCTCGACCTTGTCGTTAACAAAAAAATTATGAAAAAAAAATTTTTTACAATTAAATATGCTTTGGACGTACAAGTAAAACAAATAGTACTTGGAATAAAGGCTTTAATTAATAATTATACAATTTTCGGCAAAGGTTTAAAATATAAATATATTTTAAACCTTTGCCGAAAATTGGGGAAAAACACTTTTCTTATTTTCTTTTTTAAATTAGTATCACTTTCGAAGTAAACCTGTATTCAAGTTATAGATAATCTGATAGTTTATTTAATAAAGTTTCCATTGATATATGATTTTAATATACCTTTTATACAAAATGTCTTGGAAATATGTAGTCATTTTAATAAACAGCAAGAAGTTGTCTGGAAGTACTTCGGGAAGTGCTCGACAGATGCGCCATATTGGCCAAAATGACCCCGAAATGCGAGGGGATATGATACTTTTCTTGTTAGTGGTGGTATCAACTACTAACAATCATTAAAATGTTGATTGAATATTGCCTATCAATGAAATCTTTTCAAACTTGAGTATTACCATTATCAAGATTACTGGTGTCTGTCTAAAACCTTAGGAAGAGAAAAATTTGTATGATGTTGGAGTTATAAATACTCACTGTCCGTCGTTCTTGCCCAGCGGCTCGTCGTACTGCACGCCGATCCAAATGCCGTGAACGCCGTCCAGCGGACCGTTGTAGCGCACCGTGGCGCGGCGGCGCGGCTGCTGCGGCACGCGCACCTCGCACCGCGACCCCACCACGACGCTCGCGGCCAGCCTGTACACACGTACACACCTAAACACACCCACACACGTAAATCCTACTCTAATAGCTGCCAGGAGAACTACTAAAGCGCGCGCACCTCGCACCGCGCCCCCACCACCACACTCGCGGCCAGCCTGTACAGACGTACACACACCCACACACGTACATCCTACTCTAATAGCTGCCAGGAGAACTACTGCGGCGCGCGCACCTCGCACCGCGCCCCCACCACCACACTCGCGGCCAGCCTGTACAGACGTACACACACCCACACACGTACATCCTACTCTAATAGCTGCCAGGAGAACTACTGAAGCGCGCGCACCTCGCACCGCGCCCCCACCACCACGCTCGCGGCCAGCCTGTACACACGTACACACACCCACACACGTACATCCTACTCTAATAGCTGCCAGGAGAACTACTGCGGCGCGCGCACCTCGCACCGCGCCCCCACCACCACACTCGCGGCCAGCCTGTACACACGTACACACACCTACACACGTACATCCTACTCTAATAGCTGCCAGGAGAACTACTGCGGCGCGCGCACCTCGCACCGCGCCCCCACCACCACACTCGCGGCCAGCCTGTACAGACGTACACACACCCACACACGTACATCCTACTCTAATAGCTGCCAGGAGAACTACTGAAGCGCGCGCACCTCGCACCGCGCCCCCACCACCACACTCGCGGCCAGCCTGTACAGACGTACACACACCCACACACGTACATCCTACTCTAATAGCTGCCAGGAGAACTACTGAAGCGCGCGCACCTCGCACCGCGCCCCCACCACCACGCACACGGCCAGCCTGTACACACGTACACACACCCACACACGTACATCCTACTCTAATAGCTGCCAGGAGAACTACTGAAGCGCGCGCACCTCGCACCGCGCCCCCACCACCACACTCGCGGCCAGCCTGTACACACGTACACACGTAAACACACCCACACACGTAAATCCTACTCTAATAGCTGCCAGGAGAACTACTGAAGCGCGCGCACCTCGCACCGCGCCCCCACCACCACACTCGCGGCCAGCCTGTACACACGTACACACGTAAACACACCCACACACGTAAATCCTACTCTAATAGCTGCCAGGAGAACTACTGAAGCGCGCGCACCTCGCACCGCGCCCCCACCACCACACTCGCGGCCAGCCTGTACACACGTACACACACCCACACACGTACATCCTACTCTAATAGCTGCCAGGAGAACTACTGAAGCGCGCGCACCTCGCACCGCGCCCCCACCACCACACTCGCGGCCAGCCTGTACACACGTACACACACCCACACACGTACATCCTACTCTAATAGCTGCCAGGAGAACTACTGAAGCGCGCGCACCTCGCACCGCGCCCCCACCACCACACTCGCGGCCAGCCTGTACACACGTACACACACCCACACACGTACATCCTACTCTAATAGCTGCCAGGAGAACTACTGAAGCGCGCGCACCTCGCACCGCGCCCCCACCACCACGCTCGCGGCCAGCCTGTACACACGTACACACACCCACACACGTACATCCTACTCTAATAGCTGCCAGGAGAACTACTGCGGCGCGCGCACCTCGCACCGCGCCCCCACCACCACGCTCGCGGCCAGCCTGTACAGACGTACACACACCCACACACGTACATCCTACTCTAATAGCTGCCAGGAGAACTACTGAAGCGCGCGCACCTCGCACCGCGCCCCCACCACCACGCACACGGCCAGCCTGTACACACGTACACACACCCACACACGTACATCCTACTCTAATAGCTGCCAGGAGAACTACTGAAGCGCGCGCACCTCGCACCGCGCCCCCACCACCACACTCGCGGCCAGCCTGTACACACGTACACACGTAAACACACCCACACACGTAAATCCTACTCTAATAGCTGCCAGGAGAACTACTGAAGCGCGCGCACCTCGCACCGCGCCCCCACCACCACACTCGCGGCCAGCCTGTACACACGTACACACGTAAACACACCCACACACGTAAATCCTACTCTAATAGCTGCCAGGAGAACTACTGAAGCGCGCGCACCTCGCACCGCGCCCCCACCACCACACTCGCGGCCAGCCTGTACACACGTACACACACCCACACACGTACATCCTACTCTAATAGCTGCCAGGAGAACTACTGAAGCGCGCGCACCTCGCACCGCGCCCCCACCACCACACTCGCGGCCAGCCTGTACACACGTACACACACCCACACACGTACATCCTACTCTAATAGCTGCCAGGAGAACTACTGAAGCGCGCGCACCTCGCACCGCGCCCCCACCACCACACTCGCGGCCAGCCTGTACACACGTACACACACCCACACACGTACATCCTACTCTAATAGCTGCCAGGAGAACTACTGAAGCGCGCGCACCTCGCACCGCGCCCCCACCACCACGCTCGCGGCCAGCCTGTACACACGTACACACACCCACACACGTACATCCTACTCTAATAGCTGCCAGGAGAACTACTGCGGCGCGCGCACCTCGCACCGCGCCCCCACCACCACGCTCGCGGCCAGCCTGTACACACGTACACACACCCACACACGTACATCCTACTCTAATAGCTGCCAGGAGAACTACTGAAGCGCGCGCACCTCGCACCGCGCCCCCACCACCACGCTCGCGGCCAGCCTGTACACACGTACACACACCCACACACGTACATCCTACTCTAATAGCTGCCAGGAGAACTACTGCGGCGCGCGCACCTCGCACCGCGCCCCCACCACCACGCTCGCGGCCAGCCTGTACACACGTACACACACCCACACACGTACATCCTACTCTAATAGCTGCCAGGAGAACTACTGCGGCGCGCGCACCTCGCACCGCGCCCCCACCACCACGCTCGCGGCCAGCCTGTACACACGTACACACACCCACACACGTACATCCTACTCTAATAGCTGCCAGGAGAACTACTGAAGCGCGCGCACCTCGCACCGCGCCCCCACCACCACGCTCACGGCCAACCTGTACAGACGTACACACACCCACACACGTACATCCTACTCTAATAGCTGCCAGGAGAACTACTGAGGCGCACGCACCTCGCACCGCGCCCCCACCACCACACTCGCGGCCAGCCTGTACACACGTACACACACCCACACACGTACATCCTACTCTAATAGCTGCCAGGAGAACTACTGAAGCGCGCGCACCTCGCACCGCGCCCCAACCACCACACTCGCGGCCAGCCTGTACACACGTACACACGTAAACACACCCACACACGTAAATCCTACTCTAATAGCTGCCAGGAGAACTACTGAAGCGCGCGCACCTCGCACCGCGCCCCCACCACCACACTCGCGGCCAGCCTGTACACACGTACACACACCCACACACGTACATCCTACTCTAATAGCTGCCAGGAGAACTACTGAAGCGCGCGCACCTCGCACCGCGCCCCCACCACCACACTCGCGGCCAGCCTGTACACACGTACACACACCCACACACGTACATCCTACTCTAATAGCTGCCAGGAGAACTACTGAAGCGCGCGCACCTCGCACCGCGCCCCCACCACCACACTCGCGGCCAGCCTGTACACACGTACACACACCCACACACGTACATCCTACTCTAATAGCTGCCAGGAGAACTACTGCGGCGCGCGCACCTCGCACCGCGCCCCCACCACCACGCTCGCGGCCAGCCTGTACACACGTACACACACCCACACACGTACATCCTACTCTAATAGCTGCCAGGAGAACTACTGAAGCGCGCGCACCTCGCACCGCGCCCCCACCACCACACTCGCGGCCAGCCTGTACACACGTACACACACCCACACACGTACATCCTACTCTAATAGCTGCCAGGAGAACTACTGAAGCGCGCGCACCTCGCACCGCGCCCCCACCACCACGCTCGCGGCCAGCCTGTACACACGTACACACACCCACACACGTACATCCTACTCTAATAGCTGCCAGGAGAACTACTGAAGCGCGCGCACCTCGCACCGCGCCCCCACCACCACACTCGCGGCCAGCCTGTACACACGTACACACACCCACACACGTACATCCTACTCTAATAGCTGCCAGGAGAACTACTGCGGCGCGCGCACCTCGCACCGCGCCCCCACCACCACGCTCGCGGCCAGCCTGTACACACGTACACACACCCACACACGTACATCCTACTCTAATAGCTGCCAGGAGAACTACTGAAGCGCGCGCACCTCGCACCGCGCCCCCACCACCACACTCGCGGCCAGCCTGTACACACGTACACACACCCACACACGTACATCCTACTCTAATAGCTGCCAGGAGAACTACTGAAGCGCGCGCACCTCGCACCGCGCCCCCACCACCACGCTCGCGGCCAGCCTGTACACACGTACACACACCCACACACGTACATCCTATTCTAATAGCTGCCAGAACTACTGCGGCACGCGCACCTCGCACCGCGCCCCCTCCACCACACACGCGGCCAGCCTGCACACACGTACACACGTACACACACCCACACACGTACATCCTACTCTAATAGCTGCCAGGAGAACTACTGCAGCACCCGCACTTTCCACTGAATACTGCTTAGTCACCAGAGGTGACAGCCTTCTAAATATTCCTAATTGAAGATAGTTGTAAACTGTGCCACAGCATCCACTTACCATCAGGCGAACTGTGTGCTTGTGTGTTACCTTTGTGCTGATTTGAGCAATTTTTTTTAAATAAAAGGCAAGAATACATACCACGTACAAGCTAAAAAAACAATAATTCTGTTTAATACTAACTTTGCCTCTTCTTCAAGTTCCTGCTGCAGTTGCTCTTTCGATTTTTTCACCTCTTCTTCATTGTATTTGCCCAGTTTATTTTGTTGTAGATATGACCGCAATGTGTCCCCCTTCTTTTCATAATCTTGTTCAGAAAGTTGGAACCTGCGTAATATAAAAAATAACAAATAATGTAGTCATTACTTTTACATCAAACACATTCAATTGAAGTGACATTGTAATGATGTTGATGACAATTATAACTGGAATATTTACAGCAGCTTTCCATTGCACTCCTTCATCAGCCCTTAAAAGTCCATAGCCAGACATGGGCTGTCTGCTTGTAGGGAGGATTTTCTTCATCCCGCTTGGCAGAATGATACTATGCCTTACCAGATGTGTTGAACCTATGACCCTGCTGTTCTTCGCCGGTCTGGTTATTTTATAGGCATAAACTAGGTGATTACACTAACATGTATTCAGAATAACATTTTTCTAGTCTTAAGAGGATACAATACCTCTTAAGACCACCCATGAGATGAAGTGGGATGTTTGATTCATACACCACTACCACACAGCAATCCATTGCATATGACGTTAAAGTGCCACAAGTGTACATACAAACACTTCATCTAAAATTTCAGTACATGCCCCTTATTAGCCACAACTATTTAAAAAAGCACTTAGAACTATCTTAATATGCTCCTTACCTTTCATCACTATCAGTAGCAGCAAAATCTTTGACAAGAGTGAAATTGTCAATTACATGTACTCTCATACCATTATCGATTGGGCATGAACTAAGCAGTGCATTATCATTATCAATGTCACAAACAAAATTGTTTTTTACATCAAACAACTTTAACTTCATAGTTGCAGCTGAACCTCCAGTCACTAGCTCCAATTTTTTCTATAAAATATAAAGAAACAAAATAATTTATTAATTTGGAGATCCTACAAAGGAGAGGGAACAATAATAATAGCTCATTAAACTTATTATCATTTACTTCCATAATTTTATTATAAAAAGTATGCAGTTTGCATTGATGGTAATAAATAATAGTGTGGCTGCTGAGATATGCTTAATGCAATTAAGAAAAATCTCATGTAAAATATACAAATACTTATAATATTTAGCATTAAACGTTTCCGTAAAAATTATAAAATTAGCCTCTTTAAAGTCTAAACACACATACAAAATTATCTATAATCATACATTGGAGCTGGTTTACAAATAACCTGCTTGTTGGCGACGCGCCTATAAGAACGTTTCAGTTTATTAAGTCAACCGATGACGAATAACTTTTCAAAAACTTATTGTCCAATAGAGATGTTCTGATAAGAAAATGCTTAGTTAAATCTTAAAGAAATGTCGAATTAATGATATGAAGGTCTTGGGTTCGACTCCCAGGCCAGACTAGTTTACTGTTTTCTAAGTAATATCTTTCAATAAATTCATATAGGGAATTTTATGTTACAAATTATGTTACCGGATTTGTTCCCCGGTTGAAATCGTCTTTCCAATGATGTAAATTCAAAGGAATATTAAAGTGAAGTTAGAGATCGGATTGGTTCCCCGGTCGAGATGATCACTCTGTGCACAAACAGAATTAACGGAAGTTGATTGCATAAGTATTGTCTTGTATAAGTATGATATGTTTTGTACGAAAACAAATGCCTATTTGTTATGATCGATTAATGAGAACATTCACTTGTATTGTTATCTGATAAGAAGCATGATAACTGATAAGAATCTTATCAGAGATAGTTTCCTACTGTTTGAAAATTATGTAGAAGCACTTATTTATTTAATATTGTTAAAATTAAGTGTATTTCAGACTTTCATTTTTTCTGATAGCCGAGAGCCGTGCAAAGTTAGTTGTTCAAATAGTGTGAGTTCACGGAAGCACGCTGACCACGCCCCTAGGAGGCCGAATATGTAAAAATTTAAAATGTTTGTAATTTCAGCAATTTATGTAAAAATGACTTGTAAAACATTTCAGGTTGATTGTACGTGCTAAAAAGGTGAATTCTGTGTTATTTTTATGTGAAAATTCCTGTGTATAAGTGAAATAATGATAGTTTTGTATAAGAAATTTAAAAGTGTTTTAAATAATGAAATAAATAGAGAAAATGTAAATTAAACTATTGTATTAGTAAACATATGTATAAATTCAAGTGGGAAACATTGTTTTAACTTTCTGTGTTAAATATTTAAGAAGTTCGGATTTTGAATTTGTGATTAAAATAGTCATGTTTTGTTTTATAAATTAAAGGATTTTTGTGATACGAAAAAATAATATATATCATGGTGTAGATATTGTTTTGTGCTATCTAAATAGATAACTTGTATTTGTGTATGTTTTATGTGAATAAAGAAATTAAGTGAAACGTGAGAGAGTAATAGTACAAATTCATGTTGTTAAGTTGCGCAGGCACGCGAATGGCGCGGCTCACTTTCGCGTATAGTTCTGGGGGTAGCTTAGTGAACGGGTTTTATTGCAATTCGTTCGG
Source organism: Parnassius smintheus behrii (assembly GCA_036936625.1). Taxonomy (NCBI): domain Eukaryota; kingdom Metazoa; phylum Arthropoda; class Insecta; order Lepidoptera; family Papilionidae; genus Parnassius; species Parnassius smintheus. Next base: position 6,575,095 of record JAUPFT010000015.1, on the reverse strand, counting down.
GAAAATAGTTCGAGAATTAGTTCGGAAAAATAAGAAAATCCTTCGGGAAAAGTGAAAAACCAGCAGTCAAGAAGAAAAAGTGTAGGGAAGTGATAGGGAAAAGTGATTACTCTCTCACGGAACGGTTTGAAGATAATTGCTGTTTTATTCCCGAATAATTCATCCCTAAAGTTATACAGTCCACATCGAAGAATTAAGGCGTCGGGACCGGGACGACTTCGGAAGACCCGTAATCCCCGTCTGAACCTACTTGCTGAAAAAGAAAGAGGTTATCGCCCTAGTGTGTTACTCCGTTGCGGAAATCACATACGTTGTTCCCGAACCCAACGTAGGCGTTATAGGAGGCCGGATCGAGAGAAGCCTCGATTCCTCCCTTCTGTTTCTTAATCGAAAGTCGAGTTCCGTTAGGTTCTTTTTCAATTGGTCCTTGCGAGTCGAATTTTTTTTCAATTGGACCTTCGGAGCCGGATTAAAAGGACCACCCGAACCCCGCCAGCTGGATCAAGGAACCAGCTGTGGACTGCTGGTTGTGGAAAAGAAGACCTTCGGAGCCGAGTGAAGATCAGCAACCGAAGGAAGCCGGAGGTTTGAGCTGAAGCAATAGGACCAAAGGCCAGAAGACCAGGACGTCAGCGCTGAAGGACTGGACCTGGAACTACCGGAAGAAAGAAAACCGGGATTGCGGCCTGGGGCGTGTGCTCGCATGGGGCACGTATCGCAGCCGGGCGCAGGTGTCTTGTGAAGGCACTCATCGTGGCCAAGCAGGGCTTGGCATTTTTCCTGTCGGACGACCGTGTCTGGCATTTTCCTGTCGGGCAAGCGTGCTCGGCATTTCCTGTCGGACAACCGTGTCCGGCATTTTCCTGTCGGATCATCAGGGTGCTGGAAGAAGCATCCACCGCTGCTGCTGCCGGGCGAGGGTGCTCGTGGGCACCTGACTGCATCGCGGCCGGAGGAGGGCGCTTGGACGAGGCGTCACCGGCAACTGGGCGGCGAGCACAGCATACATCCCGACCACCTAACGGTGCCAAACGGTTGGGCTCTGGCACAACACCTTCGGGTGGAGCAGTTCTCTCGAGCGAGACTGCGCTTGCACTACCGCTCGACTGTTTCGTCATATTCCTTGGCGGGACAGTTCCTAAACCTTTCCTCCATTCCATTCCTGCACGACTCCATCCCTGGACGGCTCACCTCGGTAGGCCCCGTCCAGGATTGATAGGGCTGATAGGGCTGTTAGGGTGGTAGTAGGGTTGTAGGGTTGGGAGATAAAGGGGGGGAGGGGTAGTGGTGTTAGGTTGGGGTGTAGAAGGGTTGTAGGTAAGGGGTTGTAGGGACCATAGGGACAGTTAGGGACCGTAGGCCAACAATCACTTTCCTGCAAGATGAAGAAGGCACAAGACCAGACAGGGAGAAGCGAAGGGAGCAGGACAAGGACAGGGCTCTCAAGAAAAGCTAAAGAAGCCGAACCATCTGGAGCGACCACAGCCACTGCGTCAAATGGAGCAACTCCTTCAAGTGGAGCCACCACCGACACGTCCACATGCACGTGGGACACAGGGACGTCCGTGGCAACGACAAGCAACAGGACGGACACCAGTGGTACGCAGGCCAGCACCGCACAACAATCCGTTATATCCAGGAGTGAAACGGTGGTCGAAAAAGTAGGTCAAAGGACCGAAGAAGCGGCATCGTCAAGGACAGTAATCGGGCACACTAGTGATAAAGGGTCACAAAGAGGTAGTAGGTCATCGCGATCGGCGAGGCTGAAAGCCGAATTAGAGGCGCGGATTAAATTCGAACGCTCAGAGCTCGAACGAGCACAGGCAGCTGCTGCCTTAGCCAAGTCTCAATTGGAGTTGGCACGACTCAACCGAGAAGAGGAGATCGACTCGAGTGAGGATGATGAAGAGCGGAATACTCAGGTGGAACCTTTCGTAAGGAGTTGGGTTCAACAGACCATAATGAGCGCGCCGGTTAGTGTAGCACAACCCGATGTTACTGATAAGGAAGCGTGTAAAGGATCACGCCGCAAAGGGGCGGAGATCGAGCGCAACCAAGGAAATGCACAGAAAACACACGCGAGTGAGGTGTCAGAATTGACCGAAGCGATTGTGAGTGCAATAAAAATAGCTGGTAAAGATAAGTCTTCCCAGCTTCATTTCCTCCAGGAATTACCGGTGTTCGATGGAGACCCGGGTGAATGGATAATTTTCAAAACGGTGTTTGAAGACACGAGAAGCCAATTTTCAGGGGTGCAAAATGTCGCACGCCTTAGGAGGGCATTAAAGGGTACCGCTAAGGAAGCGGTTAAGTCGTTGTTGTTTACTTTGTGTGAACCTGAAGAAATAATGAACGCTCTCGAAAGAAGATTCGGTAGGGTTGAGATGCTCATTCTAGCCGAAATCGAGAATATAAAGCGTATGCCAAGATTGGCAGAAGATTGCCGGAATATAGGATCTTTTGCAAGTCGTATTACGAACGTGGTTGCCACGATACAAGCGTTGAATCAACCACAGTATTTGTACTCACCGGAGTTAGTGAGCCGCATAGTGGAGAAACTTGGAACTATGATTAAATTTAAATGGTTTGAATATCGAGCTCAGTATCCTTTGGAGCCAGAGTTACAAAAGATGGCCAAGTTTTTAAATTTATTGAGTGAACAATTTGGAGCGTCCTTAAACAATGAAAATGCGCCTGAAAAAAGGAAGCGTCCTGAATTCAGGAAGCAAACTGTACACACTGCAAAGGGAGGTGTACGCAGATGTGCCGTGAGCGAGCGCTATATGCGCCGAAGTAATTCGAACGCCGAAATAGTAAAGGGCACAACCGACAAGTGGTTATGACAACCCAGGATAAGCCTGTAAGTCGGGTAACACATAAGTGTGTTATATGCAACAAGGAGCACTCTATAGTGAGTTGTTACAAGTTTAAGGACATGAATATTCGCGAGAAATGGGAAGCGGTCAAAAAAGCGAAAGTATGTTTCCAATGTTTGTCACCTAACCATAGGAGGTTAGAGTGCAAAGCGAAAAAATGTGGTGTAGAGGGATGTAGAATGTCACATCATCGAATGCTACACCGATACCCCAATGAAAAAACCTCGCCACAAGGGGACGAGGGGGGTAAAGATGCTCAGATTACAACTGTTAGTACAGTGAATGCACTGGCATGTGCATACTTAAAGATTATACCGGTCGAGTTGTATGGACCTAGAGGAAAGGTCAAGACAACAGCTCTTCTGGATGAGGGATCCACCATGACACTCATAGAGGAGTGTATGGCTCAGAAATTAGCGCCTCGCGGACGTAAAGAGGGATTACGTATCGAAGCCGTGGGAGGTAAGCGAATTAACGACGACAGTTCGTATCGCTTAAACGTTAAAATAAAAGGCATTTACTCGAGCGACTTGGAAGAGATAAGTGTACAAACAATTAAGTCACTTAACCTTTCTCCTCAGTCGGTAAGCCGAGAATTATTGCAACGGTGTTCTCATTTGACACCGATTAAGGATGAGTGTATGAGAGGTCCAAACCTACCATATTAATTGGTCAGGACAATTGGCATCTCATAGTTACTCGTGAATTAATTTCAGGGGGTAAGAACCTACCTGTAGCATCGCTCACCAAACTTGGATGGGTTTTACATGGTCACATATCGGGTGGTATTAAACCGATCAAGATCGTTAACCACATTTCCACCAAGAAGGAGGAAGATATGGATAAATTGATCAAGGATTATTTTAGTTTGGAATCTCTGGGAGTGTCGGCTAGAAAGCCCGCGAACGACCCAGAAGAACGAGCTTTAAGTATTTTGAACAAAACGGTACGTCGTATACCTAATAATAGGTACGAGACTGCTTTGTTATGGCGCACAGACAATGAGTGCATGCCGTCGAATAGAGCGCAGGTTGAAAGTCGCCTGTTGCATATTGAAAAAAAGCTCGACAAAAATAGCGAGTTGAAAAAGGAATATGAGAAGCAAATTGAAAATCTCATCGTTAATGGTTACGCAGAGAAAGCGAACCATATTCCCATTTCCCCACGTACGTGGTACCTTCCTCACTTCGCAGTGACTCACCCACAAAAAAGGAAAATAAGGATAGTTTTCGACGCCGCCGCAAAGACGGGCGGACGTTGTCTCAATGATGCATTGTTAACCGGACCGGACTTATTGAAGTCGTTGTTCGGAGTCCTGCTACGATTCAGAGAAGGAAGCGTGGCAGTAATGGCAGACATTAAAGAAATGTTCCTGCAAGTGAAAATCCGGGATGAAGACAGGGATAGCCTTCGATTCTTATGGCGGCACAATCGTGACGCGCCACCGGAAGAGTATAGAATGACGTCACTCATATTTGGAGCGGCATCATCACCATGCATCGCTATATATGTAAAGAATAGAAATGCGCAGGACAACGCACATATCTATCCAGAAGCAGCTTCCGCTACGGAAAGCAATTTTTATATGGATGACTATCTACAGGCATTTCCCGACGTGACGACGGCCGAAAGGATAGTAAACGATATGTATGAATTACATAAACATGCTTCTTTCCAACTGAGGGGATGGGCTAGCAACCGACCCGAAGTTGTAAGTAAAATGGAAAATAAATATAAGAGCGACAGTGCTTCGCTGGGAGATAAAGAGCACACAGAGCGCACGTTAGGTTTGATTTGGAATATCAAACGGGATATAATAAGTTTCTCCACAAGTCTTCGTAACACACCGGAAGAGGTGATGGAAGGTTTACGACCGCCTACGAAGAGGGAGATAACTAGCGCTGTGATGTCAGTTTTCGATCCTTTGGGACTCGCATCACCCATAACGATTCAAGGGAAGTCGCTGATCCAGCAAGTATGGAGGACAGGCATCTCTTGGGATGAAGAAGTTTCACACGAATTACACGTGTTATTTTGTAAATGGATATCGGAAGTGAAGAAATTAGGTCATTTAGAGGTACCTAGACCCGTTGCTGAAGGCGTCGGCAAGGGAGAGTTACACACTTTCACGGATGCTAGTGAAAAAGCATACGCTGCCGCGGTGTATTACGTCACCACGGACGAGCTAGGAATAAGGCGGATTACGCTGATCGCCGCAAAGGCAAGAGTAGCGCCATTGAAACCAATTTCGATTCCAAGGCTTGAATTGCAAGCAGCTCTTATGGGCAGCAGGCTGGCTGCCTCGGTTAGTGAAGAGAGCAAGTACGAGATGTCCGAGAGAGTATTTTGGACAGACTCACGTACAGTGTTAGCGTGGATTAAGTCAGATCCTCGCGCCTTTAAACCAGTCGTTGCTCATCGATTGGCTGAGATCGAAGATCACAGTAAACCATGTGAATGGCGATGGGTTCCAACGTCACAAAATGTGGCAGACGACGCCACTAGAAATTTTCCTTCCACCTTCGATGTAAGTCATCGCTGGTTTCAAGGACCTGAATTCCTCAGGAAGAGTCCTGATTTATGGCCCAAACAAGTGGACACCATAAAAAGCTTAGAAACAGGTGAAGAAAAATCGCCAAAGGGCGTAAATGCGTTAAGAAAGCAAGAACCGTTAAGTCTACCCGACTACGGACGATTTAGCAGCTTTAAGAAATTCCTTGGGGCAACTACGCGCACCTTACAAGCGGTAGAAAAATTCAAGAGTTTAAGAAAGTCGGTTAAAGGACCCGACGACGCAGCCGAAAAGTCGGTTATGTGTTCCAACAAAGTTTTAGCAAAGTCGGTTAAAGGACCCGATGGCGCGTTGGACATAGCGCTCTTGAAAAAAGCGGAATTATTAATTTGGAAGTTCGTTCAAGACGAGTGTTTTTATTCGGAAATAAAGTGCTTGAAAGCAGGCAAAAGTGTTGAAAGAAGTTCACGCTTAAGTAAATTATCTATGGAAATAGGAGAGGATAACTTATTCCGTTTAAATGGACGTTTACCTTTCAAGTCTAATTTGACCGAGGAAAGTAGAAAACCTGTCATATTGGACGGTAAACACGAAATCGTTAAAATGATGATTAGAGAAGTTCATCATCATTTTGGACATGCCAATCACCAGACGGTGATGAATGAGGTGAACCAGAAATTTTATGTCTTGAACTTACGTAATGTAGTACGTAGTGTGTCACATCATTGCCAGTGGTGCAGGACATACAGATCCAAACCGCAGAACGTGCCACAAGGAAATATTCCTCTGGAGAGAATAGCTCATCATGAACCACCTTTTACATGCTCAGCTGTGGATTATTTCGGTCCTATGAGTGTGACTATAGGAAGGCGACACGAAAAACGTTGGGGTGTTTTATTCACGTGTCTGACTACCAGAGCAGTACATCTGGAATTAGCAGCCTCATTGACACCAGCGTCAATGATAATGGCGTTGAGGCGATTTATCGCCAGAAGAGGAAAACCGGCCGTTATATACAGCGATAACGGGACAAATTTCAAAGCTGCGAATAAGGAATTATTGAAAGCATGCGAAGAATGCCATGAGGGCATGAAAAATGAGTCATTTAAGAAATATATTAAATGGAAATTTATACCTCCGGGAGCACCGCACATGGGTGGCGCCTGGGAGAGGTTAGTAAGGTCGATTAAAATTGCGTTGACCGCTACGCTCAGAGAAAAGAGCCCACGAGAGGAGGTTCTACATACGTTACTTTTAGAAGCAGAGCACACAGTGAATTCCAGGCCTCTGGTAACATTCAGTATGGATAGTCCTGAAGAGGGTTTGACACCCAATCATTTTCTTCTGGGACGCTCATGTGGTGATCGACCACCTGGATTATTTCTAGAGCGGCATCTGACGGGTCAACTCAATTGGAAAGCTGCACAGAGGTTAGCCGACCATTTTTGGACAAGGTGGCTGAAGGAATACATGCCTACCTTAATACCGCGAACAGGTAATAACGGAAAGTTCATGGAACCTAAAGAAGGCGATATTGTTTTGATAATAGATCATTCGTTGCCACGAAATACGTGGCCGAAAGGCAAAATTAGTAGAACGTTACCGGGACCAGACGGTCACACCAGAGTGGTTGACGTCATTACTAGCACAGGTATCTTGAGGAGACCTACATCCAGAATAATAGTCCTGGTACCCGCGACGCCCCCCAAATGATGGTGCTAACGCACGGGGGGGGGAGATTGTTGGCGACGCGCCTATAAGAATGTTTCAGTTTATTAAATCAACCGATGACGCATAGTTATAAAAAGCAAATTATCGAGCCACGACGCTCTGATAAGAAAACGCTTAGTTAAATCTTAAAGAAATGTCGAATTAATGATAAGAAGGTCTTGGGTTCGACTCCCAGGCCAGACTAGTTTACTGTTTTCTAAGTAATATCTTTCAATAAATTCATATAGGGAATTTTATGTTACAAATTATGTTACCGGATTTGTTCCCCGGTTGAAATCGTCTTTCCAATGATGTAAATTCAAAGGAATATTAAAGTGAAGTTAGAGATCGGATTGGTTCCCCGGTCGAGATGATCACTCTGTGCACAAACAGAATTAACGGAAGTTGATTGCATAAGTATTGTCTTGTATAAGTATGATATGTTTTGTACGAAAACAAATGCCTATTTGTTATGATCGATTAATGAGAACATTCACTTGTATTGTTATCTGATAAGAAGCATGATAACTGATAAGAATCTTATCAGAGATAGTTTCCTACTGTTTGAAAATTATGTAGAAGCACTTATTTATTTAATATTGTTAAAATTAAGTGTATTTCAGACTTTCATTTTTTCTGATAGCCGAGAGCCGTGCAAAGTTAGTTGTTCAAATAGTGTGAGTTCACGGAAGCACGCTGACCACGCCCCTAGGAGGCCGAATATGTAAAAATTTAAAATGTTTGTAATTTCAGCAATTTATGTAAAAATGACTTGTAAAACATTTCAGGTTGATTGTACGTGCTAAAAAGGTGAATTCTGTGTTATTTTTATGTGAAAATTCCTGTGTATAAGTGAAATAATGATAGTTTTGTATAAGAAATTTAAAAGTGTTTTAAATAATGAAATAAATAGAGAAAATGTAAATTAAACTATTGTATTAGTAAACATATGTATAAATTCAAGTGGGAAACATTGTTTTAACTTTCTGTGTTAAATATTTAAGAAGTTCGGATTTTGAATTTGTGATTAAAATAGTCATGTTTTGTTTTATAAATTAAAGGATTTTTGTGATACGAAAAAATAATATATATCATGGTGTAGATATTGTTTTGTGCTATCTAAATAGATAACTTGTATTTGTGTATGTTTTATGTGAATAAAGAAATTAAGTGAAACGTGAGAGAGTAATAGTACAAATTCATGTTGTTAAGTTGCGCAGGCACGCGAATGGCGCGGCTCACTTTCGCGTATAGTTCTGGGGGTAGCTTAGTGAACGGGTTTTATTGCAATTCGTTAATAGGTGTAGTAAAGGACTGCCCCATAATAATGGGGCATGAGGATCGTCCGGGCAATGGGGTTTACCCCGAAGCCCGATACCTGTATTGCACCTCGGTGCAATCAGACGACAAACTGGCTTGCAATTCGTTCGGGAAAATAGTTCGAGAATTAGTTCGGAAAAATAAGAAAATCCTTCGGGAAAAGTGAAAAACCAGCAGTCAAGAAGAAAAAGTGTAGGGAAGTGATAGGGAAAAGTGATTACTCTCTCACGGAACGGTTTGAAGATAATTGCTGTTTTATTCCCGAATAATTCATCCCTAAAGTTATACAGTCCACATCGAAGAATTAAGGCGTCGGGACCGGGACGACTTCGGAAGACCCGTAATCCCCGTCTGAACCTACTTGCTGAAAAAGAAAGAGGTTATCGCCCTAGTGTGTTACTCCGTTGCGGAGATCACATACGTTGTTCCCGAACCCAACGTAGGCGTTATAGGAGGCCGGATCGAGAGAAGCCTCGATTCCTCCCTTCTGTTTCTTAATCGAAAGTCGAGTTCCGTTAGGTTCTTTTTCAATTGGTCCTTGCGAGCCGAATTCTTTTTCACTGCTATTAAACATTTTATATCTTGTCACTTATTTTGTTCAAATTGTGATATGTGTTATTGAAACCAGGGACAGGAGAGCCACTGTTGTGAGCATGTTCTCTATTCTACAGTAGTTGGTAACCAACCTGCTAAGCGTGGCAACCATGGTAAATCGACTGAGGTTATTTATAGAGGAGGCCTATGTTCAACAGTGGACTTTTGATAAGCTTATATAAATAGTAACAGTAAACATTATTCAGATTTTTTTTTTATGTTAAGACCTCTTATGGAGTAGAGAACCACTGTTACCACTAGATTATTGTCTATTATTTGTGAAACCTGGAAGAAAACAGAGGCTGTCAAATTAACTTGTCAAAATAAATGATTATTGATCATTCATTTTGATAAACAATGATATCAGGCTATGATATCATTGTCAGAAGTTTTGGAAATCTACTATTATGGTATATGACACTTTGTAAGGTTCTAATATATTCAAGGATAGGCAAGGGCTCAACGACTATACAGCCCGAAAGATGCCACAAGAAAGGCGACCACTTTCTGTCAACACAACAGACAAATACGTCTTATATAGGAAAACAATCGCGCGATCTACTTTAGTAGCGACCACATCCCTGACCCGTGAATATCTTGCATGTGACTCGTGAATTTTCGACAAAATAAAATACAACAGATGCGCAACATGGTTACCTGTACAATAAAATAGTGCAGAAATAGTAGCCAAATGTGTTATTTAAAAAATGGTGACACTTTTCATAGCATAAGAATTTTAATTTCCAAATTCATTAATTAAAATTAAATCAGAGCTCAACCTATATTTGTTACAAGCAACTCGCGTTAATTTATTCGGACATCTTCGGATATTTTCCGACTATGCATCCCTTTCTTTTCAATGAAGTTCATTGTTGCTATACTTTTCTTTAATTACCGGCACGTGTAACTAGTGCTGTACCAGTTAAACTATAATATTGGTACAAGTAAATATTATACATGTTATCGTGAATGTTTTACAGACTTATACTATAAGCGACATAGGTGTAAGCTGAATTTTTTAGTGAATGTATGTTAATCCATATTTGAATTAATTGATTTAATAATTAAATCAAATTATTCAAAACTTCTTAAAAATAATTCATACTAAAATTGATATAATTTTAATAGACGGCACTCCGCTCTCTTTACTGCAAAGACGCCATGTCAAGACAAGTAGGAAACGGAAGTGAACTTGACAGTACTATATAACTGTTGCTATTTTATTTTTAATAGTATTCTATTATTATTTCAATATTGTAAAGAAAGCTTGTTTAAATAAAAAATATTTTTTAAAACAAAAAATTATAGGTATTTTACTAAATACGATACCTACTTAAATAAAACTTCTTTTTTATTTTTTTTAATTTGGTGCTAATTTATAGTAGAATATAATTCTGGTACTGATTAAGTAGACTTGGTACCAAATTTATTAGTTAAAGTTCCCATCACTATTTGCTTATTAGCAAGTGTCGCAACCTTGATTTTAACCAATTAGCGTACATTTCAACCCACCTCCCCCATACCGCTTACCTCAGACTTTTAACAGACAGGTTTGGATGCAGAAATACATACATTAGGCATCTATTCGGGCTGTGTAGTCCTTGCAATGGGGTTATTGGTTAAATAAAATAGATTAATTATCCAATTAGTTGATAACTAGACAAATAACCTGCTATTAAACATTTTATATCTTGTCACTTATTTTGTTCAAATTGTGATATGTGTTATTGAAACCAGGGACAGGAGAGCCACTGTTGTGAGCATGTTCTCTATTCTACAGTCTAAACTGACTTTTGTTTAGACTATAGAATAGAGAATTTCATATAGATTCTATAATGCCAAACTTCTTTAAAGAAAAGTAGTCTATAAATATAAGTTTTAATGGTTTAAAGTGCTGTGTAAATTATATTCACACAAAAGCTTTCATAAAAATTTTATAATATAAATAACTGTTCTCAACTTAAAAAAAATCCAAAAATCAATGCAACTATGTACAACAACAAACACTCAACAACGACGCACTTTGAATGTAGATTATAAATGAATATCTATAGACTAACTGAATTTTTATTCAACAAGAGGATAGAAAATTTCATTTTGATTCTATAATTCCAAACTTCTTCATAGAAAAGTAGTCTTTAAATATAAGATTTTATGGGTTATAGTGCTGTGTGTGGTCTCATGAGACCGCTAGTGGATTGAGCGGTTAATAATGTTTAAAGGTAAAACATAACCAAAATTAAATTATTATGTACTTGGGAGTTAACCAGTTAGCAAGCACTATTCAGAGAAACAAAAAAAACGTGGGAGATGGGCAGCAGCTTAAAACTTGTAGTTGGTAACCAACCTGCTAAGCGTGGCAACCATGGTAAATCGACTGAGGTTATTTATAGAGGAGGCCTATGTTCAACAGTGGACTTTTGATAAGCTTATATAAACAGTAACAGTAAACATTATTCAGATTTTTTTTTATGTTAAGACCTCTTATGGAGTAGAGAACCACTGTTACCACTAGATTATTGTCTATTATTTGTGAAACCTGGAAGAAAACAGAGGCTGTCAAATTAACTTGTCAAAATAAATGATTATTGATCATTCATTTTGATAAACAATGATATCAGGCTATGATATCATTGTCAGAAGTTTTGGAAATCTACTATTATGGTATATGACACTTTGTAAGGTTCTAATATATTCAAGGATAGGCAAGGGCTCAACGACTATACAGCCCGAAAGATAATAATAATAATAATTTATTTGACTCTCAGTTAACAGGTTTACACTTATGTATTATATCTATTTAAAGTTACAAAATTACATTTCAAAGTAGTTGGCGTTAACGGCCATACTAGTATAAACTGTGTTACAGCCGTCAGCGTCTTCCACCCTGAGTAGTACAATACAAATACAGTAAAAAATGACAGATTATTTCGCTATATAATACACAACCATGTTAAGTTAAATAATAAAGTTAATTAAGTTAAATAATAATAATAATAAATTTAAAAAAAAAAATGAAGAGAAAACTTTCTAGTTACCACAAACCAGTGCGCGCGTGTGTGCGCGTGTGTGTGTGTGTGTGTGTGTGTGTGTGTGTGTGTGTGTGTGTGTGTGTGTGTGTGTGTGTGTGTGTGTGTGTGTGTGTATGTGTGTGTATGCGTGTGTGTGTGTGTGTGTGTGTGTGTGTGTGTGTGTGTGTGTGTGTGTGTGTGTGTGTGTGTGTGTGTGTGTTAGAACTTAAATACTGATTAACTTCTCTGTTTCCAGGTAATTAAGGCTTAGCAACCAATTTAGGATTTTATCTTTACATTTATAAAGGGACAAAGGGTAAATATTGTTTACTTTATTAGCAACATTATATAAATAATTGCTAGTGACATAATATTGACGACGTGCTAAAGCAGTTCTATGAGAAACCATGTCACAAATTCTATTTTTATTACGTTTTAAATTAGGATTAAACTCTGTATTTTTGTGCTTACGTAGTATAACAGACATGACAAAAAGCTGTCTTACAGTAAGTACAGAGCATTCCTTAAAAATAAGTTCGGTGCTAAACCTTTGTGATTTACCTAGCATTACCTTTAAGATTGCTCTTTGAGCACGTTCTAAGGGGAGTAAAGTTGTTTTTCCAATTCCACCCCATGTTACAATACTGTATTGTAGTAAACTTTGAGCAAGAGCATAGTAAACACATATCAATGTTTCAAAGTCAGCAGAATTCCTCAATTTTCTGAATATTGGTATCAGTTTTCTAATACGGCAGGTAACATTGCTTATATGCTCTGACCAAAATAGGCAGTAGTCAATGATAAGTCCAAGGTATCTTATGTTAGTGGAACGAGTAAGTTTTGGGCAGTTGCATAAGCTATGTTGTTCACATGTATGTGCTTTGATATAAAATTCCGCTGATGGTTGGGTACTGGCACGGTGAGTGAAAGTAATATATTTAGTTTTGTTTACATTTAATGTCAATAGATTGCTACTAAGCCACTGCATGACCCTTCCAAGCGCATATTCTGTATTGTGTTGGGCTTCATTCCAGTCCTTACCATATACAATTAAAGCCGTATCGTCTGCGTACGAAATGATTTTGCAGTTAGGCAAGGTAAGTGAGCATAAAGTATTTACGTAAACTAGAAAGAGAGTTGGGCCTAGTACACTACCTTGTGGTACACCGAACGAGACAGTAGTAGGTAAACTAGTGTAATCACCGATTTTAACTAACTGCGTGCGATTAGATAGATAAGATCGAAATATATCTAAAGCAATTCCTCGTACGCCGATCAGTTCCATCTTATGCAGAAGTAGGGGAATAGAGACAGTGTCAAACGCCTTTGACAAATCAAGAAAAACACCTATAACTTTCAAATTATTATCAAGATGTTTTGCGATTGTCTCAGTTAGAATTAAAGTTGCATCTTCAGTAGACTTACCTTTCACAAAGCCAAATTGATTATCTGAAATTATATTGTTATGTTTAAGAAAATTTGTGAATCTGACATTTAAAACTTTTTCAAGAATTTTAGCTATCGCACTTAGTACAGATATAGGCCTGTAATTTTCGACAGCGTCTCTGTCACCACTCTTATGTATAGGGTGAACTAGAGCCCTCTTTAAAATATCTGGAAAAACACCAGTTTTTAAACAAAGGTTACACAAATATGTTATGGGGGGGATCAGACTGTTTTTGGCACGTTTTATGACTAGGGTAGGTATGCTATCGATTCCCGTGGCTGAATCATTTTTTAAGTTTGTGATAATAGCTTCCATCTCGTAATAGTCTGTGTCAAGCAATACCATAGATTTATGCAAGCGGTTAGATTTATCACTATCTTTAACAATTTTTGGGTGGTCAGTGTATTGCTGAGTTTTTAATATTGAGTTAGCATAAGATGGGCCAATTTCTGCAAAGTAATTATTAACAATATCGACAGATTTATGAGGATCATCAGTTAGATTTAGTAATTCACATGGAGGGGGTGAATATTGTTTGAGGTTAGTGATCTTATTTATAGTATTCCAAGTACCCTTTGGATTGCATTTATTTTTACAGAACTCGGCTTTCTCATATGCGGTTTTAATTTTTTTCAACAAGTTGTTGCAAAAATTGCGATATCTCGTGTAAGTAATCTGTAATATTGCATTGTTTTTATCGTGTTTTGCTTTCTTGTGCAATTTGTCCCTGTGTCTTATACAGCGTACCAATCCTGGAGTTAGCCATGGCTTGATACATCGTTTACGGTGAGGAATTTTTATTTTATTGGAATGAACCGTTATGGCATCAGTAATAGTTTTATTTAAAGCAGTAGCTGCTTCATTGGCATCTTTGATATTGTATATAAAGCTAAAATCAGCATCAGATAATTGTTTTAATAGTGATGGATAATCAATTTTGAAAGTTGTGCTTTTAGATGGATACCTCATAATTTTGCAATCTAAGTGAAACACTATTGGAGCATGATCGGTTATAAACGAATCCAGTATATATGTTGCGGGATATCTATCTGATCTCAACATTACATGGTCAATACAACTTTCATTACGAGAGGGGATTAAATGAGCTGCTAAATATCCGTGGAGCGCCATTAAATCCAAATATTTACTGCTATTAAGGTCATTATTATTAGGAGAGATATTTATATTGATATCTCCAATCAAGATAACTGATCTTACAGAAGCTAAAGATGCAAGACAGAGATCAAGGCTATCACAAAATTTATTGATATTTTCTTGTGAAGGTGATCAATATATGGCTAAAATGGCATATTTATTTTCATAATATACGATAAGACCATTCGCATCAGAAATTAAAGGTTTATGTATACTATGCTTTATTTCAGATTTTATATATATCAGAACACCGTCGTTTTGGTTATTATACTCAGAAGAATAAGACGTATACCCAGCAATTTCAGGTATAACAGATAATTTGCTTAGCCAGCATTCCTTCAGTACAAGGATGTCGCATTGAATACAAATTCTTTCCATTAGTATGGCTAGTGCATCAAAATTACAAGTTACGCTGCGTATGTTAGTGTGAAACACTATCAAAGAATTTCTGGTCTGATTAATTTGATTAACTAGGTTTTCTGGAGTGCATATCATGGAATTGGAAACAAAAACTGAATCAATGTCATTAGAGATATTATCAAGTATAACTATTAATAAGAGAATATTCAAAGGCGCATATCGTTGTTACATTCAATAGATTATTTATTATAATCTTGTATTTTGAAGTCTGTTTAATTACAGTATTAGTGATATAAAGATTTAATGAATTAGGATATAGGTTAAGTAGTGTAAGTGTGTGAGAATAGTATATATTATTAAAAATTATACAATTAAGAAAAGCAATGATAAATGTTTGTGGTAATATGAAGTAAGTTTTTAAATCAACGTAAACAAAAGGATACGAATGACTTAACCATTTAGAGAGTAATAAAATTATTTTAAAAATAATACATAAAAATCGAAGTAAATTGCTTAGTCACAAAGAAGATTGCGACTGCAATTGGTTTAGTTCATTTTCCGAATCAATCCGATGTGATGGAGCACCTTCTTTTTTACGGATGAAAACTTTCCCGTGAGCTGTCCAGCACTAGGCATAGGAGTTCCTTTTACTAAACTCTCGAGCGAGGTAGTATAGTTTTATTGCTTTTTGAGTCAGACATTCGGTTACGAAAATTGGCTTTGCAAGTCCTTCAAACTGCATATCTCCTGTGTTTAGTTTTTTAGTATTATTAATCCGGTTATAATTTTTGACGGATGTTAAAATCTTTTCTTTTAAAATAGCAGTTGAAAAGTCTACTATTATCGGCCTATTCCCCCGTTTATCTTCATTCAAGCGAAATACATCACGAATGAGAGAGTCCTCAATATGGGTGTTAGTAACTAGACCAACTTTTTTTACTATCTGTAACAAGTCATCTTTAGTCTCATTATGTTTGACAGGGATATTTTTTATCTCAATACTTGCCTGTTTTTGAAATCTCTCGAGATTCTCCACTTTTAATTCAAGGGTCTGAATATAGGCTAAATGCGTTTTTCTTTCGGTTTCCATTTTACACAATCGATCTTTGATTTCATCATACTGTTTTGAGATAAAGTCCATGGATTTAATAATATCCCCATTTTGTTTCTGGATGTCACTAATACTACTTAGAATTTTAACTTGTTGATTTTTGAGGGTATCAAAAGATTGTTTCATATCCGACATAAAAGCATATACCTCGTCATCATGTTGGCGCTTTCGGCTACGAGGTCGGCTAGCAACATTACTAGAGCTATCATTATCGGTATCTGTGGCCGTAGCAGCAGCTGAACTCTGATTCGTATCCGACTTCGGCTGTTGCGATGGAGGGGTCCTTTTAAGTGGCATTTTTTTAAATAATAATAAAAGTAAGTAGCGCAAGACCTATTAAGATTGACTGCTCAATTTGCGACTTACTAGGAGCACAGATTTAACTAAGCGATCGTTTTAAGATACGTAGCAGATTACTAACTTACGAATCACGTAGCGCGTAGCGATAGTAGGTGCTGTAGCATCTGTGGGGCGTGGCTTGCCGTAGCGGTCGTAGCAGACACATCCAGTTACAAATTACTCTTTATAAAATTATGTTTTCCTGGTACTATGGCACTTATTTAAAATTTTAACTTATTTCAATCGCTCAAATTAAATTACTATTTAAATAACAAAATACACATCTACACTCAATCACACCCAGGGGGGAAGGGGATGATGGAAGGAGATGCCACAAGAAAGGCGACCACTTTCTGTCAACACAACAGACAAATACGTCTTATATAGGAAAACAATCGCGCGATCTACTTGATGAAATTTTTAGAAATTTACAAAAAAAACTAAGCACGTCCAGCATAAAGGGGAAATAGGGGGTGACTACAACTCCTCCCCTACCCCCCCCCCACACCCCCTAATTCAGGCGACCGAATTGTAAACCTTACCTAGACATGCAGAAAGTTGATGGATTTAGGTGACTTAGGGCCATACTGTGCCACAAAGTATGGTCCTTGCGGGACGCCTACGTTCAGCAGTAAATTTGTGAAGGTTGTAATGATGAAGTAATAATTAAGTCAAGAGTTCAAAACCACAATTCAACTAAGTACTGTCATGATTCATGAACCACTCCAAACACAAAATAAAATGATCAATGGAAATGAATAATTGAAACATTATCATCACTTAAATTACATTATGGGCACAATATATTTATTAAGTTATTGTTTCTAGGGTTGCCTTTTCGGATCTAACAAAAATTTTTAAGTTATATTCTTAGGATAATAACGCTATAGAACACAATATCTTGCCGGTAGTCACGCAGTTATTTATAAATTCGATAGACATTTTGTTAGCGACGATTATTGTTTGCATGAGATTTACTTTAACATAAAAGTTAAATCTTGATAAATAGATTGATATTTCATAAATTACTTATAATTACAAATGGATTAAACACACATTTCAAAGGTAATTGAGTAAACGACATTAAAAAGTTGAGATTCATCATATTTACCCTTACCTTAAATTCTAACACTGTAATGTCTCTCTTGAAACGCCTTTCAACCGGCGCCGTATCTTCATTATTAGAATTAGTTATATTAAAATTCACATATTCCTGTGTTCCTTCCATCATTTATTATCAGAATAACAACAAATATCTTTTAATTCTATAGAAGCTTCTCTTCAAAGTTACGTTTAAATACAATACGGCCGACGTATCTTGGCGAGTCTGAATATAGGCTCTGCGAAGTTTAGCGCATGAACACTCGTGAAGAAAACTGTTATTGTCATTTTTTTATATATACCAATGTACAAATAAAATTTCCCTAATACAGTGACCAAAAATATCAAAACACTTTGGAGACATTATAAATTAAAGATTCAATTTTGATACCTCACCTTTCGATAGGGGCAGATTTTATCACAAACACATACAATATTATTTACATTTAATACTTTTTATTTATTTACACTTATTATTATTTAATCACTGTCGCTGAGGGGGGAAATTCCTAACATAAAGTCGTCGGCCCCTTGTGTACCATGTGAGGTACTTGGCATAGGTTCATCTTCGTAATCGTCGCTCTCACTTTCAGACTCACTTTCTGAATCTGAAGCTGTATTAATGATGAATAATTGATCCGTCATTTCGTCAATAATATGGTCGCTCTTCCTATAGTCATGTTCGACCTCTTGCACTTTTCTGCATAAAGCACTCCATTCATTCTGACCCATTAAATTTACTTTTTCTTGTATGAGCTCCATTGTCCGGGTTACGTTCCAGTCGACGTTTTTAGCGGCTACGTGCCCTTTAATGGCAGCCCACACCATCTCGATGGGGTTTAAATCGGGATGATATGGGGGTAAACGAAGGACATCGTGGTTGTTTTGTTTAAACATTTCATCTATTACGTATTTTTTATTCACGTCTTTGTTTTTTTTTATTAGATCGTAAAGTTGTGGTTTACGCATGTCCTTTTCATATGGTATACCCTTTTCTAATAACCACGATTCCATTTTTGCCTTCTTGTCATTAGATGTAGGGGCAGGATCCATTAATTTGTTGTGGTACGGAGCATTATCGATAACCACCACCG